>CM053784.1:524054705-525254705 GCA_028749045.1 Cupressus sempervirens | reverse complement strand
ACTTGAAAGTTTGTGAGATTGATTGGGATAGAGGGAGTAGCAACCAATTCAACTAAAAATATTTTTAGTTTTGTTCTTTTGAGTGGTTGTAATGCATTAGCTAAAATAGCGAGAGCATCTGCTACCATATTTTTCCTTCTTAGAACTAATCTTATATTCAAAGCTTCAAAATATCCATTAGATCCCATACTCATTTCCTGTAAGCAAAAAGCCTCTTATCATTGCAGGAGTATATTGATTTCACTTGTTGTATATGACGCAGGCAAAGGGATCAATAACTAGGGCCAAAGGTTCACCTAGCTATCCAAAACATCCTGCAAGAGTTAACACAATAGAAAAAAACACAAGGAACAACAACCAAATGATGAAAAAAGAGTGAAATACTTTTATTGATTCATCAAAATCTTCATACATGCCCAGCTATAAGGCCTTCTGGGTTATGGCCAATTACAAATACATTCACATTCAAAGATCCAACCGCAAATTCACACTTTTAGTTCTGCTCTCCGATTTTCTCCCCAAAAACTTTATTAACTCTAAGCCTAAACACTCTATATATACTTGACAAAATGGCTTATAGATTATTCCAGAACATTACATAAGAGGAAGGCCAACCCAACAATGGTTTGGACACATCCCAAGAAAAGATCTTAACATAAATTTCATGATCAAAAATAAATCCTGTAAATCTGCTCATAGGTATCATGTCCAAATGTTGGCACTCGGCATACACTAAGTAACTTAGCACATGAAGGAAAACTGGCACTCGGTAGCAACTTAGCATAAACTAGAAACTAGCAACTCAGCATCAACTAAAAATAGGCACTCAGCATCAATTTGAAACTAGCAACTCGGCATCAACTAGAAATTGGCACTTAGCATCAACTAGAAACTAGATACTTGGCAACAACTGGAAACTGGCAACTCAGCATCAACTATAAATTAGCAACTCGGCATCAACTAGAAACTGGCACTCAGTATCAACTGGAAACTGGCAACTCGATATCAACTGGAAATTGGCACTTTGCATCAACTAGAAACCAGAAACTTGGCATCAACTAGAAACTCACACTCAATATCAACTAGAAATTGGAAACTCGGCATCAACTGAAAACTGGCACTCAGCATCAACTAGAAACTGGACAAAGGTGCAAGATTACAAAGAAACCCAGGATGCTCCTGCATCAAATAACCAAGGTTGGAGAAATGATTCTCCTGAATCATGTAAGTGTCACAACCTGAGCTAAATCCAACTCAGATTGAGAAATCCATGTAGCATCTTCAACAAGTCTGTTCTTCCACTTTACCAAATATTCATAGTAATCTTTTCCTCTTGTGCTCTTGCCAACTCTCTAATCCAATATCTATTCAATTTCTTCAATCTGCTTCTTAAAATAATCTTCTGATACAAAAACTTCATCATCTGACTCATAATATTTATACAAATCAAAAAGGAGTTATATCCATGTCATCAGGTAACTCAACTTCATACGCATTACCACTGTCAAACCTCTTCAATATCTTACAAGGTCCAAATATCTTCATCTTCAACTTGTTGAATGTTCCAACTAGGAATCTTCCTTTCTTTATATGAACCATCACCTCATCACTAACTTGAAAAATATGGTGTCTTCTAGACTGGTCAGCATTCTCCTTATACTTCTTATTACTTTGTTCTAACCTCAACTTCACTTCCTTATGCAAAGAATCCATAAAATCAACAAATTCTTCTCCTGCAGCACTTCTCTTTTCTTCACCAAAAACATCTCTCAAATCTGATATATCTCTAGGATGCATTCCACTAACAATCTTAAAAGTTGTCTTCCCTCTACTCCTATTCACAAAATTATTATATGCAAATCCAGCTTGTGCCAATACCATCTCCCAATTACTTGGCTTATTCCCAACTAAACATCTTAGAAAATTGCCCAAGCTTCTATTCACAACCTCTATCTGCCCATCTGTCTGTGGATGGAATGTAGAACTAAACTTTATCTCAGTACCAATCTTCTTCCACAAAGTCTTCCAAAAATAACCAACAAACATACTATCTCTGTCTGAAATAATACTTATTGGTAATCCATGCAATCTCACAATCTCTGTAAAGAAAATTTTAGCAATATGCTCAGCATCTGATGTCTTCTTACATGGTATGAAATGAGCCATCTTAGAAAATCTATCCACTACCACAAATATGGAATCATACCCTTTCACTTCTTAGGTAATCCAAGAACAAAATTCATACTAATGTCAGCCCAAGGTTTCTCAAGAATAATAATAGGTGTATATAAACTAGTATTACAACTTGACAAACTCCACAACTCTTTACAAATTTTTAAACATCCTTATACATTTGTGGCCAATAATACTTCTCTTTCAGCAAACTCAATGTCTTATCAATTTTTAAATGTCCAGCTAATCCACCACTATGCTTTTCCTTAATCAAATTCAACCTCATAGAACTTCTAGGAATACACAACTAAATACCTTTGAACAACATGCCTTCTTGAATGAAGTACTCATCATACTTATTTGATCTGTCAAATTTGGTGCTCTACACTCTCTCTATGCCTCAAAAAAATCAGGATCAACATCAAACAACTCTTTCATTTCATCAAAACCAAGAACTTCAACCTTCATTTCAGTCAACAAAGAACGTCTTCTACTCAATGCATTAGCAACTCTATTAGTAACTCTACTCTTATGTTTCATAAAAAAATGTGAAACTCTGCAAATACTCCACCCACTTCATATGTCTTTAATTCAATTTATGTTGGCTT
The DNA here is from genome assembly GCA_028749045.1 of Cupressus sempervirens. Lineage (NCBI taxonomy): Eukaryota > Viridiplantae > Streptophyta > Pinopsida > Cupressales > Cupressaceae > Cupressus > Cupressus sempervirens. Next base: position 525,251,925 of record CM053784.1, on the reverse strand, counting down.
CCCAAGTATTATAAAGCTTTATGATCAGTATATAGCACAAACTCCTTAGGAATCAAATAATGTCTCCACTTCTTCAAAGCTTGAACAATACCATAAAATTCTTGATCATACATATAATATTTTCTTTTAGCAACATTCAACTTTTCACTAAAGAAAGCAATAGGTTTACCTTCTTGACTTAATACAGCTCCTATTGCATTACCACTTGCATCACATTCAACTTGAAATACTTTGTTGAAATCGGGTAAAGCCAAAATAGGTAATTCAGCAACCTTTTGTTTCAAAGTCTCAAAACTCTTATTAGCTCCATGTGTCCACTTGAATTCATTTTTATCTCCCCTCATTGTCTCAGTCATAGCATTACAAACAGCAATAAAATTCTTTATAAACTTTCTATAAAAGCTATCCAAACCATGAAATGATCTTACCTCACCCACATTCTCAGGTGTAGGCCATTCCAAAAATGATTTAACCTTCTCAAAGTCCATCTTCAATCCATCAGCTAAAATCACAAATCTAAGATATGCAATCTCCTCTTGCATCAAAGAACACTTTTTTAGATTAATCAGCAATTTTTCCTCCTTCAACCTTTGTAATACTTGCCTAAAATGCTCAAGATGTTCTTCCTTAGTCTTACTGAATATCAAAATATCATCCAACTTACCCAAAAATCTTTTCAAAATTTCATTCATCAACCTCATGAAAGTACTAGGTGCATTAGTCAAATTAAAAGGCATAACCAACCATTCATACAAACCATCTTTTGTCTTGAAAGTAGTTTTTCATTCATCACCTTCTCTGATTCTAATCTGAGGATAGCCACTCTTCAAATCAATCTTGGTAAAATACTTTGCTCCACTTAAACAATCCATTATGTCATCCATCCTCAGCATAGGAAACCTATATTTCACTATGATCTTGTTAATAGCTCTAGAATTAGTACATATTCTCCATTCTCCATTTTTTTTTAGATGCTAATATAGTAGGTACAACGCATGGACTCAATCTTTCTCTGATCAAACCTTTCTACAATAACTCATGCACTTGTCTGTTAAGTTCTTCATTCTCTATAGATGTCAATCTATATGGTGCTTTGTTTGGCAAACTAGCTCTAGGAATCAGATCCATACAATGACTTATACTTCTTGCTGGAGGTAAACCATCAAGAATATCATCAGAAATAGTGTCTTTATACTCATTTAACAATTCTTTAATTTCTACTAATACTCAACTATCACTATTTGCTATCACTCGGTCACTACTAGCTTTTGTTGCTCAGTCATTACTACCAACACTCAGTCCTTTAGCAACCATGAAAAAATAAACTTGATTCTTTTTCATTTCCTTTTCAAATTTTTTTCCATTAACCATGCAAAGTTTTGGATCAATACAATTAACCTCATTTGGACTTTCAATCAAAAGCAGCAATGTTTGTTTCTTCGCATTTACCCAAAGAGTGTATTGATTCAATCTTCCATCATGCATAGCATATCTATCATATTGACAAGGTCTACCCAATAAAATATAACAATAATCCATGGGCATAATATCACACAAAACTTCATCAAAGTAATGTCCAATTTTGAACTTCACAAGGCATTGCTCACTTACCAATATCTTATGCTCATCTTTGATCCATGAAACATGATAAGATTTGGGATGTTTCAGCCTCTGTAACTGCAACTTGGTAACCAGTTCTTCTAATGTTAGATTTGCAGAACTTTCACTATCAATGATCACTTTGTAACATTTTCCAACCATCTTACATCTTTTCTTGAAAAGGCTTCTCCTTAAAATAGGTTCCTCGTCAATTCCCTTATTACATAAGTTTCTTATCACCATCAAATTTTCTCCAACCTTAGGTCCACTTGGTGAACCCTCATCATCTCCCTGAATCACAGCATTTTTGTTACCTTGCCTACTTTCAAAGGATCTACATTCAAAAAATTTATGTCCCTCTTTACCACATCTGAAACAATCACCATGAAATCCACCTCTAAAATAAGAATTACTTCTTCCTTAGTAAGAATTAGTGCCTCCTTAATAAGAATTACTACTTTTCCATTTGATCTTGCCTTTGTCATCATGCTTCCATTCAAATTTTCCTTTATCCTACATAGAACTATTAGATTTACCACTTTTTCCATAAAATCTACATCTGCCTCTCTAGAATCTACCACCTCTACCTCTTTGTCTTTGTTCATGCTTCTTTTTCAAAATCTCCTCAGCTTTCAAGGCATATTGATATTCTTCTTCTACACTTTCCAACTTCACAAAACTTATTTCATCTTGTATTCCAAATCTCAATCCATTAATGTACCTTGAAATTTTCTCAACATCATCACCCACATGTCTAAATTTGATGTCCAATCTATAGAATTCCTCAGTATACTCTTTCACAGTTGTGTCCTTTTGTTTCAAACTTTGCATCTTTCTCATTCAACTAACTTGGTAATCAGCAGGAAGGAATTTGTTCTTTACCTTGTTCACCATCTTTGGCCAAGTTTTGATCTTCTCCATTCCTCTCCTTTTTCTATTAGTTTTCAAGTGCTCCTACCATAATGATGCATGATCTTTCAACTTAGTGACTGCAATCTTCACTTTTCTATTATCAAGAGTGTTTTCATACTCAAAGAACTTCTCCATATTAGAGATCCAATCCAACATAGCATTGGTATTCAATTTTTCATCATAAGGAACAACTTTTATAGTAGGCTTTGAATTTTCTCTAGATAATACTTGCAACGATCTTCACTCATCTTGATCTTCTTCAGGTTTTGGATTATGGTTTGGTGTTGTTGCTTCATCATCACTTACATCATCAAGATGTGCTCCTCTCCTCTGGGTTGTCTCTACAGCATCTAATCTAGCTACAATTTGTCTCAACTAATCCAATATAGCATTATCAATATTATTTCCTCTACCACGAACCATCTTTAAAAATTAAGTTCCTACAAGATCATAACCTTCTGCAAGTTATAGGTCAAATTCGTAGATCTACCACCCAACAACCAAATCCAAATCAGGGTTCTACATGATCCAATCTCCACAAGGATGAACCTCAAGCTCAAATACCAACCGACGCAGGCAAAGGGATGAATAACTAGGTATAAAGGCTCACCTCGCTATCCAAACCACCCTGCAAGAGTTAACACAATAAAAGAAAACACAAGGAATAGCAACCAAAGGAGGAAAAAAGAGTGAAATACTTTTATTGATTCATCAAAATATCTTCATATATGCCCAATTGTAAGGCCTTCTAGGTTACGGCTAATTACAAATACATTCACATTCAAAGATCCAACTGCAAATTCACACTTTCAATTCTTCTCTCCAATCTGCTCCCCAAAAACTTGCCTAACTCTAAGCCTGAACACTCTATATATACTTACCAAAATGGTTTATAGATTAGTCTAGAATATTACATAAGAGGAAGGTTGACCCAAAAATAGTCTGGACACATCCCAAGACAATATTTTAATATAAATTTCATGATCAAAAATAAATCCTACAAGTCAGCTTGTAGGAATCATGTCCAAATACTAACACTCGATATACACTGGGTAACTCGGCACATGAAAGAAAACTGGCACTCAGTAGCAACTAAAAACTAGCAACTCGACATCAAATGGAAATTGGCAACTCGGCATCAACTAGAAACTAGCACTTAGCATCAACTAGAAACTAACAACTCAGCATTAGTTAGAAACTGGCACTCGGCATCAACTGAAAACTGGCAACTCGGCATCAATTGGAAACTAGCAACTCAGCATCAACTAGAACCTGGCACTCAGAATCAACCAAAAACTAGCAACTCGGCAACAACTAGAAATTGGCAACTCAACATCAACTGAAAATTGGCAACTTAGCATCAACTAGAAACTGGCAATCGGCATCAACTAGAAACTAGCAACTCGGCATCAACTCGAAATTGGCACTTGGCATCAACTAAAAATTGGCAACTCAGCATCAATTGAAAACTAGCACTCAGCATCAACTAGAAACTGGAAAAAAGTGCAGGATTACAAGGAAACCCAGGATGTTCCTACATCAACATCACCACTTGAGAATCTCCCTTGACTATGAGAGCAGTGATTCCTTTCTCCAATGCAAAAAGAAGTCCTCAAATCAATGCTTTATATTTTGTAGCATTATTAGTACATCTAAATTGTAATCAATATGTTGTATAGAAAGACTTACTTTTTGGGTTGATCAACATAATATCTACATCGGCTCCTAATTTTCATTTGGATTCATCAAAGAAAAGTGTCCAAATTGGATCTTCTTTGGGTTTTCTAGCCAGTTTTGTAAATTCTGGGGCATTCTTAGCAGAATGGGTAATTTTCATGATGAATCATCAAAATCAATTAGACAGAAGACATGGGAGTTTGTTCACTCTAGATTTGAGGAAAATATTTGAAGACTTTCAATTTGCCTCTAAAAATCATTTAGAACTCATTTTGGCATGTGAATTTCAAATCAAATATGGTATCTTCTTGCAAATTACTTGTGTTTCCATCTTCTAAAGATATGTTGATTAGTTAGTAGAGGATGGGATAAATTTTGTTTTAAGTTATAAGAGGAAGGTAGAGAAAGGTTTTTCATCAACAAGTGGAAGAGTTTCAAGTGACCAAATGGAAGCATTTGATCTAATCCATGAATTCTTATTGTCTTTATATTCTCTTCTCTTCTTTTTCTCTAGGGTTGTTGATGGTTGGGTACTTCCAAACTATTGAGTAGGGCTCTAGCTATAATCCCACCATTCATACCCAACATTTATCTTGTAATGAACATCAGTTATTAATTTTTATAAAAATAGTCTTAGTCTATTTCACTTATTTTATGGGTTAATTTCATGCATCCTTGTGTATTTCTTTCAAGAAAACAGATAAAATTCAACAAGTTTAACTTCAATCTAGTTCTTGTCTCCTATTCATGTTTTTTGTACTTTTCTGTGGTTTGTGAACAAAGATCACAAAACTCAATCGCAATCTATTTTAGGTTGTATGTGTCAATATGTTTTGCTTGTAATTTAGGGAGTCATGTAAATGCTTATTTTATCATCATAGGGTTTCATATTTCATGGAGAGATAGGTCAATTATGAAACTTAAAAATGATACAAATGTTTGATTCACAAGGTGAATGGATAGATCTAGAATTCTTGATATATGAAATGTTTTAATGATTTCCATGGATTTGTGTTAGTGATTTGTAGAATTGTTCAATAGATAAGGCACTGATCAACCACAAGATCCATGCATTTTTTTGTTCATTTCTTTGTGATGTTGAATTCAATATTATAATCAAAATTCCTTTCCTTTTTTGTTGAAGAGTTGAAGAGTTTCTCTGACTTAGCTTATCTAGTTCATAGGTCATTCTACTAGCTATTTCATATCTTCTTCTTTTTGCATAAGCATAGAAGATTCAATGGTTTTTATCTTCTTTCTAAGATTCATTTGTATGCTTTGAAACTAGTATCATATGAAGGATCTGAGGTTCGGCCACCTTATACTTGGCCCCGATGTCTAAATGGGTATGTTTTATATGTGAATTAGCTGCCTCTACATGTATTGTGTTCTCATCATTGGATTTTTGAAACCTGGTATTTTAAAACACCAACATGATCAAGGGTTTCCCTAATTAGCATATCTAGTGTTATTGTGCATGAGTATCTTGTTGTTGTTTATCATAATATTGCTCATATGATTAAAGTTTAATAAGGTTGACAATTGTGATATTAGTTGGTGTTGACACAAAAGCTTTCACCCTTTCCTAAAGTCTCACCTAAAGAAAGCCTTGTGTAACATAGAAACAATCTCAAAAGTGTAGGACTTTGTGACTTGAGATTGAGTCTGCAGAGAAGGTCAATTTCTTACTATTAGGATGCACCTAACTATTTCTTAGCAGGAAAAGAGATAAGGAATGAATGAAAGAAAACTACCTAATCTAATCTAAGAGGAGGTGATACACCAAATAATATGTTCAACCTTATCTCTACCCAAGAATGCACAGTTCACCAATACAACCTCAAAGTACACAAATTTAATCCTTGCTTAATCCAACAACCATATGTACATTAGAAACCAAAAAAATGAAATAAAGAAGAGATTTCATTTATATCATTCATAAATTCAAGTAGATGCAATCATATAGTTGAGAAATAAAGACAATACATTAACACAAAGGCAAGAAGGTATTACACAGTATATTAATGGAAGAAAGAGATACAATAGATAAATATATTAACTCAGAGGTAGAGAAAATTATAGTAGTAGAGCATAGACATACAATAATATAGAATTAGAGAAAAATCAACCCTAAGAAGGGTTACAAAATATTCTTTTATAGTTCAAGCATAACTCGTATAGCTTCTACCCTAAGGCAAAACTCAACTACAACATTCAAGATTGTAGAGAACAATCACAAAAATTCTAAGAAATATCTAATCATGGCACACATCGAGATGCAAGAAAATCACTTATTCACCAAATAGAACCTTGAGAAGACAGAAACAGTTGCCATTATCATATTGAGTAATTAGATGGATCACCAAGTGACAATGGAGTGTCCCTTTAAATTTATCAAGCATGGAGAATGATGAAAGTGGTTGAAAGATATTGAAAAGGTTAGATTTTACATCAAAGAGTTTCTTTGTTTGTTATCAACATGCCAAATTAGTCATGTCATTAGTCAAATGGAGTCAACCCTTAGGCCTTGCTACCCAAACCAATCATACTTTATCATTATGCCACCCTACCAGCATTCAACCTATGTTTCATGTTGACCACCCATGATCACAGCTTCACCACATCATTCTTCATTAGTTGTTATTCCTTGTGAAACTATGAATCAAAGTGTATCACTACTTCACAGCTTGTCCTTAACATCTTCTCCTGACTGTCGTAATCAAGCAATGATGTGAACTGGCATCTCGTAATATTGCCACTTAATATCCAACTTAGCAATAGATGCATGTGACCATGCAAAACTATAATCCAAACTACCAACATAACATTAATGTCGTGAAATGATTCTTGAATTGATGTGAAATTTCCATGACCATGCAAAAATGGACTAAATGTTCTTTCTTTCTTTCCACCCAAGCCCTCTGAGACACGTGTTGCATCTTTATTATCTTTCTATATAAATTGACCATATAATTTTCCATAACAATATAACATGTGTTGATTTCTTTGGATCTGACGATCAAAAATACAACTAGGACCCCTCCTACATAGTTTAGCTTATTGACCATTAGGAACTACCACATCACCAAGGTCATCCTCATTTCATGTTATCATTGTTTCCTAGCTTGATTGTCTAACCCATCATTGACCCCAACAACCATGCACACAAGGTGATTCATAATTTCTCCATCCTAACCATGGTTTACACTAAATGCCTTGCGATCATGCGAATGAAGAAGGGTTATGACATTGCAGCTTAAACCTTGGGTCAAGATCATAAGCCTATGACTAAGTGATAAATAGAGATTGCTATGTCGTAGCTCATAACTGGATGTTATCCTTCTAAACCATCAAACCACATTTACCTCTGAAAAGACTATGTTTTGCATTCACACCTCTCCTAATAGTCAAGCCATGGACTACAATGACTAGGTGATGAAGGGTAGTCGCACAATCATGACTTGAGTCTCTAATGGGATAAAGAATAAAATCATGAGACTTAGGATATAAGGTACAGCCATGGATTTAAATATATCTTTTATAAAATTTGATCATTTTGAATATTTGAATAGATATGACCATTGGATATGTTTGACAAGCAAACTAAAATTTTGGTGAGAGGAAAAATATGGCTAATAGTTGGATAACTAATTCACCCAACCACCTCGCCCCCACCCCACCCCAAAAAAAAAAAAAAAATTGGTATCAAAGCATCAGGTCCTTGAAGGATAAGCTTAACAACCTTGGGAGATTGATGAAAAATATTTTCAGGAAGGATAGTCCTAGATTTGATGGGACCAACTATGATAGCTAGAAGGAGAAGATGAAGACTCATCTATTATATATGGGTCTAGGTTAGTGGCTCTTAACAAAGAGTGAAAAGACAATTTTCAAAGAAGAGAAGATTGAAGAATGCAGCAAAGTAGAGAGATATATGTTCATGTGCAACATGAGAGCTAGAAAAGCTTTACTACTAGCTCTTCCAGAGAATGAATATAGTTAGGTAAAATCACTTGAAACATCTCATAAGATTTGGAAATCATTAGAATTTATTTTTGAAGGTGATACACATATCTATTTTTGAAGGTGATACACATACAAAAATAGTAAGATTGCAGAATTGGATATGTGCATTTCAAGGTGCTAACATGATGGAAGATGAATTTGTAAGATGCTATATTGGTATTATAAATTGTTGTAGGAATCAAGATATATGGTGGAACCAAGGAAGAAGATGAGGTTTTGTGGATGATCTTGAAAACTTTGACACCACCATTCAAGAAATTTTCTCAGATAATTCAACTACTTATACCCTGTATTAAGGATTTTACTAGAGAAACATTACTTGGAAGATTAGAAGTAGAAAAAGTAGGTCTGAGATAGTTAGGAGAACTAATAAGAGTGGAGATGACTTTTAGTGCCTTGAATGTTTAGCTAAGTTTATCTAGAAGTGCAAGTACACATGGATATTTTTCTAGTAGTAGTAAAACTAGAACTAGCGAAGACAAGAGGATTGAAGAAGGTATAAGACTTCTTGTGAGAAGACAAAAAGATGGTAAGAATATTTTTAAATATTGGACATGTAATGAGTTTGATCATTATGCATCTAAATGTCCTAAAAGAAAAAAAATAGTATCAAGAAAAGTTCAATCCGATGAGACCTATGAATTGTTTGTATGCTAATGAAGAGGAGGAATTTGATGAAAAAGATCAGAGTGAAAGTGATGACGAGATAGGATTTGTAGCTATCAAGGAAGATGATCTAATAGAGAAATTAGAGAAGAAAAGGCTCTAGTTTCCCAAGTTGAAAAGAAATATGATTGGATAATAGACAGTGGTTGTTCACATCACATGACTGATGATATGAATAAGTTTGTTAAATTCATAAACTATGATGGAGGTATTGTTAGTGTTGGTAACATTGCAACCTGTCATATTACAGGAATTGGATCCATTACTTTAGATGAAAGAACTAACACTCATGATTTTTTTTTTTATGGATTAAATAACAATTTTTTGTGTTGGATAGTTAGTGAAAAAGGGATATCAATTGAAATTCATAGAAAACACTTACACTATCAAGGATAAGGACGATAAGATGATTGGAACTGGAACTAGGTAGAGAGGTAATGTATCTCAGTTGACTCTAACCAAAATGACTTGTTTGGTTGCTAAAGTGAATAAAAGTTGGTTATGGCATAGGATATTATGTCATATAAACTTTGATAATATTATAAAAGTAAGTAACACCTTTCTAGTCAAAGATTTTCCTAAAATAATAAAGCCTACTAATGTGGTTTGAAAAGAATGTATTTTTTCTAAGCAAAAGAAGGCTTCTTTTCCCAACAAGAAGTGCATAGCCACAGAGAAGCTTGATATTGTTCACACATATCTGAGTAGTCCCTCTAGAATAAAAGGATTGTATGGTGAAAGGTATTTCATGATTTTTGTTGATGATTTCACTAGAATGATGTGGGTAGTATTTCTTAAAGAGAACTCTAAAGATTTCAAGAAGTTTAAGACATTTAAGAATAGAGTTGAGAATTAATCCAGTGTTAAAATAAAAAATTTGAGATTAGATAGATGAGGAGAATTCACCTCTAGAGAGTTTAACATGGTTTGTGAAGAGAATGGAATCAAAAGATAGATATCTTCACTAGGACACCTAAACAGAATCAGATTGTAGAAAGAAGAAATAGATCAGTAGAAGAGGCAGCAAGAGAAATGTTGTCTTAGAATGATGTGCCCAAGATATTTTGGAGAGAAGAAGTCAATACAATAGTATACACAATGCATAGAGTATAGATCAGAAAAGGTATGATCAAGACACCTTATGAACTATGGTTTTGTCATTTAACACTAGTTAAGTATTTCAAAATATTTGGAAGAAAGTGTTATATTAAAATAGATGATGATATTAGTAAGTTTGATCCAAGAAGTGATGAAGGTATGTTTCTTGGATATTTATTAAAAAGCAAGACATATAGATGTTTTAATCACAAAACCAAGACAATAGTTGAGTGTGCAAATGTAAAGATTGATGAAAAGCTTGGAACTAAGGAAAAGAATTGTTAGACAAAATGGTGAAGTTTTCTTTGATACTAACAATGATCTATAGAATGATGTACAAATTGTTGAGGAAAGAGGATAGCACTGAACCTAGAGATGAGTTAAGGGTTGAGATGGCAACTCCTACCCCTAATAGGAATTTGACAAAGAATCACTCTCCAAAGAATATAATTGGAAGCAAAGATAAAGGTGGTGACAAAAAACAAAGTTAATGAGGAGATATGTTTGATTACTCAAGTTGAACCTAAAAGTGTAGATGAAGCATGTAAAGATGTGTTAAAAATAATTAATTAATTGTTTATTATCTTCAATATTACATAAAATTTTCAATCAGTGTATGTCGAGCTCACTTGGGAAATGAAGATAGTTTCCTGTGTCGATCGAACATTCCATATTTTGCCTATTTCAAGAGATAGTGTGTGCGAAGTTCACTCAGGCGACAAAGAGAAGTTCGTAGGAGATTGAGTGTTAACCAAGCTCACTTAGTTAATGAAAGAAATGTTACATGGAACCAATGCTAACTGAGCTCACTCAATTACCAAAGGAACTTTGTGAAGATGTAGTATTTACTGAATTCATTTGGTTAACATAGGAAAATCATTTCAGAGTTAGTGTGTACCAAGCAAGGTCGGCTAAGGAAGAATTTTCTTATTTTGGCATATTGAGTTCAAAACTTTTGTTTTTTGGATCTAGTTGATAGAGGAGGTGAATATTAATTGTTCTAAGTTGTATTCAAGCTAACTTGACATTGTGTATGATATAAATATAAGGTCAAGTTGAGAATTGAATGAGTGGAATAAAAATAAAAGATTTGAAGATGCTTAGAGGAAGCGAATTAAAAGGATAAGTAGAATATCCTTGTTGAGCTGGAAAGATACATTCGATCAAAAAGGATCAAGTATATAACCTAGAATTTAAATTTTTAATCAGCAATTTAATTGCATCATAAATCAAATCATCTCATTATTACTCTCTAACTATTGTAGCAGTGATCTAAATATCTTAACAAATCTGACTTAACAAGTATTTGTGAATCCTCTAACAAGGTGGTATTTCTAGATTAAAGTTTCTAAAGACCTCTAACAAGGCCACTCCTAATAGGGTGATTAAATCCTCTAACAGGGTCACACTTAAACGTGTGTTTTATAACTTTTAACAGGGTTGGCTCCTAATATGGCTCACTTTAAAAGAGTGAAAATCAGTAACTAGTTGCAATTGGTGATTTTTTCCAAATTGGGTTTCCACGTTAAATCTTGGTGTCACTTGTGTTCATGCTATTTCTTTCATATGTATGTAAAAAATTTAAGTTAATCACCGATAATATCTTGAAATTTACATGTTAAGCATGTTCCAAGTTATAGTTGCTATTCCAGTGCTTACCAAGTTAAAACTATCGCTAGTATAAACTGAGTGCATGTGTGTTTGTCGAGCATAAGTATTTTCAGTGAAGTTTGTATTGACATCTAAGGGATCTAGGATTTATTTTTGTGGTAATTGATTCACCCATCCCCTCTCAATTACTCCTCTTATATTTTCAAAAATTGGTATTAGAGCTTCTTGGTACTTGCAAAGAAGGTTTCAAGGACATAAGCTAAAGATTAGGATGTCTTGTAGAAAGGAGATCCCCAAGCTAAACAAAGATAACTTCAAGGCATGAAAGGAAATGATGAGGCTACACTTGGCAACAGTTGGAGATTCAAGGCTAAAGTATCTAGATAACAAATGCATGACACCTACTGAAACTATGGCTATTGAGGAAATTGCAGAAAAGAAGATTCATAACATCATGATGATTGATATTGCTTCATCCCTCAACTATGTCAAATTTGATGAGGTCAAAGACTATGGAACTACTTATAAAATGTGGATCATGTTGAAAGTCATCTATGGAGGAGATGATAATTTAAGAAGAGCTAAAGCTAAAAGTCTCAAAAGATAATTTGATCAAATAAAGATGAGAACATTGCAAAGTACAGCGACAGAATCAAAGCTAGTGTTTGTGCTATCAAAGCTTGAGAAGGAAAGATTGAAGATGAAATAGTGGTAAGTAAGTTTCTGAGAACATGTCTTCCTATATATGCAATCAAATTATTAGCAAATTTTATTGTGCTTCTTTTCATCTTTTTCTTCTCTATTTGAACATCTTGTAGCAATGTATCCAACTTCTTCTTAAGAGAAACAAATCAAGGGGATTTTACCTTTGTACTATCCTTTTCCTTTGGGATACCTTCTTGCAAGTAATGTCTCAATAGTTTCAATATCACTATTAGAACTATCTTCCACTTCACTTTCATATTGTCTGGTTTTTGACATTTTGTCTTTCTTCTTGAGTGATAACTTGGCTTCAAATGTAGATTCAAGATTGTAAGAACTAGGAACATAATTATCATTGTTATCTAGCTCAAATGTTGTCAATCTTCCAACTACTACATCCAATTTGATATCAACAATTAAAGTAATGAGATGAAATCTAAAGAATAATATTGGATGTAGTAGTTGGAAGGTGGATAGCATTTGAGCCAAATAACTATGATAATTATGTTCCTAGTTCTAGCAATCTTGAGTTAGCATTTGAAGCTGAACTGTCACTCAAGAAGCAAGGCAAAAGGTCAAAAGCCAAACAATCTAAAAGTGAAGAGGAAGATAATTCTGATAATGATCTTGAAACTATTAAGGCATTACTTGCAAGAAGGTATCTTAAAGGTAAAAGAAAGTAAAAATGTAAAATCCCCTTGATCTATTTCTCTTACGAAGTTGGACAAATCGCTACAAGATGTCCAAATAGAGAAGAAAAAGATGAAAAAGAGCACAAAAAATTCAAAGGCAAAAAGAATTTCAAGAACTACCAATATTACAAGGAAAAAGGTAAGAAATCTTGTTTTATGGCTAAAGATTCAGATATTAGTGAAGATGATGAAATGGTATATATTGTTATAAAAGATGAATTTGATGATGAAGGAGATAAAATTGCACTTATCTCTCATTTTAGCAAAAATAACACATTGATTATTGATAGTGGTTTCTCACATCATATGACTGGTAATAAAACAAAGTTTGAACATATAGAACATTATGATGGTGGAACTGTGAAATTTGGAAATAATGAATCATGTTAAATAAAGGAAAAAGATTTTATATCACTAAGAAATGAACTTAGATGTGATAATTCTTATTGGATTAAAAGACTAAAACATAATCTACTGAGTGTGGCACAATTTAATAAAATTGGAATCAAGGTAGAATTCATGAATAGGAAGGCCAAATGTATGGATGGAAAAAGAAATCTAATTGAGTCTGGCAAACAAACAAAAGGTAATCTATTCTACCTAGATCTTAGTGAAAGTTCATATTTTATTGCTCAAGTAGAAGAAATTTGGTTATGGCATAAAAAAATATGTCATGTGAAATTTGACAATCTAATCAAGATAAGAAAGAACAAAAGAGTGAGAGGTATTCCTAATTTGAAGAAACCTGATGTGCACCTATGTAAAAATTGTCAAATTGGTAAGATGGGAAAGATAAGTTTTAAAAGAAAAAACTATCATTTTGAAGAAGTCTTGAAGCTATTTTATATGGACTTATGTGGACCTATTGGAATAGAGAGTTACAATGATGATAAGTATTTTACTCTTTTTTTTTATGACTATAATGTATCTAAAAGAAAAGTCTAAAGCATTTCAAAATTTTGAGTGATATCTCACAAGAGTGGAGAAAGAAATTGGAAAGAAGTTGAAGTGTTTGAGATTAGATAGAGGTGGTGAATTCATTTCCAATGAGTTAAATTAATTATACATTCATATTCAATGAGTTAAATGAATTCTACATTGAAAGAGGAATTAAGAGACAAGTATCAGCCCCTAGTACACCACAACAAAATGGTATAGCTAAAAGAAGAAACACATCCATCATAGATTGTGCAAGAAACTTGATGATAGAAAAGAATGTTGCAATCAAATATTGGAAGGAAGCAATCAATACTGCAATGCATACCTTTAATAGAGTACATTTAAAGAAGAACTCAAATCAAACTCTTTATGAACTATGGTATGGCTACAAACCTAATGTAAGTTAATTGAAAGTATTTAGTAGCAAATATTACATCTTAAATGAATCTACGAAACTAAATTTGATATCAAAGGTGATGACAGCATATTCTTAGGATACTCTTATAGAAGAAAAGCATATAAATGTTTGAATTTGTCAACTCATAAGATCATAGAAAGTGCACATGTAAGAACTGATGAGTTTGTAGAAAAGAGTGAAGAAGAGAGCAACAAAGAACTTGAGGATTATAGAAAGTTTTTCTATTGTGAAACTAATACATTACCAATTCAAATTAGAATTGAGCAAGCTTCACATCCTAATTCCACAAAAGGTACCGAGTTGCAACCAGTGCAACTTGAGTCGCAGTCAAAAGTTTAATTGAACCAAGTGACAAAAAGTGGAACTCAATCTTGATACAAAAGATCATGGCGAAGATAGTGGAACAAGTTTTTTAAAGTACCTATGTTAACAAGATATGTCAGGAGGAACCATGCACCTAATTAGATCATTTGAGACAAGTCTAATAGAACAATGACAAAGAAGTAAATTGAAAGGTACATGTTTTCTTACTGAATTTGAACTTAGATCAGTAAAATATGCTTTGAATAATGAAAGTTGGATTAAAAATATGAATGAAGAAATAGATTAGATAGAGAGGAATAAAACTTGGACTCTTGCTCCTCGACCCAAGGATAAAAATGTGATTGGCACAAAGTGGGTTTTTAGAAATAAGTTGAATGAAGATGGAGAAGTTTCTAGAAACAAAACAAGGTTAGTATGCAAAAGTTATTCTCAAGAAGAAGGTATTAATTATCGTAAACTTTTTGCTCCTATTGCTAGATTAGAAGGTGTTAGACCTTTACTTTCTTACATTGCACATAAAGGATTCAAAGTTTATCAAATGGATATAAAATCTATAATTTTGAATAGAATTCTTGAAGAGGAAGTTTACATACAAAAACCTAAAGGTTTTTTGGATAGTAGAAAAAAGGATATGGTCTGTAAATTGCACAAAGCATTGTATGGTCTCAAGAAAGCTCCTAGGGCTTGGCATGAAAGACTTCATAACTACTTGATAAAGATTGGGTTTCAAAGAACAAATGATAACAATAGTTTGTATATCAAAGGACCAGACAAAAAGATTATATTAGATAAAATCTTTGTGGATGGCACATTGTTCATAGGAAATGATGACTTATGAAAATAATTTTTAGAAGAGATAAGTAAAGAATTTGAGATTTCTATGTTTGGAGAGATAAAATTATTTATTGAATTGCAGATCCAACAGAAGAAAGATGATATCCACATTACTCAATCCAAATATATCGAGGAGATACTAAAGAAGTTTAGAATGGAATATTCGAGACTAGTTGGAACACCTATGTTTATTGGACATAAGCTTTCCAAAAATGATGATTCCAAAGAAGTAGATCATACCACATATAGATCAATGATTGGAACATTTCATTATGTACTGTATAGAAGGTTTCATATTGTATTAGTAGTTGGTATGGTGCCAAGATTCTCAGCCAATCCCAAAGAAAATCACATGATGACAATCAAGAGAATCATGAGGTATCTGAAAGGCACTAAAGACTATGGATTATGGTTGATGATAGGAAGAGCACTAGTGGTGGAGTTTTCTTTCTTGCTAAAAGACTAGTGTCTTGAACATGCAAGAAGAAGAATTGTATTTCTTAGTCTATAGCAGAGGCAGAATATGTGATAGCAATAGTTGATTGTTCCAATATTGTTTGGTTCAAGCAACTATTGGCAAGTATGAAGATAGAAATCAAGGATCTAGTCGTTATATTCTGTGATAACACAAGCGCAATTAATATATCAAAGAATCTTGTGATGCATCCAAAACCAAGCATATTACTATTAAATATCATTTTCTAAGAGAATTGGTACAAGATAAAGATGTAAGATTAGAATATGTGAATATAGAAGAATAAATTATAGATATATTCACTAAGTCATTACCTAAGGATGAATTTTTGTATCTAAGAAGTAAGTTAGGTGTCATTTTCCTATATGAAGCTCACTAAATGAAGTTTAGTGATGCATCAACTAGAGCATGTTGAAGATTAGTCAGTTGATGTAATATTAGAAGGGAATATTGCATATGAATCAATATATAAGGTACACTAATATTTTCTGAACATTGCCTTTGGCATGAGATGTCAAAGAGGGGGAGTTTTTTGTCATATCATAAAAAATTTCTAAAGAGGGAGAGTATACATTTGACAAAAAATTTGTTTGAAGAGGCAAAGTTTGCAGAGAGAGGGAGAAACTAAAGATAGAGGGGGTTCATACTAATAGAGGGAGTTCTCATGGATGAGAATAAAAATGAAACTAAGGATATATTTCTACTTTATGCTTGCTCCAAAAATTTCATTGTATTATGACATGTTGTGTTGCCATCAATGCTAAAGAGGGAGATTGTTGAAAATAATTGATTAATTATGTATTGTCTTTAATGTAAATTTCATATCATTTTCAGTCAGCGTAAGTCAAACTCACTCAAGTAAAGAAGATAGTTTCCTATGTCTGCTAAGCATTCCAAAGTTTGCCTAGTTCAAAAGATAGTGTCTACTGAGTTCACTAGGGTGACAAAGAGAAGTTCATAGAAGATTGAGTGTTAATTGAGCTCACTCGATTAATGAAGGAAATTTTGGATGGAACCAATGTTAACTAAGCTTAGTGTCTAGTGAGCAAGGTCGACTACTGAAAGATTTTCTTATTTTGGCATATTGAGTTCAAAAAAATTGTTTGTTGGTTTAGTTGATTGAAGAGATGAATATTAATTATTCTAAGTTGTATTCAAGCTGACTTGACTTTGTGTATAACATAAATATAAGGTCAAGTTGAGAATTGAATGTGTGGAATAAAAATAGAAGATTTGAAGATGCTTAGAGGAAGTGAATTAGAAGGATGGGCAGAATATCATTGTTGAGCTGCAAAGATATATTTGATCAAAAAGGATCAAGTATATAAGCTAGAATTTGGATTTATAATCAGAAATCTAGTTACATCTAAAATCGGGTCATCTCATTGTTACTCTCTAAACATTATAGCGCTGATCTAAATCTCTTAACAAAGTTGTCTTAACAACTATTTGTAAATTCTATAACAAGGTGAAATTTTTAGATTGAAGTGTCTAAAGACCTCTAACAAGGTCACTCCTAATAGGGTGAATAAATCCTCTAATAGGGTCACAAGGTTGTCTCCTAATAGGGCTCACTTCAGAAGAGTGAAAATTAGTAATTAGTTACAATTGGTAATTTTTTCCAAATTGGGTTTCTACGTTAAATCTTGGTGTCATTTGTGTTCATCTTATTTCTTTCATATGTATGCAACTAAGTTAAGTAAAATTAACCACTAATAATATCTTAAGATTTACATGTTACACATTTTGAGTTATAGTTTCTATTTTAGTGCTTATCGAGTTATAGCAAATGCTACTATAAACCAAGTGGATGTGTGTTTTTCAAGCATCAGTATTTTCAGCGAATTTTATGTTGATATCTAAGGGACCTAGGGTTTATTTTTGTGGTAGCTAATTCACCCCTCCCCTCTCAGTTACTCCTCTTATATTTTCAACAAAATGATCATTGGATTCAAGCAATGAAAGAAAAATTAGATCAAATTGTAAAGAATGAAACATGGGAATTAGTTCCTAGACCTTAAGACAATAATGAGATAGGAATCAAATGGGTATTCAGAAATAAGATGAATGAGCAAGGAGAAGTTGTGAGAAATATTGCTAAACTTGTATACAAAGGTTACTCACAGAAAAAAGGCATAGACTATGAGGAGACATATGCCCATGTATCTAGAATGGAAGTAGTAAGAATGTTCTTGGCTTATGCAGTAAATAAAAAGTTCAAAATATATAAAATGGATGTTAAATCATCCTTCCTAAATGGAGAACTTAAAGAAGAGGTATATATTGAGTAGCTTAAAGGTTTTTCTTGAAAAGGAGAAAAAGAAATGGTATGCAAACTAAAGAAAGCTCTATATGGTATGAAAAAAGTACCTAGAACCTAGTATGCAAGGTTGGATAGCTATTTAGAAAAACTTGGATTTGCTAAAGGTATGGCAAATATAAACTTGTATTTAAAAAAAATTGAGAATAGTTTGCTAATAATAATAATATTTTTTAATGAAATAATATTTGGAGGAAATGATGAAGCAGGTGATAAGTTTTATGAAGAGATAAAGAATGAGTTTAAAATGAGCATGATAGGAGAAATGAAGTTTTTCCTAGGATTGCAAATTGTGCAAAATAGCGATGGTATTTTTATTTCACAAGTTGTGTACTTAAAAGACTTGTTGAAGAGATTTGGATTGGAAATTTGTAAGCCTATTGATACACCTATGATAAATGGTCACAACTTATCTAGCGAGGATAAGACACCTATAGTTGAGAAGAAGTATAGATCCATGATTGGATATTTGCAATATCTAACTTACACTAAACCAGATATAGAAAATGTAGTTGAAATTGTAGCTAGATTTCAAGTTGATCCTAAGGAGTATCATTATGCAGCAGTAAAGAGGATATTCAAATATTTGAAAGGAATATCTGACTATGGAATTTGGTTTAATAGATCAATTTATTTCACTCTATGTGCATATACTAATGTGGATTGGGTAGGTAGTATGGATGATAGAAAAAGCACTAGTGGTGGTGCATTTTTTCTTAGGAGAATATTGGTTTCTTGGCTAGGCAAAAAACAAGATTGTATTTCATAAAATATAGCTAAGGTAGAGTATGATGCAGTAGCAAACAATTGTAATCAAGTGATGTGGATGAAACAGATGCTAAAGGAATTGATTTTTTGGAACCTCTTATCATATACTATGATAACACAAGTATAGTGAGTATGTCTAAGAATCATATATTGGATTCTAAGACTAAGCATATATCTATTAGTATCATTTATTGAGAGATAAGGTAGTAGAAAAGGATATTAGATGGGAATATGTGAGTACTAAAGATTAGATTGCAGATATATTTACAAAGTCCTTACCTAAAGATACATTTGAGTACTTGAGAGGTATGCTTGGGGTTATGCACTTGCCTACTTCTAAGTAGATGATGTAGAGATTGTATCAATTTAGTGATATAGAGCACTATTGTTGGAATTGATTGAATGTTAATGCTTCCTATATGAGGGAGTATCTATGATGAGTTCAGTCATTAAGGACTCTTGGTAGTTGGTCTTGAATAATGTCTTTGGACACTTCAACTTGTTGAAGACTTGGAGTAATAAATTGACATAATGAGGCATTTTTCATTGATGTCAATGGGGGGGAATATGCATGAAAAACATATCCTAAGTATGTATGGGGAGAGTGCATGGAAGTCTCTACTTTATTATTGAGATTTAGAAAGGTGCATGTAAAGAAGGTGGAATATGTCTATGGGGGAGATATTAAGCATGAAGAACCTTGGTGTATGGTGAGTTGTTTATAGTAAAAAATTGTTGTCGATCCTAGGAAGATGATAAACAGAGAAATGTTCCAAAGATTTTTAGATTTGATTGATGGATAGGATTTGAAAATTGAGAACAGTAGTAGAAGTTGTAAAGTACTATTTTGGTATTCATAGAACTTATATATTTGTCATCTATGTTTCCATCAGTTCTAAAGGGCAAGATTATTAGAGTGAATATTTATGATACTACATTAAGAAGTATCCTAAGTATTGGAGAGTATTGACATGTTGCATTCATGACTATATTTGTCATTAATGACAACGTAGCAGTAAGTTTGTAAAGGTTGACAAAGCAGCAAACATAGATCTTAGTTGTACAAACATAGTTTTGAGTGTCTGGTAATGTGTGTTCATGGACATGTTTAATATAGTGTCTTGATAATGAGGTTAAATACGCAGTAAGTCAAAGATGTACATAAGTTATACCTAATTTACAAAGAATAGTATAGAGATAGAGCACTTGAAAAGTGATTTCTAATGTTTATTTCTTTTATTAGTGATATAATCTATTGATGTGCAGTCAGCTAATGACTAATGATAGTTTGATGATGATGTCAGCAAATGCACAGGCCCTAGAATCACACATGTTGTAAGTAGTATAGATTGTGAGCCAACAATGTTATTATAATTAATTGGGATATCCTCAAGGCTAACTCAAGGAACTATTTTGAAGATATGGTATAAAGGAAAAGATTTTTTCCTTATATTTAAATGGTATCAAGTATTGTATTGAGTGTGAAGTACAAAAAGGAGAAGAGTGTTTACTTAATGTGAGTAAGAAATCCAAGGAATTATTGGATGCAAGTTTTGTGATATGGTTACTAGATCAAAAGGAGAAAAAGTCTAGTTGACGTGATAGAGAAAGAGGAAGGAAGTACAATTCAATTCTTTTATTATATAAGAAATTATACAAAGATCATTGGGCAATGGGTTCATTGATCTTTCCCTTGAATCTATTTGGACAGTGGTTTCAGTTGTCTTCAACAACTCCTAACATAGTTGGCACAACTCCTAACAAGTTTTGAATCTACTAATAAGGATTCAAAGTCTCCTAACAAGGACTCATATGTAATAAATGTTTTTACGGACTCCTAATAGGGTCCATTCTCTAACAAAGGTATTTATATTAGTACATCATCTTGTGGGTACCATCCCCACCACAATTTTTCCTTCGAACAAGGGTTTCCCTACTTAACATATCTTGTGTTATTGTGCATGATTATCTTGTTGTGGTTTCTAATAATATTTCTCATATGGTTAAAGTTTAATAAGGCTAAAAATTATGATACTAGTTGGATAACTTATTCACACACACCCCCCCCCCCCCATTTATATTGGTAGACTATATATGCTAAAAAATACTTGATTAGAGAGAAAACCATGGTGGTGATGATACCCACAAAATGATATACTAATATAAATGTACCTTTATAAGGATGGACTCTATTAAGAGCCAATGAGATACATTTAGTACATATCAATTCCTATTAGGAGACCTTGAATCCCTATTAGAAGATTCCAAACTTGTTAGGAGTTGGGCCAACCTTGTTAAGAGTTGTAGAATGAAGAAGGAGCCACGGTCTAAAAAACTTCAGGGGTAAGACCACCAAACTCATTATCTAGCTGGTCATTGTATTATTCCTTGAAAAATAATAGAAATTTATAGCTCCTTCTCTATCCTCTCACTGGACAAAACCTCTTTTGATCTTAATACCAAATCACCAACTTTGCATCCAATAATCCCTTAAATCACTTACTTAGATTTACCAAATACTTCTCATATCACACACTTTAATGCATACCTCACAACAAGAAAAATAACCTTCCTTTATACCATGTCCTTAAAATAATTCTTTGATTTGGTATTGAGGATTTATCAATTAGTTATAATAGGACCTCATTAAGATATTATAAAACTTTATAGCTTTTCACAATTCTAAATCACTATTGCTTCACAGTATTTACAAATTCTTACATGTGTGACCTCTATCCTTTCCCACTCATTGACATCACCATTAGATTTTCTACTATCACTGTCTAACTGTACTCATCATGATTTTATCTCATTTAAGAGATATAAATCAATCATCATAAACCACTTATCAGATACTTTGTTTGCTTACTAACTTATGAAAATCAAACATATCTACTGCATGTTTTTGACTCTCTATATTAGCACTTGTCCACTTCATTAGGACACAATTTAAAATACATACTTAACTTCACTTCACCCGATTATCAATACATAGTCAGTATGACCTCTTTCTTTGTCTACTACTCGTATAGTCTTCATAGAAACAATGTTATTTTGACATCAATGACAAATACACTCATGACTCTAAATTGCTTAGGATACACCCCCAAAGGAATATCATCAGCATTCATGCTAATAATATCCCCATTTGGAATTTCTAACAAAAAAGATGAAAAATATCTAAGTTCCAAGAATACCAAATCAAACTCTAATATTGTTGATGTTGTTATCTTCTTTTCAGATCCTCTTCATCAATCAAATCTAACACTTATTGGAACACTACTTTGCCTATACTTTCTCACTTTTGGGATCGATATCGGTTGTTAACACTATAACTCTCAAGAACAAATCTCATTATTTCATGGATGGTCATCAATTTTCACACTTCTCTCCCATTAAATGTTTTCATGTGCTCTCTCTCCCCTTTATTCTTAGAGGATATTTTTCAGATAATATCTCCTTCATACATAGGAGATGTTTTTTATGTATACTTCTCCCCCCTTGACATCAATGACAAAGGCTTCAATATGTCAATCATCTAGTCAAAATATTTAACTAGCTCAAGTGTCCAAAGACACTGCTCTATACCATCTACCAAGATTCCTTGATCACTCTTCTCATCACAGATACTCCCCCATATAGGAAGCACCATTATTCATTCCAAACAAACAATAGTGCCATGTACCACTAGATGGATTCATTCTCTACATCATCTACTCAAAACTAGGAAGGGTCATAACCCCAAGTATACCTTACAAATACTTAAATGTATCTTTAGGCGAAGACTTCATAAAGATATATGCAATCTTCTCTTTTTTACATAATCTAATTTGATCTCTTTCTCTACAAGTTTCTCTATCAAAACATGACACTTAATGGATATATTCTTAGTCTTAGAATGCAACATGGGATTCTTAGACATACTCATTGTACTTGTGTTATCACAATGTATGATAATAGGTTGTAAAAACTCCATCCCAATATCCTTCAGCATTTGTTTCATCCACATGATCTAATTACAATTGTTTGTTGTTGTTACATACTTTGCTCCTATTGTACTCTATGAAATATAATCATGTTTCTTTCTTAGCCAAGAAACTAATATTTCTCTTAGAAAAAATGCTCCACCACTAGTGCTCTTTCTGTCATCAATATTTCTTTCCCAATCTGCATCACTATATACACTCAAAATAAAATTACTTGATCTGTCATACCATAGTCCAAAATTAGATATACCCTTTAAATATCTGAATATGCTTTTTACAGTTGCATAATGTGATTCCTTAGGATCATCTTGAAATATTTTCTACTATACCAACTACATTTGTTAGATCTATACTTCTTCTACTCAATTGTAGGTGTCTCATCATTTCTAAATAGCTTGTGACTAGTTATCATAGGTGTACCAATAGTCTTCCAATTTTCCAAGCCAAATATTTTCAACAAGTCTTTCAAATACTTAGCTTGTGATAAGAAAATACTATCACTATTTTGCACAAACTGTAAACTCAATAAAAAAATTGTCTCACCAATCATGCTCATTTCAAACTCATTCTTCATCTTATCAACAAACTTATCACTTCATCATTACCTACAAAGATTATTTCATCAAAAAATAGTACAATGATCAATAATTCATTCTCAATTTATTTCAAATATAGGTTACTATCTTCTATACCTTTAGCAAATCCCAATTTTATCAAATATTTGTCCAACCTTTCATACTAGGTTCTAGGTGCTTGATTTAGGCCATACAATACTTTATTCAATATGCACACCATATCCTTTTCTTCTATCAAAGAAAATCCTTTAAGCTACTCAATGTAGACTTCTTTTTCAAGTTCTTTATTTATAAATACTAACTTTACATCCATCTAATATACATTAAACTTCTTACTTGTTGCATGAGCCAGGAACATTCTTACTCATTCAATTCTAGTAATAGGAGAAAATGTCATTTCATAATCTATGCCTTCTTGCTCCAACTATCCTTTGCATAAAAATATTTCTTTATTCCTCACAAATTCACCCTGTTCATTCATCTTATTTCTCAGTACCCATTTAGTTCCTATGGCATTCTTGTCTTTAAGTCTAGCAACCAATTCCCATGTCTCCTTGTTCACAATATGATTTAATTCTTCCTTTATTACTTAAATCCAATTATCATATTTGCAAGCTTCATCTGCACTCTTTGGTTCAACTTGAGAAATCAAACATAATTCCCCATGTACTATGTTTCTTTTTATCACTCCTTTGTCTTTACTTCCAATGATCTAATCAACAAGGTGATTCTTTGTCAAATTCTTGTTCAGTGTAGGATTGTTGCTTCAATTATAATTTCTTCTCTTGGTTCAAGTATTTTTTCTTCTCTTTGTTCAAAAATTTGAACATCAATTTGCAAATCATTGTTTGTCTCAAAGAAAACTTCAATGTTCTCTATAATAGGTTTTGAATTTTTTTCTTCTTCATTAGAAATATAATCCAACATTTTTTCTTTAACTCCAAAATTTTTATCCACTTTTACATTTGCACACTAAAGAATTGTCTTATTTATTGTTAGCCATGTTTTCCCTCCTACCAAATTTGAGTTTTGTCTATCAAGCATGGCCAATGGTCATATTTTTTCAAATTTTCAAATATTCAAACATTCTGATGTTATAGGGATACATTAAAAATGTTAGCTTATCCTTATATCCCTAGGTTTTAAGCCTTTCATGATATATCCTAGTGAATGTTTCAAGTCACAACGATGCAACTACCTTTCATTTCCGAGTCGCAAGTTGTTAGCACTTAACACTCAAGTAAGGTGCAAGGGGGTGAAACAGCTAAATCTAGATTCGTTGCATATTTTTAGCATTTAATGCTACCTTGTAGTTCCTAGTTGCAATGGTGTGAAGTTAACTCCTGTAGACAGATTTCATATGGATCAAAACATTGTTGATGGTTGTGCTTAACTCAAGATCAAGGTAGCGATGCAATGATTCCCTTTATTCCTCATTTGCAAGGTTATGTTCTTGACTCAAAGTTTAAGTTGTGAAGTTGTGACCCTTCCTCATTCACATGATCACAAAGAGTTTAGTGTTAATCATGGTCAAAACCTTGATACTATGAATGCTCTTGTTTGCATGGTCATAGTGAGTTAATACTAACTCTAGTACCAGGTTGCAAATTTTTTGATGGTTTTTTGTCATGAATAAGGCTCCAGCTGTCAGGTTCCTATTCACTAGAGATATAGATAGAGAAATAGGGTATTTTGTCATGGTTGTCTGATCTTCCAAGATCAATGGATATTGTTATGTCAATAGTCAAAAGTGCATGAAGAATAGCCATAGTGACATAATAATAGGTTGACATGTGTCCTAGCAAGCTTGGGTGGTCAATGAGCAATGACAGTTAAGTTCATAGTTTCGTAGAGTCACTAACATTTGATGTTAGCCAAGAAAACCATGGTGATGATATGAAGGGTTAGAATCATCTGGTCGCTAGGTCACAAATGTTAGTACATAATGTTGAAGACAAGTTGTGAAGCAATGATAATAGTTAGTTTGATTGAGTTCATACTTTCATAAGGTAAAATAGTTAGCTAAGATAAGAGGTGGCCAAGCTATGATTGAGGGAAAGATACAGGTCAACATAAGTTTGAATGTTGGCGAGGTGGGAAAATATTTTAATATGACTAGTCTATGTGGCAAAGCCTAAAGATTAATTCCGGTTGACCAATGACATGGGTGACTTGGCATGTGAATAAAAAAGAAAGACAACTCTTTAATGTTGAATATGATCTTCTCAATCACCTACAACCACTTTCATCATTCTCCATGCCACTTAAATGTAAAGGGACACTCTACTACCACTTTGTTATCAATCTACTCAGTTGAAACATTAATGGTCATCGTTTATGTCTTCTTCAGGTTTTTTTTGGTGAATAACATGATTTTCCTACATTTAGATGTGTACCATGATCAGCTCACTTCCATATTTTCAATGATTGTTATTTGCAACCTTAAATGAAGTTGTTGTGCTCTACCTAAGGGTAGAAGTTATATGAGTTATTCTTGCACTATAAAAGAAAAGTTTATAACCCTTCTTAGGGTTGATCATTTTTTCTCTGATTCTATAGCAGTAGTATTCTATACTTTGTTACTATAATTCCCTTTTGTCTATAAGTGAATGTAATCCTCTACTTTACCTTATTCTCCCATCAATATTAGTGTGAAATATTCTTGCCTCTTTTGGTGTTTTTTTTTTCATTCTTCAATCTACATAACATTATCTACTCTTGCCTTTGAATGTTACAGAGTGAAGTTCCTTCCTTGTGGCATTTCAATTGATTTCTTATCTGTATGTAATTGTTAAATTAAGAAAAATGATGAATTAGTGTATTTTGAGGTAATATTGATGAATAGTGCATTGTTAGGTAGAGATATGACTGAACAAACTATTTTGGTTTATCACCCCCTTTAGATTATATTAGGTAGTTTTCTTTCATGCATTCTTTCTCCCTTTTCCTCTCAAAAAGTAGTTAGGTACACCCTGATGGTTAGGAAGTTGGCCTTCTCTGGTGACTTAATCTCACAGTTCAAGTCCCCATAGCTTGGAGATTGATTCTATATTTCACAAGGTTTCCTTTGGGTATTTAATTTAGGCAAGGGTGCAAGCTTTTGTGACAATAGTTTTTTGCATGCCTAGCAGGATAAATATTGAAGCATTCTAAGTTCACTAGTGTCAAACAAGAGAACTTAAAATATATGCTAAGAAGATAGTGTTGGTCTCAGTATTCTAGGCCTTCAAGAGGCTCATTTTCAAGCACTTAATGACTCTCTCTATACATTCTAGTTTCTAGACCAATTTTTTTGTGATTTATGCCCAAGGATCATACAATAACATCTTCTAGAGGTAATTTTCAATACACTGAGCTTTTATTTTCAAACTCCAGGAGAAAGAGGAAAAGATTATATCTATCACTAGTTAGGAGTGCAATAGTAGCACGCACACCTACAAGATCTCTCTCCACTCCTCCTATTGATAGATCACATCCTAGGTTTCCATCTTTTCATTTAAATACAGCATTATTCCATATGGCGCAGCCTAGAGAACATGCATTTGCCACCTTTAATGGTGGGAGTCCTCTCCTATTGGCTCAAAGACATGATATTCCAGTATCAGCTCTAAAAAGTGTACCTAATTTTACTAGTGAGACTTTCATCTCCCCTATAGAACATATTCAAGAAATTTCAAATGTTTGTAATAAACACGGTATTATAGAGCATGATGTTTTTGTTAGGCTTCTAGATTCATCCTTAAAGTGAAAAGAATTACAATGGTATAGATTTTTGTCTCATAACTCTATCACTGATTGGGATGGGTTAGGAGTGGGGCTTTATAAGTATTTCGAGGATAAAAGTGATCATTTGTCACTTTTGTTGAAGCTAACAACTATCAAGAGAGAACCTCATGAATATATGACTGATTTTAACTATAGATTTCAAAAGACATGGGATAGAATACCTACTACAGTAAAGCCTTCCCCTAATAATGCTTTCTTACATTACCTCAAAGGCTTTAATAGTGACATAGCTACCACATTGCAAACTACGGGAGGGGATACTTTACCAAATTCTTATGAAATTGTTATAAGGGTAGAAAATAACTTGATACAAAGAGGGAAGTTATCTCCAAGGCCTCCAATGCCTTTCTTTCCTAACATGCACAATCATTAACCTATTCTAGCCCCTATCAATATCACATCTACAAGTCATCCCCTTGTTATTGTCCCTTTAGTCTCCACATCTTCAAATGGAATAGATGAAATTAAAGATATGATGTAGTCTATGATGCAAAATATAGACAAGAAATTGCAGGGTCAGAAAAAGAAGCTAGAGGATAGTTTCTCGATGATACAAAAAATGAGCAATAATGTGGTGACCCTAGAAAGTCAACAAACTCAAAGCAATAAGGCCCCCAATTTTAGGATCAATGTCCCATACATATTAGGCCCCCAAACCAAAATCAGGGTCATGTTCCATATAATCAAAATAGGCCTATTGGCAATGCCCCTATGGCAAATACAAACCTAAACAAGGCATTAGTCCCACAAAATAATCTTGCTCAAGATCAAGACTTTTTCCCTTCTTGTAACTATTCCTATGGGTATTGTATGTGTCAGAGGGCATAGCCATACTTAGCACTAACTACACAAGAGCAAGTAATAGGGAAGCAACACAATGTTGATCGGTCTATTGATGCTTCCCATCTACAACAACAGGGTGATTGTTCTTTCATGAACCATCACCTAGAGGAACATTGTGATGCTAATCATGATTCCATAGCTCAGAATACTAGAGGTAAGATAAGAGTTGTTGAAGATGATATGTCCCTCTCTCCTAATCAAGCTTCAACTCTAGATGTTGCTCCTCATGTGCTAGTGATGAATGCAAAATCTGATGTTACTCCTCAATAGAGACAAGATATGAGCAATAAGAAATCTACTAAACCTTATACTTCTCAAATTCAGCCACCTATCCATGTAGCTCCAAAGACTTTAAGCAAAGTAGCTAATACTCCCTTTAAGTGGTAGATCAAATAAAAAAGACTAATGTCAATATCTCTATATGGGATGTTGTTGCTACTATACCATCATAGAAGAAGCTATTGCAACAAGAGCTAGAGAGCATAGAGGTCAAGGGTCAACTATCTAGAGAAGAAAATTCAACAAGCCTAGTGCAACCAGTACAAGGGGGGGAAACAAGTAAGAAAATAGGGCCTCCTCCCTTTTAAGTCTCTTTAATCATAAGAGATAAACTAGTCCATAATTGTATGATAGATTTAGGGGCTGGTAGTTATGTAATGCCTAGAAGTGTAGCTACTCCTTGGCATTAAGCATAAACCAATGGTAAGGGATGTCCTTTAGTTAGATGGTAGTTATGTCAAGACTGTAGGGATCTTAAAAGATGTGGAGATGGCATTGCATGATTTCCCTAGTTGTACTATAACCTAAGATATATTATTGGTTGAGCTAGAACCTTATTTTTCCATTTGTCTTTCTAGAGACTTCACTACACAAATAGGTGGCTATATTTCTTCTTATTGGTCTTATATGTTTTTTAGAACAAGGTATGCGACAATAGCTTCCTTAAGGGCAAAGCCTCTGGCCCTTAATCACATAGAGACCTATACTTCAAGCCCTATAAACATGAATTGTACAATTAGGGATGACAATTAATGATACACATCTCATGAGCCTGCCACTTCTTTAGCAAAAGTGCCTAATTATCTCTTGCATGAGTGGGCCACTACTTATCAGTTTGATCCAATACAAGAAACCCTAGAGACAAGTCTTGGAACCTATTGTATATTGGAAAAAGAGGCCCTATCCCTAATCTTAAAAGGATAAGAGAAGATATTGATGAATTGTGGAGCATGTTATTTGATGGCTCAAGGAATAAAAATGGTTTAGGGGTGAATTTCATGTTCATTTCCGTTGGATTAGAGAGGTGCTATTTCTTGTATAGACTCCAATTCATCTACACCAATAATGTAATAGAGTATGAAGCTCTTATCCAAGGTATCAAACTTGCATAAAAGAAAGGAATCAAGGCACCAAGAGTATTTGGAGATAGTTAGTTGGTTATTAATCAAGTAAGAAATTAGAATATTACAAAGAACAATCTGCTCAAGACATATAAACATAGGGTGTGGGATTTTCATGAGGGTTTTTAAGCATTCAATATCCAGAGTGTTCCTAGGGTAGAGAATAAACATGTTGATAGATTAGTAGAAATAAATGCTCATTATGATGTATCAGAGCATGTTTAGGATGAAAAAGAGCAGCAGATCATAATGCTTGTAAGACCTGTTATCCTTGAAAACCACACAAATTGGCAAGTCTTTGATTTTTATGTACAAATTATCAACTTTCTACAAAATAAAGTAGAATTCTTTGAGAGGAATCAATCTAGGCTGCAAGGCCAATATGGTGATCGAACCATGAACCTTGGTTCAAAAAAGTTACCCAAAGGCCTAATCATTTTGGAGAGTATCTTCGCTGATGATCAAGCAAGGAGTAGAGTGTCAAACTTGGTTGCAAATAAAGATGATCACATACTAGTTGTTGTCACTGATGGTAGAACTCTCAATATGGGAAAGGTATGTTATGAGATTGAACAAGAAAAAAAAATTTCATCTATGTCAAGATTTTAATGATATATTTGCTTTAAAATATGATTATTTAAGGGGTTTTTAGCCAAGATTGTTTCAGCATACCATAGATTTGAGTAATAATTCCAAACCTATTAGATAAAAATAGAGGCCAGTTAATCCTAGAGTTGAGCCATTAATGAGAAGGGATTTATCCAAACTAATAGAGATAATATAATTTTTCCTATTAAGCATTCTTCTTGGGTAGCTAACCTTGTCCATATTAGGAAGAAGAGTGGAGATATTAGACTATGTGTAGATTTTAAAGACCTTAATAGGGCTTCTCTTAAGGATCACCATCCCATCCCTTCCATGGAACAAATTCTATCCAAGCTCAGTGGTTCAAGGAGATTTTCTTTCTTAGATGGGTTTTCTAGTTATAACCAAGTATTGTTTCAAGAGTTAGACAGATATAAGACTGCTTTCACCACTATGTGGGGCACCAATGTCTATTGTAAGATGCATTTTGGACTAACCAATGAAGGTGCTACTTTTCAAAATGAAATGGAAATGGATTTGAAGAGTCTTCATGAAACATTTGTGTCAGTAACCTTGATGATATCGCAGTATATCCAAAGAGTGTGGTGGACCATTTTGGCCATCTAAGGCAAGTATTCATCAAATACAGGGAGTATGGTGTGTCACTAAATCCAAGCAAGTGTGTATCTTCCACTAATCAAGGAAAATTTCTTGGACATATTTTGTCTAAAGAAGGTTTGACCATAGATCCAAAGAGGGTAGAGGCAATCCTTGTTCTCCCACTTCCTACTCATAAGAAGGGGTTGCAAAGATTCCTCGGTAGAATTAATTTTGTAAGAAGATTTATCCCTAATCTTGCTACTATGGTTAAGTCCTTTATAGCTATACTCAAAAGAATATTGTCTTCACCTAGACAAAGGAAGGGAGAGCTATTTTTGAAGAGATTAAGGTAGCAATAGCATCAACTCCTACCCTTATCAACCCCAATTTTGACAAGGATTTCATTCTCTACACCCTAAGGGGTGAGTCAAGTAAATCAGCTCTCTTGACTCAACTGAATGATGCTAATGAAGAAAAACCTATATCTTTTTTTAGTAAGGGGTTAATGGATTATGAAGATAAGTACAGTTATGTGGAAAAATAGGTTCTCTCTTTCCTGAGAACTTTAAAGAAATTTAAATAGCTTTTATCTCACAACAAGATCCAACTCCTAGTTCCATATGAAAGTGTGAAGGACTTTCTCTTGAATAAAGACATCAATGAGAAGAGAGCTATATGGATCACTAAGGTCATAGATTATGGCATAGACATCAAGATCACCAAGCTCATTAGAGGTAAAGGGTTGTGTGAACAAATGATTTCATCCAATGAGCCAACTTGGTAAGTTGCTCTAGTTATAGAAGATGCAGAACTAGCAAGGGATGGAAACTTGAACAATTGGATACATAACATGACAACCTTTTTGTTAAGAGTAGGATATCCACAAGGATTGAACAAGGCCAAAAGAATACAATTCAAATTTTAGTCTATTCCTTTTTCCCTGGTGGATAGGATCCTTTTTAGAAAAGATATAGATGAAACCTTATTAAGATGTATCAGCACTGATCAAACTAATGTGATGGTGAAGAAATTTCATGATGGTCCTAATGGTAGCCACTTCTCAACTAGAATAATAGCCATGAAGATCATGAGAGCTAGTTATTATTGGCCAACTTTATTCAATGATTGTTATAAACATGTAAGGAAATGTGAGAAGTGTGCCTTCTTCTTAAGAAAAGAAAGGTTAGTAGTTCTTCCTCTACATCCCATTCAAGTTTATCAATCATTTACTTGGTGGGGGCCAGATTTTATTGGTCCAATCAATCCACCTTCTAGCTCTGGTCACAAGTGGATCTTAGATGCTACTAATTATTTTACAAGGTGGATAGAGGTAGTACCCTTGAAGAATTCCACAAAGACCTCAGTAGTAGAATTCCTTAATGGAATTGTTACCAGGTTTGGTACTCCTTCAACCATAATATTCAATAATGCTAAGTCTTTTTTTGGGGCTCACATTTGTTCTTCGTCAGTTGACCATGATATCTATATGAGCAACTCCTCAAATTACTACCCCCATGGAAATAGCTTGGTTGAGTCCTCTAATAAGAACCTGATTAGAATCATGAAGAGGACTATTGAGGAGAATCGGAGGTGTTGGCATTCAAAATTAAAGACGACCCTTTGGACTGACAGAATTACACCTAAGAGAGAAATTAAGAGTTCTCCTTACATGTTAGTTTATGGAAGAGAGGCTAGACTTCCTATATCACTTGAGTTCCCCTTCCTTGAATTAGCTCATCAATTGGAGCTAATGGAAGATGATGCAATGACTATTAGGATGGAAAAATTAATGGAATTAGAAGAGAAGAGGCAACAGGCCATGTAGAAACTTAGACTTCGTCAACAATAGGTCAAAAGGAGTTTTGACAGGAAGGGCAAAGAGAGGGTTTTCAGAGAGGGAGAAATTGTCCTCAAGTGAGATGCAGAGAGAGCCAAACTAGGAAGGCATTCCAAATTTGATGCAATCTAGAGTGGACCTTATATTATCACTATTTGGGAGAAGGCCAATTCTTTCCATCTATCCAGGTGATGTCCTACCAATTCTAGTCAATGGAATTTACTTCAAACCCTAGTTCTAGGAGGGTTAGGGTTTTTTGTATATATTAGAATAGTTTCTAGCTTTCCAAGAAGTTTTGAGCATAGGTTATCTCTTTGTAAGATAGCCAAGTTTTGAAGTTTTTCAATTGTAGAGAAGACAAAGGTAAATTTATAGTTTCACTAAGCACATATCTTAGTTTTTTACAACACCATAGACCAATGGATGCTTAAGGTCACTAATAATATACTTAGCAGGCTATTATCCCCTCTGAGTCACCAAATTGTTAGTCATTTTTTCCTTCCTACCAAATTTGAGTTTTCCCTATCAAGCATGGCCAACATTCATTTTTTTTTCAAATTTTCAAATATTCAAACATTTTAATGTCATATGGATACATTAAAAATCTAAGCTTATCCTTATTTCCCTAGGTTTTAAGCCTTTCATGATATATCTCAATGAATGTTTCAAGTCACAACCATGTGACTACCTTTCATCACCTAGTCGTTGGTTGTTATC
The DNA here is from genome assembly GCA_028749045.1 of Cupressus sempervirens. Classification (NCBI taxonomy): domain Eukaryota; kingdom Viridiplantae; phylum Streptophyta; class Pinopsida; order Cupressales; family Cupressaceae; genus Cupressus; species Cupressus sempervirens. The sequence goes on along the minus strand of CM053784.1, from coordinate 525,218,535 downwards.
ACTTAACACTTAGGTAAGCCCATGGGGGTGAAATGGATAAATTTGCAATTTGTACATCTTCGCAGCATTTCATGCTAGCTTGTGGTTCCTAGTTGCGATGGTGCAAATTTAATTGCCATAGAATGATTTCATATAGATCACAAGGTTGCTGATGGTTGGGCTGAACTCAAGAGCAAGGTAGCAATGCAATGATTCCCTTTATCACTCATTCACAGGGTTATGTTATTGACTCAAAGTTTAAGCTCGATGTTGCGACCCTTCCTCATTCACATGATCACAAAGAGTTTAGAGTTAATCATGGTCAAAAACTCGACACTATGAATACTCTTGTTTGTGTGGTCACAGTGATTTAATACTAACCCTAGTTCTAGGTTGCAAAATTGTCAAGGGTATTTTGTCATGAATAAGGCTCTAGTTGTTAGGTTCCTATTCGCTACAAATATAGGCACAGAGAAAAAGGGTATTTTTCCATGGTCATCTAGTGCAGGAGCACCTAGAAAAATGGACATAAAGAATACACATCTTAGTAATGTTTGTTCTAAAATGTCAAATTAATATTTGTTAATATATTTCATGTCTATTTGAGTCAACATATAAGGCCAAGTTAAGTCTTGGAATCAATTTGTAAAATGTTGTCAATGTTGTCCATTTATGTTCATATGGTCAAGTTTGATAAAAGTAAGTAAATCTCATAGAGTATAATAGGAATAATTTTTTTATGTTTTATTTACCATATTTTTATAGTTTTAGGATTATTGGAGGTCATTTATGAGAAAATGCAAAAGTTTCCAAATATCTAATAAAATATTGTCACAAATATTTGATAATATGTAAAGTCGACGTAAAAGTGAAGGTCAAGAATCATAGGAGATAATTAATTAGTTATAGAAATTGAAAATTATTTAAAATTATCATGTATTGGTCATGATTTTTAGAATTTAATGGCTAGAGAATTTGGAAGAAGAGGTGAAATATAGAGAAGTTTATTTTTCTAATTTTTATGATAAATTTATGAGTCACATTTCCAAAAATCCAACCATTTTTTATGTTGGTATGAGGACATATGAATAGATACAATCCTACAACTTATATTTTTGGACTAGTATTTGAGTTAGCTTTTTTTTGGTTTTGGTTTGGTCAAATTTCATTGTTTTAGATTAAGGTAAAAGTAGGTTTTGAAGGGGCCCCAAAACCCTTTAACAACTAGAGAAAAGATAAAGCAATAAAACCACCAGGAAAGAAGTCCTGAAACCAACAACAAAATCAAGTTTTACAGGGACCTGAAACCACAAACCTAGTTTGAAAAAAGAGAACCCAGGTTTTACAAGGACCTAAAACCACTAAAAAAGTTTAGACCAAAAACTAGTAAAAAGGACCAAAAACCAATACCAAGTACCACATCCAGAAATAGGACCAGAACAGGACAAAACCAGAGAACAAAAACCCCAGGCAACTATTGCAGCTCTGTAATCATCTTGACAGCCTCTTTACCAATCACAATAGTATCTTGGATGGAATCAGTAGCCAAAGCAGCAGTAGCATCTTTTAGGGCTTTCTTCCTCAAGCTTTACCTTGTTCTTTTTCTTGGATCCTCTGGAGATATAATTTCTTCATTGACTATTTTGCCAAGGCTCACAGTAGCAGCACAGATACTAGAAGTGACATGTTCCATCCTTGTTCCACTTTCCTTGATAAGCATTCTAAGGGTTTTCTCATATTTTTTGAGTTTATTAGGGATATCTCCCATTTGCTCTTCCAAATGGCTAATTTTGGCATGGTCGGTATCTTGGATGTGTTGCAGAGTTTCCACTTTCTTCTTTAGCCCCATCAATTCATTATAAATCCAAGAATCCACATGGAGAATGGAGTTAGCTTTGTGCTTGGAAAAATGCAAGAAGGAGAGCTTGGTTTCCCTCTGTGGAGAATCAGTGGTACCATCTATAAACTCATGAGGAGGGGAGCCAACCATATCTACATGTTACTCTCTATTCCTCTGTTCCTCCTCCCTAGTCTCAACAGGATTCTCATTCTGAACAAGGTCCTCCTTGTCATGACCTCTAGTCTCTGTAAAAGGTAAGGTAGGATTAACCATTTGATCCTCCTCTCTCACCTCTACAGGATTCACAATAAGAATATCTTTGTCTTTAACCCCTCCACCAAAAATAGTCTGAATGTCCTCCTTCTCAAGGTTGCCCTGTTCTAAATTTCCCTCACTTATGTCTTTCTCATTCCCTTTATAAATTTTTCCTTTGGTCTCTGAATATCCTTCCAAATTTGAGCTAAAATCCTAACATCTATATCATCCTCTTCCTCATAGATATCATTCTCTGAGGTAACAGTATTCTTAGACTCAAAAACCTCTTCGACACCATGTTTTTGAGTATTAGAGGGTTTACATTTGGGGTCCTTTTCTTTTCCTTTTACACTGCTCTCCTTCTTAATGTTTTTTGAGTGAGAACCCTTATATTTTTCAGAAGGGGTAGAGAATATAGATTTATTTTTACAATAACCCTTAATGAGAAGAATCAAACCTTCATGCAAAATAGGACGAGACTCCTTCTTCCTATGAGCATGCAAACTTTGAAGCAAAGAAAACCGCGGATAGAAAGGGAAAGAAAGTCTATCCTTATGCCTGAAATGATTGAGAAAAACAAAATGAAATTTATGAACCCTTTTATTTCTACCATCAAGGATGAAAGACTCATGAATACAGCATAGCACATCTTGCCAAATTTCTTTTATTTGCTCCACATCAAAGAAATCTCTATTCTTTTCTAGTTGTTTCTCCTCAGCATCCGACTTCAAAAAAAATTTGTAGGTAGCATTGGAGATACTGGTCTGTTTGGTGAACTTAATACTAGTTGTGGGGAGCCCCTTAATCTCAGCAATAAATTCCTCCATTAAATTCACAGTGACTCCATGAAGGAGGACCCTATCAACGGACTAGTTATTAAAAAAGGCAATCGTGATATGGGGTTTAAAACCATGCAGTCTCTCCAGGTAACTAGTCACCTTCCCTTTCTGTAAGATGTTCCAAACTTCCTTCTGAGCCTTCCATTCATCATACTTTTTAGGTTCTTGCTTTTGTGGTTCACCCCCCATATTCAGAAAATATATAGAGCCAAGAACCAGAAACAAACAAACACAGAGAGCCAAGTTAAAATAAAACCATATTTTCATCACTTGAAAAGGAGCTCACTTTTTCAATGATACATGCAAAGGCCACATTACATTCATATCAGTGTACTTCCTCGGGGAGGGTGATCTGACAGTCGTAAGGTCACTCCATAAAATCATTAAATTTCTAATTTGGGCAAATCTTTCCCACTTTGGAATGAATAGCATCATAATTAATGATAGCTTTTAAATCAATGTGCTTGTTTAACTCATCAAGCCACCTTACCTTATATCCCAACTGTACCGCATGATTGGCTATCCAGTCAGCAGCCCCATTGGCCTCTCAATAAGTATGGGAAATGACAACTTTTTCAAATTTATGTATTAGGAATTTGATCTCCATGACCGTTGCTTCTATCATCCATGAAATTGAATTGTTTTTATTCAAAATGTTAACAATATTCAAAGAGTCACCTTCCAACCATAGGTTAGGGTATCCCAGATCAACTGCAATCTTTATAGTGTATAGGGTAGTAGTAGCTTCAGCAATATGACTATTAGAGTGACCTATAGGAAATTTGATTGCATCTATAACATTTCCCACATGATCTCTCAAAACTCCTCAACATCCCACTCTTCCCAGATTGCCCTTAGCAACTTCATCAAAGTTCCCTTTAATCCAACCATTAGGAGGAGTATTCCATCTTATGCTCAGTCTTGGATTATCAGTTTTCAAATTAGGATCTTCAAATCGCAAAGGAGTATCAAATTGAAATGTTGAACCAGTTTTCTTTTGAGAAATAAAATTCTCCTTGAAGACTTTAATGATATTTTGTCCAAGCAACCATCCTGGTAATTCTTTATTTCTGAATATTCTATTATTTCTCTCTTTCCAAATGCCTCACTATAGATGAGGAAGAGTTAATTTCCAGAGAAATTGAACATTAGGGTCCTTTGAAGGAAAATTCCAACTTTTAAAACAAAGCTCAACATTTTTTTGGTGAACCCAAGTCAAGCTCCAATAGTTAAGAATCTCAACCAAGACTTGTTGAGTATAAGCACAATTCATAAACAAATGATCTCTATCCTCAAAACCATTTTTACATAAAGAGCACCTATTAACCACATTAATGCCTCTTTTTTGCAGATTGTCCAATGTTAGAATTTTATTTTGAAGCATTAATCAATAGAAGATATTATGATCATTTGACTGCAGACTGGTCTGAACTTGATTTTTCTGAAAGTAGTTTTGGGAGAAGAGTAATAACTTTTATTCTAGTTATCATGTTGAGCTATAACTTTGGAAAAAAAATGTGTTTAACTGATATTTATACTCTCTCATAAAAGGAATTAGTTTTATTCCTTAATTTGTGAAAGTTATGATCATCTCTTCTCAAGTGGAGAATTGTATTCTAGTTTGTTGATTCAATTTTAAGTTTGCAAAATGTGCAATATTGTCATGATAAGTTATGGAGTTGTGATTATGTGATTTGTGAATCATTTTATACTTCCATCAAATTGGTATTAGAGCCCAAAAGGTCTTGGCAAAGGAAATTGTGTGGGATTGGTGTTTGCATTTTGCAGGTTGAAGAGAGAACCTAGATGTCATCAAACTAAGTAGTGAAAAAGAGAGGAAAACCTAGGTGAGGCAAGAAAAGATGGGCAAGAAGACATAATATTCCTTGGAGGTTTAGGATTTTTAGGATGTATTTGCAGGGTAAGGATTCAAAAAAGGAGAAGAAAGATAATGAAAATAAAAGGGAAGAAGAAGAAGAAAAGAAGAGGAAAAATGAAGACAGAAGGAAGAGAAAAGAAGAAGAGATGAAGGAGATAAAGGAAGAATTAATGAACTTGAGAGTAAAGTTAAAGAATATGGAAGAGAAAACTCAAGCGTTGGGAGAAATCATTGAAACTCAAGAGGAAGAGATAAATCATGAACCTATTGTCCAAATTGTGAAACAAGATGAAAAAACTTCTTTACTCATTGTGGAACCTACACAAGAAAAAATTAGTGTTGATAATATGGCTATGGTTGAAGACCAAAAGGATGGTACCATTGCTGATGAATCTCATGATGAGGTTTCTATTGAAAAAGAAGAAATAAAGGATTAGGATGAACAAAGAGTAGAGAGTGATCGAATTTATGTTGAAAGTGAAGACAAATGTGAAGAGTTCCCAAGAAGACTTGAGAGAAAAGATGCAGTATTTATTATTGACTTTGATACTAATCCCATTGATTTTCTCCATGAATTTTTTATTATGTTATTTTCAATGCAAGTGATAGAGAAATCAGACTATAAAGGGGATAAATGTTTTCATGACAAGTTCATATTCTTAAGCATGAGGATTCAGAGACCAAAAGTGAAGATGAAGATAAACTATCTTTTTACCCCTTTCCAAGGGACTTGGAAAGCTTTTAAAGTCGGGAGTATGGTGCAGGAGCACCTAGAATAACTGACATAAAGAATATATATCTCATTAACGTTTGTTCTAAAATGTTAAATTAAAGTTTGTCAATATATTTCATGTCTATTTGAGTCAACATGTAAGGCTAAGTTAAGCCTTGGAATCAAATTGAAAAATGTTGTCAATGTTGTCCATTTAAGTTCATATGGTCAAGTTTGACAAAAGTAAGTAAATGTCATAGAGTATGATAGGAATAATGTTTTTATATTTTATTTACCATATTTTTATAGTTTTAGGAGTATTGAAGGCCATTTATGAGAAAATGAAAAAAAAATTAAATGTGTAATAAAATATAGTCAGAAAAAATTGACAATATGTAAAGTTGATGTAAAAGGGAATGTCAAGAGTCATAGGAGGTAATTAATTAGTAATAGAAATCGAAAAGTCTTTAAAATTATCATTTATTGGTCGTGATTTTTAGAATTTAATGGCTGGAGAAGTTGGAATAAGAGGTGAAATAAAGAGAAGTTTATTTTTGTAAGTTTTATGATAAATTTATGAATTATGTTTCCAAAAATCTAACTATTGTTTTTCTTGGTATGAGAACATATGAAATGATACAGACCTAAAACTTATATTTTTGGAAAGAAAATTGAGTTAAATTTCTTTTGGTTTTGGTTTGGTTGAATTCCATTAAGTTTTGTATAATATATGGCCATTTTGGTGACTATAGGCATGAATCTATCCTAGTTTGTTGATTCGATTAAAATTTTGCAAAATTATGCAATATTGATAAGTCGTGAAGTTGTGATTATGTGATTTGTCAGTCCTTGTACTACTTGCATCACCATCCAATCTTCCAAGATTAATGGATATCATTATGTCACTAGCAGAAAGTGCACTAAGAATAGCCATAAAGACATAACGATAGGTTGACATGTGTCCTAATGGGCCTAGGTGGCGAATGAGTAGTGGTGGTTAAGTTCACAATTTTGTAAGGTCGTTGACATTTGATGTTATCTAAGAAAATTGTGGAAATTATGCGAAGGGTTAGAATCATGCATTTGTTGGCTTGCAACAGTTAGTAAAGAATGTTGAAGACAAGCTATGAAGCAGCAATAACAGTTAGTTTGACTAAGTCTACAGTTTCACAAGTTAAAATAGTTATAGTTAAGATAAAAGGTGGAAAAGCTACGATTAAGGTAAAGATAGGGGTCAACATTAGTTTTAATGTTGTAAAGGTGGAAAATTGTTTTAATATGACTGATCCACATGGTAGAGCATGAAGATTAACTCCAGTTGACCGATGGCATTGCTGACTTAGGGTGTTGATAATAAAGAAAGATAGCTCTTTAATGGAGAATTTGATCTTCTTGATCACCTATAACCACTTTCATCATTCTCCATGCCACTTAAATGTAAAGGGACACTCCATCACCATCTGGTTATCAATCTACATGATTGAAACATTAATGGTCATTATTTTTGTCTTCTCAAGGTTCTGTTTGGCGAATAACATGATTTTCCTACATGTGGATGTGTACCATGATCAAATCTCTTCTTGATATATATTGATTGTTCTCTACAACCTTAAATGTAGTTATTGTGCTTTTCCTTAGGTAAGAAGCTATCTGAGTTACGCTTGCACTATATAAGCAAAGTTTGTAACCCTTATTAGGGTTAGTCATTTTTTCTCTAATTCTATAGTAGCAGTATTCTATACTTTGTTACTATAATTCCCTTTTGTCTAAAAGTGAATGTAATCCTCTACTTTACTTGATTCTCCCATCAATACTAGTGCAAAATATGCTTACCTTTGTTGGTGTTTTGTTTTCATTCTTCAATCTTCATTACAGTATCTACTCTTGCCTTTGAATGTTATAGAGTGAAGTTCCTTCCTTGTGGCATTTCAATTGGTTTATGATATGAATGTAACTATTGGATTAAGAAAAATGTTGAATTGGTGTATTTTGAGGTTGTATTGATGAATAATGCATTGTTAGGCAGAGATATGACTGACCACCATTTTGGTGTATCATCCTCTTTAGATTAGATTAGGTAGTTTTCTTTCATGCATTCCTTCTCCCTTTTCCTCTCAAAGAGTAGTTAGGTGCACCCTGATAGTAAAGAATTCGGCCTTCTCTAGAGACTCAATCTCATAGTTCAAGTCTTACATCTTGAAGATTATTTCCATGTTTCACAAAGTTTCTTTTAGATAAAAACTTTAAGCAAAGGTGCAAGATTTTGTGACAATAGTTATCTAATTAAAACATCTATAATCTTTTCTTTTTAATGAATAACCAAGGAACATACCTTGTTCACTTCTTGCATCAAACTTACCAATATCATTATCTCTCTTTACATAACACTTACTTCCAAAGATTCTAAAATATTTTACTAAAGGTGCATGTCCAAGCCATAATTCATAGAGTCTTGTTTTTACCTCTTCTGATCTTAATACCAAATCACCAACTTTTCATCTGATAATACCTTAGATCACATACTTCCATTTACTAAATACTTTGCATATCACAAACTTTAATGCATACCTTACAACAAGGAAAATAACCTTCCTTTATATCATCTCCTCAAAATAATTCCTTGAGCTAGCATCGAGGCTTTCACAATTATTTGGGATAGGGCCTCATTAAGATATTACAAAACTTTACATCTTTTCGCAATTATAAATCATGATCGGCTCAATCTTTACAACTTCTTACATGTGTGACCTTTGTCCTTGTATACTTGATGACATCACCATTAGGTTGTCTACTATCACTATATAACCACACTCATCATGATTCTATCCTAATTAAGAGATAAATCAATCATCAAACACCACTTTTCAGGTACTTTATGTTTTTAATGTCCTCTATAAATCAAGAATATCTTATGCATGTCTTCAAATCTTTGTATCTACACTTGTCCAATTTATGGCATAATATAGAATACATCCTTAACTGCACTTAACCTAATCATCAATATGTAATCTATATAATCTTGTTCTCTAGATGCTACTCTATGATGATGCTCCAAGCACTCCCAATAAACAAGCAAATAAAGTTATAGTTCCCCAGCAAATAGGAAACATTGAGGTGCAACATCAGATTGTTGAACAATAGATAATAGGTGTCAAGCAACAAATACATGATGTCAAGTCACAAAGAGCCAATTTTGAACATCAAATAGTCAATGACGAGCATGTTGACCCAAAATCACAACTTGAACAAGAAAGAGTTAATGAGCCTAAGATTATCTTTCAAGATGAACCTATTGAAGAATAGAGAAGGAAACCACCTGTGCTACCCAAATTTAGTAGAAGACATCACAAACCTAAACAAATCATTGGTGATTTTGAATCAAGTATTATGACCAAAAAAATCCAAAGATGATAGATGCTTACTGTGTGAATTTGAGCCCAAATTAGTAAAAGATGCCCTAGAAAATGAAGATTAGATCCAAGCAATGCATGAAGAAATTGAACAGATTAAGAAGAGCAATACTTTGACCCTTGTACCAAGACCAGAGGATTAAAATGTTATTGGAACAAAGTGGGTTTTTAGGAATAACTTGAATAAAAATGGCGAAGTAACAAGGAAAAATGCAAGATTAGTATGCAAAGGATATTCTTAAGAAGGAGTTGACTATGGAGAAATTTTTTCTCTTGTTACAAGATTGGAAGGAATTAGAAATCTTCTTGCATATTCAACCTACAAAATTGTCAAGGTATATCAAATGGATATCAAATCTACATTTTTAAATGGTATACTTGATGAAGAAGTGTACATAGCACAACCTAAACGATTTGTAGATCACTCTATATGGATTGAAACAAGCTCCAAGAGAACGGTATGAAAGACTGTGTAATTACTTAGTAAAGATTGGTTTTGAAAGGATAAAGGATAATAATAATCTATACTTAAATATTGGTAAGAACAATGAAGTATTGTTATCTAAAAATTTTGTTGATGATATTATATTTGGAGAAAAAGAAGCACTTTTCAAATCATTTTCTTATGAAATGAAAAAGGAATTTGAGATGTCAATGTTTGGAGAAATCAAATTCTTTGTTGGATTGAAATTATATCAAATGAAGTTTGGTATTTTTATTACTTAGTCCAAATATATCTAGGAGATACTAAAAACTTTTGGAATGGAAGATTCAAGACCAGTGTGCACAACTATGTCTACGAGATATAAGAAATGTAAGAATGATGAACCTATTGATATGAACTAGACACTATACAGATCAATGATTAGAAAATTACAATATGTTATTCCTAGTAAACCTGATATTACATTAGTTGTTGGGATAGTTTCTAGATTTTTAGCAAATTCTAAGGAGAATCACATGATAGCAATGAAAAGAATATTGAGATATCTAAAAGGTACAAAAGACTATGGATTATATTAAAAAAGAAGTGATAGGTTTTAACTGAAGGTATTCACTAACTCTAATTGGAAAGGAAATATAGATGACAAAAAAAGCACTAGTGTAGGTGCATTATTTCTAGGAAAGAGATTGGTTTCATAGACAAGAAAGAAACAAGATTGTATTTTCCAATCAACAGTGAAAGTTGAATCTAGTTGTTGCAGTGAACTATTCAATCATTATGTGGATCAAGAAATTACTAAAAGGAATGAAAAAACAAATTATAGATCCAATGGTTATCTATTGCGATAAAATGAGTGCTATGAACATAAAAAAAAATCTAGTGACGCACACTAAGAGCAAACATATTGCTATCAAGTATCACTACTTGAGAGAACTAGTTTGAAACAAAGAAGTGAAGTTAAAACATGTGCATACTGAAGAAAAAACTATAGATATATTCACTAAAGCCTTACCTAAGGATCCTCGTGAATATCTTAGAGGCAAATTAGGGTTGATTCCCCTAAGAAAAGAAACTTAAGGAGAAATGGTGCATTGCATCAAATGTGCTAATCATATTATCATACACATTGATTTAGGTAGTTCTACTTTAGGATATGCCTAAGGTAGTGAAGTTAAGAAGACCATCATAACAGATCAGTCATAAACAAATGACAGAAATTAGCCAGACATGCAAATATCTACATGATCAAGATGTATGAAGTATATGAATCCAAGAAGAGCTAGTGTCTTTGGCATTATTGTCAAAGATGGAGAGAATTACCAAAGAAGGGATAATCAAAAAGAGAGAGAACTACCAAAGAATGAGATGAACCTTAGAGGGAGAGAATAATGAAAGAGGAAGAGATAATTGAAATTGCAAAGATGAAAATATTTTCGATTGCACAGTAACAAAGAGGGAGATTGGATTCTTGTATTGAAAATAATATTGCAAGATGTATTGAAGTGTTCCCATCAATGTCAAAGAGGGAGATTGTTGGAAACTACAACTAGAACAATTGTTGTTCTATTATTAATGAAAAATCTATTGATGATATATGTTGTTATCTAATCTAAATGTCGTATATATTTGATTGATGAAGAGTATTTGGGAGTTTTCTCACAAAAAAAGCACCTAGAAGAAAGGTAGAGTTATGAAAAGGAAGCTACAATAGATATTTTATTAGTTAGACTTTGATAAGAAAAAGTGATAGTATTTTGAATGCATTTGAGGATTTATGATTTCCATCCAACTCAGTTGATTTATTTCGATATAGAATTATGTCGAAGATAAGATTTATGAGTTCGATCATTTAATTTAGGGAGAGGATTACGTATGATATCTAATGAAAGAATTTGAAGAGAAGTTTTAGAAAAGAAGGTGGATAGATACAATGAAACTTATGAATTAGATCATAAACCCTAAGATCTATGGTGATTATGAAAAATGGCAAAGCCATAATTACCTATTTAAGGAGGCATAGAGTCAATGAGAAAGAGTAAGTGTGAGAAAGAAATGGAAGAAAGAAATGCTTGCACGGATGTTGTTGAAAGTTGATAAGTGAATTTGAGAAGAAGGCTTAAGTTTGATATGGAGAAGATTGATTTCTTGAAGGGTTGTCAAGAGAATTAAGGACAGAGATAACCATGGGAACTTATTAGAGAATGAGCACATGAACTGAAACTACAAAGAGATTTGTTATCATACAAATCAAAACCTACTATTTTCTTTCTAATAATTTTGGATAGTCTGTATTGAAATCCTTTTAATCAAAGGTTGACTTAACAGTCATTTTAAAGACTTAATAGTCTATGTAAAGCCTTTAGCAAGGTGACATTCTAAATGAACTGATCAAAGTCCTTTAACAAGGCCACTCCTAACTGGGTGATTAAATCCACTAACTAGGTCACATTTAACAGTGTGTATTGTAACCTTTAATAGGGTTGGGTCCTAATAGAGCTCACTTTAAAAGAGTGAAAAAGTGGTGACATATTGCTAGTGGTTTTTCCCAAATTGGGTTTCCAAGTAAAATCCTAGTGTCAAACTCATGTTGAATGTTTATGGTGTTTTGTATTTACATGTTTACATTCATCAAAGTCTATTATAATAGGACAATGAACTACTAGTAATTCTATTTATCAGTACACAGTAGAGACCGATCTACAATAGGATACAAAGCATATGATGTTTAATGTTTTGATTGTTCAAATGGTACTTATGGACCTTGAGTAATTGATTCAACCCCACCCCCCTTACTAGTTATTCAAAACATTCTAACACCTACAAGATCAAGAAACAATCTTGTCAACTATCAAAAAAGGGAGAAAACATAGAAAGGAAGGTAAAGATGGAGAAGGTTTAAGTTTGTGGGTTCGCACTCCCATGATTTAGCTTTTTTATCCCAATTTTTTTCCAAATGATATCATTGACACTAGTTTTTTACTATTGAATGAAATTTGACAAAGAGAATGATGGTGTAAATACCTTCACTTGACCTTTCAAACTTGCAATAACCAAAAAAAGTCTTGTAACACACTCAAAAAACAAATAAATTTAGTTATTTGGTTAATTTCTAAAAATAAAATTAATATAAGATGAGAAGAATAACTCTAAAATTGGGTCCCATAGGGCATTCCAAAATGTAAGCAACAAAAATGTGTTAAGAACATAAATAGATGTTAAACATTCAATACACAAGCACAAAACAACATCTATGATTAGATAAAAGAAAGCAATTAAAAGAGAGTGGAAACCAAATGATGAACACCCAAAGAGTCTCCTTGATATTTGGATTTATCAAATATCATGGATTAGAGCTCTTACTCAAGCTTCAATGGATGTTGATAGATTTTGGCATTATGAAGGTATGAATAAGGTTTTTGGCTCTCAATGTTAGAATTAACAATAAGGAAAGAAAACTCTAAGCGGGAGGGGTGAACCAGCACTTCAAAACTTTAACCATAAAACATTCACCACGTATTCATCTCATGATTTGCATGTAAATTGAAATAACTAGCTACACATGTTCATCCATAGCATGAAATAAATAACACATGACATAATAAGTTTGTTACCTAGAAAACTCCAATGAGAAGGTAAAACTGGAGTGGGGATGACACCCACAAATCTTTGCTATTGCAACTGTAAAGTTTAGCCAATGAAAGTTGCAATAAGTTTAACCATAAACTATGATCTACCCTTTGAAAGGTTTTCCCTGTCAAAGGCTTACAAAGATTGTTAGGTCTCACCCTGTTAAAAGATTTAAACACCCTGCTAGAAGTGTGTCTTGTTAGAGGACTTAAACTTGCAATAAAACAAGCACACGATTAAGAGATTTACACAAAACTCTATTAGGACTTGAAACCTATCAAGGCTACTCTCTTAAGAGGTTTTGTTCTCATCCGCATGCACAAACTACTTAGATTTTTCTCCTCCTTAAGAAGACTAAGGTGAGCTATGGTTAGGTAGGAAACAACAATTGTGATTCATCCATTTTTCCACTTAGAACATCCCAATCTGATTGGTTGCATGTACTACATAAGGATTCTTAGTATACCTTTGTATATATCTTCTACAACTATAAAAAAATCCTTAAGTTGGCCCAAAAATGATTTACATAGGATTTTGTGCCATTACAAACAACTATGCCCAAAACTGGTTACTCAACACTTGAAATCTCTAATTCTTGGCATCTATCACATCTTCAATGATGTAACTCATCTCCTAAATGACTTGGCATCCACTATTTTACTCAACATATGAATCACTCGAGATATATGTCTTGCTCGGCACTTGAGTGACTCAGCACATTGTTGGAAACAATAGTACACCAAGATAACTGAGAGGGGGGGGTGAATCATTTATCCAACAATTAAAACATTTATCTTCCTTAAATAGACTTAACCATTCAACCAAAGTAAACAATAACCTTTAATAAGATGCATATAGACAATTACACCAGATATGTTAACTAGGGAACCCTTGATTAGAGCGAAAACCCTGGTGGGAATGATGTCCACAAGATGATGTACTAATATAAATACTCCTTGTTAGAGGATGGACCCTGTTAGGAGTCTATTAACACATTTAGTACATGTGAGTCCCTAGTAGGATACTTTGAATCCTTGTTAGGGGATTCCAACCTAGTTAGGAGTTGTGTCAAACCTATTAAAAGTTGTAGTACAATGTATGCAAGAAGAGCCCACTACCCAAACATGCAATTTTAATTACAAAAAGAGCTCACTGCCCAAACAAGTAATTTATTGTTATATTCCTCTTTCCTCTATTCTATTAATTGAACCAATCATTGTCAGACCTTGTAGACCAATTGACAAACCTTGGATCCAAATATCAAACCTCACACAATAGAACCCTAGCAATGAAGTTTTCTTCACTTCTATTATGTGAAAGAAACTTTCCATACACATGTCATTATGATGAGAAAACTTAGCTATGTCATTACCAACATGTCTTCTTCATATCCTCAATCTTGATTCTTAAAATAACAACTCTGCTAAGAGATATAACAAGTTTACCAGAACATGCCTCTGTAAACTCTATCTTAGAATGAACATCATCAAAACTTACATAAATTCTTTCAGACTTATCATTTTTTCATCTAACATTAACTACATATACTAGATACTCAGAAGTATCTCTCATAACCTTGGATAGAATACTCAAATAATTGTTTGTACCAACTTGATCTTTTTGTTGTTCTTCTATCAGATACCATAGAAAATTGCTATGTTGACATAAATAACAAACTCAATCATGAATGTAACATATCTACAATACTCCCCCATAGGAATATCATCAACATTCATGCTTCCAACACACATACCATCTTGGCACATACTGGTGATCGGCACTTAATACGTATATTGCTCAGCATTAACTACTTACTCGATACATACAATTTTATGCTAAGTAGATGACCTAAGCATTTTTTTACTGCCTTCTCAAAACCAATCTGAGATTTTTTTTAAAAATATCCTCCTTTGACATGAGTGGCAAAAAAAAAATTTCATGCATATACAACCTAACTTATTTGCATCACTCGGATAAATTGGATCTCATATAAAATTTCAAAATTTTGCACAACTAATGACTTCACTGTCATACCTCTTCAAAATTTTATAACTCCCCCTGAGTTGAGTGTTCCTTGTTGTATTAGACTTCTATATAACTCCTTCTGAGTAAATATGTTGTACTAATGGTGTCCCTTGTTTCTATATCAAAAATGTGTTCCCCTTATCATCTACATTCCTTTACTTTCTCATTCCACCTTTTTTGACACTTATGTCATTTGGGTAGTAAATTGATAGCGTGTTTGTCCAAAAATGATTTGTGGACATCCATACTTATTTTCAATGATGCATCCCAATTATAACACACTACCTCTAGAGATTGACACTGGATATTTAGCTTAGCAGCAAGGTTAACTAAGCCTTCATGGGTGGAAAGATGAGAATCTTTCTTCATCAATGTGTCAACTAAGGCTAGTTACTTGTGTGACACTTCCATATGTGGGGTCAATATGGATTGGATGTTGATCAAGGTAGCACAAATGTTAGCATCTTGTACATGTAATGCTACTAGATGAACTTGAGTAGAGAGTAATCTCTAAAAAATGAGTCTGGCTTTGACTTGGAGATAGTTGTAAGATATTACTTGTAGTCTTTAGATCTCCCTATAGCCAGTCAATAGCCATATCTACTTCTTGTGTGAATAAATTCACATTACAAAGCTTTGTGTATTGAGAAATGATATTCTCCAACAACTTCTTCACATCTTCCATCTTGGTTGCTAACTCAACCTGACTTAGTGCAATAGCACTAGATATTTGTTCAAGTACTTTTTGCTTGAAACTTCTTTTCTGACCACTCTAATAGCTTCTGCTTATGCTCCCTTCTTAGCAACTCTTGGTGTTTCTTCCTATCTAGAGCTTCATGCAGAATGCTCATCTGCTCAATAATTATTGTTGTAAGATACAACTTGGGTAGTTCAATTGTTAGAAAAAATAGTCCACTAAGATAACTGAGGGGGTGAATCAATTATCCAACAATTAAAACAGTTATATTCCTTAAATAAACTTAACCATTCAACCAAAGTAAACATCAACTATAATGAGATGCACGTAGACAATTACACAGATATGTTAACTAGGGAAACCCTTGATCAGAGGGAAAACCTCGATGGGAATGATGCCCACAAGATGATGTACTAATATTAATTTTTCTTGTTAGCAGATGTACCTTGTTAAGAGTCTATTACAACATTTAGTACATATGAGTCCCTATTAGGAAACTTTAAATCACTATTAGGAGATTTCAACCCTATTAGGAGTTGTAGTACAATGTATGCAAGAAGAGCCCTCTACCCAAAAATGCAATTTCAATTACAAGAATAGCTCACTGCCCAAACAAGTAATCTACTATAAAGTTTCTCTTTCCTCTATTCTATCAACCAAACCAATCACTTTTAGACCTTTTATACTAGGTCATGAACCTTGAATCCAAATACCAAACCTCGGATCACACAATAGAACCTCGGTAATGAAGTTTTCTTCATTTTTTCTCTACTATGCTCAACTTCACATTCTGCTCTTTCTACTACTTACAATCACTTCTCTTTGATTCCATTCCATCCAACATCATAAAGGAAAATTTCCTTCCTTTATACCGAGTCCATAAAAAAATTCCCTAAGTCGACCATTAGACCTTCTCAATCAATTACTATAGTACAACATTAAGAACATGTTACACTTAGTGATAACATTAATCTTTCGTGTTGCAACTTGAATATATTTTCATAAATGTAATATTATGACGAGAAAACTTAGCCACATCATCACCAACATGTCTTCTTCACATCCTCAAGTTCAATTCTCGGAATAACAATTCTACTAAGAGATATAACAAATTTACTGGAACATGCCTCTGTAAACTCTATCTCATAACAGACATCACCAAAACTTACATAACTTCTTCTAGACTTAACATTTTTACATCCAACATTAACTACATATACTAGATACTCAAAAGTATCTCTCATAACCTTAGATAGTGAGAATATTCAATTAGTCATCCATACCAACTTAATCTT
Source organism: Cupressus sempervirens (assembly GCA_028749045.1). NCBI lineage: Eukaryota > Viridiplantae > Streptophyta > Pinopsida > Cupressales > Cupressaceae > Cupressus > Cupressus sempervirens. Next base: position 525,201,532 of record CM053784.1, on the reverse strand, counting down.
CCTGTTGTTCTTTTGTCAGATACTACAAAAAATTTCTATATTGACATCAATGACAAACGCAGTCATGAATGTAACATATCATCATAGTAACATATCTACAATACTCCCCCATAGGAATATCATTAGAATTCATGCTTACAACATTCTACCCCTTTGGTAATGATGGAAACATAGATGAAAAACATCTAATTCCAAGAATACCAACAAAAGATTGTTAATCTTTCTTTTCAAATCCTCTTCATCAATCATTCTCCCCCATTCATATACCTCAATGTGCTTTCTATTTCTCCATGTTGTACTTCTCCCAAACATGTTTTACTTGTTCTTTCTTGTGTTGCTCCTCCACATGATGTTTTTCTTCATAATGTTTTTGTTTCTCCCTCATTATGTTTTTCATGTTTTACTTCTCCCCTATTGACATCAATGTCAAAGGTTTCAACAATCATCAAAATCTACAACAACTAATTCTTACTATCTCAAGTGTCCAAAGACACTGTTCAAAACAACATCCAACAAGAGTCCTATATGACTCTATCTATCACAAATACTCCCCCATACAAGAAGCATCAGCATTTAGTACAGACAAAAAATAGTACTTTGTTACACTAGACTGATGCACTCTTGCATCTTCTACTCTGATATAGGAAGGGGCATAACCCCTAGCATACCTCGCAAATACTCAAAACTCTCTTCAATAAGAGGCTCAGTGAATATATCTGCAATCTTCTCTTTAGTGCTCACATACCCCAATCTAATTTCCTTTTCTACAACTTTCTCTCTCAACATGTGATACTTGATAGAAATATGTTTGGTCTTTGAATGCAACACTGGATTCCTAAACATATTTATTGTGCTTGTATTTCACAATGTATGACAACAGGTTCATTGATTTCTATCCTTATATCTTTCAGCATCTACTTCATCCAAACAACTTGATTGCAATTGTTTGTTACTGCAACATATTCTACTTTCGTTGTACTTTTAAGCTATAATCTACTTCTTTCTTAGCCAAGAAACCAATCTTCCTCCAAGAAAAAAGGCTCCACCATTGGTGCTCTTTCTGTCATCCATATTGCCTACCTAATTAGCATCAGTATAAGCACTTAAAGTAAAATCATTAGATCTATCATACCACAATCCAAACTCTAGTGCTTCTTTCTGGTATCTAAATATCCTTTTGATTGCTGCATAATGTGCTTCTCTTAGATCAACTTGGAATCTTGCAACAATTCCAACTGCATTTCCTATATCCAACCTTATGTGAGTGACACATTGAAAACCTCTGATCATAGATCTATACTTCTTCTGCTCAATAGTAGATATTTCATCATTTGTAGATAACTTGTGTCCAGTTACCATAGGTGTTCCAACAGGGTTACATATTTCCAAACCAAACCTATTCAATAAATCCTTCAAATACATAGTCTAAGAAATAAAGATTCCTTATTTATTCTGTATAATTTGTAATCTTAGAAAATATTTAATTTCTCCTATCATACTCATTTCAAATTCTTTCTTCATTTCTTCTGCAAACTTGTCACTTTCATCATTATTTCCTCCAAATATGATATTATCAACAAATATTACCAAAATCTTCAATCCATCATCAATTTCTTTCCAATACATATTACTATCTAGTATACCTTTTCTATATCCCAGCTTTGTCAAAAAAATTTCCAACCTTCCATACCAGGTTCTGAGTGCTTGGTTCAAGCTATACAATCTTTTCTACAGTCTGCATACTATGTCCTTGTCATCTGTCAAAGGACAACCTTCGAGTTTCTCTATGTACAGTTCTTTTTCAAGTTCTCCATTCAGAAATGTTGACTTGACATCCGTCCGATACACTTTGAATTTCTTATATGTTGTATATGCTAAAAATAACCTTACTGTTTCTATTCTAGCCACAGGAGCATAGGTCGCATCATAGTTTATTCTTTCTTGTTGTAAATAACCTTTACATACCAATCTTTCCTTGTTCCTTAAAACTTCACCTTGCTTATTCATCTTGTTTCTGAATACAAAAATTTAGTTCCTATCACATTCTTATCTGCCAATTCGGGGACCAATTTTTATGTCTCATTCTTTACTGTTAGATCCAATTATTTTTTCATAGCTTGTTTCCAATAATCATCTTTATATGCTTAATCTACATTTTTAGGTTCACTTGGGATATCAAACATAGTTCTTCATTGACTCTACTTCTTGTCATCACTCTCTTCTCTCTACTTTTAATGATATGCTTAGGTGGATGGTTCTTTGTCATATTCTTTTCCAAAGTAGTTGTTATCTCAACTCTTAGCTCTACTAAAGGTTTCGAGCTTTGTTCCTACCTTGTCTCTCCTTCATTCTGCAAATCATTATTAGTCTCAAAGAATACTTCATCCTTCCTTGGCTTAGTAACAACACCATCATCTAAATTGTAATCAATCATTCTCTCTTGTATCCTGAATTTTTCATCAATTTTCACATTTGCACTTTTCATAATAGTCTTAGTTATCTAATTATAACATTTATAAGTCTTTCTTTTCAATGAATAACCAAGAAACATACCTTTATCACTTCTAGCATCAAACTTACCAATATCATCATCTCTTTTAATATAACACTTACTACCAAAAACTCTAAAATAATTAACTATAGGTGATTGACCAAACTATAGTTCATAAGGGATTGTATTTGTGTCTTTCCTAAATTTCATTTTTTTCATGGTGTAGACTATTGTATTCACAGCTTCTCTCCAAAAAATCTTGGATACATACCTAACATATCTCTTGTTGCTTTTGTAACTAACCTATTTCTTCTTTCTGCTATATCATTTTGTTCAGGGGTTCTAAGAGCTAATAACTATCTTTTGATTCTATTTTCTTCACAAAAGATGTTAAACTCATTTGAAGTAAATTCTCCTCCTCTATCTGATCTTAAACATTTAATCTTCATGCCATATTCATTCTCAACTCTATTCTTGAATATTTTGAACTTATCAAATGCCTCATATTTTTCTTTAAGAAATGCAACCCACATCATTCTAGAAAAGTTATCAACTTCAATCATAAAATACATTTCACCACAGAATCCTTTAGTCTTCACAAGACTGCTGAGATCTATGTGTACAAGCTCCAATTTTGTTGTATTAGTAAACTTCTTGCTAGGAAAAGAAGTTCTGCTATGCTTTGCCAAAACACACACTTTGCAAATTGTGTTAGTAGGTTTTACAATCTTTGGCAAATCTCTAACTGTAAACATATTGTTGGTCTTCACAATACTATCAAATTTTATATGACAAAATCTCTTATGCCATAATCATCATCTACCTTTGCAACCAAACATGTCATTTCAGTAGGATTCAACTTAAATACATTACCTCTAGATCCAATTCATGTTTCAATTACCTTTCTATCTTTGTCTTTGATCATGCATATCTTCTCTGTGAATTGCAACTAATAACCTTTGTCCACTAGTTGTCCAACACTCAAAAGATTGTGATTTGGTGTTAGATTTACCATCAAGAGTTATAGATCCAATACCTTTAACTTGACATGTTGCATTGTTTCCAACTCTGAAAATGCCTACATCCTAACTTTTGAAGTTAACAAACTTGTTCATATCACTGGTCATATGATGTGAAAAACCACTGTCAATTATCCAATTAGAATTTTTTTCAACCTATGACTCCAAAGGTACTTTCTCTAGACTTTCTTCTTTAATACCTACAAATCCAATTTCATCATCACTAGCACTTACTTCTTGTCCATCAGAATCATTTTCTTCATTTTCATACAAACACACTTTATCTCTTCTAGGTTTTTAATTTCCCTTATACTTTTTTTCTCTTTTAGGACACTTAGATGCATAATGACCAAATTCATTAAAATTTCAATATTTAAAGATTTTTTTACCATCTTTTTCTCTGCTTGCCAGAAGGGATACTCCTTCAATCTTTTTCTCCTCATCAGATTGTTGCTACTAGAAAAATCTCCTCTAGAACTTGTGCTCCTTGATAAAATAAGTCAAATATTCAAGGCACTGAAAGTTGTTTCTGTTCTGGTCAATTCTCCAAATTGTCTAAGCTCATTCTCAACTGCTTCAAGTCTTCCAAGCAATGTCTCCTTTGTGAAATCTTTGGTACAATATATCAACAACTATATCATTTGAACTGCTAGCTTAAATGGTGGTGTTAAGCTCTACAATATCTTACATATAACTTCATCATCTTCTTTGGTTCCTCCTTGAGATCTAATACTTGCAGTAATTTTTGATATCCTACCTATGTATGTTCTTATAGATTCATCTTCCATTATTTTGGCATCATGAAATGTACAAATCCAACTTTATAGCCTCAACTTCTTAAAATGTTCATCACCCTCAAAACTAGTTTCTAAAGCTTTCCAAATCAAATGTGAAGTAATAAGTGATTTTACTTGATTGTACTTAATTTCAAGAAGTGCAGTCAATAGTCCTTCTCTAGCTCTCATGTTGCACATAAAAATATCTCTTTCTTTCTCGGTACAAGTTTCCAAATCCTTTTCAGCAATGATTGTCTTTTATGAAAAGGATTTGGATTTGTCTTCATCTTTTCCTTCCAAATGTAATAATTTGTTCCATCAAACTTCAAACAATCTTTCCTAAACATGCTAGCCATAGATCTCCCAAAGTTTTTAAACTTTATCTTCAAGGACCTAATGCTCTAATACCAGTTATTAGAAACAATAGTCCACCAAGATAACTAAGAAGGGGGGATGAATCAATTATCTAATAATTAAAACATTTATCTTCTTTAAATAAACTTAACCATTCAACTAAAGTAAATAGAAACCATAATGAGATGCACATAGACAATTGCACCATATATGTTAATAAGGGAAACCCTTGATCAAAGGCAAAACCACGATGGGAATGATGCCCACAAGATGATATACTAACAAAAAAAAAAAATTTAAATGATGGACCCTGTTACGAGTCTATTACAATATTTGGTAAATATGAGTTCCTGTTAGGAGACTTTGAATCCCTGTTAGGAGTTGTACTACAATGTATGCAAGAAGAGCCCATTGTCCAAACATGCAATTTCAATTATAAGAAGATCTCACTACACAAACAAGTAATCTACTATTAATTTCCTCTTTCATATGTTCTCTCAACCAAACCAATTACTATCGAAATTTGTAGACTAGGTCATGAACCTCAGATCCAAACATCAAATCTCAGATCACACAATAGAACCTTGGTAATGAAGTTTCCTTCATTTTTTCTCTACTCTACTCAACTTCGCATTTCACTCTTTCTGTTGCTTACAATCACTTCTCTTCAATTCCATTCCATCCCACATGGTAAAGGAAAATGTCCTTCCTTTATACCAAGTCCATAAAACAATTCCTTGATTTGGTTGTTAGACCTTCTCAATTAATTATTATAGGACTACATTAAGAACATGTTACACTTAGCAATAACATTAATCTTTCACGTTGCAACTTGAATGTCTTTCTGTGCACATTATATTATGACGAACAAACTTAGCCACATCATCACCAACATGTCTTCTTTACATCCTCAACCTCAATTCTCAAAATAACAATTCTACTAAGAGATATAACAAGTTTACCAAAACATGCCTTTGTAAACTCTATCTTAGAATAGACATCACCAAAACTTACATAACTTCTTCCAAACTTAACATTTCTTCATCAGATGTTAACTGCATATACTAGATACTCAAAATTATCTCTCATAACCTTAGATAGTGAGAATATTCAACTAGTCATCTGTACCAACTTGATCTTCTTGATGTTCTTCTATCAGATCCTACAGAAAACTGATATGTTGACATCAATGACAAACTCAATCATGAATGTAAAATATCATCATAGTAACATATCTACAATACTCCCCCATAGGAATATCATCAACATTCATACTTCCAACATCAATCACCTCAACAAGACTCACATCTCCATAAGATATGTAAAATGATATGCTTGATTTCTTTGCACTTGGCCTGGATATTTGCAATGGTGTGGCTTGAGTGCTTGGTCTCTGAAGAACTTGACTACTAGTAGGAGTCACTAAAATTGGTAAGGTAACCAGAGTCTAGATAGCAATTTGTTTCTCTACAACAGTAGTCATCTTCAATTCTTCAAAATTGGCAATCTATCTATCCTCTTTCTTCTCTTCACCGTTTGTCTATGGTGTAGGTGTAGGACTTTCTTCTAATCTGCTTTCTGTTCCATCTTCCTCAACCGTTATTAAGGCTTTCTTGTGAGAAATTAATGGCACAAGAGGTAATTCAACTAGTATTATAACAACATCTTATTGTTCAATGCTTGCACTCTATGTTTCTACAGGTTTTATCTCTAGGGACACACTTGATGTGTCAATTTGCTCCTCCCCTTCCACTGCCATATTTTCCTTTGCAATTTCATCATTTCTCACCAATACAAGATTTGTGTATAAATTAGCTGCCATGGTGGAAATCTTCAATATCTTCTTTAGATCATCCTCAGCCAAAGGATTGTTGTTCTGAGAAGAAATGTCAAGAACATCCTTGATTTTTACTAAGTCATGATGACTTACTTGGTCTTCATGTGGAGGACTGGAACTCGACACTTGTACCTAATATACACTTTGATAATCTTGTTGCTCCTCCTCAATTGTGGCCTCTCCTCCTATTGTTTCCTCAATGCCTTTCACATGACCATCATTGACTGACTCATCTTTTACAGTCTTAGCTGCTTATTGTTCAACTTTCTTACGATTTTGCATTTCTTCCTCACCTCTCTCTGTTATAGCAGGAATGGGTAACTTATAAATAGATCTCCATATTTCTTTACTCTTAGTTACAAAATCCTCTATATTCTTCTTCAATATATATAATGCTCTATATTTTGGAGTAAATTTAACTTTGTACAACTCCATAGCCTCATCTATCATTATTTTTTGTAATTTAGGCATGACTTGGGCTAGAGTGGTTTACTTAATCTATATTTGAGTTTGTAAGTTGTATTGTCATTTCTTCTCAACATGGTCATAAAGACTCTTAGCTAATGAGTTCACAATCTCTATAGGATTTTATTTGAATGTAGCCATCATCACATATATAGCTTCCTCTATAGTAGTTTGTTCAACTTTACCTATCTTATCAAAATCTATGTTTGCAAAACTAGACAAATCTACATTTGATTTTATTTTGGCACACAAATTATCTATATCAAAGGAGGGATTGTGGCTTACACCTTGAATTGACTCATGTCATCTAAATCTAACTTCCCCTCATCTAAGTCAGTTGGAGCTTCTTATTTTCTACATTTATATGTCTTATTCATTGGTTGGCTCAGCTCTGTTGAAGATATAGTCATTTTACCTTTAGGTTTCTCAGGAACCTTGATTTGTTTAGTGGTTTTCCTTGTGCCAGCCCTGGCAACAGGAGATGTTGGCTTCTTTTGTGATAGTTTCACAACCTTCTTCTTGGGTTTCTCCACTATAGAATCCTTAGCCTTTCTTTTCTTTTCAACAAGCTTGGGTGCTTCCTTGGCTTCTTCTCCCTTAGCACCTTTTTCATGAGCTCCCTCATATTCTACTTGTCCTTGAGTAATTTCCAAAGGGGCTTGTACTTTTTCTTCCTCTTCTTCATCTTCCCCTTCACCAAATATTTCATTTAGCTTCTTCACAAGTTTATTCTTCTTTCTTACCACAGAAGTTGTCTTCAAGTCAATTGTAATTTTGGACTTGGCTTCTTCATAATTCCCAAATGAGGTGGAACTTTTATCTATTTCCTCTGCCAGTAGAGTTGTAATAGTTGCAGATGGTTTCATTAATATTTATCTCATATGGTAAGGGCTTAAGTCATCTAACCCTGGGTAGGACTACCTACACATATGTATAATCAACATCAACTAGAAAGCAAACATAATCATAATGTTTCTCAACTAGTGACACTAAAATCCTTAATCTATGCTTCATAGACTTCTTAAAGTTTTCAAAATAAATCATCATCACTGACTCAAATTTATCTTCACGTTGCTCTATAAATTCTCCAATTTGAACCGCAATAGACCTTTTGGTCTTCCAAGAAACTTTACCAAATGAAGGAAATGTGTGTTGCACATAAAATAATATACAAATTACTAAAGAGCCAAATCTATAAGATGCACTCTTGGTTTTCTTTATGGCCTGCAATTTTTTAGATAGTTGTTGAAGTTGCAACTCGGAAAAGTAATATGTGTGGTCTCTCTTTACTATTTTGTATCCCAAATATATTGCTATGTAGGTCACACTATTCAATATACTAGATTGAAAGAACTTGTGAGCTATCACTCTCACAATAAAAGAAAATAGGAGGTCTGAGAGAGAATCAATAGACATTCCCCTGTTATTCCATACTGCACATGTGTTCTTCTCAATCGTCTCTTTTGAATCACTTCACATGCTCTTGGGTCGATCTAAGGTAGGATACCCTAACACTCGACTAAAAATCCTTTTAGTGATCTTAATGGGTCCATCTTATAGCCAAATAAAGTGTTCATGTATTCCACTGAGAACTATCATGATCCATTCAATCTTGAATACATTAGGGAAATCTAGGGCACGAGTCAACCCTTTCCTTTCTACAATTTTATTCTCTTCCCTTAAAACTCCATTATTACATAACTAATTGTACAATTCCCTTATTTCCATGTCACCTATACTTCTAACTTTGCATGTGTAGAAACACCTGACGTCTTGAATCATTAAGACTTTTGGTGGTATCATGGATAACGCACCAAAGAGGTCTCCTTTGTATGCAATTTCATGTATTGCCAGAAAGGTGGTTGTCTAATCTCATTACTAATTAGTTGCACATTCAACACTTCCTTTCCCTCTTTTCTAACATTTGCAAAAGAGCTTGTTGTCATATTTGATACCTAGGATTCATGAAAACTCAAACAACGAAACTTAGCAATAGTAAAATACCTTTCCAATCTGATGAATATGTCGAATTGCAATTGAATTCAATTTGAAAATGCAAGAACCTACTATTTTAATTCACCTATGTGCTCTTTGTGCCATCTTTGATCTCGAACGAATGCAAATGAGTCAAGAAACGACTATATAACCCTTACAATTTTGTAATAAATGCTTAATGCTTACACAATTGTAAGCTCGATCAATATAGATTTTCCAACTCATTTGGCTTACACATGACTTCCACTTCACTTGGTTCACATAGCATGCTCAGTCAATACTATCATACCTTCACAGCTTGACATCAACTAAAATTCCATTCACATTCAGCAATAACTGTGAAATCTTTCATGTTCATCAACAACATGAAAACTAACAAAACTAAAGATTTCTTCCAGGTTCTAATTATTTCATTGCATCTTAATTCATGCATATATAATCTTTTCAGTACTTAGATTCTCGGAACCGATGTAAAATATATCATTGTGATATCAGTCCTTCATATTTGATTGCATAGCTGAGGGAGATGTGATCACCCAATCCATTGGATGAAGTCACCTCATCTAAACTTGATGTGTTGTGATCTTCCTTCATCTTTCATGTTTTGTTCATCTGCACTTTGACTTTCTCAACATTAACCTTCTCTTTGCCCTTATGCTTTGACCTTATTGGACAATTTCTACTGATATGACCAATCTTCAAATAGCTAAAGCATGTATTTTGACTCAACAATCTACTGTAGTCATTTATGAAATGTGTTCTAATGCAATTCTCATCAATATGTCCATACTCTAGACAATAATGACAATTGTACCTTGTATTGTAATCCCAATTGTAGGTATTTCCCTTGTGTTGTACCTTTGTCTGCTTGTTTGGTGTCTAGTTGGCATTAGATCTGCATTCATATGCTTTATGTCCATACTTTGACAGTTGTGGCAATATCCTTCAAATATTTGTGTGCTTAAAGTCTTCGTCCTACATTCATTTTCTTGATGTCCTTGCTTGTTGCACTTGTCACATTAACCCATGAATTTCTACTTAGGGCTCTGATTTGCATTGTTGCTCCTACAAACATTGGTTGTATGACCTAACTTTCCACAATTATGAAAAGTGGGTTTATAGTTCTTACCTTTGTTTTTTCTTTGTTCACCACTTATAGATGATTCTCCCTCTTTAGTTTTGGTGTATACCAAACCAATAGTATCATTGTTAGATCTAGGAGATCTCATCATTTTCTCAAATTATTTGATGACTTCACTAGGTTTGTTGAAACTTTAGCAATTTTCTTTTCTTTTCTTAATTCATTCCTCAATTTTTCATTCTATAACTTCAAGGTTGTAATCTCAATGTCATTTCCATTCAATTCATGATTGGCAACCATCACTTGATTCACTGTTTCCAGTTGCATGTTAGCAATCCTTTGTAGCTCTGATGTTTTCTCTTCTAGTTTGTTAGTCAATGTCCTTTTGTCATCTTCAAACATGACTTTTTCTTCCTCTTGGTAATGTGTGTAATTTTCTTCAATAGCTATCTCTTTCCTTCTCTTCAATGAGTGCTTCAACTCATCTCTTGCTTCATTGAATTGGTGTACAGTAAGTCAGATTCCAATATTTTGGTTCTCAATGACTTTTCCCAACTTATAGACTTACATCTTCAAGATCTTTCCTCAAAGTTGCAAAGCTTTCCTTTCTAGAGAACAAAGCTTTGATATCAATTGTTAGAATTAAAAATAGGGAAAGTAAACTCTGAGATTGGGGGTGAATCAGCACTTCAAAAATTTAACCATTAAACATTCACCACATATCCATCCCATAATTTGCATGTAAATTGAAATAATTAGCTACACATGTTCATCCATAGCATGAAATAAATATCATGTGACACAATAAGTTTGTTACCTAGAAACCCTCCAATGAGAAAGTAAAACTAGAGAGGGGATGACACCCACAAATCTTTATTTTTATAACTGTAAAGTGTAGCCAATGAATGTTACAATAAGTTTGACCATAAACTATGATCTACTTTTTTAAAGGTTTTTCCCTGTTTAAGGCTTATAAAGACTATTAGGTCTCACCCTGTTAAAGGATTTAAATACCTTGCTAGAACTCTATCTTGTTAGAGGACTTAACTTGCAATAAAATAAGCACTCGATTAAGAGATTTACACAAAAGTTTATTAGGACTTGAAATGTGTCGAGGCTACTCTGTTAAGAGATTTTCATTGATTCACCTGTTAGAATGCTTTAGCATTGATCCTTTGGTTAGCACCTCTCTACTAGATATTGTATGCGTGAAAATGCGGCCTATGCTAACACACACACTTCAACACGGTCCTTATTTAACATTGAATTGTTCATCCAAAATTTTCCCTGCAAAGTGACCTGTTGCCTTCTATCTAAAGGGATTTTGCCTGTTAATATCCTTAGAATCGAGGTGTAGGTAACTAGACCCTCTAAGAATGGAGGATTTGACAATGGAATTAAGCTAAGAATGAGTATACAAATTAATCTAAGAAATGAAAGATGCAATGTAATCTAAGAACAAATGAAGCAAACTAGATTAAGCATATGCATGATTAAACTAAAATGAGATTAAACTAAAAATGAGAATGTATGCAAGAAATGTAAGTAAATATGAGCATGAATTTCAACAGCAATTCGATAGCAAATCAATTCATCCTCCCCCAAATGAAGAGATGAGGGTCTCTTAAATAGAGTTTCCTAGAATCCATCAACGGTTGAGATCGATTCAGATCAACGGTCAGGATTGAAGATGAGTTTCAGTCATAAAGGGAGATTCCCAAATTAAAGGGAGTTAACAGACTTAATTTGAGATAAATAAGGAGTTAACTGTTTTAATTTGAGTAGAAAAAAGAGTTAATTGTGTTAACTCATTTTTTATCAATAGTGAACTGAAAATTCCCCTTTTTGAACTGAAGAGATTTTGTTGAGATATTTAATTTAATAAAATGAAATATGCTCTCATAATTACTTTTTCTATTTAATTAAATAATCTTTAATTAATTAGAGACACTTTTGTTTAATTAAATAACTTCATTTAATTAATTAGGAATGTCTTCCCATTTAATTAAATAACTTTGTTTAATTATTTAGAAGTAAGTACTCCATTTAATTAAATAATTTCTTTTAATTAATTAGAAATACCTTTCCCATTTAATTAAATATATACATTTAATTAATTAAGATAGGCATATTTATTAAATTAAATAAATTTAATTCCATAGTACATTAGCCTTAGGATATAATTATAATTTAATTAAAGTATAAATACTTAATAATAAAATTAAATATTTAATCAATAAGTTTAATGTGACTAATACGAGTAAATACTATAGGAATTAAATAATGAGCATGATGAATGCAGATTTAGGTTTTTTTGCATCTGACAATTAAGTCAAGTAGCGAATAGCAGAATGAGAATTGCCTATTAGACTAGGACTTTGAAATTATCAGGAATAGACCAGAATTGGTATAATGGCAATGAGCCAATTTTGGGGTATTACATTTTGCCCCTCTTTGAATGAATGTGCAAGCAGCACGTTTAATTCAAAGAAAATCAGAAAGCATGATGCAAAGATGAGATTGGTTCTGAAGTTGATGACATGGAGACCAATTGATAAGTTTTTAAGGACCATCTCTAGAAAAGAGCTTAATCCTAAGGGATCCAAGTAGAACACTTAGATACCTAAGAGTAATAGCATTTAGAAGATTATCTCCATAACAGAGTTTAATCTTCAAGGATCCAGATAGAACACCTAGATACCTAATATTGATAAGCATTTAGAAGATTATCCCCAGAACGGAGCTTAACCTTCAAGGATTCAGATAGAACACCTAGATACCTGAGAATAATAGCATTTAGAAGATTATCTCCAGAACAGAGTTTAATCTTCAAGGATCCAGATAGAACACCTAGATACCTAATATTGATAAGCATTTAGAAGATTACCTCCAGAACAGAGCTTAACCTTCAAGGATCCAGATAGAACACCTAGATACCTGAGAATAATAGCATTTAGAAGATTATCTCCAGAACAAAGTTTAATCTTCAAGGATCCAGATAGAACACCTAGATACCTAATATTGATAAGCATTTAGAAGATTACCTCTAGAATGGAGCTTAACCTTTAAGGATCCAGATAGAACACCTAGATACCCGAAAATAATAGCATTTAGAAGATTATCTCCAGAACAGAGTTTAATCTTCAAGGATCCAGATAGAACACCTAGATACCTAATATTGATAAGCATTTAGAAGATTACCTCCAGAACGGAGCTTAACCTTCAAGGATCCAAATAAAACACCTAGATACCCAAAAATAATAGCATTTAGAAGATTATCTCCAGAATAGAGTTTAATCTTCAAGGATCCAGATAGAACACCTAGATACCTAATATTGATAAGCATTTAGAAGATTACCTCCAGAACGGAACTTAACCTTCAAGGATCCAGATAGAACACCTAGATACCCGAAATTGATAAAAGATAACAAGGTCCCATCATGAGTCATAGAATCATCCCCAGAACGAGGTTTAATCCTCAAGAGTCGGGGTTTAGACTGTCCCAATACCTATCCATCGAACTCTGAGAAGAGTTTTTATAAGGTTGATTAATTGATGAAAAGATAAGATAGATGGCAAAGATGTCAGATAGAAGGGAACAAAAAGCCCCAAGTGATGAGATGCCCCAAGTGACTAGGACATAAGATGGGAACTAGATGCCCCGAGCAATAAGTATTTAATGATGTAATCATCCTACCCCCTTAGGAGAAGAATCGAAAGGTGACACACCAGAAATATGATTTGAAGCAGTATATCATGTCAGCAGAATCTAGAAGGAATCAGAACAATCTAAAGATTGGGGTGATTTGAAATGATTGCGAAGTCACAAAAAACCAAGTTTGACCAAAAGTTGACCAGAGTCAGCCACAGTTGACTTAAGTTGACTATTTCCAAAATGAGTTTTGAAAATATGGAGAATATAAAGTTGAAAGGATTCCGAGAATCATAAAGTATCAGAAAGATTTTGCGCTGCACAAGCGTTCAATCACGTCGGTCCCCAAAATTTTTAAATGCATTTTTAAGGCTCTTAGGTGTGTCAGATTTCGAATTTGATCCCAAAAATAGATTAAGAATGGTCCAATTAGCTAGGGGTGTGATTTTTGTGCAAATCCGAGCACTTTGAAAAATTTGGTCAACACCTATATAATAGCTCGAAGGGTCATATTCAATTCATTTGAGCTTTTGTCTTGTAGTAATTTTGAGCTCTGATATAGACATGGCAGTGAACTTGAGATATCATCATTTTGAGCGCTCCAGACGACACAGCCGGCTAGTAGACTATGGACCACCGGTGAGTCATCGATCTTCCATCTTTGTACTTTTGTTTTCACGCATTTCGAGTTCATTTATGCACATTTTTAGCATGTTTTAGGATGTTCAATTCTTTCTTCATGCGAGACCGATCTCTTCTCATGCGAAGATCTTCTTTCTTCGCGCGAGACTGATCTCTTCTCACGTGAAGATCTTCTTTCTTCACGAGAAGATCTTCTTTCTTCACGCGAGACAATTCCTGTTTCACGCGAGAACCTCTTTTCTCACGCGAGATGATCTATCTTCGCGCGAGGAGATCTATTTTCGCGCGAAGGAAAGATTCTTCACGCGAAGAGAGAACTAATTCGCGCGAAACCATGTCTTCGCGCGAGATTTCACCAATCTTGCATGAAATTCTGTGCCAGTTTTGTGATTTTCGCATTTAGAAATCGCATTTTATTTTGTTTTGATGCTTCGTTCGACTTGATACTGATCGTTTGTTTGTCATTTTTTTTGTTGTGCGTGCAGGAGGTATTCGGAGACATATCATTTAGATCTCATTATCCGCCTTATGGAGAGTTATTGCGGAGTTTGGATGACCCAAATCGGGCACAGATTGCCCGATTAGGTTTGTCTTCACTATGTCAGATTCCAGCCGTGATGGTGAATCACGGTTTACTGACTGCATTGGTAGAGCATTTCCATTCGAAGATGAACACATTTCATTTGCCGATGGGTGAGATGACCATCACACTAGAGGACATATGGAGGATCTTGAGGATCCCCTTTCACGGTGCCCAAGTTGTGTATGATACAGTGCCTCGATTAGGGACAGAGGCACTATCCATTGTTTTTGAGAGAGAGCTACCGAGAGGCAGGGCCATCAACTGGGATGAGTTGATGCATACTTATCGACCTACACACAGGTTAGCATCCGTGTTGGGTATTTTATTGAGCTGCTTCCTATGTCCTGACAGGGGACAGCATGGGTTGGAGTGTGGATGGGGTGTCATGCTCCGTAGGATGGTTGAGGCACCTGAGATCTTTGGGTGGGGTCAGTGTATGTTGGCCCATCTTTTTCATGAGATGCATGAGGTCGTCTTCCACGAGAAGAAGACCATGGCAGCCGGTGTTTATGTGCTACAGATCTGGGCTTGGGAGCATCTCCCTATATGTAGGCCGATATTTGAGGATTCTCGGGAGCCCATGGAGCCCTACATCCACAGATATCGAGGGCATATTACCCAGGCCCACCTGGGTAAGACTGAGCATTGGCGGACACATCTCGATGACCTGGTGTCTGTTATATGGCAACCCTGGAGAGAGACACAGGATTGGGATGATGCCGCGAGAGAGCTGCCCTGGATGTTTAGTTCTCGACCACTGGCAGGCAGGACGACATCAGTCATAAAGAGATTTGTCATCTCACGAGTGTGGCGGCGATATGGTCGACCACAGGACATTTTGGCTGAGTATTGTGCCTATGCCAGGGTGCAAAAGGATATAGAGCGGGGATGGCCTCCATGGATGGATCTAGGATGATCCATGATAGATATTCGCAGCCTTGTTGCAGTTCAGTGCGACTACCTGCCAGAGGTAGTAGATGTTGGGATGATGCCTGCATATCAGGCATTTTTGATGAGCCATCCATTCTCATGCTTCACAGATCCACTAGGGATGGCAGGGCAGGTACAGGGGCAGGGATAGGTATCACAGCAGCAGCAGGCACAACCACAGGTGCCACCACAAGTCCAGCACCGGGTACAGCAGATACCTATTCCCCCACGGCAGATGGGATCAGACCCAGGTGCTGGGGGCAATGGAGCAAGACACAGTCGGTGGAGGAGGCAGAGGACAGAGGAGCAGGCCCTTCATCAGGAGGTCCCACAGCAGCAGGCACCTCTACCACAGCAGGCACCTCCACCTCAGCATGCACCAGAGATGGTCGATGAGGATATGTCGGATCAGCCAGTAGGTGGGGTACAAGATGCGGTATGGCGGTACCGAGAGCGGGTTCGTGCAGCCTCCCAACAGTTGGGAGAGTTGCATATTGCAGTGGTAGTCAGGGATGTGCAGCTGGTAGAGAGATAGAGAGACATAGATCGCCAGAGAGAGCGGAGGTTGCAGAGCGGAGGCTAGAGCTGGCACAGGATGAGATCCGCTTCCAATCCGCTCAAGCTGCATATTATTATGCTGCATACACTAGTGCACTACCTGATGAGACATTGCAGGTGCAGCCATTCTCTCAGTACGCACGAGAGTCCAAAGGTGCACGACCTCCTGTCAGGCCGGATATGCCACCACCGCCTCCGCCACCTGCTGCCCCTGTTCCTCCTGCTCCTCCTAGAGGCGAGAGTTCGGGACAGAGTTAGACGCTTTGTGCCTGACTTTCATTTTGATCTCTGGCTATGTATCGATTGGTGTGCCAGCACCAAATGTATCATTTTTGATTGATTGCGCTCAAGTAGCGCCCTTTTTTTTTTGTACTGACTCATTCTTTGATATATATATACGAGATTTTGAGCCGAGTATTCCTATGTACATGTCATTGTCTTTTTTTTTTTGCTCTGATGTACATGAGATGTATGTTTAGATAGAACACATATGTATGAACTGACATCTGACATAGTGTTGTGCATTTTTGTTTGACAGTCACAAATATTCCATTGAGGAACAAGAATCGATGAACCAAACGCTTGTGCAGCCGTGGAGGAATCTGATGCATGTGGAGTATGAATAGGATTACCGTCGAATCGCGTGCAAATGAAAATGAAGTATGCAAGACTATGTTAAATGCAGCCCTGGGTCTGGTTACCAAGCCTCGATGATTTATCATCATTGGATATAAAATAAAGCTCGTATGTTATACAATTTTCACTGACATTGCAATCATGAAAATATGAATGTAACATACGTTATTGGAATGTCAAGATTAAATGTAAGCATTCGAGGCACAAGAAGCCAGAATGACCAGAACATTTGTCCCTTTTAATGTAACAAGTTAACATAAGCATCAAAGCATGAATGCTAGGATGACCTGAATGTTGCTTGCATGACAGGCACACCAAACACACGGGAGATTCCTCTTATGCGAAGTATTCAATATTCATGTTGTCCGCAACGACCCTTGCGTTCGTAACCTGAGACAGAAGTCTGCTAAATATACTCGCAATGACCCGTACGTTCACTTAATAGGACGAGTATCAGTATGTACTATAGCATGAAGAGTTCACTCCAACAAACAAGGAGAAGAACCAATATCATTGACATATCTGTATAAAAGGAGTCGAGGTACACACGGTCATCCAATACGAAATGGAGGCTCTTATAGTGGACACCCCTCTTATAGGAATGGATCAACTTATTGGAACTAAACCGCAAACAGAAAGCATATAAAAAAAGATCATGCCCCCAGTCATTACTTCTCTAGTCGAAGATGACATCATCGATGTTGCTCGAGGAGATATGATAAAGCAAAACAAAGCAATAAGAGAAAATGCTCAGCATATCCAAACAAGTATATCATTGAGTTTAATGTTTTCGGGATGATGTCAAGTGTTAATGTCCAGAATATGTAAGAAAGAAATCTCTTCAGTAGGGTGACAACAATAGGCAGACGCAGTCAGAACAACTGGTGACTGAGGTCAAAGATGAATCTTCATGATGAAGAACCTAAGAAGAACTAAGTGACAGTAGCCAAACACAGCCAGTACGACTGGTGACTAACACAAAAGAGATCTTCCAAAAAAGAATCTTGAGACATGACCCGAGCAACGGTAGGCAGACACAGCTGTAACAACTGGTGATCGTTGCAAAAGAGATTCTATGAGGAGAATCTCGAAAAGAGTGACACTAGCGATAGCAGGCAGACACAGTCAGAACAACTGGTGACTGTCACGAAGGAGATTCTATGAGAAAAATCTCGAAAAGAGTGACATTGGTGATAGTAGGCAGACGCAGTCAAAACAACTGGTGACTGTCACGAAGGAGATTCTATGAGGAAAATTTTGAAAAGAGTGACACTATGACAGTAGGCAGACGCAGTCAAAACAACTGGTGACTGTCGCAAAAGAGATTCTATGAGGAGAATCTTGAAAAGAGTGACACTAGAGGGGAATGCCCCCGACCTATGACAAGACTCAATCCATGGATACATGAGCAGGAAAAGCAGGAAAGCAAAAGCATGAAAGTGACTAACAAGAGGCGCCTGTTTACCAGGTTTTCACCTTCTTGGCAGGGTTTTTTTTTTTTTTTTTTTGGTATTACAAAGGCACCTATTGCTAGGTTTTTACCAGGGTAACAACTTTTTCAGGACTTTTTCTGATTTTTAAGATTTTTTCAGGACATTTAGATATGTACAGAGAGCTTGCTGAGATTGAATCAACTGTAAAACCGCTTCAGGTGGAGAGTGTTCATAGGCTCTTTAAGAACTCCTCCTTCAGTTGTGGAAAGTTGATAGGCGCCAGATCCATATACTACAGTAATGATGTAAGGACCTAGCCAGTTTGGTTCAAACTTTCCCTTTTGCATTCATTGTTGTTGATTCTTAGGATTCTCTCTTAGGACGAGATCACCCAGCTGGAAGTCACGTGGCCTAATTCTCCTATTGTAGCTTCGTGTCATTCTTTGTTGATATGCTCGTAGATGATCACAGGCCACTTTTCATCGTTCATCCAGCAACACAAGTTCTTGAAGCTGGGCTATCCTATAGTCATCATCTGTGATAAGGCCTTTCATAGAGATTCTCAAGGTAGGAATCTCGACCTCTATCGGAAGCACAGCATCTGCCCCATATACCAACGCAAAAGGAGTTGTGCCGTTGGAGTTCAAATGCTTGTTCTATATGCCCACAGGGCTGGATTGATCTGGAGATGCCAGTCTCGCCTTGACTTACTGATTGTGCGATGAAGAATTTTGAGGATTGCCTTATTGGATGCCTCAGCTTGGCCATTACCCTGGGGGTAATAAATGGAAGACCAATGTTGTGTAATTTTGAATTTCTTGCACAGTTCCTTAAGGTCTTTATTTTTGAACTGTCCTCCATTATCAGTAATGATTGAGAACGGTATACCATATCTACAGATGATGTAGTTTGTGATAAAAAGCGATACAGTGTTGCCATCAGCAATTATGAGAGGGACTGCCTCTACCCATTTCGTGAAATAATCTGTAGCGGTGATAATGAACTTATGTCCATTAGAAGAGGTTGGGTGAATCTATCCCAACGAGTCAAAGGCCCATTGTTGAAATGGCCATGTTGAAGTAGAGGGAATCAACTCTCTAGCTAGAGCATGAATGAGATTCTCGTGTAGTTGACACTATTTGCAGGACCTAGCATATTTAATAGCTTCTTGCTCCATTTTAGGCCAGTAGTAACCAACACGAAGGAGTTTACGACCTAGTGTTAGGCCATTTGAATGAGATCCGCAAATGCCTTCGTGAACGTCAATTAGTGCACGTTTGGACTCGTCAGGTCCTAAACACCTAAGGAGTGTTCCGTCGAGACCTCTCCTATATAGATCGTCAGCAATAATGACATAATGTGAAGCGTTATAGATTAGGTAACGTTCCTCATTCTGGGTTAGACCTTCCGGAATGGTTTGATTACGAAGGTAGGAATAGATGTGATGGTAGCGGGATGATTCTTGTCCTATAATAGAACAGATCATCTTGGAATCAGGTGTGTCATAGATTGGGTAGTGTAACGCTTCCACCAAGAACTCGTGTCAGAGATAATTTTTTGGCATTTGTAGAAGGGAGGCCAGAGTGGCCATGGCATCAGCCGCTTTATTATCTGCGCGTGGAACTTGTTGGAAGGTGATGTGTGCAAAATATTTTGTCAAGTCATCAACCATGCGCTTGTAAGGAACTAGTTTTTCATCCTTTGTTTGATACACATCATTTACTTGGTTGATAACAAGCTGAGAGTCACCGAAGATATCCAATTGATCTACTCTCCATTCAGCTGCAATTTTCATACCATTGATCAAAGCTTCATATTCAGCAATGTTATTTGTACAAGGAAACAGAATCTTGTATGCTTTGGGCAATGAGTATTTATGTGGTGTGATGAAAAGTAATCCAGCACCTGATCCTTGTTGTGTGAAGGATCCATCGAAGAACATAACCTATGTATGGTGAGTGAGTGTTAGAATTGACTCATCTGGAAAATCAATGTTTATTGGTAGAAGACTCTGTATGGGTGCCTCAGCCAGCTGGTCTGCAATTGCCTTTCCCTTTATAGCTTTGCGTTCAACATATTGGATGTCAAACTCACTTAGTATCATGACCCATTTAGCCAATCTTCCTGTGAGAGCTGCCTTACTGAGCAAATACTTTAATGGATCTATTTTAGCCACAAGCCGTGTAGTGTGGGCAAGCATGTAGTGTCTCAACTTTTGGGAAGCCAAGACAACTGCCAAGCAAGCTTTCTCAATAATACTGTAGTTTTTCTCATAAGAGACCAATGTTCGGTTCAAGTAATAAATAGCTCTTTCTTTGTTATCATTGTCTTTTTGAGCCAACAAGATTCCCAAAGATGTTTCAGTAGCTGAAATGTATAAAAGAAAAGGTTTTCCATGCATAGGAGGCATCAGGATTGGTGGATTGACAAGATATTGTTTAACATGTGTTAAGCTTTGCTCACAATCCTGGCTCCAATTGAATTTCACACCCTTATGTAAGGTCCTTGTGAAGGGTTGTGATTTATCCGCCAATTGTGAAATAAATCTACGAATAGATTGAAGCCTTCCTTGTAGTCCTCTCATCTGATTGATGTTTCGAGGTGGTGGCATGTCCATTATTGCTTGTAGTTTTTCTGGATCTACTTGATTTCCCTTTGCAGAAACAATATATCCTAACAGTTTTCCTGATGTGACACCAAATGCACACTTCTTAGGATTGAGCCGAAGACTAAACTTTTCCATACGATCTAGGATTGGTCCCAAATCGTGCAAATGGGTATTGCGTTTAGCACTTTTGACCAAAGTATCATCAACATAGTGCTCCATAGTTCTATGCATCATGTCATGAAAAATTGTAGTAACAGCTCGTTGATATGTAGCTCCAGCATTCTTTAAACCAAATGGCATCACATTCCAACAAAAGGTTCCCCATGCACATGTGAAGGTTGTTTTCTCTTGATCTTCTGGTGCAATTTTTATCTGATTGTATCCAGAAAAACCATCCATAAGTGAGTACATCTCATCGCCAGCTGTCATGTCCACAATCATATCAATATTGGGGAGTGGGAAGTTGTCTTTAGGACATGCCAAGTTAAGATCATGGAAATCTGTACAAACTCTGATAGACTTATCATGCTTGGACACAGGGACAATATTGGATATCCATTCAGCATTATCAATTGCACGAACGAAGTCAGCCTTTAGAAGTTTCTCCAATTCAGCTTTGACTAGCAATGCAACATGAGGATGCATTTTTCGAAGCTTCTGTTTAACTGGTTTTATGCCTGGCGTTATGGACAAGTGATGCATAATAAGATCAGGATCCAATCCTGGCATGTCAGAATCTGTCCAGGCAAAATTTATTTTCTTTCCCTTGAAAAAGGCAATGAATTGTTCCTTTTCTTCAGTTGACAATGACTGAGCCAAATGTATCACATGAGGATGTTCTTCTGTGCCTAGGTTAATCGGCTGTGTTGGCTCTATTAACACTGATGATCTCTCCTGAAAGTGACTGGGAAGGACATCAAATATCTCATCCGCAGGCGCCTCAGAGAGGTTTTCACCCTTGGATACGTCTTTTGTTTTTACTATTTTTGGATCCGACACTGCCACAATGTGGTTTTCACCATCGGACCTCTTGCATTTTTTCTTTTTAATTATGTGACTGAGATATTTGATGTCGGCCTCAGTCATGTTGATGCTCTACTCATTGGTGGAAGACGTTACAGGTTCGATAGTGTTTAGGTAACAGGCAAGAGTATAGTCATTCTAGAACGTGGGGACTTCGTTAGATGCATTGGGGTTCCAATCTATAAGCTTGGGATGTGCGAGTGAGAGAGCAGTGGCTGGTTCAATTGCGTTCATAGTATAGTTATTAAATGCATGGACCAGCAATTCGAGACCTACGGTGACCTCACCCATAGGTGTATTCAAACGTCTCGAAGTATGAACGTTAGCAATTGATGACTCTAAGACACTAGTTGGATCAAACCCCTGTGACCTATCCCTAGACGTTTCACTCACTTTGATTTGATTTTCATAGACATGCACTTGGTCAATGTCTTTATCAGTAGTCGCTTCTGAAAGATTGTCAAATTCATATTCATGAGAATCGGTGCTACATGGTGAGAGACTATAGAACTCCCCAACAGTGATAGGGACATACTCTCCTTCAACCTTTGGAGTCTTACACAAATACTCAATATGACATGACTGACTAGATTCTCCCTTTTCTGAATGATATTTGAGTTGCTCAGTATTGTCCTCAGAAGAATCACTAGTATCATCCAAAGTGCTAACACGTGGCAAAAAGTCATCTGGCTCAGCAAAGAATTTAGCAAGATCATAAGGAATAGGATGAGGGTAAGAATCCTCATCATTAGATTCTTCCTTTTGAGTACCTGATTCAGATTGTGACTCATTTTTACATGAACTCTCAGGTACGGGTATGAATTTATTGGATCCCAAATGGAAAGGGACCTTCTTGAACCCTAGGCCAGTTGTGTCACTGTTGCTTCGAGCTGTTTCTTTGACAGGATCTATTAAACCATTGTTATTGCACCCAATAGGGCCAGTTCGCTTGTAGCCAAAATGCTTCATAAGCTTAAGACCAGGTCCATACTTCTTAGGAGTGATTTCTCGAACTTGTTCTGTTAGGTCTACTGGAGACTCTTCTTTGTAAAGCCATGCAGCAATGGCTCTGTTTTCGCTTTCATCTTCTAAGGGAACTATAGCTTTGACAAAAGAACCCTTAAACTTGGTCTGAGGTGTCAACACGAATGGCTTCTTTGCTAGTGAGGGTCTCCCAAAATGTCGAGGGGATTCTGGAATTGATGTTAATGATAACATTGGTTCCATATGGTACTCTCCCATACCAGTTTCTTTCAATTTAAATGACTGCTCAATTTGTTTCAGCTTATTGTTGTGACAATCAGTAGACTCACGGTTAGCAGAGACGAAAGATTTAGAAGCTTTGAGCATATTGCAAGTGTAGCTAGTAGTTGCAGGAATAGTAACTTCAGAGCCATGAAATGGGAATTTAATGCATTGGTGGTATGTGGATGGCACAGCGCGCATCTCATGTATCCATGGCCATCCTAACAGAATGTTGTAGGCTAAGGGAATGTCAAGCACCTAACAGGTGACATCCCTTTCGACAGGACCGATGCGAATTGGTAAAGTCACAAGACCTAGTGACTTTTGTTCTACTTCATCGTATGCTTTAATAGTGATCTTTCGTCGAGGATCAATAGAGTCCTCAGAATAACCCAATTGTCTAAGCAGAGCTGCAGAAACAATATTTAGGCCAGCGCCATTGTCAATGAGTACCCGACGAACACGTGTCTGGTGGATCATAATCTCAATGTGTAGAGGCTGATTATGTGGGTGATTCAGTGAGTTGTCATCCTCCTCGGAGAAGGTCATAAGATGAGGTGAGGTCAGGTGACCTACCATGGATTGAAATCGTTCAAGATCAAGATCTTGAGGAACGTTTGCCTCAGTGAGGGCTTTGTCCAGAATTTTCCTATGAGCGGGCGAGATTTTAAGCAGCTCAAATACAGAAATGTGAGCATTGGTTCGTTTCAATTGATCTAGAACACTATAACTGGTTGCATTCAAGTTCGTCGTGTGTTTTGCACCTTTACCGGATGGACCACCAAGGGCTTTGTCCTTGTGTTGTTCGAGATTTGAAGTAGGAGGTGTAGGGCCTTTGAGCACCAATTTCACATGAGAGCAAGTAACAGTGTTAGCACAGTGTTGCAAAGACGTATTATCCATGTTATTGGAAGTAGGGCCTCTCAAGACAAATGGTGTCTTGGGTTTATTGTTATCTTGCTATCCCTTTATGGTAATAACGTCACAGTATTCAAAATCTACAAGTTCAACCATGTGGATGACATTGTCATCATTGGAATACGTATAGTTGACCTTATTGTAAGGTTCTGGTTTCGAAGTCTCTCCTTTTTCATAAGGTGGGAAAGGCTCTTTGAATGCCTTGTGGTCCGAGTTTTTGTTATGTCCATCTACCACAAGTTCACCAGCATCAATCATGTCCTGGACTTTATGACGTAAGTTTATACAGTTGATGGTTTTATGTCCCTTTTTTTGGTGATACTCACAAAATGAGGTCTCATTCCACCATGGTGGACGTGGTTGTGGATCATAGGGACGAGGGTTATCCATTGGTGAGATAAGCTTGTGTTGTAGCAATGTTTTGTAAACCACATCCAAAGGTTCTCCTAAAGGCGTATACTCTCGCTTGGGTTGTGCTGCCCATGAGTTTCTTGATTTATTCCCAGACATTTTATTGTCGGGAGGAGGCTTCTCAGCACTTTTGGCCGCTTTGAAGCAGTCTGTGAGATTAAATGCTTCTTTAGCAGGTTTTGGTGTGACATTATCAACAACCCGATCATGTACAATTTCTCGGTTCTTGTTGACATGTTTGGTTTTATCCTTGTTGGAAGTGGAACCTTGTTTTGAGTCTCTCTGAAGAGTGAGCTCACCTTTCTTGACCATAAATTCTTCGATACGGATAGCCTATGTAATCATGTCTTCAAAGGTATGTGGACCTTGTAGTTGGACTCTATACCCGAAATCAGGTAAGAGGTTATCGGTGAAAATGTCGAGCTTCTCCGTTTCTGGGATTTTACGGGAGTACTTGGTATAAAGTTGTCTCCATCGTTGGAGAGTGAGAAAAGGCTCACCAACCTTCTATTTAAGGTTGCATAGATCTCAAATATTTACAGGATGTTGAATGTTATGAGAATATTGTTGAACAAATGAATTAGCAATTTCGTCAAACGTCTTGATACCAGGAGGTAAATGTGAAAACCACTCCAAAGCTTGACCACCTAGGCTTCTAGGGAATAAATGCATGAGGTACGCTTGATTGTGTATAAACTCCATAGACAAAGCACCAAATTCCCACAAGTGATCTTGGGGATCAGTAGTACCAAAGTACTTGTCATATTTGGGTAGTTCTACAGCTCTTGGGAAAGGCGGCATGTTTATAGTTTTTTCAAATGGAAATGAACAAAGAGCGTCCAATGTGTATGTCTTTTTGGGTTTCTCTTTCTCATGCATCATCTGAGCCAATTGGTCTTGCATAATTTTCAGTTGTTTTTGGAGTTTAGTGGTCTCAGTTTCTTCTTCATGTGTGATAATGGTCTCCACATCGAAATGTGTGGGCAGTTTAGCTCCCTCTTGGGCGAATTTGAGAAAGTACTTTTCTTTCTCTTCATTGATTAGGATTCCCATGACCTTTTGAAATTTTTTGTCTCTTCGACATCTTGCTATGTGTTCAGGAAGGATTTCCAACTCTTCTTGTTCTTCATCAGTTTCATTTTCTTTCTCTTTCTCCTTCTCATCCCTAGGTTGTTCTTGATATCGACTATGGCTACCCCATTCAGGTTCACGATTAGTCATTATTGGAACTTGTTCAATTTCCGTACGTTGTGTTTGAAAAGGGTCTGTGGAGAAAGGGTCATACATTGTGTTTGAGAATGTAGGACTCCTACCTGTCTCAGTATCCTTTTGGTAAAAAAGATTCCCAATTTGTTGCAAATTGGAAAATGTTCGTTGATCTTGAGATGACCTTGCAGGTGAGGAAGACCGTGAAGACGCCTCACTAGCCAAACTGGATATGGATTGCGTAGCGAAAGGTAAGCTACCTCTGCTAGGATTACGACCCCTAGCACGACCACGTCTAATGTTATCAGGATAAAACACGTTGCCGCTTCTGGTTGTGACAGTCATAGGCAAGGACAAGAAGCTAGAACCTAGACAAGGACTATACTAAGACTGAGTCTTAAAAAGGACAAGATAGTAACAAGAATGATGTTCACTAAGGCACAAATGGTCTGATTTAAAGGCTAGAACAGCCAGAGATTATGACCACTGCAGCACAAAGTATGGCAAGCATTAAGACGAGGATGTATGAGAAGAGACTAGTCAAGGTATAAGACACAAGTTTTCAATTAAGCAAAGTGTCTCTGTTCCAAGACTGTTTGCAAACAGAGAGCGATAAACGGACGCAAAAAAGGACAGCGTGCAGGCCGCAGATAGCTAAAACAGACCCAGATTGTAAATGTTGATACAAAATTTTGCGCGAAAAACCTTTACGGGTCGCGCGAAGAAGTTTTACGGGTCGCGCGAAGATGTTTCTGTCTCGCACGAAGATCAGTAATAATTTTTAATTTCGCGCGAGAATGTTTCTAGATCGCGCAAAGATGCACAATAGAACTTTAATTTCGCATGACGACAAAATGGCTTCGCGCAAGAGCCAAATGATTTTGCGCGAGACCAAAATGATTTCGCGCGAAGGGACAGAACAGTTTCACAACAGCGACTAATTTTGACAAAAATTTTGATCGATCCAATAACCAGGCAGATAAACAGACACGTAGAACAGCAAGCAAGTGATTTCAAGCATGTTTGAAAATAATGAGCAAGGGAAAAAGCAACCTTGCGCATGAACAATCAAGTGATTTAGTTTGTTTTAATCTCTAAGAGAGTTATTTGTGTACATTTTCAAAGAGTTTTGCAATCATCGCACACATTCCTTAAAAAAATAAAAGTTGGCTTCTCTAAGGTATTTAATAATGGTTTGAATTTGCAACTTTTATGGCTCACAGGGGTGGCCTCCAATCCCGGTGCACCGAGGTTTTGACACAGTCTGAGAACTTAATCTTCAGGAGCTGCTAAGGAGATCTGACAACCCACAATGAACCACACTCGTGGAGATTTCTTCCACAAGGACATTTATATAGCGGTTGTCACTACCATGGCAAAAATGGCTATTACCGCTTGAGGTTCCGTCATCACAGTTTTCCCTGTAGAAGGATTGTCTGCTACAGTTAACCCTCTCTAAAGGTGACCGACTCACAATAGTATACCACGAGGGGACTTAGCTTCCAGATTCAAGGTTCTGACACCTTTTCACCTTTAGCCCAATCAAAGCAAACAGATTAATCCGACATGCTAGACTAAGATTATCCCTTAAAGATCTATGATATCATCTTCCTGTGATCTATCAACCTCTCCAGAGAAGGGATGCCTTAATCAACAAGTCAAGGATTCATCTATCTACGAGATGCTCAAAGTATCCTCCCCACCCAGAAGGAATCCGTCTTAGAGAAGAGTTTCACTAGGAACCCACTCCCTCAAGATCCACGAATAGTGTTCATGGGCCCTATGCTAACACACACACTTCAACACGGTCCTTATTTGCGGATTCATCGCGAAATGAATATTGAATTGTTCATCCAAAATTTGCCCTGCAAAGCGACCTGTTGCCTTCTATCTAAAGGGATTTTGCCTGTTAATATCCTCATAATCGAGGTGTAGGTAACCAGACCCTCTAAGAACGAAGGATTTGACAATGGAATTAAGCTAAGAATGAGTATACAGATTAATCTAAGAAATGAAAGATGCAATGTAATCTAAGAACAAATGAAGCAAACTAGATTAAGCATATGCATGATTGAACTAAAATGAGATTAAACTAAAAATGAGAATGTATGCAAGAAATGTAAGTAAATATGAGCATGAATTTCAACAGCAATTCGATAGCAAATCAATTCATCCTCCCCCAAATGAAGAGATGAGGGTCTCTTAAATAGAGTTTCCTGGAATCCATCAACGGTTGAGATCGATTCAGATCAACGGTCAGGATTGAAGATGAGTTTCAGTCATAAAAGGAGATTCCCAAATTAAAGGGAGTTAACAGACTTAATTTGAGATAAATAAGGAGTTAACTGTTTTAATTTGAGTAGAAAAATGAGTTAATTGTGTTAACTCATTTTTGATCAATAGTGAACTGGAAATTCCCCTTTTTGAACTGAAGAGAGATTTTGTTGAGATATTTAATTTAATAAAATGAAATATGCTCTCATAATTACTTTTTCTATTTAATTAAATAATCTTTAATTAATTAGAGACACTTTTGTTTAATTAAATAACTTCATTTAATTAATTAGGAATGTCTTCCCATTTAATTAAATAACTTTGTTTAATTATTTAGAAGTAAGTACTCCATTTAATTAAATAATTTCTTTTAATTAATTAGAAATACCTTTCCCATTTAATTAAATAATTACATTTAATTAATTAAGATAGGCGTATTTATTAAATTAAATAAATTTAATTCCATAGTAGATTAGCCTTAGGATATAATTATAATTTAATTAAAGAATAAATACTTAATAATTAAATTAAATATTTAATCAATATGTTTAATCTGACTAATATGAGTAAATACTATAGGAATTAAATAATAAGCATGATGAATGCAGATTTAGGTTTTTTTGCATCTGACAATTAAGTCAAGTAGCGAATAGCAGAATGAGAATTGCCTATTAGAATAGGACTTTGAAATTATCAGGAATAGACCAGAATTGGTATAATGTCAATGAGCCAATTTTGGGGTATTACAGATATCAAATCTTTTCTTTCTTGATGTGCACTTGAACCTCCTAATTAGATGTATCTCTTATGTCCTTTAATTGCGATGTTCTATTCTCTCTAACTGATTCTATAATTATAGCATGATCACAACCTCCATAGCCACCATAAATGTTTTCTCTGCACTTAGCATTCGCCCTTCTCTTCTCATCCCCACACACAATTTTTTTTGGGTTTTCCCACCTTAAGAAGACTTACGTGAGCTAGGATTAGGTAGGAATCAATGATTGTGATTCATCCATTTTGTTGCTTAGAACATCCTTCAATATAATTAGTTGCATGTACTGCATAGGGATTCTCAATATACCTTCATATATATCTTCTACAATAGTAAAACAATCCTTAAGTAAGCCAAAAAATAGATTACATAGGAGTTTCTGCCATTACAAACAATTATGCCTAGAATTGTTTACTCGACACTTGAAAACTCTGATGCTCGACATCCATTACATCTTCAACACCTAATGAAGAAGACACCAAAGGGAAAGGAAAGGTTCACATTGATGAAATCATAAACCAAATAAACACAAAATGGTGAAGGAATAGTGAAGAAAGTGGAACTCCAAATGCATTGGTCAACTTGTCATGTCCGCTAATTATGATAATGTTGATAAATAGGTTGTGAAATAAAATAGTTATAATAATTATTTGAAGGGATATATACTAAATTATTTTGAAATTTTTTTAATAAAGATGTACCAAATTATTGTGGGAGTATATGACTATATATAAGTCACATTATAATTTCTTCATGAATAAATATGATTATACTAATTAAAGAATATATCATATTATATTATTGATATAGTAACACTATGTTACTATGATCTAATTAATAATAATAAACCTACTAAAGTTAAAAATAATAATAATATACTTAAATATAGAATATTCATAAACATGGATATAATACAATAAAATGGAGATAATATATTAATAAATGAATATATTAAATAGAATCAATTACTAAATCAATATTATCAATTAAATTATGAAGACTCGTGTGACTGATGGGATATTAGATCTAAGTATTAGGAAGAAATGTCATTTAAAGGATATACAGAAAATATATGAATTAGGTTTAACATTACAAAATGGAGAAATATAGTATGAATTCCATACTAGCATATGTGAGATGCATAAAGAGAACTCGTGTAAAATTCAAATTCAATTTTATCGGTGAGTTCAACCGAGTATGTCAATTGGTACAAGCAAAGTAGTAATCGAGCTAGAATGATAGTCAATGTTATTGCATTACTGAACGAGCAAGACTTGTTGTCGATAAGGATAGAAGTCGGTACGTTACCAAGTTGGAAACTAAATCATTCATTACACCCTACCTAACCCTAAAGTCACTTTACCTATAAATAGGGCATTCATTTCACACATTATTTACCTAGTATTTACGAGTTTTACAAAGAAAAGTTGAGCAATTTTGAGCTATTACTGTGCATTGTTGAATTATGAGATTGAAAGAGTGAATTTGTTAGTGATTTGAGCTATTAGAGTGATTTGGTGGAAGATTTATGCAAAACTGAGTTATTTACTCACATCTATCAAAACCCTAGCGTTACAAAGTACAACAATGACATCCATCTCTGCAGTTGTAAAGACATCAAAGGTTGGCAAGATAAAACTAATAAGGAATGAGGATTGTGAGGAACCTTACCATAAGCTACATCTAGAGGTTTTTGCACAAATCATGGAAGTTGGAGCATTATCGTTGATACCCCCTTGGGTTGTGTTGAACCAAGTGCAAGGAATAACAACTATGGTCAGATGAATTGGTGAAGATAACCAAAGACGTAATTCACACGGTCATTGGATACCAAAGGCCAAGCCTATAAGCAACACACTGAGGAAGGAAATTAAGGAGAAAGCCAAAGCACTATGGGGATAGCAAAGGCTTGAAAGTTTTCAATTGATGATAAAAATAAGTTTTGAAGTGACCTAAAATCCTTCCAATATAAAAGCAAATACATTTTCAACATAATCAATAGATACAAGAGTTACCACCAAAGTAGGTAAACACTAAACAAGACACATTATAAACCAACAAAACCACTAAGCACAACACAAACACAAAGACACAGCAGACTGAAAACCAAAAAAAGACTAGCAGCACAGGACTTTAAATTTCACCTTGGTCTTATCTTTATTTTCAGGTTCAACTTCATCTTCTTTTTAGAATGATTTTTGTTACCAAGACCAATATTCACAACACTTGAAGTACCAGCATCCTTATCCATATTGATGACCTCCCTAGCCTTGTAGTTATCAAGAACTCCATGCAAACTTTTGATGTTTGATCTTGAAGCTTTCAGACTTTCATGGTTTTGAAGAAAGTTGTTTCTAAGAAGTGCTTCATTATTTTCCATTATTTCATGCATATGATGCGTACAAACTTCCAAAATAGCATTACCCAAACTGTTGGTAGGAGCCTTGTTGTTATTGCCCTTCTACATTTCTTCAAATTTCTTGTGCAAATCTTGTATACCCTCACTAAGTTTCTTAATTTCCTCGACCATTCATTTCTCAAATTTAAAAGAGTAATTATATTTGACCTTTACAATTTGAAGGATATTTATTGGGCCCTCCGAATTGACACTGATCTCTTTATTGTTGTGATATTGCTTCACCCCTGTGAGCATCACCTAGATCCAATGAGTGCTAAGTGTTCCATTTATTCTCATGAGAGATGGATTCATGTTGAATCACTACTCATGAAACATGGGTCAATTAGTTTGACTCAAAAATCACACAGTTAAATCCTGATAGCAATACAACAATTTGACTTGCTGTGGAAATTATCTCCTACTTATCTCTTTATTGTTCCTGATGGGATTGATGTCATAGTTCCCTTTGTCTCTCCTAGCCTTATCTTGAGTAAATTTCTACTCTTTCCTACTAGTGGCATCTTGACAAATGGGTTCCTTTAAAGAATAAAGGTCTTCCCCACTGTCATGAGTCATAATTCATGGTCCTATCGACAATGTTGGTAATATTCAATATTATTAGTTTCCATCACTGTCTTGTTTTCAACAATATCATGAAGGATTGTAGGCTTCAAAGTTCCAATCATTTTTTATCTTGAAACTAGGTTTGCACCTATGTTGTAGCTTATAAGATTTATTGGTCTAGTAGACCGAATAGTGTGCACTATAGAGAAGTGGACTTAGCATACAACATTGTAAATAAAGGTATTAAGCTTGACCTATTTAACCTCCTACTTAAGCAATTTGAGGAGAATATGAAGACAATTCAGGTTGCAAAGACCAATACAAGTAAATACGGCTCACTATTGGTATATGTGTTTTTCTACTTGCATAATTATGTTCCTACTATTGGGAATGTGAATTGGGATGTTAATATGCGAGTTGCCTACCAAATTAATGATTATATGAAGAGTCTCAATGCCAACTTTGAAAAAAGTAGTGGATGAATACTTTCCTTAATTCAAGGAAACAATGCATAAGATATCTAGGATTCCACCCTAGTTAGTTGAAAAGTACAAAGACACTATTTTCTTCCTTGTAGATATAAACACTTGTTTAATAAAGGTTGTTGATCCAAGAATAGCATGGCTAGAGCCTATGGAGCACGAGTTCAACATTGACTGAGCCACACAAGCAATTGAAGTTGTACAGATAGAACCAAATGATAGATTGGCTAAACCCTATGAAACATATGAATAAACCATGAAAAGAATAAAGATGGATATCTTATTTCCCAAGATTGAGAAGAAGTCAAAGAAGATGATTGAAATCCTGGAAAGGAAGTTCGATGAGATTGAAGAAAGAGAAAAGCCAGTTGAAATGATAATTGAGGGTCAAGAGGAAGAAGTCGATGAAGAGTATACCAAGAAGGACGCTCAAAAGAAACAAAAGGAAAGAAGATTAAATGGAAGTCCAAATTGAGAAAACACAAACAAAGATATATGAGAAGAGCAAGACCACTCAGCAATCAATGACAAGGCCACTAAGGAAATAGAGGAAAACAAAACAGCAAAGAGAATCAGATGACATCAGCCAATTCAAAGTGGTGAGTAATTTTATTCCTAAAACTATAGATGAGCATGTCAAGGCAATAAGAAAAACCAGTAGTTAGCTAATATACACCTTAATTATCATACATTGAATGATGATGATAAGTTGAAAATTAAAGAGCCAATTGTTTACTTTATGTATACTAGAAAATTTGTTCCCATTAAGATTGCTAGTTATGTTCCAAATGATGTGTAAAATAAAATTTCTACAAAATGGAAATATGCACTAGAATCAAGAAACAAATAATAGAAAGAACTCATGTGGCTACACTACCAAGTATTACTGTGGAAGAAATAGATGAGCAGTCAAATTGCATAGCAAGCAATTCAAAGTAAAGAATAGTGTATTAAAGGTAATGATACAAAGGGCTCAAGAAGTGGAAGAAGAGAATTTAAAATTATGGAGAGTAATCTTTGAACCTAATAAAGATCAAGCTTATGTACCTACCATTGAGCCCCCAAAAAATAATAAGTCCAAGCAATTTAGGAACACTAATAAGGGTGAAGCACCTAACACACTGAGCTAAAAGATGGAGGTGAGGTTGTAACCGAGCCAAGCAAGGATGCTAGCATAGAAAACATAGCAGATACATCTACTAGAGGCACATATCAGGGTGCACAACAATCAACTGCAAAAGAAAATAAAAGGAGAAGGGAATGTGAAATTTAATGAAAAAGAAAAGGAGGATACCATTGTGGCATCTATCGAGGTACAGCCTCCATAGCACAACACTAGCATTGCACCATCAAATCCACCTATCGCTGGCAGCAAGGTCCCTATACAAGAAAAGGAGGAGGAGAAAGAAGGTACACCTTCTAACACTGAGAAAACAAAGAAAAACAAGGAGCAACAGGCTCCAGTGCCACCAAGATTACATCACGAGCACTAGCTCAATCACCTCACAAGAGAAAGATAAGAAAAAGAAGACTAAGAGTAATCTTATCACAGTTAATGAAGTCACTGTGATACCACAATGTGACCGTACTAAACTACCCCCTAATGAACTGAAAAAATATGGAGAATAATGTCAAAGGAAAGCTGTCTAAGACAAGTTGAGGCCAGAACTCAAAAATAAACAAGTCTTGAGAGATGTCAAGGAGATACTCTTGCAAATTGTTCTAGACAATCCATTAAATGAGAAGGTATAAATTATTGATCAAGTTGCACCATTGTTTGAGCAAGTTAATACACTTGATGTAGATGATCAAGAGAAGCTAATAGAAAGAGTTGAGAAGAAGCTAGAACATAAGATCATGGGAGATTGGTGATTTTATTGCAGTTCAACGAGATGAACTTGACACCATAACATTGGAGTTGGAGAATACATTGAAAACTCTTTTCCATCTATTTTAGAAGATGTTTGATGTACCTCACTTCACACAAAAGATTATAGAGAAGCTAGGGAAACTAGAGCAAGAGTTGAAAGCAAGTGTTGACAAGCTAAGCTCATAACCTTGGTCATACCAAGTTCATTACCAAAAGGTTAAACACTTTATATCTTAAATCATTGTTAAGGGTCAAGAAGGACAAGCTCATAATTGAAATCTTAGAGCTAGAGGTACTCCTCATACCATTGTTGGAAGTTATGCAAAAAAATGTGACGAAGGAAAGAGAGTTGGTAACACAAGAAGAGTTAGTGAAATATCACCTATCAAAGCTCTCGTCTCAATTACACACCCAACATCTTGCATTGAAAGCTATCAATCAATTATGGAACTCCACCATGGACAATGCCAAGGATACACATAAACATTTGTTTGATAAGTTGTAAGTGTATCTCATATCATTTTTATTATGCCTTTTTCGCATTATTGTCAAAAAAGGGTGATTAGTATAGGAGATATAAGGAGGATGGTATAGTATGATTCATGTGAATACTTTTAATAGGGAGATATAAGGGAAATGAGATATTAGGTTGATAAAAATTTTGAAAAAAAGAATTGAAAACTCAAGTTACTGAAAAGCATAAGTTTAGGGGGAGCACTCAAATTTTCACTAAATACAATTTTGAACGCATAAATGAATTTTTGCCACTAATGCCAAAGGGGGGGAATGTTACTCCTATTTGCATTTCAATGTTTTCATTAGTGAAAATTACAATGGAGAGGAAGATCAATTAATAAAATACATAGAGGTCAGTAAACTAACACCAAACATTACAATGTTACCAAACAATTATGGACACTAAAATAAGTTAAAATTCAACAAGTAGATGAGTATCGAGCACAGTATAACAGAGCAGTGTAGTAACTAAGTACAATTATGATCGAGCATGGATATACTACCAAAGAACGGCAACTTTACCAAGCAGAATAGTCAAATATATACCAAGTGACATATGAATGTTTGCAAATGCAGAGAATCTCATGGTGTTGGTTCTTATCAAGCTAGGAAATGGTTTACATGGATCAAAGAAAAGACTAGGTAAGATTTCTTGAAAATGAAAGATGACTTTATGGATCCCTAGACACAAGTATTGACTAATGAAATAAAGAGACAATGTTATTGATGATAAGGATGAATGTAGATCATTGATTTGTTTGAACTGCATTCTAGAAGTTTCTAAACTCTAATTAGGTCATGTATGGTGGAACACAAAGGTTTTCTATAAAAAAGAGGGATCGGGAATAGATTAATGATTCATGAGAGATGGAGTTATGCTAAGATGTTGGTGTAAATACATATTCACTATTTACACTTACTTAAATTTACTTAGGTTAATACATTATTTTATTATTTTGCATTATTTTATTATTTTATTTTGTGAGATAATTAGAAGTTTGCGCACTTTTTTGAGTTCTCATGTTGACAACACAGAAGTACGCAACTCTATTTCAGCACATGGTGTCTACAACACTGGAGTTTGCATCATTCACTGAGTTGTCATGTAGACAACACAGTTATTCACACTCCCTTTTTAGCACTTGTCTATAACACTGATTTTCATATTACACACTTGTAGGCCTATCCTCTCATTATCGCACTTACTTTCGTGCTTAATAGAGGATAACCCATATCTGGTGGACATGTGCCTGGTTGTATGACTTAATCATGTAGCTTATTCTGAGGCATTCTAGATGCATCTCAGAGGCCTTGATATACAAGCATTCCTAGTGTACTCTGACAAGGCATATTGAATGAATATATCATCATTATGATCATACTCCCTCTTTCTAATCTACAGTTGTGCGTGTGTTTGAGTTCTTAGTTCCTGGATGAATTTTTCCGTAAGGAAAATTCTTACATGACATCAGAGCTTGGAGATTTTCTCATCACATTGTCATTCGAGACCATTATTGCTTCAGCACCTCAACCTGAATCTGAAGTACTGATCTGACCTCGTCATTGCGTCCAAAACACTGATTCGGTGAAGATTGATTATAAACTTGGCTACCCTAGGCCAAAGTCGACCATAAGGTTTTAAAAAAATTACAAATCGGCACCCGGAGGCCCCGATTTGCAGTTTGAGTATGATCTTTAGATTTGCAATTTTTTTAATTCAGATTTGGTATTTATTTAAATCTCTACATTATTTTTTCAATTTGGGTATTTTGAAAAAACAAATTCCCTTCGAGCAACCAACAGAGAAAATTTTTAGCAGAGTCGACCAGTGACACCCCAGCTCTGCAATTTGGAGGTTGTTTGTTCGCAGAGTATATTTTATTCGCAAGGAATATTTGATTTTATTCAACGGACAATATTTATTTGGAAGGTCGTACCACAAAGCAGCGCCCAAATTCACAGTTATTCAACAATTGGCATTTGTAAATCTGGCAACCCTGCAGTTCCCGACACTGCGAAGTTCTTCGATGGGTTTTAAACTTCTCAGCATGCAGTTTAAATTTTGATGCCATTTGCAACATATTTTGGCATATGTGGTATCTCCGGCCACGAACTCTTTACGGCACCTGTGGCACCTTCTGCAACATCCACACAGACGCAGCGACAGAAAACCTTGCCGAATATGTGGATTTGCCTCCACCTGCCACACTGCCACGTTCTGCAGCACTGTGTGGAGCCCATCTTGCAAATCCATCAGCAACGCAAATCCACACAGTCAGCAAGCGGATTTAACAAACCTAATTCCTGCCTACCACGTGTCCCCTTGACAGACAGACACATCAGCGCTTACGCGGTGACAAATCAGCAAGGACACATCAACATTTTTCCGTACAGTCCATATCGTACGAATAGCACAATCACCTTGCCACGTCAATCCAAACACTATTTCTTCACTAACGTCAGCAAAGTACAAGGTTAAAATTGGCAGTCATCTAACCATCAAAACCATGTCTTTTAGAACTATTGTGACGGTCATTTGACCGTCAAATTTAAGCTCACAAATTTCCTTCCAAACCCCTCTCGAAATTGCTTTTTGCTTTGGCAACCTGACTTTGTGAGCCCATAACTTGGTCATCCGGACTCCAATTCAAGTGCGATTTTTTTTTGAAATTCGGTATAATTTCTTGAACTCTCTACTGGTGGTGTTCCTTTTCAGTTTTAGTGCAAGGATTTTTCAAAAATTGCATTTTTTGGAAACTATACTTGCTTAATCCTACATTTTGCAACTTCAAACACTCCGTATGGGCACATCTGGTCAATTTTTCAGGTTCTGTTTTTTTTTTAAAGTGCATTATTTTTCATCTACTTTCCAAATCTGCAATCAGATTCTAGGGTTGTGTGGACAAAATTCTCACTTTCAGAACTAGGGCTTTTTTTGCATTGTACTACTTTGATTACTTTTCAGAATTGTTATACATCTAAGCTACAGTGCTTAGTGACAAATTTAGGCCTCAAAAGGCAGTTGTAAAAGCGAAATTAGAAAGTCCCCTTTGTTCATTTTCACAAGTGGCCCATTGTACACGCACTACTTATAAAGTGTCAAAAGAATCTTTTTTGGGGGGGTTTTTTGATTGAGTGAAAATAGGGGGTGTGTACTGTGTTTTGTGTCTCTCATTTGTGCTATTTTCATTTTCTGCATCATGGGTTTATTTAAATGTCCACTCTAACTTCACACAATTATTCTACATGGAAAGATATTGCATGGAGTAGATTAATGAAAAAAGGATATAGTCTTTATGTTGATGGTACAATTACCAAACCTACTGATGCTAAAGAACTCATTGAATGGAAAAAACAAGACTAACAGGCTTTAGGAATTATCAGGAGTTGTGTTCATAGAGATCTCTTCTTTCACATTGTTAGCTTTGCAAAATCCAAACCAGCTTGGGATAAACTTGAATCATTGTATAGTAAGGTGGATGAAGAAAAGGGATTTCAAATTAAGGATGATCTACTTCTCTTGGATCCAAAGAACTTGGACACAATTCAAGATTACATCAACAAAGCCAATGAGTATAGGGCACTTCTTAAAGATTGTGGAAATCCCATTAAGGATGAAAAATTGATTCATCACAACCTGAAGAGGCTACCTTAATAGTATGCTTCCTTTGTTTCGAGTTTTAATACTCACAGGTTGACCATGGGAACTGCTTACCAGAAGGCTTCATTTGATGCATTTGCAGAGATGTTGATTGTTGAACAATCTCACTTGATGGATTTAGGACTTCTCAAGTCATCAAAGACCAAAGCCTTGGTGGCTAGTGATGACTACCAATCAAGTCAAGAAGGGAAAAGCAACAATAAGAAGAAGCAGTGGAAGCAGAAATCACAATCTAAGACACAACAATCCTCCTCACAACAAAGCAATTCTTCTTCCAACAAGAAGGGAAGTAATGAAAAGAACGACAAACTTTTTTGTGCATACTGCAAAAAGCCAAATCATGACAAGCATCATTGCAAGACTAAAAGAATCGATGAGTTGGAAAACCTACTCAAGAAGAACAAGATTCAAGTGCCAGGTACTTCCAAGGATTCAACTCCAACCTCATCAAAGGGTAAAGGGCAAGCACTTATGGCAAAGTCAAGTTCTTCTTCAGAATGGATACTTGACTTAGGTGCCTCCCACCATATGGGTTCTTCAAAGGAGACTTTTCTTGATTGAAGCAGTCAAAGCTACCACACATATTCGTGGGAGATGATAGTAAAATGGAAGTTGAAGGGAAAGGACATGTGGAAATAGAAAATGGGAAATTCAAAGATGTTCTCTATGCTCCAAACCTTAGCTCCAATCTCCTCTCAGTTTACCAAATCACTCACCCTGGAGATGGTCATAAAGATCATTCATTGGTTACAATGAGGAAAGTCAATGATGACAAGAGGCTTTATTCCTTCTCCCACTTTGTGCCTAAGTCTCCTTCTCAAGCCTTTTTGACTCACTCTAATTCAAACAAACTTATGGCATTAGCAGTTTGGTGATCTTGCCTTCCGCTATCTTCAACAACTTTGCTCAAAACGCAGGGTCAAAGGTCTACCTAACATCAACTTTTCTAAGGGTAAGTGTTCATCATGTTCAGTGGATATGCATCTCAAGGAGAAGTATGATAAAGGGAAGTCTTCTCGAGCACTAGTTGTTCTCCAGTTAGTGCACATGGTTTTAGCAGGACCCTTTGTAGCTATGTTACCCGGGGACGCATTTCTGGCAAAAATTGACCCCGTCCTCACCTCCCCCCATCCCAAAAACTTGAAAACTTCCAAAAACCTTTCCCTTGGTTGTCCCATAAAATTAATGTTTCAATTTTGATAATTTGCTTGATTTCCACTCTCATGTGAACTATAAAGTTAAATTATTTAACACAAACATTATATGTTAAGGTTCTATAATTTATATAAGCATGCGTTATCCATGTTTTTATATGAATATTTAAAATTTCCCTGTGTATTTTAAAATTTCCCTACTTTTTATATAGTTGTTCCCACTACCGTCCCCTACCATCCCCTGCTCCGAAAAAAAAAAAAATCATCCCAGAAACCCATTTCCCCATCCCCATGTCCCCACGTCCCGAAAACTTGGGGTAACATAGCTTCACGGTGACTTCAGTCAACCAAGGCCACTACATCCATACTTTTGTTGATGACTTTTCACGATTCACTTGGGTCTACTTCCTTCATCACAAGAATGAAGTGGTTCATAAGCTTCAAGCATTCAAGACTCATGTTGAACACAAATCCAAGAAAGCCATCAAGGTTCTATGAGTGGACAATGAGAACAGATATGTGGATAGAAGACTTAGGGACTTTTGCAAACTTGAGGGGATTGATCTTCAGAATCCACCAGCATTCAATCCGCATAACACAAATGTTGCAGCTATGAGGATTAGAACTCTCAAGACCATGGCAAGTTGCATGCTAAAAGCCAAGTCTCTTGATCCTACATTTGAAGTTGAAGTCATTAGCAGTGCTACTCACATACTTAACAGGTCTCCTCATAATGCCTAAGACGAGAAGACTCCTTTTCAGGCATGGTGCGGCAGAAAACCAGTTGTGAGTCACTTTAAAGTCTTCAATTGTCCAACATGGGCTAACCTATCTTCCAGGGGTTGCAAGGCACCGATACCAAGGCCTTGTACTTTCATAGGATATGAAGATAATGCAAAGGCACATAGACTTATGGATCTGAAGACACATAAGATTTTTGTGGAGAAGGATGTTCACTTTGAAGAAAGTTCACCCAGCTTATCCTCTAATCCTCTTCGCACATCATACATTGTGAAAACTGATAGTGACACCAGCTATAGTGCTTCAACATATTCAAACACGTGGGGTTTTATCGACAATTGCAGTGAGATGTCACATCATCAGTATAGTCCACATGCTTACATTGCCACAGTGAAAAGTCCGGCAAAGCGGGGTACATCTCGTCTTCCAGCTCCAGCTTCAATTGATGACTACATGGCAGACATTGGAGGTTTGTTCATGGAGTCACACACCACATACTTGCGAGACAGCCTTGATGATTTACATCTTCTCATTGATGAAGGTGATCATTCTACATTTGTTGCGAGGGCTCACTCTAACCCTCATGTCCATTCTCTACATGATCAATCTTTACAAGTTGGTGTGATTGTGGATCATTGTGTACAGCAGTTGTCGAAGGTCTCTTTGTCAATTGAGGAGACAGTTGGTTCATTGGAACAAGTTCAACAGACATCCTTGCCAAATCTGCATTCGCTCTTTTCAGCAAAGTTGGAAGGGGCGACCATCAACATCAGCACAAGGATACTTGAGCAGGTTTCAAGGCCACCATACATCTTCGAGATTGTACCTTTGCCTTTGTTTCTTCCAAAGACGAGGAACATTATTCTGCACTCTTGGACCAGCTTCTTCCTTGGAGCGGCTTTCACTGATAGGGATTCTTCATTTGGGGGTGGGGACTACCTTGTCTCTCTTCCTCTTCTTTCTTATGGGGGGACTTTTTCCCTCTTATGAAGTTTAGTTCTTATAATTCTTCACTGTTGTATATACTAGATATATGTCATAATGGGGAGGTCTTGATTACTCCATCCATCCATGCATCCCCTTTCATCTCTCTTTTTGGGGGAAGGTTTTTTCCATGAATTTTTCCCTCTTTCTCCGCTTTATGAGAGATTGCATTTCATTATGTACATGGGTACCTAACATAGCCCTAGTAGCTGAGACCCATCTTGCATATCATCATAGTTTTCGTAAACTTAAGGGCATTCCCCTAAGTTGCACTTAAGGGGGGTGTTGGTGTAAACACGTATTCACTATTTAAACTTACTTAAGTTTACTTAGGTTAATACATTATTTTATTATTTTATTTTGTGAGACACTTAGGAGTTTGCGCACATTTTTTAGTTGTCACATTGACAACATAGAAGTACACAACTCTATTTCAACACGTGGTGTCTACAACACTAGAGTTTGCCTCATTCACTGAGTTGTCATGTAGACAACACAGTTATTCGCACTCCCTTTTTAGCACATGTTGTCTACAACATTGATTTGTGTGTTACACCCTTGTAGGCTTATCCTCTCATCATCGCACTTACTTCTGTGCTTAATGGAGCATAACCCATATTTGGTGGACATGTGTCTGGTTGTATGACTTATCTGTAGATGATTTTCAAGCATTCTAAACGCATCTTAGAGGCCTTTATATACAGGCACTCCTAGCGTACTCTCACAAGGCATACTGAATGAATATATCATCATTCTAATCATACTCTCTCTCTCTCCCTCTAGACTATAGTTGTGCTTGTGTTTGAGTTCTTAGTTCCTAGAGGAATTTTGCCCTAAGGCAAATTCTTACATGAGAGAATGACAACTTGATTATATTGCAATAGAACAATGCTGCCAAGCAGTGACTAAGGGTGAATTAGTCAATATAAGTCACAAGAAGGTGATAGCAATACATAACAAACCAAATTTGAATCAAGAAAACTAGGTTGCACATTGTCAAATCGTTCATTTTACTTTCTTACCATAGTAGCAGAAAATCTCTTAACAAAGTGGATCTAACAATCCTTATGTAAAAAATCACCTAATCGAGTGCACACTTGAAGAGTGTTGCTAAATCATTTAACAAAGTGGATTTTAACAGATCCTAAACTATTAATATTAACAAAGTAAATCACCAAAAATGACAACTTGTGTATGCCCTAACAGATAGCCTTATTACTATAGTACTGAAGGATTTGTGGGTGTCATTCTCATTACAATTTTCTGTTTAACCAAGAGTTTCTACTTGACCAAATATTTGTGTCAAATGTGTTGATGAATGCATGAAATGTGTTTATTATTATAGATCCTAGATTTATTAAATGTTATCATAATGTGGATAATAGTTATAGGTGTACTAATTCACCTCCCCCTATCAACATCACACTTGTCCTAGATATTCCAACAATGAGGATTTTTTTTAGAATGGTTGCAAACTCTAAGGAAAGAGAAGTCAAATGAAAGATAAAATGAGACAAAAAATAATTTATATTGGAAAAACCTTGCTTTTTATGAATGCACTTTTGTCTTGATAAGCTTTATTTCTATAACAAAGTGGATGAATCATGTCATGACATATTAAACCAAACCTATAATGTAATCCATTTATATGAATGCTAAAAGTCAATAGATATGTCACTCAACTAGTAAATGCATGCTAAAAGTCAAGGGATGTGTGATAGGCACTAGTGAAGGTACCAACCTAAATACCCAAGATATATCTGGCCTAAAATTCATCTCACAAACAGAAGACAAACAAAAATAAAAGATTATGAGCCATCTTCACCACTCTTAATCACTTGTCAACAACTATTTGATCTTATTGTCAAGTTTGATAGTTTGTGTCTAATCAAATGATCATAATGTCCACTATCAAAAATTAAATAAGTACCCTATCTAGGACAAGTACAATCTAGTTTCTATTATCCTCCATTTAAGTACCCTATCTAAGATAGATACCATCTAGTTTCAAGTATACTCAACCATGTATATGACATAATAGTTTGATGAAGGACTGTGGAACAATGATTGATTGATGTAACAAGTATAATCGATCTAATTGTTGGCATGGTCAATAATAGTGCATCGATTGATGTGTGATTTCTTAAGTTTAGTGGTTTGACATCTTTGAATTCAATATTCCCATGTGTGTCTTTCCAGTAGGGACAATTTATTGATGAAGTTGAAATGTTCGTTGAAAAGTGACATTTACTGCTTTAGTTTTTTTTATGTATATGGTTTTTTAAATTATTATATTTTTGAAAAAAAAAATAATACTTACATTGATCTTTAAGATCTTTTTGGGAATTTATTTGAATTTTAAATTTGCTTACAAGTATTTTTTTATTCACTCCAAATGTATAGCGAAGTTTAGATATTATGAATGGATGATTGGTTTGGAAATGAAAGAATGACGGACAAGAGGATTCTTCAAACATCATTGTTGCTTTGATTTCCAAGGACTATCTGGGTGATGGGAAAACATGTTTTTGTTGAGTTAAGGAATTCAAAATAACAAGATAAAATAATTGCACAGTGCACTAAAATGGCATGTGATGTACAAATAAGAGATATCTAGAAATATTTTTGAAAATATGTTTTGGATTTTACATCCTTATCTTATACCAAGATCAAGGGTTAAAGAGTTAAAAAGGATGAGAATAGGATAAGAATAAGATACTAAGGAATTGGCAAGATCAAAAATGGATAAGGGACATGGATTGCTGATATAGACTAAAGGGTGTAATAAAGCAAACAATGCAGAGTAAAAAGTATGATAAGGCAAGTGATGTAGATTAAAGGGATGTGGACATTGTGAGAAATAGGACACGCTATACTTATGAAGATCCTTAGCCTTCTTAAGATCAAAGAAGGATATGGTAATATGGATGCAAAGAAAGATTGTGAATGTTACACCAAGATTGTGAGCTCAAGGGATAAAAAAAATGAAATATGCGATAGCTAGGATGCAATAGGATAACCTAAATAAAATATGCCCCTGTGGGAATGAAAAAGTTTATAGTTTACACATGACTTTTGTTTCCTAATTTTCATCATAGTACTTGCCCCAATCATCTATTTGTCATATTTTCACTAGTCGGGATGTCTTATAGGACAAGGACTCTAGTGTCTTGAT
Source organism: Cupressus sempervirens (assembly GCA_028749045.1). NCBI lineage: Eukaryota > Viridiplantae > Streptophyta > Pinopsida > Cupressales > Cupressaceae > Cupressus > Cupressus sempervirens. Next base: position 525,157,075 of record CM053784.1, on the reverse strand, counting down.
CATTAGATGACACTTGTGAAGGATAGGAAAATAATGAACCCTCAATATGAACAAATGCTCAAAGACGTTTGTAACAAGGGAGATGAAATAGATGATCAAATGCAATGAATTGGATGGGGTGCACGAAAGGCTAGAAAATAAGTGGTGCATAATGGATGTAGCTTAGAGAGATTTATTTTTATGTGATGAAGCACAAGTAAAATTTTAATGGACGAATAATTGTGGATTTTGGGACATATGTACCCAAAATAGATTTTGAGGGTGACATGTTTGGATGAAAAGATGACAATTCCATATGTCATATTTGATTTCCTTTTGGAAGTTGTGCTTAAGGAGTCTCTAAGTATCCATAGGATTGATTGTTCTTTATTTTATGGTTCATTGGATGTGTTTCTTTTACAAAAGACTTAGGAATCCATTTAGCTTTTGACTTTTCTTTTTGCATGGTAGGCCTTTCTCACCTTTTAGATATTTCTATCTTTTTGGACCATATTTTGCTTTTATTTTCCATGTTGGTTAGATAGGACATGTTGATCTTTGATTGCATGTCAACTTCTTAAGGATTTTACACTTGGCAATCAATAGGGCATGTTGATCGTTGACTCCATGTCGACTGCTTCACTTAAGGGTTTTACACTTCATATCCAATTTTTTTGGAAAGGGAATGGGATTCATAGATAGATTAGAATGATATGGAGACCTTTTGAAAGGATGAAAGGTTCTAAAAAGATGTATATGTTTGTTGATCTCAATTTATAAAAGGATAAGTGATTGTGGGTTGTCGACAAAGGGACATTTGGACCTAAAACGGATGTGTTGAAGGGAAGGTGTATATTTGGAGTTATACTTGGTAGAGTTACCAACATATTGAAAAAACAAATATGTAACAAAAGGTCATAAGCACCAATTTTTCCCTTGATATGTATGGATTCTAATATGCCTTGTTGATAGAGGCCATGCTTTAGAAATTATTTTTACAAATGGGATAAATTATATTTTGAAAAGAAGAGGCCAGTCAATTTTGAGATGGATAGGATGTTTAAAAAAAAAAGATAGGATAGTGAAGTAAACCCGACCATATGTAAGTGTAGGAATTCATTGATATGTAAGCGGTTAATAAAGAGGAATAATGGGATCTTCAATGGAATAGAAGAAGAAATGGGATCTTGAGGTATAGCAAGAGGAAGGACATGATTGGCATAAATAAAGAGGAATAAAAGGATCTTTAGGTGAATAGGAGGAATGATAGGTTCATTAGGAAGATAGGATCTTGTGGAGGATATGAAGATGAAAAGGTGATTTGATCTTGACTCAAAAGGGTAACATCGATCTCCATCTTGAAAGTATGTAACGTTTGCAAATACACTTATGATTCCCATCCAATTAAGGATAGAAGATGAGGCTCATTAGTATGAGATTTCATCAAAGGCAAAATTATTTAGATAATTATGTGCCCTTTGTAATGTTGTGCAATCTCATGTGGTACCAAGGGTCCTATGTTTACTTAAAGAACACTTTTTCAAGATTTGGTTGTATTCCTAGTCAAATTATACCAAACTCTAGTTGCACAATATTACCCCCTGGTTCTATTGATTTGAACTAGTGTTGAGTTGGTTGGAACAAGTTCTAATTCAAGGTTTGATTAAATAGAGTTTGTTCTACAATTTGATTGAATTGGGTTTAATTTGAGACTTTGTCAAACAAAGATTGACTCAAGATTTGGTTAAATGTGGGTTGGCTTTGCAAATGAGATGAACACATTTCCTTTACCAATTAGAAATGAGGTGTGATCCACACTAGAAAATCAAGCAAACGAAGCTCCAAATCACATCTTCATCCTACATCAACTCATTAGTAGTTGTGAATACTCTTCACGCTGCAATCAACAAGGGGATAAATAAATGTTAATTAGTAACACAAAATCAACTATCCTAACATAATTCAAGAAATAGTAAGGACAAAATCAAAATCAAAAACCAAATTTTACTAGGCGAATCACACAACAATCCATACCAAATGCAACCTAAACAAATAGGCAAAAAAACTATAAAGCAAATGCACAATCATTAGTGAAAAAGAAGTAAAGAAAGCATACAAAAACATATTTGAATGGAAAAACATGACCTCTTATCTCGATCATTGAAATTAGCTCAAATCAAGTAATTATTGTTTATGAATCATCAAATGACAATCACAATGCTCACATGTACACCACCTTGTTCATTCAACTACTAGTTATGTTATACATAAATTTGTTCATTCAATCACCAATATTTGTTAAACGATGTTTGTTGTTTGTTAACCCTCTACTTTAACTATAAAATATTACTTGTTGATTAATCCCTCAACCACTAGGGTAAAAGTTGTTTCAAACCCTTATTAGTCTATATGTGATCCAAATAGAAATAGAAATGGAGAACATACATCAAAATCCTAAAATCTGCGACATTTGGCAATTCAATCTTCGCATGTAAACCAAAACCAAGTCAAGGTACACAACTATGCAGCTAAGCAAGTCTACAACTACTTTCGGCTACAATTTTCCAACTACAAATCAAAGCAAGTCATGTCAATACACACTCAAACCTTAACCTAGAAAACTCAAAAATTATCATATTTTAGGCCTTGTTCATATTAGGTTCACCAAATGTGGATCAAAATCAATGGTTGATAAGAACATGATTAGTCAATTAGTCAACCATAAAAAGCTATGCAATTATGTTAAATCAAAATCCTAATCTCTCAGTGAAGCTAGAAAATCAAATTGCATAAATTAACGTAAAACATAAATAAACCTTTTGCAAACCCCATCCACTCCATTGTTTTTCCTTCTACACTAATCAAACATTGATTTTTCTATTAGCAAAGTGCATAAATATAGCAAAAAGAAAACATAATTCATCAGACATAAGCAACAATACCAAAATATGATGATTTTTTTTAAATAGGGCAAAAGCCCATTTTATAGACTTCCAAGCAATGAATAGGGTTAAATTTAAAATTTTAAAAACCAACAAGTGTGATGTGATGAAATCAAAAGATGTGATTAACAATCATTTAAATAATTGATGACAACAATATTTAAATGTATACAAATGCAAATAAAATGTATGTCTTTACAAGGATTCCAACGTTTCTATGCGGATAACCTTAAGTGACAAGTGAAGAACAAGAGGAGCAAGTGAACAAGGGTTAATCTCAAATGAAAAGTGACAATCCAAAAGACTGTACTATTTCCATTAGAGCATTTTATTATGTTCAAATGCCACAACAACACAATTTCTTGTTTGGTTGTAGTAACAAAATTAAAGTTGAATCAAACTTGAATTATTCTAAGATGTACGATTTACTTAAACCAAACTTAAATTATACTCCTAAATATCACAATGTTCTTTTTGTTTAATACAAGAGTTAATGAATTCTATAACATATTTTGAACCTAGAATTTTATCAATTCTCATTTAATCTTAGAAATCTTATAATAATAATTAAATCTACTCTAAACTTATTTCATAATTAGAAAATTAATTTACATTTTATATTTTGAAATGCTATACAAAATTATATATCGTCGTACTTCCTAAGAATTTCATAAGTTTAGAAAACGAGTTGTCCACTTTATACTCAAATGGTAGCGTCATCCATCCACGTGCATCTCAAGCATCAATTGAGATACTTTGCACTAATGGGAAAAAAAGCATTGGTCCTTAAAATTTCTTAAAGAGGGCTACAAACGAATCCAAGAGCCCACTCGCATCAATCTAACTGCCCCACAAAAATCAAATTAGTTCTACAAAGTTAAAAGGTTGCAACTAATATGAAATAGTAATGTTTCAATTTTACCTAGAGAGAGAAAATTCAATTGTGCATACAGTATGTGCTCAAGTGGATTAATTTCAATTTGTTTAAGAGTGGGGAGGTCTTACAATGAGGCTATCAATGAGACCATATACGAAAGGACTCATAAGGTGGGAAATTATTGATAGTATTATGAGTGGGTAGGTTGAGATATCAACAATGGAGTTGGTTAGTTGTATGGTCCAAGATTCAATGGTGATGTACTATATGCCAAGGCATTTGGACAAAGAATGATGCCAATCAAACGATGATGCTTTGAGCGTAAGGTGGGAGGGGTGTGGAGAGTCAACAGTAGGATGGATGATGGGTATTGTGTGGTTGTGTACTGGGTGGAGTCGAACAAAGGAGGGGAAAGTGTAATATGGTTGGTAGTTGGGGGTGTAGCAATTCGGCCAATGTGAGAAACCCTTCATAAACGACATAAATGTCCACATATGAAATGATGGAAAAATGCAAACAAGTTGTATTTCTAAAGAGATAATTGTATTCACAGACAACAATGATGTGCAAAATTGCTAGATTCAAACAAAGTAATACAAAATAGAAAAGGGTGAGGAATGAATCCCATCGAAACCAAAATAACCAAGTAAATAACGTTTTCAACTTCTAAAATAGAGAACAATAGAGAACTCCAACAAGAATTTGCAATAAAGTATTCCAAATTGCATGCCTACAACAACCTACAAGTTGTCCTTATAAAGGGCTTCAAGGAAGGTTCTAAGAGTATTACAGAAAAACATCGACAAGCCGACACTCTACAAGAAATAAAATAATGTGGGCCCAAGGAATAAATAAATCAACTACTAGCAACATAAAATAGATTATTGTACTAATTCATTTAATAATATTGGGGACATCACAGTCCTCTGGCTTGAAAATTACCTACTCTCAAGCAATCGCAAACTTGGATGCTCCAACATCTACTCACTTTCCCAAGTGGCATCCTCAAGCGAAAGATCCTTCCATCATACTAGAAACTCCTTAATGATGGACCTGAGCCTCTTTTCTCAAACATCTATTATCTTGGTTGGCTCAAGAATTTATTTCCCCTCTTCATCAAAGGGAGGCAATTCCTTTGACACTATGACGTGTTGTTCAACTATTTTTTTGCAAACATGACACATGAAAAAATTGTGAATTTGACTCCCTTCAAAAAGCTCCAATTTGTAGGCTACTTTGCTTGCCCTCTAAACTACTTTGTACGATCTATAGAAGTGTGGTTTTAACTTCTCCTTACTAGATGCCTTTAAGGAGGATTGCCTGTACAATTGATGTCAAAGGTATACCAAAGCACCAACCTCAAAACTTCTCAACCTAGTGTCGGTCAACCTACATCTTCTATTGGTTTTGAGCCACCTTGTAAGTTATCCTTGAGATGTTTTAAGATATTCAAACTATCCTATAGCCAATCTTTAGCCCACGGTGTGCAACTGTCACCCAATGCCAAATCCATGAACGATGAAGGTTCATAACCATACAATACTTTGAAGGGTGTCATACCTATCAACATATGATAGTGTTGTAACAGAGCTCACCCAAACGTAGCCAATGAACCCATATTCTATGTTGTGTTGAAACACGATTCCTCAAATAGCCTCCAACCATTTGTTTACAATATCCATTTATTCATTAATTTGTGTATGGTAGCTTGTGCCTGGTGACAACTCTATCCCTACCAACCACAAATAATTCTATCCAAAAAGTACTAAAAAATAGCTATCTCTATCACTTACTAAATTCCTTGGAATACCATGTAAGCATAAAACCTCACCATAGAATAACTCAAGAACTTAAGATATTTGGCATCTGATGGAGATAGCAAAGAAATGGGCATTCTTGTTCAAAAGGTCAACTGCTAGAAAAATGCAATCCTTGCCTAGCACTTTCAATAGCCCAATGCTGAAATCCATCAAGATGCTTACCCACTTCTGGTAAGGGATTGGTAATGGTTGAAGAAGACTTACTAGTAGGGTGTGTTCAAATTTATTTTGTTGGCAATTAGAACATTCTCATACATACTACAAGATATCATTCTTGAGGCCCTTCCACGTAATGCGTTCTCGAATCTACCTGTAGGTCTTTAGGTATCTTGGTTGTCTTGCCAAAGATGAATCATACATCTCAAATTATCTCCTTCATTTTGGATTGGGGAACCAAATAGATCTTTCCCTTGTACTAGATGATGTTGTCTACGAACTTATATTTTGTCTTGCACTTGACCATCCATCAATTGACATGCAAATGTGTTCTTGGACTATTCAACCAATAGGTGTTCCTTCTAATCTGTTGAAATCAGAGACAGAGAACATATTGTAGGTCTTCTTGCCAAAGCATTAGCCACCACATTATTATTTCCCTTAACATACTCAATGTCAAAGTCAAATGCTTAGATTTTGCTCACCCACTTTTGTTGTCATTCATTCAAATATCTCTACTTCGAGAAATATCTCGTGTTGTGATATATTTGTACAAAAAAAAATTGGTTAACAAGATACTCTTGAAACTTTGCAAGTGCAAGCATGATGGCAAGCATTTTCTTTGATGTGTATGAAGTAAAGTCACTCTACTCCGGAGAGCTTCCGACTCTCAAACGCAATGGGGTGATGATCCAACGTCAACTATGCTCCAATGTCTTCCCCTTAAGCATCACACTCGAAGATGAAAGGTTGAAGAAGTCGAGTAGATCCAAACCTAGACATGAACTCGTGACTTCTTTCAATTTGTTGGAGATGCATTATGCCCCAATAAGATCCCTTTTTTGTTAGCTTTGTCAACAGTAAACTCCTCTGTGAAAATCCCTTCACAAATCTTCTATAATAAATGCACAATCCAAAGAACACACACAAAATCGAGAGAGCCTTGGGAGGTGGCCAATCCAAGATAACCTAAAACTTTTCCTAATGGACTTGGACCCCTTGTGCACTAATGATGTGTCCTAGATATATTACCTTCAGGCATTCCAAATTCACATTTGGATCTTTTAGCAAACAATGATTGTGACTCCATGATTCCAAGCACTTCATCCAAATGACTTACATGAATATACCATGTCCTATTGTAAATAAGTATGTCATCAAAAACACCAATAGGAACTTACGTAGCTAATTGCTGAAAATGTTTGTGCATGACTCAAAAGTGGTTAGGGCATTGGTCAACCCAAATGGCATGACCAAGAAGTCATAATGACAACAGATGGCAATCTTCTCCACATCTTTATCCCTCATGTGAATCTAATAGTAGCCAAAAAAGAAAATCAATTTTGAAAAAAGTAGATTGCACAATGTAACTCATCCAACAATTCATCAATCCTAGGGATGTGATGCCTATTTTTTATGGTTTTCTTAATCAATGCACGGTAATCCACACAAATTCACAAGGTTCCATTCGTCTTCTTAACCAACACTATTGATGATGCAATGATTCATGCATTTAGCCTAATCCATCCTTTCTCTAAGAGTTTCTAGATCGTCTTTTCTATCTCATGTGTAAACCTTTTAGGATGGTGATAGGGTGTGGTGATCATAGACTTGGCTCCTTCCTCCAATTCGATAGTTTGCTCAAAACCCCTACAAGGAGGGTATGCCAAGTGGGATGTTGGCAAAGCCCAAACCATGCTTATGCCTAAAGCTCATTATCCTAGTAGCAAGATTGTCGCCCCTTTGTCGATTTTGTTGAGATAAACCAATGTATTGCCTAAACAATATCATGTCGAGAAATAGCTTCCACCCACTTTGTCAAAATTTCCTTCAACCCTCCATTTGACATTCCCCTCCAAACCACCTTCATTCCATCCATTTCAAAGGAAATCTCCATCTATTTAAAGCTTGCATGTACTCATCTAGAGTTTACATCCAATGGATGCCTAGTATTTATTCCATGTTATCTAGAGCTACTACAAAGAAGATGTTTATCATTGTATGGTTCCTCATGGTAATGCTTAGTTGTGATACCAAATGGGTACACAATAAGAGGTTTCCTCATGCTATATTGATTGGGAATCCTACATGTACCTTTGTAGCCAAACTTCTCCTTTTCAAGAGTGATGACTTAATGAAATTAAGGGTAGCCCCATTGTCAAGCACGACTATGACCCATTGTCCCTAGAGTGTACCTCATACCCAAAAAAAATCCTACACCTTAGAGTGTCAGCAAGAACAATGATACATCCTCCTCGTACCAACGCAACCGTTTCACAATATTTACATTAACCTCCTTGGAAGCTAGTTGATCATTCTGTTTAGGTTCTAGTTCCTCTTGCTCCTCTTCATTGTCAAACACCACATCAATGTAATGGATTTCTCCCTCACTTAAGCATCAGTGCCCTGATTTTAATGATTCCTTAATAGAGCCTCCTCCTGAGTTATTGTTTAGTAGCTTCATTTGTGTTGGGGTTAAAACCCTGATCCAACCTATTAAGGGCTCGACTAATCCATCCATAAACATCATAATTAGTCTTCTCTCTAAAATGTTTCACTAATATTGATAGCCTTAGAAATTTTATGATGTAATTGTCCACTAATCCAATTTGCTTTAGTTGTGCCAACTCCCTCTAGAACCTATGCCAACTCCCTCTAGAACTTATCTATCAAAGCAGTCTATAAGTCTCTTTGTGAAGTCAGCATATGAAGTGACTCAATCATGACCCAAGGTAACCATCTCATGTGCCACCATCCATGAGCAATTCCTTCAAGGTGAAGTGATGCCAACTAGATTGCTTCTTCTTCAAGGATGATGATGGGCATTGTGTGGTTGCATATTGGGTAGAGGATATGTGGTGAAACTCATAGGAGCCGAGCAAAGGAGGGAAGAATGTAGTACAATGCTAGGGGTGTAGGAATCCAACCAATGCAAGACCCCCATTATAAACAACATAAGTGTTCAACACATTATATGTACGCAAAACACAAACAAGTATTTCCAAAGAGATTTATATTCGAAACACAAACAAGTATTTCCAAAGAGAATTATATTGACACACAAAGATGGCACTTAGTTTTTTGAGATCCAAGCAAAGTAATACAAAATGGAAGAGGGTGAGGGTTGAATCTCACCGACGTAGGGAAAATCTTCCCCTTTCGAAATGGGGAAACAATAAATAACTCAAACTAGGAATTTGCAACAAAATAACCCAAATTACATACCTACAACCTACAAGTTACAGCTTGGGAAAGCTTCTTGACCAACACACTACAAGAAATCTTTTCTTTTGGAGACATCACAAAATGCATGATTTTTGTTTTCTTTCTAGTTCAGAATGGAAGTGGGACCCCATTATGCATACCATATGCACATCATTCAAACCAGTACTCAATTTTCCGTTGAAAAAAAAAACTAGTAGTACAATCAAAGGAATTACTCGGTCTTTATTAGGTTTAAACGAACTCTCATTTTAAAAAAGAAAAATTTATTATCATGGATAATGTAATCACTGTTTGGAAGCAAAGGATCAACAATTGTAGTATTTCACTATTGGACAATAATTTTCTGGTGCAACCTTAAGTTCAAAATATCGACATTGAAGTGACAAATTTACTTGGTGGTTTGTATTCCATCTAAATCTTGTGCTATTACAACTTAATTCCTGTTTTCTTGATTCACATTTGCAACCTGTATACTAAACCCCTATTTGATATTTGTGGCACCAACTTTGAGCTTATTACTAATATATTTCTCAGAAAGAGGCCAGTGACTTCAGGAAAAAAAAAAATTAACACCTGTATATACGAGCAGCATAAATATCTCCATACATTGATTATATGGCAACTAACCCAACATTTTTGCAGAACAGGTGAACAGTCCAATCTGCCATTCAGCCAACTCGCATACTACATGGTTCTTCCACATTTTTCAAAACTGGTAGTTCTCACAAAATGAATGCATAATCCACAGCAACAATTTCAAGCTTGCCAGGGTTTTTGACTATCGTAGCTAAGGAAATTATATTAAAGGGTGCTACTAAACCGTACTAGCAGCTTTACACCTTCAAAATGAACACCTTTTATTAGAGAAGGTGAACTTGAAAGGTAATTTTAACATCATCAGCAACAGATCACTAATAGAGAGGATGGCAGCTTGAAGATTCCTGCCCAACTTCACAGAATACATACAATAATTACTCTTGTATTTACAAGAACACTACAGCTTGAGAATACCAATTGTACATTACCATCTAGCACATCCCTATACAGCTTACTGTAATGACCACAAAAACGTCATGGTTTAAGCACAAGAAACAAACTGTCCCAAGTTTCGTATGCTACTGCCTACCACATATTCTCAAAAAATGCATGCATATTATTAAATGGGAATCTCTTCTGCGATTCTCACAGAATGCAAGCATATCCAATAGAATCTCTTCAGACTAAATTTGGATAATATAAGTTTACAAGCTTTTCACAAATTCTCACGTGAAGGTGTAGGGACCATTATGTATGCATATCGTAACCTGGCACGGAAACTACAAATGAATCAAATGTAAGTATGCCAAAGATGCAACTAAACACTAACCACTCCCCTTTGATTCTCCTCTTTTAAGAATGGGAGTAATATGGCTAAATTTGCATAATGAAAGATTGCAAGCTTATACAAATTCTCAGACAAAAATGTAGCAGAGGGCAATGCATATCATAACCCGGCAAGAAACTAAATATAAATCAAATGAAGATGTCAGATACAAAAAACACTAGCCACTCCCCCTTCAATTCTCCACCCTTCATAAAATAAAATCATGTTGGGAGAATTTTTCTCTCACAAAATGGAATACAACACTTCAACAAGTTTTTGGAGGCTGTACAATATAAAGCCTCTAACTAAATTCCAACTTTCAAGCCACCTGTATTCCAATGTCCTACTCGAAGTTTATTACGAAATTACTTGCACAATTTACATTTAGCTCACTATCAAAACCGCAACGTAGACTGTAAATTAATCTAGCTTGGTAAAGGACCAACAACAGATAAATTAGCTCATTAATGGACAAAAGGACCTAGAACAGCGAATGTGCCTCTTACAAAATATTTACTAACCAAATAACATGCAACATAGAACTCTTTGTTAGACTTCTGTGATATAGAAACCAGACCTCATGGCCTTAGTATATTCAGAGAATTAAGACCTGAGAGAGTAAACTGGATGGAAAAGAACCAATGCATGTATTGAAATTATTATGCAAGACTAGAATAAAGTGACTGGGATATTTCCAAAATCATTTAATAAAGGGATTGATAAGAAATTTTAAAGATATCCGAACATAACCCAAAACCTAAAGAATCACTCCACAAGAAGCAAGAGATGTCACAATAACATAGAACTATAGTATATTCCCTAGTACTTAGCTCGTTGAACTACACTGCATACATCCAAACCGAGAAAAACTATGTCCACTGAACAAAAAAACCTGTATTTAGACCAAATACATTCTGCATCTAGGTGACATAGCTGCAAAAACGTAATGTTGCAACTTCATTTCTGCCATCACTCCAAAAATCGCTCAATCAGCCAGCATATTATTCTGCACAATCGCATCAGCCTGGTAAATGGTGGTGTGACAATTCTTTATAAGTGAATCGTTATTGAAACATTATGTACTCTCTATGATCGATAAGAAATGCAAAATATTTTCACAGCAAAATGAAAACCTCGAAACCTAGCAGAAATAAAATCCTTGAATTCTATCGAAATTTAATCCCATCTAGGACTAAGACACCTATTGTAAGACTTAAAAACTTTTATGGTCCACTATATCAGGCAATGTTTTTGGATCTATGGGTCTACAAATGGATTACAATATATTTGAATCCCTGTACGCTCAGAATGCAGGAGGTACTTAACTATGCTTCAAATACAAGGTGTACATATCCTACCCCCATGCAGGAGTTGAACTTGTGACCATTTCACAAGTACTAGTTCTCCACCATCATGCCAACTCAGGTGTACAACAGGACACTCCCCTTATCCAAACACAACTCGCACTACAAATCAGATGTTGAGATAAAAAGAAATACAAGGTATACTAGCTCTGCTTTAACAACACTGTGGTTACATCACTAACCACAGTTGTGATTTTATCATTATAAAGATGAACTAGTTTACCCAATGATAACCCCAGAGCAACAAGACTCCATCAGCCAAACATTTCTGTTTCACTAGAACTCCATTTCCCTGATATAATTGAAACGAGGGGTAAATAGGAAATGGATACAAAAAGAGAAGCACTACCATGATTCAGGACAGGGATTCTGTAATCCTACTTACAGAATCTAGGGTAAATAGGAAATGGATACAAAACGAGACGCACCACCATGATTTGAGACAGGGATTCTGTAATCCTACTTACAGAGTCTCGTCACCCAGAGTACTAAGGGAGCCACTGCTATGATCTTTGCCTCAATTCCAAATAATACACAACTAGATGCGCCCTTACATCACTGTTAACAATTCTCACCTGTTTTGGAAATCCAGAAATCAACGACGAAAGCGAGTACGAGCATCATCACGATCACGATTTCCACGATACTCATCACGTGCAGAACCAGAGGGGCCACGCGGACCAGGAAAACGAGCAAATTGCAATTTCAAACCGGACGAGTCACGCTCAGTTTCATCAAATTTATACCCTGTTAAAAGTTGAATTCCAAATTTAAGAGCAATTAAAATCCTCTTTAAAATATACCTTGAAAACTTTATCATAAGATGCTTTATCTTTATCCTTGTTCATCAATTATTTTAATTTGCATTGCTTCCAAACAATGCAAAATGTCCCTATTGAAGATCAATATAACAAAAGTTAACACAATGCAAATTTCTGCAGGTTTACTTCCCTTACAGTTATTTCAAGACAAACAACTGATTGAACCAAAGAAACATTCCCAACAATACACAATTGAACTTTTCATTGCTTCAAAAAATATATATGAAGCACTTCATGCTAACAACCCTGCAAAGAATTCACACCTAAAGAGATCAATGCCATGTTAAAGAATGTTATGAATATTACCAAATTAGAGAAACAGACTACGAAGAAGTAGAACTCATGGGAAGTGAAAGTTCCAGCAGACACTATTGTCCCTCCACTTGGAACATTTGAACATGATCACACAGAATATTATTGTCACCCCACTCGGAACATTTTAACATGATCACGCAGAATGCTATTGGCCAGTGGCAATAGCTCTCTATAGTTTGTTTGTTTTTAGCGGTTTCCATACACTCCTATCATGTAATAATAATACTTCTACATTGTAAACTCCTGTAATCTTGTTTTGATGGGTTTTTGGCAAAGTTGAATGGATACAGATACGGATAGAAATACAGATACGGTATTGGGTACAGATACGACCTTTTGTAAGATCTCCAATATGGATATGGCTGGATACGACATTAATAAATATCATATAAACATATACAATTTTCTAAGTTATTAGAGGAATTTTTCAATACTTCAAAAACAATATTGACACATAAATGCTACATAAATATTTTATAACTTAATTTAACACTTCACGATATGCAAAACTTGTAGAGTTGCATTAGAAGATAACCCAACAAAATGGGTTGCTGAATAGAAATACATTTTATTTGTCTTTCTCATTTGGTGCTGGTTTTGTTTATACCATTTTTTTATAACAATTGTATTAATAAAATTTTGAAAATTAAATTTGGGAAGATTTATGCCACATCTTTAAAATATCAAATTACATAGTATTTGACATACTTGGAAAATCAACCTTTTTTTAGGCAAACATGGGTACAATATCCGGGCAGTATCGGATACATTTCCAAAATGGATACAGGGATGCACGCACCCAAGGAAGGACATAGGAGATTCTGGTAACTCTGGTTTTTGGTAATCCCTTACAGTTAGTTCATAGACAAATGACTGATTGAACCAAAAAAACATCCCCAACAATACACAATTGAACTTTTAATTGCTTCAAAATATATATATGAAGCACTTCATGCTAACAACCTTGCAAAGAATTCACACAAAGAGATCAATGCCATGTAAAAGAATGTTAATATTACCAAATTAGAGGAAGTAGAACTCATGGGAAGTGACAGTTCCAGCAGACACTATTGTCCCTCCTCCACTTGGAACATTTGACCATGATCATGCAGAATGGTATAGGCCAGTGGCGATAGCTCTCTAGTTTGTTTGTTTTTAACAATTTCCATACACTCCTATTATGGCATAACAACACATCTACAAAGTAAACTCTTGTTATCTTGATTTGATGGGTTTTTAGTAATCCCTTCTTATACCCGTTTGGAGCTGGAGCTGCTGGTCTTTGTACTGTACTTATGTTTCGATGCACTATTTTCAATATTAAAAACAGCATTTGAAAATAATGTTTTAAGAATGCACATTGATTTGCATTGGTTCCAAACAATGCAAAAGATCCCAATTGAAGATGGAAATAATAAAATGAAAATCAGCACAGTGCATAGTTGCACGTTTACTTCCCTTAGAATTGGTTCCTAGACGTAAGGGGTTATTGAGCCAAAAAATGCATTCCGAACAATATATGATTGCACCTACTAATGCTTCAATATATATATATAGCACTTTCTTCTGAAAACCATGCAAAGAGCTCACACCTAAAGAGATCAGTGTCATGTGAAAGAATGCTGAGAAGAACACTTGAAAATAATCAATTCAACAACTCCGTGAAAAAATGTAGAATGCAACTCACATTGCATTTATGATGACTTAGAGCCCTCGTGGCAAATGGCATTTGACATAAAGAGAGCAGAAGACAATTTTATATACACCAAAGGAATAATAGGTTGTACTATATATTCTTTGAATAAAGTTAGGCTACCTGAAAAGAGACTTATGACCACCCAAAGGGTTATGTTAAAATTCTGTGGAAAAGAAACGTTCTTGCATAGCATGTTTATGACATGTTTATGAGGGTGCACTTCAATACCAGCCACTAAACCCACCTAAACATATGACTGTCATATAAGACAGCACCAAAACTAGTCAAAAATAATATGCATGCACCAAAAGAGTTTTTTCAATAGGACCTTTCCTACTAAATGAATCTAACAAATAAGATTTTTATAATTTTCTTATAGGCTGGTAATAGAGATATCTAAATATTTTCATAGCTGTTTATGAATATAATAGATATAATAAGAAATTGTGGGACAGTTCTGGGATGAATTAGAAAACTCAGACTATAATATAGTTTATTTCACTAATAGACACACCATATATGTTTCAACTGACCATATATGTCATACCTAATGCACGTTTAGCTATAACCCCTTAAACAAAAAAGAAATTCAAGTTTGATATTTTACAAATATCACTAATATATTAACTGGCAGCAAGCAAGGATAGTTTACAGCCACCGGAGACAATATAAACTCCAAATGGGTTGAGGTGTACAAGAACGTTAAAGCTGTGTATTACAAGCTGAGGTACAAAATTATCAAACTACACAAAAAGAAAATTAAAACATTCAACCAGGTCATCGCCTAGAGATGAGGAGACTTGTAGACTGGTACTGGTACATAGGAGGTGGGGTAGTTGGACACCAATTTACTTCATTATTTAATAATTTCCATGAAATATCATAGCATTGAGTTTTGAAAACAAGAACAATGGAAAGATTTAAGTTTGAACATTTGAACCAGTCAAGTAGAGATTTGAATTCCAGAGGCAAAACATGATGATAGCTTTTTTTTTGTTTTTAACATGCCTTTTCACCTGGAGATGTGTAGGAGACACCAAAATCTTGGCGGGAGACAGGCACAGCAGGAGATGTTGAGATGATTAAGTCTACGCTCATCTTTTAGATCTCTGGGTACGCACAAAGTCTCCAAGATGCATCCCAATAAGGTGGAGACACATCCCCCAGTTGCAGTGCATTCAACTTACATAAACCAATTGGCAATTAGTACGCCAATCCTTGTCCTCCAGACAAAAGATAAAGGTAGGAGCTGTATAATATATTAAGAGCATAATTACAGTACAACAAATTTATAAGTAAACCATATTGAAACAAAAAATGTGCCCAATAACCCAAAACATGTGTGATTGTCAACTAGCTAAAAATTTGTTAGACAAACTACATTTGAGCAATGAAAGCATAGCAAATATGTGGAGAAAGAATACATTTATCTTGTCCAATACACCATCCACTCTCACAAACACATTATAATATTTTTAAAAAGTGAAAAACAAATGCAACAATCACTCATGGCCCAGTTTCAATATGTTATATTCTATAGGTATCTTTATCCTATATTACCACAAGTGGTTTTCCCCAAAAAAATGATGCCATTCATAAGAACCCCATTGCCAAAAACTACAAACAGAACAGAAAATATAGAACAAGCTTAACATAATAGAAAACAACTAAACACTGACTAAAATAAATATGCATACCTTGTAAAGCTTCTAATGCAGTTGCCGCACACCTTGCATCAGCAAAATCAACAAAACATAGAACAGTAGGATCTCCACCAGGCTGTGCAAAACCACAAAGAGCAAATTAAAAATACAAAACCAGAAATTACAAAATGCCTAACAGAAGCAACTTTTGTTCTCAGAAAATTCATCTCCCAATGAACACTTACGCGTTTAGATTCCTTCTGCACCAGTCTGACTTCCTTGAAACCAATGAATGGGCGAAACACATCTACGTAAATTAAGAAAAATAACCGCCATAATATGAAAATAAATGTTGAAAGATAACTATAATTATAGCACACAAAATCTAACAATGAAACACCATATAAGGATACGAGCTGCTTCCCTGCGAGTGCAATCAGTAGGAAGACCCTCAACAAATAGGGTGTTGGATGCGTCAGGTGGAAGTTGGTCATCCAGCCTTCTTGGAGGCTCCCTCAGGACCTGAGTGTCTGGCCTTTGATAGTTAAGACCCATACCGCCCATCTTTCCCCCAAAGCCAGGATCCATACTTGCAAATCCCTGTCTTTGATTCATCAATGCTGAATCCAGAATGGGAGATCCAGACATATAACCTCCATTGCTACCCAACCTTGATGCAAAAGAACCTCCCAGGCTGTTTAATTCACTTGAAGTCAAACCACCAGAGGAGTATAGTGAGAGCTACAAAACAATGTATAAAAGAGAATATGTCAACACAGTTGACCAGAACACAAGAAAAGAATGTCAAAGATTTATAGACATAAGACATGGGATGTTCATCCAGGTACCCCATTCCGGGCATGAGAATCCAGAGCTCCAGGTTGGTTTGATTCGTGCAGATAAGAACGCCCAGCCATTTCTGGTAGATAACCAGACATTTCACGCCCACCACCAATTCCAAGATCATCTGCAACATCCACAATAACAAATAAGACACGGATGACCATTGTAAGCAGACATCAATTCATTTTCCCATAAAAGGCCCCTAACAAAAATGCTTTGCCTAACAACCTCTCACAGAAAAAGAAACAAACAATCAAAATGCACAACAGAAAATTAACATAAATTCAATTTATTCAAAATTTAAGTCAATTACAATAAGCATCCACAATAACAAATAAGTCATGGGTGACTGTCATAAGCAGATATCAATTCATTTCCCCATGAAAGATCCCCAATAAATATGAGTTTCCTAAAAACTACTTATAAAACAGAAAACAATCAAAATGCATAACAGCACCATTAATATAAATTCAACTCATTCAAAATTTAAGCCAATCTGCTAAATTAGATTTAGATTTTATAAAGTTTACAAAAACAGCTCAAGAAAAAAAGTCAACAAATACCTGTGAGGCTCCTAACCAACATATACAAAAAGAAACTATGAAAAGGCCAACTAAAACAAAAATTGGCCCAACATATATGTGTCAAATAACAACTACTAAGCAGTTGTTTATGTTAATAAATATACATGCAATTGCTATCAATAAATTACAGACAAAACCCAGACTTCACAAATGTTTATGGAGTGTCCATTGTAAGATTGTGTTAAAATTCAATCCCATAGTATAAAATTTTGATTCAGGTCCCTTCCCCTTCATTGCTCTTGCCTCATTTGACCCTGTCATGTCTCCTATTATGAATTCAGAATTCCAATTAATAATAATAAATGTTATACATTTTAGAGAATAAAATTACCACTCGAAATGCCCTTTATAAAATGAACCTGATCTAGATCCTGCATAAAATATTAGTCACTGCAAATTGGCATTAAAACATAAACCTTGATAATCATCTATTTTACTAAGCATTGGCATCATGATATTACATAAACATCATTCATATTTATATCCAATTAAGGTAATAGTCATTCCAATGTATATATTTCATTTGAAACATTTACCAACCACAATCTCAAGGTTAGTTGACTTAGTCATGTGAATGCACAGAAAGTGGATCGCCCTTCCATCCTTTGCTAACTTGATAACTGGTTGTCATCCTCAATCAAGCTGTGAAGGACAGAAGCATTTTTGGCCCATTCCACCCCCAACCCTTGAGTATGGAAGAGTGGTCCCTCCATTCCATCTCTAGATGGAGTACTTGATACAAAGCACAAGTGTTGGTCATCTTTCATCTATCATGAACACAAAATGCTGGCTGTCATTCCTATTTGCTATCCATTTCTCCTAAATTCAAAATTAGATTATTATACTGATCAACTATTACATATTTATGACAGAGAAGCATTTAGATTACTCACAATGATCAACAATTCTGCAAATACCACTATTCCATTGACACATACATGCCAATAATTTTACTTCATTTGTCGATTTGGCTTTCAATTTGATTGCAGCTAATATTAATATTTATTTCTGCTTTTAATTCTGTTCTGATTTCACAAATACTTCTTCTGTTCTCCTTGGATGACTTTCTTCACAAATAAATCCCACTTCTATATACTTTCATCAATGGTGGATCATATCCCTTTGTTTTTAAGGGATGCAATGTACTCTTCCACAAAAAACCACACCCTTTCCTAATGACTTGTTGTTCTTTGCAATGCTGCCAACCTGTAGCAAATAATGGTTGTTTATGAATTGTGTCCTTTAACAATGCCACCAACCTAAATGCTAATTGTTGTAAAGGATTTGTTTCCTTTGTGATCTGTTTGGTTTGCATGTGGATTGGCAGGGGCATGACATACCAACTGCTAATTAGCATTCTAAGAAATTCCAAGTGGTTTCCATCTTGTATTGGAAGATTTAAAAATTCAACCGTTGAGAGTTAAGTGTTCAATTTCTCTGTATTTCAGTGTGTCAAAGTTTCCCTAGTTAGTAACCGTTGCACCAAAAGCCCGGACTGTTAGTAAACGGCACCTCCCCGCGTTAAGGGGGCAACCCCAGGATAGCCTCGCTAGCGAGGACCCCGGACACGTGGTAGCGACAAACCGCACGGACAGACCTACGTCACCTTCCGTTAGGGGCCCACTCTGGATTCCGACATTTTGTCAAGCAGTTTGCAGTCAAACTTAGATACCATTGAGTGAACCTTACTAATAAGACACTAAAGTAACAATACTAGAGAGTAGTTACTCATGAGACAAGGCTAACCCTTATGAATGACGAATTTGCAAGAGATATAGCACCCTTGTATTCTTTAACAATCAAATTGAAGAATAACAAAGTCTAAAAGAATTACAACTGAGCAATGAAGAACCTGGTAATCGGATAACAGGATTTGATTCAGAGTCATCACCCAATGGACAGGATGTGGTCCCTTTGACAACGGTTGACAGATCAGAGAGTTGTTTGTCAGAGTTACTTCGTTTGTGGTTGAATTGCTGAAATCGATGAGGACGTCTGCAATTTCTGAGGGAGCAAGCAGCAGAGATTCCACAAACACGGATTTGCATTGATGATTCTGAAGCGGTATTTCCGTCTCTTAACCCTCAAGAATGGCCAAGCCTTGCCGTTCACTATAATCGCATCTCCGAAGTACTCCGGCTGGTATTCCTCAGACCGGCCCTAGAGCTGATAAAATCTGGAAGATTAGGAGAGCGCTGCGGACAATGTAATGCACTATGACTACCCGATATAGTGCGCCTTTTCTCCAATGTGGATGCCGGACTAGCTGATTCCCAATCAGTTCGGCTCTGTTCAAGCAACACGACCTGCTAATCCTCCAATGTGTGCTTATTCCCTTTCTAAGCTATCCGAGTTACAGTAGCTCATCTTCAATGATAACAATTTCACTGGCCGAATACTCGATTCCCTATCTAACTGTTCCAATTTGGTATCTCTAGATTTGTCTCTTAATTCACAGATTCATACCTAAACAGCTCGGCCATCTCGCCCGACTGCAACCTCGGTCTAAGTGGCAATCAAATATGACTCAGCTCCGGATATTGAAGGTGAGTATCAACAATATGAGCAGCCCGATTCTTTCATGGCTCGGCCAAATGCCATTAATCTGGTCTTCCAAAATTCCGCTAGACTTTGTGCAAATAATTCCGAATGTCTTCTATACAAACAGCTCCATATACGGAAATGCTAGCTGGAAGGGAAAACTTGGAAACTCGTTCATGCCTCCAATCTGCTCATACCGCGTCTTCCTCTATAGAAGGCTGAAGATATCGCCTTACTCCTCTTGCCACTTGAAATTATAATAAATTTCAAACCTTGCTATCAATCTCTATTGAATCCTCGAATCCGATGTCAACCAATATCTTGCAATAATTTGTGAGGATGTTGATTTTTTCCACTCTTACTGATCCAAACAATAAACAGTGATGCATAAACCCTAAAGTTGGCCTTAAGCCACAAATGATCGCTCCGATGAAATGACTGAATGTCACCTCCAATCTGCAATAATTCAGATGATATTTCACACCCTCAAAATTGCGTACCTATTGAGAGTTTTCGTTCTCAATGGCCAACTGAGACAATTGTAGAAACCCTAGGTTCCACAATGCACCTGTGATTGAATCACAATCTGTAAACAAGAGAGATAACACAACTGCTTTTTTCGAATGGAGCCCCGGGGTGCCTATTTATTCTTTTCCCTTCATCCTCTCCAGAGAATTCTAGAACCTTTTTGATCTTATCCCTCAAGTGACTTTATTAAATATTTTCCAAGTCACTTTATTAAATACAAGGTCATCTTTTAATATTTATTTATTTAATTAAAATAACTAATTAGTCGTCCTTGGACAACCATTAATTAAATTAATTAAATCGAACTGTCACCAAAAATTGGGGACATGACAGTCCGCCCTTCCTGAAATTGCTTGTCCCCAAGCAATGGCTGAACCATGAACCAATCAGTATGCCTGGGTCCCAAATGTAAATCTGTATGTCATCCCAATCCTCATCATACTCCCGTGGAGAAATCATCAATACCAGTAACTGAGAAACTGTACTCAATATCCAAACAACTGACACTTCTAATGAGATCATCTGAAAACCAACTGTAGATGTCAGTAGAAGAACCCATTTTGTGGAACTCAAGCCAACTGAAACATCAACTCTATCAAAACTCAAGCCCCTGTCAAAAAGACACCCGCACCCAACTGCATTGTAGATATGACAATAGCCATAGGTACCTGAATCATTGCCATCAACTCCAATCTCTGAAAAACTGCTCCGAGTGTGTCGATGCTGCAGGCTGAATAACTTGCTACTACCACTTCTTTTTTCGAAAGAAGGTGCCAATCTATCCCCTAATGGATGGTAAGAAACTGGAGCCAATCTACATCTGCGTGAAATAAAATCTTCTATCTCTGTGTCAAAAGAGAAATTATGAGCGTACCCTACCGTATAATGCCGGTAAGAACCTCCAAATTCTGCTGCTAGCTCGTCATCACTGAACTGGTAATCAACATATGGCTCCATTTTCTGACTCCGAGTGACTGTAGGTCGGATAGGTCCTTGTGCACTCTGCTCAACAAACCCCTTCTCGAGATCCCTGTGAGGTAGCATAGTAGAAAAGACCCCTATAATCTTCTCAACCAATCTGCAAATAACACTAGTATCATGGATGAGAACACCTTCTGTCACTTCATGCGAGTCCAAATGAACACGTGCACTATCCAGCAAATACTCCATAAACGATTCAGTGCAGTAAAAATTATACGAGGAAGCATCAATATACTTCCCTGCACACCACAACTGATCCTCCTGTGAAGGTGGCATACCCCACTGTACCACACTATCAACTAACTGAGAAGAATCAATCTGGAAACTTGACTCTACCGGTATCCCGAACTCATTAAGACCAGCTACTACCAAATCCTGAATATGTGTGTCAGCCTCAACAATATGCTCCTTAGTAGTAACTGCGGAAGTGTACTTACCATCATCCACCTCAGTAATCAAATGAACTGGGTCTGGGGCTGGTTTTGACCGCAAATGCTCCAACTCCACAGTCACCTCCTTCAACTGAAACTGCGACTTCTGTAGATCTCGCTGTGTGTCCTCTAATGCTTCAGTAGTCGCTATGAGCTCTTGGGAAAGCTCACTCACCTCCTCTTCACGATCCAAGAGTGCCTCATATGCTGTACTCCCCCACTCAACCAAGTGATCACGGTCGGCTACCAATCGTAAATAATCCTGCTTCAAAATCCGAACAGCTTCATGCAAGGCATGAATCTCTGCCAAAGAAAAGTAACCACCGCTGGACTCATCTGTCATAGAAGAACCCCAACCAGTAATAGCCAACAACTGACGAGCAGTATCAAAATGCTCACAAGCGATAACAATGTCTTGCTCACTAACTTTTAACTGGCTAGTCACATGATGGCTCTGGCTGAACTGTCTCCTATAAATTCCCTCCGACACATTGCCTAAAGGAGTATCTTCAAAGATACTGGTCTCTGGATTATTATCATCCATATTTTTCGAATCAACTTCAAAACTCATATCAACATCCAAAGTGTCAAAATCTGTAGTCCTGCTGTCAAGCTCTTCTGTACCTAAAGAAACTGTCAAGGAAGCTGAATCTTCAAAACTGTTCACTTCATTCTCCCGGATGTCATCAAGGTCAAAACGATCCTGGGACTCATCTGTACATGCTTCCAAATATGAAAAATCTTCAACACCCTTCAGCAAGAATGGTCGTCTACATATATAAACCAGACCCAATACTGGTGTATAAAAACTAATACCAACATCGGATGTTCTGCTAGCACAAGGAAAGACAACACCGTATACTCTGCTGATCAAATCCATGATAGCATCCAAATAATCACGGCTACCATAAAGTGCTTTCCAGTCAACTAAATCCCAAATGTTGCTGAAACATTCTTGAGTCCATATTCGTAAACAAGGAACAGCTGGTAACTCAAGCAAACTCCTTACCTGAGTAATGTGACCAATACCAATTAACTTCACATACCTGTCTGCCATTGTCCTTGTATCCTGGATGTGAATGCAAGATGAACTCGTAGCATTATCAGCTACCATATATGATCCGTCAAATGTAGAGAGCTGAGTGTTAGACGTACCAGATGAAATTAAACTTAGCTCCATGCCATGCTCATTCTCATGTCTCTCCCAGTCCTGTAATGCCAAAGTTGCTCGAGTGTCCTCAAGCTCGCAAGAAAGCTTGACAACTTCCTCCTCCTTCCTCCTCAAGGCATCTGAATAGTCTTTGGCAAGGCTTAGAAGATAGTCACGATCTGATAGAAGATGCAAATAGCTCAACTTCGTCGTTCCCATTCCTTCACCAATTGCATGTAAGTCACAACAAGAAGAATTCGCCTGAACTCCCTTATGTCTTCCTCGTAACTGAATCATCTGGATGTGCGCTTCTAACATCTCCCGCATCCTGTCATGATGAGATAAAGAAGCCACAATACTATCTTTACTTACCTTCAGCTGGCTGGACAAATCATGTGAAGTACTGCCATTCTCATCCTCATGTGATGAAGCATCTAACTGAGCCTGGTACTCTCTGTCAGCAAAATCATAAATGCTCGATGTCTGCTCATTTTCACTAGGTATCTCATCATCATGCACAATGACATCTTCATCATCATCTGAACTCACTTCACTGTAATCATTGCTTGTCAGAACCAAACTACCTTGAGTACCTGAGACATCACCTTCGGGAAACTTGTATTCAACTGTCTCAACTTGAGTGTCAAGTTGACAGTTACTATCCATCAGCGTAATGTCCTTCACCGCTTCTTCCTGTGACCGAACTGAAGCCTCTGACTGGTTGTACACTTGTTTCTCGAACTCCTCATCAAGGTTCCTAGTAGCATCTCTCATTGTATCAGTCAACGCTTTGTGAGAAGATTTGTCAAAACGAAATCCAGTTGATTTATTCACCTTAGCTGGGACGGACAGCCTGTCAAGCATACGGTGGTGTTTAACCAACAGTTCAGACATGTTATGTTTGATTTTTTTGAGCTCATCCTGAATGCTTGAATAGTCATCCTTTCCACAATTCCGACTCTGAATACTGCGTCTATTACTTGTCCGAGATTGTGTCCTCGGAGACTTTGTGTTGTACCTGTCCATCTTGGTTGAAGTAGAGTGCTGATCACTCATGTAAGTCGGTTCTCACCCCACAGGATGGCAAGAAAACCGCTCTGATACCACTGAAAAGACCCTAGCTATAAAGGTCACTAAATCCCTACCATGTACTGTGGCAATTCGTCAAATAGTTGGCAAACAGGCTCTGATACCAAGTTAGTAACCGTTGCACCAAAAGCCCGGACTGTTAGTAAACGGCACCTCCCCGCGTTAAGGGGGCAACCCCAGGATAGCCACGCTAGCGAGGACCCCGGACACATGGTAGCGACAAACCGCACGGACAGACCTACGTCACCTTCCGTTAGGGGCCCACTCTGGGGACATCACAGTTGCCCGTGTGTCACTTTCCTATTTAAACCTTGCCTCAGAAACCCAGCCTCTTGCCTTGACTCCTTCCTTCCACCAAAGATTCAAAGTTTACCTTTGTTAAGTGTTGATTCCTTAATTTCCCTGGTCTTTGACACCCCAGCCCCTTCCACTTGACCTTCAACATCAAATTTCAAGCTTACCCTTACAAGAACCCCAATATGCCTTGCCCTTGATCTCCAACTCCTTTCCTACCCAATGCCTTGCTCTTTCTCTTATCCTTGTCGACATTTGTAACTGTCGTGATGGATTCACAACATGTGGACCAACACCTTTTCAATGTGATATGCCTTCAAGATTGTGTTCAGACATGCTCCTACTTGACACCTATAATGTTATATGTCAAGCCCCCAACCCCCAAAACTCCAACACATTCTAAATTTTGCATTGCTTATGCATCCACCACCTTAAACAACTTAAAAATTGCCATTAAGGCCCTAAATTGGGTCTCAAGAATGTTCCAAAGTTATTGTACTGCACCAAAATACAATTCAATTTCACAAGCATTTCAATTTGCTCTTTTCAACAAATTATGTTTTCTAAGGTGTGCATCTTTCAACACAATCTATATTTTTGAAAGAGGAAATCTGAAGCCAATTTATGCAAGTGACAACACAAATTTCTCACGACCAGGCAACTCTTGTTAGTATCAGTTCATTTCACATTTAAACAATTAAAACATGTAAACAACACACATCCTTGTTGGTTATGAGAGCAGACTAGGTTTCATACATCTAGTCTAAGATATAGGGTACTTTATATTTAGGCCAAATCTGATTTTGGTTTACATTATAGTTTGAATCCTCGAGTTCCGCCACAAAGGGACCTAGGCAAAACCCAAACAAAATCAAAGTTGCCTAAAAGCTAGATCTGAAGTTTATTATCATGAATATCAATTTTGGGCTTTCTTGCATGCTTTTGTATTTGAGTTTGTGCAGTTGGAAGTCTTGAGTTGAGATACAAATGGGTCTACAAAATCAAATACAAAGTTGGTTGTACTTTAGATATAAGCAAGGGTTGTGTTGGTTCCCAAAACCACAAATTGGGACTCTAAGAGCTTTGTCAATTGTCTAATAGGTTCTCAATCAAATTTGGCCACCAAACAGAAATAACCCCTTTATTTGATTCCCCTGCACTTTAGGCTTCGCTAAACTTAGGCAGGTAAACCTTCATCTTAAACCTTAATAACTTGGTTCAAAGTTTTCTATAGCAATTGTAAACTTTGTGATTTCTTGAATTGGTAAAATCCTTGAACTCCATCAAAATAAAGTTATATATGAATGTTTTGGGATACTTAATTGTGAAATGAACATATCTGAATGAAGGCAATAGTCCTTATGAGTTATGGACATGGCAAAATATCAAACTTCAAGACCTCGGACATCAACCCACTTTCACAAAATAAACTACAAACCAAACCCTTATCCAGCCTTGGGTAACATAGTGAAACTTCCACCAGATCCTTACATACAACCCTAAGAGACAGTACTACACCATCCACTACTTTATACACTAAAGCTTCAATTGGCAAAACAAAATACATTCTATTCCTCTTTTTTTTTATATATCTCATTGCTTGCTCCTCTTTCCTCAAACAAAGACTTGTCTTTATATATCTTCTAATTTCAAAGAGTTGTCTTTTGGTAAGAGAGACATCTCTTATAATCTTATGGCATCTTTCATTGACAAAAAATAATTGTAACCTTATTACATGAGTTATGTAATCATCAATGATTATTATGATTTAGTTTTTGTTGTGCCAAGTAAGACGTTATGTAATACACAGTGCTTTAGAGTGATCATGCCTTTCCGTTATATTCCTCATTTCCATTGGTCAAGTCAAATCAAAGTAACTCCTTCCAAATTCAATCTTGACTTCTTAATATCATTGATTTTTTTCAAAGTTTTTTCATATATTTATATTGTTGATGTTGTGTGCACTTAATTGCTTTATTTGTATCATTGTTTTGAAGAGCTTTGTGATCATTGTTTGTTGTTTCCCATTGTATTCAAATTGCCCTAGAACTTATAAAGACTAAGTATTGCTACAAATAATGAACATGGCTTTCATTGTTTGCATGTACACATGACTCAATCTAGTTTGTAAGTTTCTACCTCTTCCTCAATTTCTTATTGCTGCTTTAGAAAGTTTGACATTATGTATTATACATTGCTTATATTGATCGTTGTCAAAGACTTTTGAATATAAGTTGCCAGTGATAACTAAGTTGCACTTCTCACAAACGGGTTGACATATATATATATATATATATATATATATATATATATATATATTCCGACTCATATTATCGATTTCTTTAATTTCTTATTCCTTTATTCATTTTATCAGGTCTCCTACATTATGTTAGAATTAACCTTAGAAATAACAAATACATGCAAATATAACCAATATCAGAAAATAATAAATCACACATAAGAGAACACAAGACACGAAGATTTAACATGGTTCACCCAATCCCTGGGCTACATCCACCAACATCAAGTCCAATATTATTATTATCCAGTGATTGCAATCCGCAATCCCTTACAACTCAATACTGTCGCAAGAAGCTACAGTATCACCATTACATTATAAAATCCCTAACCCAAAGCCTTTTAAACAAGTTTTTGTCACTTACAAACTTAGGGCTAGAATAAGTCGTCCAATACGAAAAATAGCAGCCAACACCTTTAACAATATAAGGTCATTTTTGGTTTCGGGGAATCAGCCCTCTAAAACCCCCGCATGGGCATTGCCCCTTGACCCCACCCTATACTGCGACAAGGAGCGCACCTCGGGTGTTGCCCCCAAACCCCCGTAGAAATAATATGGGGAGAAAACCACGCCGAATAAACCTCTGAGTCTAATTAAGCTCCACATCACAACAATCTCCCACTTGGAGACTCATCAGGCTCCACAACAATAACCTCCCACTTGGAGACTGATTATAGCACTGCTAAACATGTAGCTCCCACTAGAATATCAAACCACCTTGAACTCTGTTGTTCTTTTATTCTATTCAGTCTAGAAGACCAATCGAAACCGAAGAGTTCAACTTCTTCCTTGTTACTACCTTGGTAAACATATCTGCTAGATTATCATCTATGTGTATCTTCTCCAGCTTTAATTGTCCACCATCCAAAACTGACCGAATGAAATCGTACCACAACTATATATGATTTGTCTTTGAACGCAGAGCTAAATTATTTGCATGATGAATGACACTAACTATTTGTGAGCAAATAATTATCCCTCTATGGATGTCCAAACTCTTCTATGAAGAACTGAAGCCATATCATCTCTTTGGCTGCCTCTTTAGCAACAACATACTCTACCTCTGTAGTGGATAAAGCATTAACCTTCTACAACCTAGAACCTACCTCGTTGTTGCTCCACCAACAGTAAATACATAACCTGTAGTACTCCGCTTGGAATCAATATCCCCTGCCAAATCTAAGTCAACACATCCTTGTAAATCAGTAGTAGAGCCCCCAAAATGTAACACTTACTAAATGTTCCTCTCAAATATCTAAGAATCCATTTATCTACATTCCAATGCCCAATTCTTGGATGACTCGTATACCTACTAAAACTCCCACTGCATGTGCAATATCTAGCCTAATACATACCATAGCATACATCAAGCTTCCTGCAACTGAAGCATAAGGTACCTTGGACATCTTATCCTCCACTTCTTGTGTCTTGGAACACATCTCCTCAGTCAACTTCAAATGACCAGGTAAAAGTGTGCTGACAGCTTCAGCATTGTCCATAGAGAAACGTTGCAACACCTTCGCAATATAATTAGCCTAAGATAATGTTGATTTCCTGTTCTTCTTATCCTTGCAAATCTTCATACCAAGGATTTGTTTTGTTGCCCCCAAATCCTTCATAGCAAATGAATGTGTTAATTGTTCATTTAACCCCTTAATGTGATCCATGTTAGACCCAGCTACAAGCATATCATCAACATATAAACATAAAATAATGTAGTTGTCATCATTTAACCTCTTAAAATAAACACAATGATTTGAATGACACCTATTGTATCCATGCCCATGCATAAATCTACAAATTTCAAATACCATTGCAAAGGTGCTTGCTTCAACCCATATAAGCACATTAAGTTCTCCTTACCTTTGACCTCAATTCCCTATGGTTGTGCCATATGTATCTCTTCATCCAAATCACCATTAAGGAAGGTTGTTTTAACATCAAGTTGCTCTAAATGCAGATCTTCAATAGCCACAATATCTTTTCAATGTGAACAGAAGTCATTTTAACAACAGGAGAGAATATCTCATCAAAATCAATGCGTTTTTCTGTACAAATCCTTTGACAACTAACCTGGCTTTAAATCTTTGCTTACCTCCATCCACTTCTTTTAACCTGTAAACCCATTTATTTTGTAAAGCCCTTTTACCTGCAGGCAACTTGCATAAATCCCATGTCTTTTTTCAGCAAAGAGTCCATTTCTTCTTTCATTGCAGACTCCCATTGAATCTTTGTATCCACTTGCAAAACTTCATCATAACATTCAGGTTCACCAACATCAGTAAGTAAAATAGAATACAATGAAGGAGAAAATCCTTCTAAAGGTCTACTTAGCCTTGTTGACCGTCTAACATTCACTAAGGTGTGTGATATTTGTTATTGCGGTTGTTGCACATCATGAGGAATTGTCGGAACATCAACTTTTGAAATATCATCTAGCACTACATAATCTCATGTTGCTGCAACAAATCTTTGTACAACACTTTCTCATCGAATATGACATCCATACTTCTTACAATTTTACAATTTTCAAAATCCCAAAGCCTATAACTAAATTCATCAATATCATATCCAACGAATACACATTTCTTTGACTTAGCTTCTAGCTTGATTCTATTTTCAGAATCTATATGAGCAAATGCTTCACAACCGAAGGTTTTGAGAAAAGAATAACTCACCTTCTTATCAATCCATGCTTCTTTTGGAATACCACAGCCCAAAGAAGTAGAGGGACCTCTATTAATCAAATCTACAACAATATCGATAGCCCCCGCCCACATGTTTGAGGGCAACCCTACATGCAACCTCATGCTTCTTGCACACTCCATTATAGTCCTATTCATCCACCTTGTTTTCCTATTGAGTCCTTGAAACAACTTTCTGTTTACGAATACCATTAACAGAACAATAATCTTCAAAATCATGACTGCAATACTCACCACCATTATTAGATCTGAGACATTTAAATTTCTTTCCAATCTCATTTTCAACCAAGCATTTCCATTTCTTAAAAGTTTGAAATACGTCAGATTTCTATCTGAGAAAATAAACTTTAGTCCTTGAAACAACTTTCTGTTTACGAATACCATTAACAGAACAATAATCTTCAAAATCATGACTGCAATACTCACCACCATTATTAGATCTGAGACATTTAAATTTCTTTCCAATCTCATTTTCAACCAAGCATTTCCATTTCTTAAAAGTTTGAAATACGTCAGATTTCTATCTGAGAAAATAAACCCATACTTTTTGAATTGCACCATCAATAAATGTAACATAATGATGAAAGCCACTAAGGGAAGATACCTAAGTTGGTCCCCATACATCGATATGCACAAGCTCTAATCTCACTTTTCTTTTCCTTCCCAATCTTCACAAAACTCACTTTCTTTTGTTTACCATACACACAACTTAAACAAAAATCCATATTAACACATGCTTTGAATGAAGTACTTTCATACCTTCTCACTCGTGCCCAAGTCTATTGCTACAATAGCTATTTGTTGTCCCTACTAAACTGCGGCAACTGTATGCAAACCCTAGCGAAATTGTACAAAAAGCCCTCTGAT
Source organism: Cupressus sempervirens (assembly GCA_028749045.1). Taxonomy (NCBI): domain Eukaryota; kingdom Viridiplantae; phylum Streptophyta; class Pinopsida; order Cupressales; family Cupressaceae; genus Cupressus; species Cupressus sempervirens. Next base: position 525,126,562 of record CM053784.1, on the reverse strand, counting down.
TCAAACAAGGTATTTCTCATGAAGCGTTTATTTAATATGAAGATGACAGAAGGTGGATCTGTTGCAGATCATTTAAATGACTTTAATACTCTCTTTTGTTTACCATACACAACTTTCATAGAAATCAATATTAACACATTTCAAACCTGGTAAAACTTGCTTTGAATGAAGTACTTTCATACCTTTCTCACTCATGCCCAAGTCTATTGTGCTACAACTCTATATCAGAATCTACATTAGCTATTTGTTGTCCCTGCTTAACTACATCAACTATATGCAAACCCTAGTGACACTATAAAAAGCCCTTCGATTCAAACAAGGTATTTCTCATGAAGCGCTTATTAAATATGAAGATGACTGAAGGTGGATCTGTTGCAGATCATTTAAATGACTTTAACACTATTACTAGTCAATTATCTTATGTGGGTATTAATTTTGATGAAGAATTTAGGGCTCTCTTAATTTTGTGTTCTTTGCCTTAAAGTTAGAATGGCTTGGTAATGGTTGTGAGTAATTCTGTTCTCAACCTAATATCTTAAAATTTGATGATGTGATTGTTTTTATTTGAGTGAGGAAACTCATAGGAAAACCTCAGATGGATCTACGTCAGGAAGTGCTTTCAAAGCACAAGGCAAAGGCAAAACAACTAACTGAGGAAATAATTCAAAAAATCGTGGGAAATCAAGAGAAAAGTCAAAGGGGAGGAGGCCTCAGTTCAGAGGACCACGAGATTGTCGGTACTATGGTAAACCAGGGCACAAGAAGAAAGATTGTTGGACTCGAAAGAACAATAAAGGAGATAAACCAAACAGGAACAAGGAGACAAATGTGGTAAGTAAGAAATCCAAAAAGGATGCTTTCCTTCTATCTTTAGAAAGTGTTGATGATTCATCAATTTTAGATTCTGGTGCTTCATTTGATGCTATACCTCAGAGGTTATTTTATTGATTATGTCCAAAGGGATTTTGAGCTTGTTTATTTGGGGGATAAAGAACCCTATCAGATTGTTGGAAAGGGAAAAGTTAAGATTAAGTTGCATAATGGAAATCATTGGCTACTACACAAGATAAGACGTGTTCCAAGGCTGAGTAGAAATTTAATTCCAGCAGGGCGACTTGGTGATGAGGGCTGTGTAGTTACTTTTAATGATAAAAATTGAAAGGTTTCAAAAAGTTCCTTTGTAGTAACAAAAGGTGTGAAAGTAGACACCTTATATCTTTGTACAAGTCATAGTGTTCCATCTACTTTGATTGTTTCAGAGAAAAATGAATGTTCAAGAACAACTGCTTCAGTTGAGCAAGTAGAAAAAACTATTGTTGTAGATTATGATACAATGTTATGGCACCACAGACTTAGGCACATGAGTGAGAAAGGTATGAAAGTACTTCATTCAAAGAAAGTTTTACTAGGTTTGAAATGTGTTAATATGGATTTCTGTGAAAATTGTGTATGGAAACCAAAAGAGAGTGAGTTTTGTGAAAATTGGGAAGGAAAATAAAAGTGAGAAATTAGAGCTTGTGCATACCGATTATGGGGACCAACTCAAGTATCTTCCTTGGTGGCTCTCATTATTATGTTACATTTATTGATGATGCAACTAGAAAAGTATAAGTTTATTTCCTTAGACAGAAATCTAATGTATTTCAAACTTTTGAAAAATCGAAATACTTAGTTAAAAATGAGACTGAAAAGAAATTAAAATATTTCAATTCTGATAATGGTGGTGAGTATTGTAGTCATGAATTTGAAGATTATTGCTCCCCTAATGGTATTCATAGATACAAAATTCTTCCAAGGACTCCACAAGAAAATGGAGTGGTTGAACGCATGAATAGGACTATAATGGAGCATGCAAGAAGCATGAGGTTGCATGCAGGGTTGCCCTTAAACATGTCGGCGAAGGGTATTAATATTGTGGCATATTTGATTAATAGAGGTCCCTCTACTCCTTCGGGTTGTGGTATTCCAGAGAAAGCATGGACTGGTAAGAACGTGAATTATTCTTTTCTCAAAACCTTCAGTTGTGAAGCATTTGCTCATACAGATTCTAAAAATAGAAGCAAGTTGGAAGCTAAGTCAAGGAAATGTGTACTTGTTGGAGATGGCATCAATGAATTTGGTTATAGGCTTTGGAATTTAGAAAATCGTAAAATTGTAAACAGGGATGTCATATTCAATAAGAAAGTGTTGTACAAAGATCTGTTGCAGCAACATGAGAAGAAAGAAGATGATTATGTAGCGTTGGATGATACACCAAAAACTGATGTTCCAGCAATTTCTCATGATCTGCAACAACCGAAACAACAAATACCACACACCCCAATGAATATTAGACGGTCAACATGGCTAAGTAGACCTCCAGAAAAATTTTCTCCTTCCTTATATTCTATTTTACTTACTGATGCTGGTGAACCTAAATGTTATTATGAAGTTATGCAGATGGATACAAAGATTCAATGGGAGTCTACAATGAAAGAAGAAATGGACTCCTTACTGAAAAATAAGACATGGGATTTATGAAAGTTGCTTGCAGCTAAAAAGGCTTTATAGTATAAATGGGTTTACAGGTTAAAAGAAGAAGATGGAGGTAAGAAAAGATTTAAAGCCAAGTTAGTTGTAAAAGGATTTGCTTAGAAAAAAGCATTGATTTTGATGAGATATTCTCTCCTATTGTTAAAATGACTTCTACTTGCACTGTTTTAAATATTGTGGCTACTAAAGCTTTGCATTTAGAGCAACTTTATGTTAAAACAACCTTCCTTCATGGTGATTTTGATGAAGAGATATATATGGTGCAGTCACAGGGATTTGAGGTCAAAGGTAAGGAGAATTTAGCGTACCGATCGAAGAAAAGTTGATATGGCTTGAAGCAAGCACCTCAACAATGGTATCTGAAATTTGTCAGGCTTTTGCATGAGCATGGATATAGTAGGTGTCATTCAGATCATTGTGTTTATTTTAAGAGGTTGGATGACGACAACTACATTAATTTATGCTTATATGTTAATAATATGCTTGTAGTTGGGTCTAACATGGATCACATTAAGGGATTAAAGGAAAAGTAGCACATTCATTTGCTAGCAAAACAAATCATTGGTATGAAGATTTGCAAAGATAGGAAGCACAGGAAATCGACATTATCTCAAGCTGATTATATTACAAAGGCGTTGCAACGTTTCTCTATGGAGAATGCTAAAGCTGTCAGCACACCTTTACATGGTCATTTGAAGTTGACTAAGGAGATGTGTTCCAAGACACAAGAAGAGGAGGATAAGATGTCTAAGTTACCTTATGTTTCAGGTGTAGGAAGCCTGATGTATGCTATGGCATGTACAAGGCATGATATTGCACATGCAGTGGGAGTCGTTAGTAGGTATATGAGTCATCCAGGATGAGCATTGGAATGTAGTAAAATGGATTCTCAGATATCTGAGAGGAACATCCGATAAGTGTCTACATTTTGGGGGTTCTACTATTGATTTACAAGAATATGTTGACTCAGATTTGGTAGAGAATATTGATACCAAGCGGAGTACTACAGGTTATGTATTTACTATTGGTGGGGCAGCAATGAGCTGGGTTTCTAGATTACAGAAGGTTAATGCTTTAACCACTATAGAAACAAAGTATGTTGCAGCTATAGAGGCAGCCAAGGAGATGATATGGCTTCAATTCTTCATGGAAGAGTTGGGACATCCACAGAGGGATAACTATTTGTTCACAGATAGCCAAAGTAACATTCATCTTGCAAAGAATTCAACTTTGCATTCAAAGAGTACGCACATACAGTTGCAGTACCGTTTCATTCAATCAATTTTGGATGATGGACAATTAAAGCTAGAGAAGATACATACAGATGATAGTTTAGCAAATATGTTTACCAAGGTAGTAACAAGGGAGAAGTTGAACTCCTTTTTAGCTTCGGTTGATCTTCTAGACTAAACAAAATAAAAAAATAGCAGAATCCAAGGTGGTTTGATATTCTAATAGGAGCTACAGGTTTAGCAATGCTACGATCAATCTCCAAGTGGGAGGTTATTGTTGTGGAATCTTATCAGTCTCCAAGTGGGAGATTGTTGAGATGTGGAGCCTAATCAGACTCAAAGGTTTATTCAGCACGATTTTCTCCCCATATTATTTCTACGAGGGTTCCCAAGACATGGTCAAGGGGCAGCACCCTAGGTGTGCTCCCTGTCGCAGTATAGGTTGGGGTCGACGAGCAACGCCCTCACGAGGGTTTTCAAGGGCATTGCCCTCAAAGCCAAAAATGACCTTATATTGTAAAGGCGTATGCCACTATTTTTCCTATTGGACAACTTATTCTAGCCCTAATATTGTAAGCGGCAAAAGCTTGTATAAAAAGGCTTAGGGTTAGGGATTTCATAATGTAATGGTGATATTGCAACTTCTTGCAACGGTATTGAGCTATAATGATTGTGGATTGTAATCGCTGGATAATAATAATAACATTGGACTTGTTGTTGGTGAACGTAGCCCATGAATTGGGTTAACCACATTGAATCTTGGTGTCTTGTGTTATCTTATGTGTGAACTATTATTTTCTGATATTGGTTATATTTGCATGTAACTGTTATTTCTGTCTGAGGTTAATCCTAACATCTCAAATTTGTGAAAAAAGTTTTGGTGGCACAAATTTGTTTATAGTATTATTTGCACATTCCCTTTTGATATCAATGACAAGTTCCATAACAAGGGTGTTTCATTCCAAAATCATATCCTTCTTGGTTTCAAGGTATGCATGTTGTGGCACAATAATCTTCAAAACATTGAATATAACGCTATTGCCTCATACATCATGTCATGCTGAGAAAACAAATCTAAGATGACATTGACTTCTAGCTTAATTGCTTATGGATAAGATATATGCCATATGCAAGGATCCCAATACAAATATGCCAATTACCTAAATCATTAAAAATAATATTAATAAAATAGCTGAGAGAGGTTGATCAAATGGAGGCCCTTGCAAACATTAAGGCTCCATCGGTGGCTCTTGTTGGGGACATATGCCCCTAGTGGGCATAATGAGCACCCCAACTTTCTCTAGAGAAGCGAGCCACATTTTACCTGTTGCAAAGTAAAATTGGGTGGCCCCAAGCCCCCAAAAGTGAACCTTAATACTTTCCTCTATCGTGCACTTGATTTTGATTGAGCAATAACTCCTTCCTTTCGATCATGGTATGCTTTCCCTTCATCACTTGCTTAGATTCAAAATTTGCCCTTACCTTATTAACAAGAGTATTTGGTATGCTTTCCCTTCATCACTTGCTTAGATTCAAAATTTGCCCTTACCTTATTAACAAGAGTATTTGAAAAATAAAAAATTCATAATCAATTAGCCCCAACATCTAAATCCCTTGTTGTATATGATGCATCATCTTTACGAACAATACTTATTAGTTCTACTTCATCAATACAGTCTTTGATATCCAACTTATGTTTTGCCTTTGAGAGGTCCTCGGGTGCACTATGGTCTTTCTTGAATGGAGGATCCATATGCATTTGATCAGTCATGCCAACATCTAAATCAATTTTCTCTACTTGGATGTCTTCTTGTACACAATTTCTCCGTACTCGAGATATTGTTTTGGTTGTCTTGTATGACTAGCACCACTATTGTATGTGAGTTGTCTCTTACTTTGCCACTTATCTTATATATTTGTATCCTCGACTTTTGAAAATACCCCTTCTCATATATAAGATTTGAAAAAGTAGAAGTGCATATACAATAATATCCACAAAAGATACATTGAATTTTTTGGTTGCACCAGTGATCCGAGATGAGGCCAAAGGGAATGCTTATTGAATTCCCCTCATATGTGCATCATATTCCTCACTCAAGTGTGAAAACTATAAAGGAATCCTCATCGTCCATTTTACTTTCGTGTTCACTTGGTAATTCATCAAAAAGAGGGTTTGAATAAATTGCAAAAGTATTTTATGTGACATCCTTTTGTATTTATTCACCATTACATATTCAACAAGGTTGCACAGGTACGCGTACCCAGACCCTTGGTACACGTACTAGGTACTGGGACGCGTATCCTGTACTAGGTACGGACTAGGAGCATGTTTCTAATTTTTCAAAATGCCACATCAGCTTTTAAAAAGTAGAGGCGGCACAATTTGTTGTGTTGGAAAGAAAACCTAAAACACGGCATTATATTGAATAAAACACGACATTAAACACGACTTTGTCACAACAGGGTAAAGTTTAAACACAACAAGTTAAACATGAGGTTAAACGCAGGCATACATTTGAAAAACGCGGGCTGGAAAACGGAAGGAAAGAGCAAAGTTAAAACGCAAGGCAAAGTTAAAACGCAGGGCAAAGTTCAGACGTCGGGTTTTCATCCATGCAGAGACTATTCTATCAATTTTTCTAATTTCACAATCCACAAACTCGCGCACAAAGGTATTTGTTTAACTTTTTAAAGTTACAACTTCATATTTTTATTTTTGCACTCTGAGTTTAGAAATTATTTCAAAATTATAGTTTAGAAATTAGCTCTCGTTTTCATTTTTTTTTAACTTTTTAAAATTTTGAGTTTTAACTTTTAACTTTTTAATATTTATAATTTTATATATGATTGACATATTATATTTAGGATATATTATAAATTTAAAATAATAAGTTTAAACTTTAAGGTTAAACAGTAAACTTAAACCAAATAAATTAATAAATATTTTTAAATTTCAATATTTATACAGTTTATCAACTTTATTGAAATTAAATGTTATCTTTTAACTTTAGTCTTTAACATTTATATAATTTAAAATTGATAAAATTTAGTAAAAATATTATTTTATTGATTTAATTTACAATTTAGTAGTTTACTCTTTTGACTTGTCACAATACACAGTCATATTAAATTTTTAAAATTTTAAATTATAATATAAATATAGATTTTTAAAATTTTAAATAGATGTTTGCAATTTAAATAATCATTCAAATTTTAAATTGAAATTTATTTTAGATATTAAATTTAAAATATAAAGCAATATAAAGCAACTTTAATTCTTTTTTATTTGCTATACAATATCTTCTCGATTGAGTTTACAGTTTGACACTAATTATCGAATATTTTTTTTATTTTTCCAGGTAGAATGTCAGGTGGAGGAAAGCAAGGGTCGTACCCTTTGTGGAAGTATGTTGATCGTGTTCGAAGGCCAAAGGGTTCAAGTGGATCAGCTGAGGTCACATGCAAGCTTTGCCCTTTGAAATGGAAAGGTTCTTACACAAGAGTGAAGGCTCACTTCCTTCACATATCTGGGGTAGGTGTTGATCTTTGTACAAATGAGGTGGAACGATATGATCTTATACGGGAGCAAGAAAGGGCTGAAGGGAAAGTTACTAAGAAGAGCTCTCATGCTTCAACAACAGGGCCTGTACGGAGTCAACATGGAGATTCAGAAGTAGATGTCTCAACTACAGATGTAGCAGCAAAACATGCCCGCAAGAGACAACACATTGGCAGCTCAAACCCCATTGGAGAATTGTTTGATGTGCATGGTCAAGATGCTGTTGATGCAACAATCGCACAATTCTTTTATGCAAATGGAATAGCATTTAATGTTTCTCGCTCCCCTTTCTACATTGAGATGGTCCAAACTATCCTTCATGCACCAACAGGGTATAAACCACCTGGATATGAAAAGCTTCGCACTACTTTACTTGATAAAGAGAAAGTCGATTCGATGACCAAACTACACCAATGAAAAGAGTGTGGGCTAGAGAGGGATGCAATATTGTGATGGATGGGTGGACAGATGCTAGAAATTGTCCATTACTTAATATCATGGTAACATGCAGCAAAAGGCCTTATTTTTTGAAGGCAATAGACTATTCAGGGCAAGAAAAAAATGCAAATTTCTACACACCCAGCTATGTGAGGGCATTGAGGGGGCTACACATGTGGGGGCTACACATGTGGTCCAAGTTGTTACTGATGCTGCCCCTGTTTGTAAAGCAGCAAGTATGCTGGTGCAAAAAAAGTACAAGCATATATTTTGGACACCCTGTTGTGTGCATTCGTTGAATAATGCACTCAAAAGACATTGGCAAGTTTCAATGCATTACAGATCTCATAGAGAAGGGGAGAAAAATACAAATCTTTATATGCAATCACCACCACACACAAGCCATCTATCGTAAATTTGCCAAGGTGGAGCTACTCAAACCTGCTGATACACGTTTTGCTTCTTACTTCATTCTTCTTGACCGCCTTTGTGAAGTCAAGGGAGTTTTGTGTTCCACAGTTGTTAGTGAAGCATGCACAAGTTGGAGACAATCCACTTCAGATACTGTTGTTGAGGTGCAAGGTATGATTCTTGATGAGCATTTTTGGGCTGATGTGAAATTTGTTATGGAGTTTATTAAGCCCATATGTGAGCTGATCAGATATAGAGATTCAAATAAGGCATGTTTGAGAGAAATTTATGAAGCAATAGATTCCATGTGTGAAAAAGTCAAGACAATAACTGATATAAAAGAACCTTCTCTATATCCTTTGATAGAGGAGACGTTACATGGAAGATGGAATAAGCTTAACACACCTCTTCATTGTGCTGCATATGCTCTTAATCCTAAATGGCATGATATACAAGTGATTGGGAAGAGGGCTCCACATCAGGACAGAGAGGTAATGAAAGGATTTTGGGTTGCAATAAAAAAGATCTATGGCTGAGGTGAGGATGTTGCAGTTGTAAGGAGTCAATGGAATAAGTTTTCATGTGGGCAAGGTAAGTTTGGTTCTGTGGAAGCTTTATATGATATGAAATTAAAGATAGACCCTATAGAGTGGTGGTGGAACCATAGAGGTGGAGCTCCTGAATTGCAATCATTTGCAATAAGATTGCTCTCACAAGTAACTAGCTCTTCATCTTGTGAGAGAAATTGGAGTACTTATGGGTTCATTCATTCACTATTGAGAAACCGTTTGGGATCAAAGAAAGCAGAGAAATTGGTGTACATCAGGATAGAGAGGTAATGAAAGGATTTTGGGTTGCAATAAAAAAGATTTATGGCTGAGGTGAGGATGTTGCAGTTGTAAGGAGTCAATGGAATAAGTTTTCATGTGGGCAAGGTAAGTTTGGTTCTGTGGAAGCTTTATATGATATGAAATTAAAGATAGACCCTATAGAGTGGTGGTGGAACCATAGAGGTGGAGCTCCTGAATTGCAGTCATTTGCAATAAGATTGCTCTCACAAGTAACTAGCTCTTCATCTTGTGAGAGAAATTGGAGTACTTATGGGTTCATTCATTCACTATTGAGAAACCGTTTGGGATCAAAGAAAGCAGAGAAATTGGTGTACATTCACAACTCACTTCGTCTCCTCTCTCGTCTAGATCCAGGATACAATGACGATCCTTCATCAAAATGGGATCAAATCCCACCTAATGGAGAACTTGTTGCCCTTGTGGATGGAGAGGTTGAAGTAGATGGCCTTATTGACTTGCCTATTGTTACTCTACCAACAGAGGAACCTGAACTCGAGAGTGATGACTATTTGGACAGCATCAAAACTGAGGACCTTGATATGGATGATGAAGGCATAGAAGACTAGAAAATAGATTAAGATGTCTGATTTTTGTTTTAGTTTTTTGTTTGCATATCAGCTTGCTATTTATCAAGCTTATTTCGATATGTAATCAGTTTGAAACTTTGGTACAATATTGATTAACAGTAGATTATAATCTATAAAGTTTTTCGGATTTTCACTGTTTAAACTTTTAAGTTTAAACTAGAAGTTTATCATTTCTAATATCAATATGTCCTATCTATATGATTTATGAAGTTATTGTTCATATTTAAAGTTTGTCTTCTCTGTTAAGTATCTAAACTCTAAAGTTTAAACATTCATCAGTAGTATATATTATAAATTTAAAAGTTTAAACATTTTTGGATTTCTTGTTTTGGATGCTCAATGTCATGACTCATGACTAATATTTTGATTTTCAAATTTTCTATAAGATAATTAATTATATATATAAAAAATTAGACATACAAACGTAACCCCATCCCCTGTTTTGAAAAATACATGTACCTGTACCCGTACCCGTACCCATACCCGTTCTCGTTCCCACGCACCCATGCAACCTTGATATTCAATTTAGTTTATCATCTTTGCTTAAGGACTTGTTACATATCACTTCACTACTAAAGAATATTTTCTTCCTTGTTTTCCTAATTGTGCATGTCTAATTTATTCTTATCTTCATACTTTAAATGTAATTCATGATCATAGCATGGATTGAAAGATAGCTCTTCTAAAAAAATTTCCTCCACACATGTTGTGAGTTTTATTATTTTCCAAAGTATCCTCATGTTTCATCTCTTTATTGTGTTCATCATGATGTATATGGTCATCTCTCATAGGGCCTAATATTTCTATCATTGTGTACATCCATGTTTTATCTATAAGACATGGCTCACATTCCGAGAAGCTATTTTCATGTTGTTGGACTTGTTTAAATAGATAATCCTCTTCAAATGTTTCATCTTTCTGGCATTGATCTAAGACTTCATCAAAACTTCATTGAACATGTCTGGCATTGATCTAAGACTTCATCAAAACTTCATTGAACATGCATTGAATAATTAATGTGTTTAATGCCTTCAAGACAAGATAAAGTGTTGACCATGTTTTCCAATGCACTTTTGATATTCAATCTCCAATAACTAAGAGATTTCTTATACACTAAGAAGTTCATCTTCCCCCTAATCATTGGTGTCTGTTGTTGTCATGCAAATTTCACCATTAATAGGCTCTTTCTCCATCTAATCTAGAACTTCTCCTACATCTAAAACATCACTTAACTCATATACATCTTCAATATTGCATTCACTATCTTTTGCATAAAGACTGTTAGATTTATATTCTACTTCATAATCTTGAGCAACATATCCAAGCTAAGCTCATCTAAGATCCTCAATTCATTGACATTTCTTATGAATTCTTTTAGTAAAAGCATATCGTCTGGAGGTATCCTCTAATACATATTTCCTCGTGAATATTGTATAGAAGTCTCCTCTTTAAATCTCTCCAAACTGAAAAGGGCATCAAATAAAGACATGTTAGGGTCTTCCATCATGTTGTTCTGGTCTTCATACATGTCCTCTACTTCTTGATTTGCATCATGAAATGTAGCAAGGAACCACTGCTCCAAATTCCCCCATGATGAAATACTTTGTGTGCAATAAGTCATATGCCTCCCCCGCAAAAATCCTTCAAGGTTCTAACAAAGAATTGCATGACTTTACAAATCTACCTTGTATACATGTATGAACCTATAGAAGGCATCCAAATGGTTGAGAGCAGATTCACCACCTTCTCCATAGAATTTGGGGGCAATATGCGAGTCTCAATTATAACAACTAGGGCTACATTGAAACCCTCTAACATCTAATGATCTATTGTGAAATTACTATCAGGATTTAACAGTTAAATCCTGATAAATCATACAGTTAAATCCTGATAGCAATATCACAATTTGACTTGCTGTGGAAATTCTAAATCCTGATAGCAATATCACAATTTGACTTGCTGTGGAAATTATCTCCTACTTATCAATTGATGAGCTTACGTTGCTTTCTAATGAATGGTTCATAAGGCACAACAATTGGTGAAGGTTTTGCATATGGGGTTGCAAGCTTTGGGTTTAACAATGGAGGAAACTCCATAGATAAGCGCACTCAAGCTGGAGTAGTACTGGAATGTGTGACCTCCCGGGAAGTCCCAGTGCTTCACCCCTATGAGCATCACCTAGATCCAATGGGTGCTAATTGTTCCATTTCTTCTCATGAGAGATGGATTCATGTTGAATTACTACTCATTAAACATGGGTCATTGAGTTTGAATCAAAATCACACAGTTACACCTAATAGCAATATCACAATTTGACTTGTCGTGGAAATTATCTCCTACTTATCAATCGATGAGCTTAAGGGGTTTTCTAATGAATAGTTCATAAGGCACAACACTTGGTGAAGGTTTCACAAATGGGGTTGCAAGCTTTGGGTTTAACAATGGAGGAAACTCCGTAGTTAAGTGCGCTCAAACTAGAGTAGTACTAGGATGGGTGACCTCCCAAGAAGTCCTAGTGTTTCACCCCTGTGAGCATCACCTAGATTCAATGAGTGCTAAGTGTTCCATTTCTTCTCATGAGAGATGGATTCATGTTGAATCACTACTCATGAAACATGGGTCAATGAGTTTGACTCAAAATCACATAATTAAATCCTAATAGCAATATCACAATTTGAATTGTTGTGGAAATTATCTCCTACTTACCAATCTATCGATCTAATTTCACTCGGAACACATTGTCTTATTTTCCTTGGTAGGAACATTTTGCAATAAAAATGTCCCTTTTTTCATAAATCAGATACACTTCTCAAGGAATATAGTGATTGTGTTGATCTTCTAGGCACCTGCTTCCAACTGAGTACATTTATAAACAAATTGATACAATTGCTTTCTAATTGTGATCTACAAAATTTGAAATTTTGGGTAACTTCACAAAATATATTGTGATCAACTCTCTCCAATAGAGTAGCCAATATGTTGGTTCCCAAAACCATAGATTGGAAATCCAAGAGCTTTTCCAATTCTCTCATAGGATTACTCAATCAGTTCTAACCATTGAACAAGAATAACCTCCTAATTCAATTCCCTTGCACTTTAACCTTTGTTAAACCTAAGCGGGTACACCGTCACCTTAAACCCTGATATAACTTGGTTTGAAGCTTTTTTATAGCGAATTTAAACATTGAGTTCTTAAATTAGCAAAATCCTTAAACTTGATCAAAATAAAAGTTATATGAATATTTTGGGATATTTAATTGTGAAATGAATATGTTTGATTGAAGGCAATAGTGCTTATGAGTTATGGATAAGGCAAAATATTGAACTTCAAGACCTCGGACATCAACCCACTTTCAAAAAATAAACTGAAGACTAGTACCTTATCCAACCTTGGGTAAACAGAGTCAAACTTCCTCTAGATCCTTATATACAACCCTAAGGGATGGTGCTATACCATCCACTACTTTATAGACTGAAGCTTCAATTGGCAAAACAAACCCTAGTCTTAATTGAATTAAATTTCTTTGGGAAACCAATTAGACAAAATTCACAAACAATATTTCATATGCAAATTTTGATGATTAAAGACTTGCACTCGAATCAATTTCTTCATCATTAGTAGCAATTGATTTTAAATTCAATAATCATTGGGGACAAATCTAAACAAAATATTTGAACTTCAATTTTCAAGATGAATAAATAAACTAGGGCTCTTGCATTAAATTTTTAAAATGAGTACAAATAGTCTATGCTTCATTTACAATATTCAGCCTATCAAAACTACAAAAAACATTCTATTCCTCCTTATTTCTCTTTTTATATATCTCATTGCTTGCTCCTCTTTCCTTAAACAAAGACCCATCAATTTATATCTTTTAATTTCAAAGAGCTGTCCTTTGGTAAGAGAGACATCTCTTACAAGCTTATCGCATCTTTTCATTAACAAAATACAATTGTATCCTTATTGTATGAGATGTGTTATCATCTATGATTATTATGATTTAGTTTGTTGTTAGGCCAAGTAAGACGTTATGTAATATCACACCTTTCCGTTATATTCCTCACTTCCAATGATCAAGTCAAATCTAAATGTGTTCTTACAAATTCAGACTTGGCTTCTTAATATGAATGTATGGAATATGACGAGACCTTTGCTCCCAATGCAAAGATGAGCACCATAAGGTTAGTCCTTGTCATGAAAGCTCGGTGGGATTGAGAGGTCAAACAAATGGGCGTCAAGAGTGCATTCCTAAATGGTGAATCACAAGAAGTGTACATGGCATAGCCCCCTAGTGTACATAAGAGGTTGTCAATAATGAACACCAAGTAGTGAAACTAGTGAAAGCACTCTATGTTCTCAAACAAACTCCTCAAGCATGGCACATGAAAATTGATAAGCATCGCCTAGATCAAGGTTTCTAGAGTTCTAACTCAAATGTGTATATCAAGACTACTAGCAGCGATGTCATCATTCTATTCATTTAAATTTATGATTTGATTATCACAATGAGTTTCAAAATATTGATTCAAGAAATCAAACCAAAATCTCTATTAGTCTTTGGTCAAGCTATGCTAAACAAATTCACAATGCAAGATTTTCAACCAAATTTGATTCTCTTGTTGAGAATGAATCCACATTCATACAACTAGTGGACAACTTGATATATCTACTAATTTATTCTAATTTAATGGTTACTTCTAGAAATTGTAAATATCTTGTATAATAATTTCTTTCTATTATTTGTAATTTCCCGTTTAGAAACATCTCAATTGTTATCTCTATAAGAAAAACTCATCTTTTGTTAATAATCAACCATCTTATCACTTACGTCTTGTAATGTATTATACCTTCTTGATGACATCCCCAAAGATTGTGGAGAATAGGTTTTAGGACCTAGTAGATCTCAGCCCTTACATCAGCGATACAATTAACACTTTTGTAACTACAAAAAGATATAAGGAACACAGCATAAAACCTCTTTACAACTAAGAAGTATGGGAAAAAAAAGATGGCATGTCTAACAATACAATCGAAAGATCATAGACCAACAAAAACCCTTAAGAGTAAACCATCATCCATATTAATTGATTCTAGCCATTGCTCTGTGCTACAAAACATAAAATGCAAGTTAGACAAACTACAATGAATCATCAATAAGTGCAAAACCTTCATGTCTTTGACCACTATGCTGCAATGTGCCACACTAGGTTCTGTGGTGTACAACAAGAAACTCACCTTGATCTTTGTGATGCACAATAAGCAATTTGCAATGCCAAAGACCATGACCCACCATAGACAACATGCAATCCCCAATTAGGGGATCCAAGGTAAAATCCTAGTGAGTAGCATGACTTGAAGGACTCAGTCTCACTCCTCATATGGAAAGGTAAACCACAGTCCAAAAACATACAATCAAAATAAATAACATATTGCTTATTGCATAGAAACATGAAATACCGCATTCAGAAAATATGTCATTTCCAAAAAAATAGTATTAGTTATTCAAGGCTGCAGTACAAACTACATAAAAGCAAAGGTAATACATAAACCTATGTCACAAGGTTCGCCAAATTTTTGGCTCCAAGTTCGAAATTTGGCGAACCTAAAAAATAAATTAAAAATTCGTATAAATTCAGCTCAAATTCGTTTTGGTTGCAGGTCATTATTTCTACGGTAGCTTGCAGGTCATCGTTTCTATTGTAGATCACAGGTCATGGGATAGAAATCGTTTGTGCAGGTCGCAAGTCGTAGGATACAAATCGTTTGTGCAGGTCGTGGGATACAAACCTCAGCTTTTTGTCTGCCCTACAACGAACAAGATGGAGAATCAAGGCTTTTCAACGCCCTGAAAAATCGTTCCTTTATGAAACTTGTCTTATTTCGTTCCTCCATCGACAATGGCGGACCTGCGCATTCGCATTCGCATCCATTCCTCTTCATTCGCAGTTTGGGCATGAATATTATTTTTTAACGTTAGGAGATTATTTAATTATAGGTTTGGGGTAATAGTTTTAAATTTTTACTATAGTATGTTTAATGTTTGGAGATTATTTAACTTTGAATTTAGTTAATAGTTATAATTTTTTATTATTGAATTTTTTTTAATCTTATTAAGATATTATTGTTAGTAATTTTATATTATTTATTAAATATTAAAACATGTTAATATTTTCTATATTATATAATCATAAATATCATATATTTATAACTAAACATGTCTATACTTATATTTTTTATATTATTTTGTCAATTATTAAAATATTTAATAATAAAAGCATATATTTATATTTTCTTTTAGATTACATTAGGCAAATTTAATTTCGAATTTTTTTGGATTTTTTTGACTTGTCGAACTTCATCCGAATTTCATAGTCGTCGAACTCGGACTCGAACTCGAAACCATTCCATGGAAACAGTAAATATTGACTTTCATTTGATAAGTTGCACTGAACTATTTTAAAAAACAAAGATGAACCCAGCACAACATAAATTTCACAAGTACAAATCCAAAACTAACATAATAGATCTAAATTAACTTACCACGAGCACGCTTGGCAGAGGCGGGTGCCCCTAACGGCCGAGCATCTCTCCAATAGTCCCCCATTGTTCTTGCTTGAATTATATTCCAATCCTACTCTGCCACAAAATATAAAACGGGTTTTAAAGAACAGGCCAACATAAAACCTGTAAGTTTTGCCGTACAACGAAGTCGAATACAAAAAGCAATAAATAGAATGATGCGACAAAAACATTAATATACGACCAAACCCTCCTAAAAAATCCCCCTGGTCTTAAGAAGGAAAAACAAATCATGCTGTAAACGCTTGAATACAAGGAAAGAGCAGTGCGTGGTCGCAAAACCTATCTAGGAGCCACGAACTCCAAAACCCTTGATAAAATGATGTTTAAGCTAATAATCTTACAGATTGCAGAAACTTAAGATATGTGTACATTAAGGCAAATTAAATCACGAAATGCTAAGCCTTTGACCTTAGACCTGCGTCTTCTCGGAAAAAAATATATCAAAATTTTCTTACCTGAAACTACGCCGAAACCCTTAGAACATCCGTAGGGCAACCAAATTGTGTTAATAATATGACTTAAGAGGGGAAGAACAGTCGGTTTTGGCTAGAATATATAAGCTTCGCAAACGATTTAAAAACCCTAGCCCCCGAGATGCCTTTCTATAGCTTTCTCATGTTCTATTTAATTTCGTGATTTTAACCTAACGACTCTAGCTGCCCCGGCCATAGTTTCTATTCTTATTCTTTCTTTTATTTGCGTTTCACTTTTGGTGTCCAACTAGTGCTTGTAGAAGACGAGGTGCAATGTGGACGACTTAGTGATATATGCAAATATTTTTTGGTAAACTATTTAATGTATCCAATCTATAAGAAATAGATGTTAATCTAAATAACAAAACAATTTCAACATGTTTATAACTTTTCTTGATTGATATTATTTTCTTTAACTTAAGATTTTTAACATAAAATAAGATTTATCTTCGAAAGTTTCAAATACTTATTTTTTATTTAGTAAGTACTTGTTCTCAAGTCTTCATAGTACTCTTGACAGCAATATTGGCTTCTTTAAAATGAATGTTAGTTATAACATATAAAAATATTAGATAGTTTTTAAATTTGGACTGAATACTTTTCCATGCAAATTCAGATAGCCTCAAAATTTTGTACTCTCCAATATGGCAACATTACCCAAAACTTTGTGTTGGATGGCAATTTTAGAATTGCACTTATAGTGCACATCTTGTGGAACTTTCTAAGTATTTTGTTCTAGTATTTGTATTCTCTACCTTGTTATTAATGTCATGATTATAAGAGTTAAAGTTGTAATTAATAATCTTACATTTGCTTTATTCTAATTGTTAAGTGTGTCTAGTTCAAGTAGAATCATTAATTATAGTGTTCAAATGGATTTATAGTTGTATTTTTATTATTGATAAACGCATTCTCACACAACACCATGGATTTATGATGCATGTCTCTTGGAACTTTCAAGAGTAATTTGTTCTTAAAAAAATTCTACGGCTTGATATTAATGTTGTTAATTAACTTTTTGCCACTAATAATTTTCACTAGTTTTATTCTTACTATTAAGTGTCTTTGATCTAATTCAATCATTAGTTGTTAATTTTGGTGTTCAAATGGATTTGTGCCCATGTTTATAACACTAATTTCTTTCTTTCTTAGATTTTTAATCTTTTTAATATTTGTTTTCTCTATTTTGCCTCATTAATGTCATGATTAGAAGGGTCAAAGATACCATTCATAATCCTTGTCATGCTTTGTTTTTGTTGTGAATTGTTTATGCTACCTCATTGCCTCATCCATTTTCAATTGCCAATGGATCAGAAATAATGAGTAACCAATTTTGAAAACCAATTGTCAATTACATGAGACAAGGTGTGTTGTGCCCCCGACAAAAAAGCCTATCGACTAATTAAGTCTAGATGCCTAGTTAATCTTGACTTTTATCATTTATATTATTGATAATTCTAAATTATGTTATTAGTAGGAGATAGTTTATGGAGTAAATTAAATTGTGATGTTGTTATGGATTTGAGTGAGTAGTTTTATCAAGTCTATGTTGTTTCCCTCTATTTTATAATGCGTCAAACTTTGAAATGTAAAAGGACATAACCTTGATTCATTTTGATGCATCTTTAAACTAATTTTATAGTTCATAATTTGAATTAAGTATAGGTAATAAGTAGACAATAGTTTTTGAAATAAGTCAAGTTTGTGATATTGCTATGGATTCGGGTGAGTAGCTTTATCTAGTCTAGTTGTTTCCCTCTATTATATGATGTGTTAGCATGTTAAATGTAAAAGGGCACAATGTTGGTTCATATTCTTACATCTATCAACTAAGCATATATACTAGCACTTGCTGTGGATGCAAGAAAAAGTTGATAGGTCAACGTAAGGAAGATGTAAATAAACTTATATATGACAAAGTGATAATTAGTCTATAAATTAGATTAATTTGTGTAAATTAATGGCACGTGTAAGGATATATATTTATAATTAATAAAAAAACATTTCAACATTAATATCCCGGTACGTGAACTTCGGCCTCTTATCGATCCAAAAAAAAAACTCATATGTACATTATTTATAATAAAAAGTTGCAACATCTATCATACAATGTACTATTGTCATTTTAATCAATTCAACTAAAAGTTTAGCAAAATCACATTATTACACTAATGTATCGTTATGTAATTTGACATGGATAATAAAATCTAAAACTATTTATTCCATGTTGTTGGTCATGTTCTTAGGTTTGGGTGAATGCAATGAGATAATATTATAGGAAGCCTTTGAATGTCTTATATTTGAAAGATTAAGGTTTTAATACTAGTCAAACAAAGCTACAATTACATAAAATAAAATGGATAGTAATATGAACCTATGATATTAATATGAACATAAATCCCACCTAAATAATTTAAGCTTTTTAAAATTCTATATCTACGGTTAGATGATTCCAAAAGTGAATAGGGAGGGGAAGAAAGTATCATATTTATAGCAAGATTTTTTGAAGCCAGTAGAGTTCAAATATCAAACTTGCTCGTCCCCTGCTTGTATTGGCTTAAAATTTACACCTTTGTGTAAATAACCATCTTGTATTACACTTGTCTTAGACCAAGATTCAAATTCCACATTATCCTTGTCATTCATTGCACTATCCAACTAATCACCTACTATGTTACAATCCTATCTCCATGGCTTAGATGGCTTAAGACATGTGTATACTACTGAGACATCTATGTGGTGCATTTCATCCATGAATATGCAAATGTGTAGGTCAATGTGGAGCATTACAAACTATCGACTTGTATTTGTGTATGTGGAAATGATGAGCTCACCTACGTAAGATTTAGCTCGCATGCATTATAATCCCTTACTTGGATATCATTTAGGGCTCTTAAAGGTTATATAATAGTTTCTTAAACCAATCTTTGTCCACCTTGGACTTGTAACGCCCCGCTTGAGAACCCAAGATAAATAACCTAACATGATTCAATGTTTACTAAACTTTCTTTTTTAAGTTTAAACAATATCAAATTGTAATGTGGAAGCAATATACACATACACATGTGTTGCCCTTGCGACTGTGGTGGTTCTATCTGTTGACAATTGGCTATATATAGTGATGTAATTGTTGTCGTTAATAGCAACACATTATGTACTTGTTGTAGAAAACCTCAAAAATAAAATACTTAGCTTTTTGGTACTCAGAAAATTGTCTAAGTATGGAAATGGTTTACAACAGTGTATTGTTTTATGTATAACTTGTTTATATGATGTTATTCTTGAGAGAGAAGATATATGGGGATAGTATACATGTTGATGATGATGTGTATAACCTCGGACATCAGTACGAATAGTACAGAAAAGAGTTATGTAAGATTTACATAATAATGGAATGAAAGGTAAAGGAATTATTTTGTTTACAAAATAATTACTTGACCAATTAGGACTGACATCCTAGATGTTTACTCTATACTGGAAAAGTATATTGTGATCTTAGCCAACCTAGCAGCAATTTGTAAAAAGGCATGGTATTTGTGCAAAATATATCTTGCGAGATTATGTGAAGTAATCTGCGAAAGTTGTGAATGTGAAGCTTTGTATCATATGCAGCAACAAATTTTGATAACCTAATTTTGTAATCTGAGATTGAGGTGAGGTCAAAGTTTAGCTGAAGAAAGTACAACATCCATACTTTTGTATTAAAGGAACTTTAATTACTTGTTTGGGCAATGAGCTCTTCTTGTAATTGAAAGTACATGTTTGGGCAGTGAGCTCTTCTTGTACACATTGTACCACAACTCCTACCAGGGTTGGAATCTCCTAACAGGGATTCAAAGTCTCCTAACAAGGACTTGTATGTACTAAAAGAGTTTATAAACTTCTAACAGGGTCCATCCTCTAACAAGGAACATTTATATTAGTACATCATCTTGTGGGTATCATCCCATCGGGGTTTTTTGGCCAAAGTTTCCCTAGTTAACAAAATATGGTGTTATGAGTTCTCTCTATGCATGGTTACTTTTACTGTTCAACATTACTCGTTTAATTTCTTATGAATGGTTCAAAGTAATAAATAATATCCAATTGGCGAGAAAAGTTTGTAGAATACTAATTCACCCCCTCTTAGTATTCCCTATTTCTAACAATTGGTATCAAGCACAATTAATCAGAAGAAGCTTAACAGCTTGAGTAAGATCCCTATGGATATGGAATAGTTGATGAAGAACCTTGAAGAGGCACTTGAACAAACTAATCTCCTTACTAAAGAAAGAGATAAGCTGAAAGATAGATATGAAGACTTCGAAGTATACATTGGACAACAAAAGGACAAGATTGAACATCTCAAATCAAAGCCTGAATCTACCAAATTTGAAGCTAGTGATGATGATTATTCAAAATTGAAGATAGAATACAAGATCTCGAAGCATGAATTGAAGATTACCAATCTAAAGTTGAGTTTGAGGAATGATCCTAGCAAAGTTGAATCTGATTTGAAGACTAAAAATTCAGATCTTAGAGCAAATCTAGCAAAGAGGACATCTAAATTTGAAACATTAAAAGAAGATCGTGAAGAACTTCATAAGTACAACACTATTGTGAAAGGCGAACTAACTCAGTGCAAGACACAACTTGAAAAGCTTTATTCTAGCAGAGAAAAGCTTGATGAATATATGTCAATACAAAGACCTACCTATGATAAGACTAGTCTCGGTTACCTATTTAATATGTCTGCAAAGAAACATGAAAGTGGATTATATCTAAAAGAAAAAGATAAATCTGATGATAAGGTTGAATCTAGTCAATCTTCTGATAAATCTAAAGTTGGACCAAAGAAGGAAATTGAGAAATTGGATGAACCTAAGCTAGTGGAATCTCTTAAGGAAACCAGGTATGAATTTAGAGGTAAGTGTTTTTCATGTAATGAGATAGGTCATATGAAAAGAAATTGTAAAAATAAGTCATTTAACCATGTTACAAATTTTTATTGTCATAATTGTCATGGTATGGGTCATAAAGCAATTGATTATAAGAAGCCTAAATATGATAATGATAAAAGAAATAGCAGAATGTCTAGAAACACTAACCTGGCAAATAGAAGAAGATCTAATGAGAGGACATCAAGAGAAAGAAGACCTTTTAATGAAAGAAAGCAGATCATGTGTTATAAGTGTAACAACTTTGGACACATAGCCCAAAATTGTCAAGAACCTATTAATAAACATAATCCCAGAAGCAGAACCCCAATATGTCAGTTATGCAACAACTTTGGACATACATCAAAGTACTACAGGATGGATAGAAGCAACAATGGAAGAAACTTTGGAAATGACAGAAGGAATCATGAAAGAAACTTTGGGAACAAAAGCAATAATGGAAGAAACTTCGAAAATGATAAAAAGAAATCATGAAAGTAACTCCAAAACTAAGAAAGATAGTGAAGATCAAACAAATGTAGTTAGTGAACTTCGAGAAGAACTTGATGAGGCATTTACAAAGGGATTAAATATTTTTGAGGAAAAATTAGATGATACAGAGACAGTGATTGAAGTCAGGAATTGAGTTTGATTCAACCAAGTTGAATTAAGCCTGTTCACAACACTAGAATTTGAAACTTTACTTAGAGATCAAGCTATGAGTAGGGAGGTTGAGAAAAGATGTATCTAGAATAGTTGAGATTTTAGCTAAGCTTGCTTGCAATTTGGAGCTTATCGAAACAAGTTACGAAGGAAATAAGAGTTACTATTATAGTAGAGAAAGTTTATTCTATGACAGAAGATGAAATGTATGTTTTCATGGCAATAATCATGGAGCGAAGTCTTATGGAGCATTGTCATGATGAAAGGAAGCTATGATTAACCTCAGATAGAATCTAAAGATCGAACATATGATCTTGAGCAGATATTTGATTTCTAAGCAAAACAAATCATTTTTTTCGATTTGGCCAAGTACATAATTAATGCAAGTTCTAGCTGAACAAAGAGAGTACGAACTTGATTATTTCCACATTGTGATTATCTCAGAAGCTTAGAGTACTCAAAAGTGATTTCAAGCAAAAACCTACTTCAAAAAAAGGTATTTTATCATTTTTACACAAAAAATCTTCAATAAAATTCTATTTGGTGTAATCATGGACATGTCAGTAGTTCAGAATGTTGAGAACATTGAGAGACCCAAATTGAAGGTTGTTCTTATGAAACTCTTTGAGGGAAACCCTAATTCAGCTTTATCTATTACTTTGAACAACATAGTATATTTGGAAGATGTAGGAAGTTATTTGTCTAGTAAATTTGAAAATATTGGAGGATAATTCATGAAAAAAGATATGGAAATTGTTTTCAATCATGATATGACTATAAAGTTTGGATATGAGCATCTAAAGAATTTAGACTTAGTTAGATTTTACTTTTGCTATGAACTTGATACTGAAGAGTGGACTCTAATCATATTAAGCAGAATTCATAATGGGAAGTTTTGTACGGGTGACAATGTTGTTGACATTTCAGTAGACCTTATTCATGAGGTTATTGGTCTTAGCAAACAAGGCATTGTACCTATTGGTGAGAAATTAGTTAAGAAAAAGGTTGAAATTTATACTAAGGTAGTTTATAATGGTAAGGCAATGGTGATCAACACCATCAGACAAAATGATGTGAGATTCTTGAGCAGAATCATTGCATATTCTATTTATGCAAGTTCTAAGAGCGATGAGTTGTTAGCAAGCTTTATCTATGTAGCCTACAAGATTTGTGTTGAGAAAGAACAAGTGAATTTGAGTGAGATTTTGAGAGTACAACTCCTTGAGAAGTTGGAGAAGATTAAGAGAACTGAGAATGGTGTATTCATATTTCAGTCTCTAGTTAATCATATTTTATTTCATGTACTTAAGAGATTTCTATTTTTATCAGTAACAAATATTATGAGTAGTGAAAGATGCACTATGGATAAGATAATAGATGTATGCAAAAGGTATCATGCAAAGAAAATCTTGGATAGTGGTAACTTAATCATAAGAACATTTTGTAATGATATGAAACAAAGATTTAGAATTGTACCAACAATTGTTGACAAATTTAAGAATGATATATGTTTTATGGCGGATATAGACCTAACTTATATTGAAGCAATAGAACCAAGGATACATTTCTTCATAAGTGATGATGTAGCTATTGGTTACATTGATTTAATGTTGAAATCCAAAATAGATCAAGCATTAAACTGATTTGGAACGTATGAGGAGATAACTCAGTCAGCTTACCAAGCATCACTAGAGAAAGCATCTCATAAGAAGGTTGCAACTATAATGAAAAAAGCACTATTTGAGGCCAGTATGTCAGAAGAAGAATCACAGGGAGTTAGACAAAAAAATCTTCAAACTGAAACAAACTAGTGAACAAGGTGTGATGTATGTAACACCTCTATTAGTTGGCCAAGCATCCACTATATCCATTGTAGAAGCTCCTACAGAGCAAAGTATTCCAGATGCCATTGTATTAGCTGAGCAACCTAGTGAACCTAAAAGGAAGTCTGAAAGGTTAGTACAAGTTGAGAGTCATAAATTAAAGAGAGTTAAGCAACTAGCTATTGGACTTGAGAAAAGGAAGCAAACATTGTTGAAAATTGAAGACTCCGATGAGGAAGATGATGAGGAACAAGAAGTTAAAAAGCTAGAAAAGTTCATTGTTTCTAAGCAATCAGTGGGTAAAACAAGGCAACCTTGGAAGCCTAAGATTGAAAAGATTAACATGACTATTGTTTATGAAGGGAATTTTGTGCAAATGAATAAGTTTTATGATTTTTACAATGATATTGAGAAGGAACAGATTGATATCTATACTATGAGATATATGATAAGAAACAATTTGAAATTCAAAGACAGTAAAGGTCTTGTCAATCAGAAAGTATATGACAAACTTATAGCAAAGAAGGCACTAGTTCGGGAAGAAGATATGGAACTTTGAAAATTGATGATAAGAACTATGTGCAAGACTAAAGATGAAGAAGAAATAAAGAAACTGATGGGTAAACTAGCACCCTATCTATGGAACAAAATGAGGCCAATTCTATTTATGGGTGGGACAAGAATACAATTAGAAGTGAAATTGTTGCAACTATCAATAAAATGATGATTGAGGTAGAGACAGCTCCTACCAATACAAAGAAAACTTCAGAAGTGTTAGTAAGTCGTGACACCATGCAGATTGAATCAAACTAATGTTACTGTTAACATTGATGAGAATCCTTTTGAAAGCTTTAATCAACCTAAGCCCCATTCCAAAGGTAGTCAAGATCAATTGAGACTCATTGAAGAAGAGAAAAGACAGTTAGAAGAAGAAAACAAGAAGATTGAAGAAACTGAGCTGAAATTCCTTGAAGAGGAGAAGAAGCAAAAAGAAGAAGAAAAGAGGAGAAAAGAAGAAAAATAAAATAAATTGGAAGAAGAAAAGAAATAAAAGAAAGAGAGGAGAAGGAGGAAGAAGAGATAAAATCAAAGAAGGCAACACATAAGAAACAAGAGGAAGATGAGGTGAAAGCATCTAGCTCATCCACTCCTATATCTCTTGTTAACCTTACAGGTGATGATGATAGTCAATCTACCGTGATCTCATCTTTGAATAAGTTAATTAAGAAGAACAGAATAGTCAAGAGTCTACAAAAAGCATTAATGGAGGTGACTAACATATTGCAAAACACCCTCACAACCAAACATATAGAAGTAGACCCCGAACAAAGAGCTCAAGTAGTTGTAAAATCATTTGATGATGAGTTTACAAATTTGTTGAATGTTGCTGAGTCTAAGGCTCAAATTTCACATGATGCTAATCTTTTTAGCACTATTTGTCAGAACATTCAGAATGATTTGTTGAGTCTTGATACTTGTATTAAGGAAATCCAAAGATGTCAACAAGTTGGCAAGGTACTATACATCAAATGTACTTTATCTCATAAAGATTGATCAAATATTTGGATTGCAAGATTCAAGGGAAGCTAAGTGAGTTGGGAGCTCTAACTAGTCAGATATAGCAACCCTCTTGCAGAGTTGATGAGTTTGAAGGAAAAGTTGTCGGTGTTTACACAGACATCTGGAAAAAATGACTTGAAAAGGAGCAAGTTCTAAGAAGACTATCAGAATTCAAAGAGTCTATTGCTCTGAAGATATCAGTCATTGAGAGATAGTTGGAGGAATGTGTCAAAGCAAAGGACACTTATTCCAATTTCACCTACTCTGGCCTTAATGCAGTTGAGATTGCATCATATGACTTATGTACAATGCTCACTACTGTCGAAGCAACAAAGGACTCATGGGAGAAAGGTATGAATAGTCTAAAGGCAAAATCTAATGATTGTATGAAGATAATAGTAGCTTGAGGCAACAAGACAGAAATTTTGGCAATTTTTGAAAGTTTTTTTTGACAACAAACAGATAACAATTTTTGACATTTTAACTTTTGTCATTAACATCAAAGGGGGAGAAGTTGTAGAAGAAAATTGTAGTAAGTTATGTATGTAGTAATCATATCAAAAAGGGTAGAACTTGTAATATGAAGTATATGTAATAGAAGATAAATATTGTAAGTTTTGATAAGGTTTTTTTACTTAGCCAATTTTCGTTACTTTATTGCCATCAATGCCAAAGGGGGAGATTGTTAACAATTGGCTATATGCAGTGATGTAATTGTTGTCATTAATGGAAACACATGATGTACTTGTTGTAGAAAATCTCAAAAATAAAGATACTTAGCTTTTTGGTACTCATAAAATTGTTTAAGTATGGAAATGGTTTACAACAATGTATTGTTTTATGTATGACTTGTTTATATGATGTTATTCTTGAGAGAGAAGATATATGGGGATAATATACATGTTGATGATGATGTGTATAACCTTGGACATCAGTACAGACAGTACGAAAAAGGGTTATGTAAGATTTACAAAGCAATGGAATGAAAAGTAAAGGAATTATTTTGTTTACAAAATAATTACTTGACCAATTAGGGTTGACATCCTAGATGTTTACTTTAAGTTAGAAAAGTATATTATGGTCTTAGCTGAGCTAGAAACAATTTTTGAAAAGGCATGGTATTTATGCAAAGACATCTTGGGAGATTATGTGAAGTAGCATGTGAAAGTTGTGAATGCAAAGTTTTGTATCATATGCAGAAGCGAATTTTGAAGTTTTGTATCATATGTGGAAGCAAATTTTGATAACCTAATTTTATGATCTGAGATCAAGACGAGGTCAGAGTTTAGTTGAAATAAGGTATAGTATCCATACTTCTATATTCAAGGAACTTTAATTACTTGTTTGGGCAGGGAGCTCTTCTTGTAATTGAAAGTGCACGTTTGGGCGGCGAGCTCTTCTTATACACATTTTACCACAACTCCTAAAAGGGATTCAAAGTATCCTAATAGGGACTCATATGTACTTAACGAGTTTATAGACTCCTAACAAGGCCCATCCTTTAACAAGAAACATTTATATTAGTACATCATCTTATGGGTATCATCTCCACCAGGGTTTTCCCTTGGCCAGGGTTTCCTAAGTTAACAAAATATGGTGCTATGAGTTCTCTTTATGCGTGGTTACTTTTACTATTCAACATTACTTGTTTACTTTCTTATGCATGGTTCAAAGTAATAAATAATATCTAGTTGGTGACAAAAATTTGTAGAATTTCACCACCCCCCCGCCCCACCCACCACCTTAGTATTCCCTATTTCTAACACTATCTCCCTCTCTTTGGTGGGGTTTTTGGGTGGTTTTTCTCTGTATGCTTCTCAGGTTATATTTTGCTAGGGCTTTTTGTTTGGACTGTGGAGCCTTGTCTCAGTATATTTTATGTATTTAGGCTTTCTAGCATTCTGTCTTGGGTTGTTCATCGATTGCTTCTTTGCTATGGGTACCTTTTGTGCTTGATGGGTTATTGAATATATTTCTGTTGAATATAAAACATATTATGAATATATTACATATATTTACTCTGCCCTATTGTTGCTTTCTATGATTCATCGGTGTTCTTGGGCTTGGCCCCACTTGGTGGTCTTTTCCTTTGCTTCATTTATGGATATTAGCTCTTGCTCTTTTCTGAGATCATTTCTTTTCATATGTAGATGACTCAATGTGTCTTTCATTATGGTTGGTTCAGAAGCTTATCGTTTCATGATTATGAGGTTGGCATAGGCTCAACAAGCTTTTATAACTAGGTCTCTTGAATAACAATATAAGGAAATAGAAATTTTGATATAGTTGTTAAACTTATTCGGAGATGGTTTAGCCTAAACCTTAATTAATTGGCTACATGATAAGGGTTTTCTTTCGAACTTATTCTATAATCTATAATCTTAACCTTTAACTAAGCATGGGATCACAAAGGATCTTAAGGGATATCAATAATAGAGTAGCAACCAAAGAAAAATAAGCACCACTAAAAGTTAATTCAATAATCTAATCAAATTAGCCTCATAAATCAACAAGAGACTAGAATGTTAAGAGGAATATATAGCTGAATCTAGACAAGGATTCATTTATTAACATAATGATAGTCATATTTAACACTTTTCATCACAATAGAGCAAGCTTATTAATTGTTGCTTATACCTTATTTTTGGATAGTTGGAATTTATGTAATTAACTAATAATTATACTTTGCACTTACTATTAATGTGGAGTTTGGAAATATGGCATAAACAATAAAGGAAGGAAAGGGAAACATGTTTAAAGGGGTCTGTGTTGCAAAGCTTTCCTTATGTGTTGATTAGTTTCGTATTTGTCTCCCTTGGTTTTTTTGTTCCTTAACTCTAGCTACTAACCCACTTCTAGAAGATTGTCATGTGTTGTCTTGCATATGGAGGATAGATCTCAACCTTTTGTCTAGATTTTTGACTCGTTTGTCTCTCCTTGGGCACATTATTCCCTTTTCATCATATTTGTAACTTTTTGTAAGAAAAACTTATATTTTCACTAGGGTATGCCCCTTTTAAATTTGTATAATTTTGGACTTCAATCCCAGGATAGACTGGAGGTTTTCTTACTTCATTCTTTCCTACCAGTGCTTGTTTGAACAGAGAACTATGTAAACTTTTTTTACCAATATAATACAAGGCTTTGGTCATTTATTGATTTAAAAAAAAACAAATACACATCAAGTACACATAAGCAACTACAAATACAATTTCCATTCCTCAAGGGATCCTTCATGTTGAGTCGTGTTAAGAAGTTTATATTAATTAGTTTAAGTCTCAAGTACAATGTCTCATGATCATAGAGAAATAACCGATCATTATCTTATAAGAAAATGCATAAGTACAACTAATACAATGAAAATACATCCAATGAATAACATCCACCACACATGTCACATGGTATGCAAGAATAGATACAAGTACATCCAAATACAAGGTACATGTTAACATATATATACATCAATTGAATAGAAATCTTCTAGATATGAATAAGAATGGTAAAAGGTACAACTGGACCAACGAGCATCCAACATTCACAAATTTGAGGGGGACCCAGATGGTAAGAAGTCGCTACCTCCCGACAGTGTGGTCACCTAATTAGGCTCTCACTTTCACCATACAAGGAAGACAATGAACAATCCACAAATGGCTAATCAATCATAAAACATTCCTAGGAAAGGAATCCTAATAGTCAAAACTACTTCAAGGGTAACACAAACTCCTTGAGAAAAGATAATTAAAATCAAAAGACACTCATTCAAAACCAACATCACATACCAAGTCAACATTCATATATCAAATACAATAAAGTATCTATGAGGCCTCACCTCGACCCATCATAGCATAGACATTGCATTTCCATTTTGTTACCTAAACTAGATATTTTGACATATATTTTGATACTTGACAGATAGTCAATTTTGCTACTTAATCAATGATATTTACGTTGTGGTTTTCCATTATGATATGTATTAGGACATAATTGGCATAGTGGATGAATTAATGGATATTTATTAAATACTTCATTATTATGTTAGAAATGAGTTTTAATGTGATTCTAATGCTTGATGTGATCTTGTTAAGGAAGTTAGTAAAGTACAATTCATGAAGGCTAATGATTAACTGATTATATGTAAATGATAGAAAATAGAGAGTTGATTATGAAATGTGTTATGTGCGAATTGTAGAATAACAAAGTTATCATGTACTTTTATTTTCATATGTATTTTATGTGTGGCTTTTCATTGGACTATTGATGCTAGAGTTTAGTATGTACGAAAGGAACCATGCAAACATAATGGGGAAACAAGGTATAAACACATGTAAATATGACTTTGCCAAGGTGAATCCTTATAAGATTCATAAACCTCGTTGTGATTTGTTTATTTTGTAAATGTGAGATGTATGTGTGTAGTATGTGTTTCGTGTGTAGATTTTGAACGTGTCATGTGTAATGTATAGTGAATTTTGTGTGTGTCACTTGACACTTGTACTCATTATGTGAAGATGACATGTTCTTTGATGATGGATCATGTGGCCACCTTACCCTAAGTTGAATACCTTAATTGAGAAATTTGACTTACTACCTTAAATTAGTGTTAGTGAACGAATTGTCCTCCAAGAAAATATATACAAATATAACCCTGAATGCCCAAATGAGAAGACTAATCAGCACTAACAGTTGGATAGGTTATTATTAGATTAATAACCTTCCTCTAAATTTTATCAGGTACAACTCCCCGTATGAAATGTTCAATGAATCAAATGTGAATGCTTTTACCAGAAAGCATAAAAGGATATCAAACATCTACTTGTAAATACAGCGTAGGTGCGGAAATCTAAACTACAACAAGAAAGCATTAACAAATGACACAAAGTTCATTTGCATGCAGCATTACAAATAGGATGAAATATGAGAAAGTAAAGAGATAGAGCTTTTAGAACACTTTGAAATCAAGTATATTCAGGAATTCATGACATAAATGCATTTAGAGAAAACTGAAAGTCATACAAAGATAACACTTAGTGGAAAGAAAAATTGCCTGGACTCAAAGTTCTGGTATGCAATTATCTTCTGAGTCTCCCTCCTCTAAAAATGCTGAAACAACAAAGTTCTCATTACATCATACATCTAAATCACTAACTGAAAAGGAAACTTGAATTCCCTCTCCCTGCATACATTCAAAATCAAAATATCCCCTGTTTCCAGCTCATAGTTTGGAAAATTAGACAAAACTATGCTCTTTCTCTCCCAACAAATGAAACTTTCAATCCAACTCCTTCGTTTTGTAGCCCAAAGTCTACAAACCCAGCAGAAAGTGGAACCCTTTGTGGTTTGAAAATACCTTCATAAATAGCTAGTTGATGTGTATTTTCAGTTTGCATAACTGATTCTTGGAATTTGACTATCCATCTTCCTCTTCTTATGTTTTCTCATTGATATTTTAATAACCTTATAAAACATTAATGAAAAAGTCTTATAAGGATAATTTGACATATTAAATGAGACTTAGACAAGTGGCACATGATTACATTATCCCAATATAAAAATATTCTTGATGCTGGTCGGATTCAAAATAATTTTGTCAGCAAAAATGGGTCTCGGTACGGGAGGCATAAATAATTGTCCCATCGTTGGATCTTATTGAATTTTGGATATGTTGGAGAGATCCTAATTCCGCACAACTTGACCAAAGCAATCAAGAAAATTATATTCGAGTCAAAAGTTATTGAAGACTGAGTGAAGGTATATAAAACTGCCAGAATAATCGAACCCGTTGAACCTGTTTGAACCATTCGAACTCAACATTTGAACCTTATCTTTGAATTACTTTGGACCACTTTGAACTTCTAAACCAAGCCACTGAATCATACATGTGAACCTCTCAGAATAGATCGTCGAACCTGCATGAGCATAGTGAATTGTTTTGAACCGCTTTGAACTGCTTTGAACTTCAATTCGAAGTGGTTCAACAAATCTAAACTTGAAGCTTTGAAATTGTGACCATATTGGGTACTAACAAGGGCTCTAACTGTGGGACTGATTTTGATGCAAAATTAGAGAACTCCAGTAATCTCTGGGAAAAGAACAGTGCCTTGACCATTGGGCAAATAGAGTCAAGAAGAAGATCGGGAGCTGCTTGCAGAGAGGGTGGAGGGGAGCAAGGCAAAATCAGCAAACAAAACCAACAACCAACACCTAAACTACCAGCAAGCACGAGGATTGCACATTATCCCAACTACACTACGCACAACAAAAACTTATTTACAATATTTAAAAAGGTAGGTAAAGAACCTACCAAGAGATCGGAAGAAAGAAGAAGTTAAGTGAATCCATTTACCGGTTGAGAGAAATAGGAGCTTTTCTGAATCAGCAAAGTGTACCTCAATGGACCAGCTCCAAACCATTGCCCGATGACAACTCTTTTAATACCCCACTTCAAACTAATAGTGTGCATGCACATGCTAATCCAACTCTCTTTTCCAAAGAGCTATAACTCATCATAGTATTCATCTCCACTTAAGAATTGATTCTTCACACTATCAGGATTAGACTCCACTTCAAACTGAAAAATATGAAGTAAAAATGCCTCGCCAAAAGATGGCGTACAATGTTTCGAAATGCTATCATGAAGATCTAATTCTTGCACATGGTTATGATCAACTTGCAGCCATAATGATGCTTCTTTCAGCATACGATCAGACCTTGGATATATATCTTCTTCATTCCTTTCAAGGAACCAGCTGTGATCAAATATATCATAAATTCCATCCCCTTCTCTTCTCAGAATGTCATCACACTTTTCAGCATTACCCAAATCAGCAACATCATGCATAGATGGATGAAAAGGAAAATTGCCAATAAATACTTCATTCTGAAATTGATTTGAAAAAGTACCTGAGGCCTCATCCAAGAAATGATCCAGCTTGAGTGATGAAAAAAATGTACCTATGATTCCTTCTTCTCCATTAAGAATCGCATTCTCCAACACATTGGCTGAACCACCACTAGATTGAAGGCCAGCTTCATATTCTTCTTTCTCAACAAGAAATTCAGTAGGGGCATCTTTTTTTAGAGACATCTTTGTCTCATCTTCATGAAGAATTGGATCACCATCAAGAGGATTGGTTTGAGAGACATCTTCAGGCTGAAGACATAGCAAAAATTCAGCAACGACCCTTTCTTGTTGATCAAATGATATTTCTTTCCATGCTTCAGCTGGACAGTTTACAGGCTGAGTGTTGATTTCAGCATTTTTAGAATGAAAAAGAAACTCTTCTTCATGCACTTTCACCTTGTCATAGTTGCAAATTTCATCATCAAATTCAAACAATCTTTGCACGTGCTGATTACTAGCTTGCAAGCATAAGGAATCATCTTCTTTCTTCATAGAAATAAGAAGTTCAGTCTCAGGCTGCATACTATCCTGAATCTCTCCATTAAAAGCAACATCATTTACAAGGTTCGCTGTTGCAACATATTCAAGTAAAGACTCTTTCTCTACATTCTCCTTCAAAGGATTAATAACCTCACAATCTTTTGTGGTATTTAAAGATTTATTTTCAGACAAGGCACCTGAAGAAAGTATCTCAATAGAATCTTTAGGAAAAGAACAATCACCATGACTTTCTAATGTACCAATTTTTACATGAGATGAGGAAAGATCTCGAGAAAAGATTTCATCATTATGGCTTACCTTTACTCTGGTGTTGTTGCAAGTATTCTCTTCTTGTAAAATTGGATCAACATGATGCTAGAGTAATTCTGGCTGGATTTCTTCTTCTAAATATTGCATCTTGGGTCTTTTCTTGATGAGGATAGCACCATAAAAAGATTTCAGCCAGCTTACTTGTTTTGCAAGTTCTTCGGTAACCTCTTTGATAGGATTGTTTTGGAATGGTGGGATGAAGATAAATATATTTGATGTATCTTCTTCTTTTGCTGGAACCCATTCCTTCAGGATTTCTTGATTTGCAAGGAAGACTTTCCGACATTCTTCCTCAATAGAGCTGCCAACCTCCATCCTCGGGGAGGTACCTTCAAATTTTTGAGAAAAGAAAACACTGAAACTACGATTCTTTCCCCAGCGGAGTCGCCAAAAATCTGTTAGTGAACAGATTGTCCTCCAAGAAAATATATACAAATATAACCCTGAATGCCCAAATGAGAAGACTAATCAACACTAACAGTTGGATAGGTTATTATTAGATTAATAACCTTCCTCTGAATTTTATTGGGTACAGATCCCCGTATGAAATGTTTAATGAATCAAATGTGAATGCTTTTACAAGAAAGCATAAAAGGATATCAAACATCTACTTGTAAATACAATGTAGATGTAGAAATCTAAACTACAGCAAGAAAGTATTAACAAATGACACAAAGTTCATTTGCATGCAGTGTTACAAATAGGATGAAATCTGAGAAAGTAAAGAGATAGAGCTTTTAGAACACTTTGAAATCAATTATATTCAGGAATTCATGACATAAATGCATTTAGAGAAAACTGAAAGTCATACAAAGATAACACTCAGTGGAAAGAAAAATTGACCAGACTCAAAGTTCTGGTATGCAATTATCTTCTGAGTCTCCCTCCTCTAAAAATGCTAAAACAACAAAGTTCTCATTACATCATACATCTAAATCACTAACTAAAAAGGAAACCTGAATTCCCTCTCCTTGCATACATTCAAAATCAAAATATCCCTTGTTTCCAGCTCACAGTCTGGAAAATTAGACAAAACTCTGCTCTTTCTCTCCTAGCAAATGAAACTTTCAATCCAACTCCTCTATTCTGCAGCCCAAAGTCTACAAACCCAGCAGAAAGTAGAACCCTTTGTGGTTTGAAAATACTTTCATAAATAGCTGGTTGATGTGTATTTTCAGTTTGCATAACTGATTCTTGGAATTTGACTATCCATCTTCCTCTTCTTATGTTCTCTCATTGATATTTTAATAACCTTATAAAACATTGATGAAAAAGTCTTATAAGGATAATTTGACATATTAAATGAGACTTAGACAAGTGACACATGATTACATTATCCCAATATAAAAATATTCTTGATGCTTGTCGGATTCAAAATAACTCTGTCAGCAAAAATGGGTCTCGGTACAGGAGGCATAAATAATTATCCCACCGTTGGATCTTGCTTAATTTTGGATATATTGGAGAGATCCTAATTCCACACAACTTCATTAGAGCGATCGAGAAAATTATATCCGAGTCAAAAGTTATTGAAGACTAAGTGGAGGTATATAAAACTGCCAGAATAATCGAACCCATTGAACCTGTTTGAACCATTTGAACTCAACATTTGAACCTTCTCTTTGAATCACTTTGGACCACTTTGAACTTCTGAACCAAGCCACTAAATCATACATGTGAACCTCTTAGAATAGATCATCGAACCTGCATCAACACAGTGAACTATTTTGAACCGCTTTGAACTGCTTTGAACTTCAGTTCGAAGTGGTTCAACAACTCTAAACTTGAAGCTTTGAAATTGTGACCGTATTGGGTACTAACAGGGGCTCTAAATGCGGGACTGATTTTGATGCAAAATCAGAGAACTCCAGTTCGAAGTGTCAATACTTTAAGTTAGGGGGCTAATAATGACCACTCGGGTGCCTAGAAGACTTAGGAGACCCCAAAAAGAATGCATTTCATACCGAATTCCAAAAATGAGAGTGATATATAGAGGCATGGTCAAATTAGAAACTCACTTGGCCACTCTCTATCTTTAGATACAACTAGGGTTTGGAGTAAGAGGATAAGGAGCTCTACTACAACTTTCATTTGCCATTGCTTGCAGTGAGGTTGGTATCCATGATCCATGATGTTCTTCATTTGCATGATAAATTTGGTGTATTGTAGATGTGGTTTGTGGAAAAAGATCCTTTGTTTGAGTGTTGCATGAGAGAAGTTTATGTGATTTCTTCCTTGAATCTTGTTTATTTACATGTTGTGTGTTTGTGTAGTGGTTGTGAAGCATCACTCACCCGTGGGAGGGAAGAGATGCTTGGGTGAAGGGGTTAGTTGGGCTCACTCATGGAACTAAGGAACTCTCCCATGTGTGTAGATGAATTTTATGTGTTCAATGGAATATGGACTTCTTGTTTACTTGCATTTTGGGAGGCATAAGGAGGTGAGTAAAGAGGGGAGTCATTGTAAGCCTCAAAAGGGCATGTTGATAATGAGAATACGTGCATATTTGTGAATCATTGTTTGGAAATCCTCCTCATGGAGAGAGCCCGCCTTCACCCCATGACTTGATTCAATTGTTGAATCTTTGTACAAGCCTTGGGTTGGGTTGTCTTGTAATGTATTGTGTAGAGTTTTGTTATATTGTTGTGATCATGCATGATATGTGACTATGTAGTATGCTACCGTTTGTGCCTTGTTTCCACAAGCTCGATGGGTGACCTCCTTGAGGCCTACATTGGGAGGTGAGCCTCCATGGTTCTACATTTGTCTCTTATTTGCAGGTTTTTGCTTGAGGCCTTGGACATTTGAAGATTGTGAAGTCTTACCTTTGCATAGAAGGAGATAATACTATTATATTTGTATTGAAATGGAGGACAACTCCATCTTATTATGTGAATTCATTGTATTGTAGGAGTGTTGTTATTGATCTCATGCATATGCCAAATAGAGAGAGATTGTGAAACATCTTGCTTGTGAGGTCCTTCCATTGTGTATCTTGATATGATGGTTCCATCACCCCATTTCTTGCTTGATATTGTGTTGAATGCAATCTTGAGAGGAACATGAAGAAAAAATCTCATTGTTTTGATGTTGCCTTATCATTACTTAAAATTAGGATGAATTGAAGAAAATAAAATTGTATTATGATATAAATTGGAAGTATCAATAGAATATTATCATTTTTTTATTCTTATGTCCTCAAATTTCATAAGAATAATTCAATTGCATTGGTGTTCAGTGTTGATGTCGAATTAGTTGTAGAATATGCAATTGATAGCTAATGGATTTGTGGATAGTTTAATTATAAAATTGGATGTCAATAATGTATATTGAATAAATGATGTTCATGAAATTATAATCAATGGATTTCATTTAAGTTCCATGTTAATGTATCTTGCAAGTAGATTTTGTTGGTAATTTGATAGTTGTTTTACATTAGATTTGCTTATTAGAAAGAAATTATAATGCATAATGCAATGATAAAATATCATCATCTCAAGTCTAAACAATCTTAGAGAATACATGAAAAGAACTAGACAAATAAGTTAAGCTAAAAAAAAGACCTATAGATGCATATTCTTTCTAGAAAATGCATGGGTAAATCTAATAAGACCCTTGCTATTATAATCAAATAAAATAATAGACCTTGAATAAATTAATAATATCTTGAATTGGTAAGTAGAAATAAATCAATTCCAAAATCTTCCCTATCAAATTAATGTCAGACTTAGTCCTTGTTTAATGATATGACCCTATACAAAAGGATGTATACAAAAAAAAGAAAAAGAAAAGAAAGTAAATCTTTTATAATCCTAAATTGACCTAACATAATAAATAAGTCAATATATATCTTATGACCAAACCCATTCCCCTTACCTAAGCGTACCACATTCCATACCATCTAAAAAGCAACTCAAGCTAAAATAAGTAAATGACTAAATGATGATGGGATGTTCTAGGTGGTCAGGTAAGTGGTTGACTTGGTGGAGCATTAAAAATCAAGAAATCATATGTCAGACAAGAGACAAATACTCTCCCTAGGCGCCTAGTCTTGGGAGGGGTGAAAACAATTAATAAAAAGCAAAACTAAATTCTCTCCCACCACGCCTAGGAACAAATGGAGCCTTGGAAAATGTCCAAGAAAACTCATGTTGAAGCTTAAGCTCATTTAATGCATGTTGCCTTGGAGTTGCAACAACCCACGTACCATATCTCAACTACTCCCTAGGTGCCAAGTGGGAGGGACCCATTAAAAAGGATGATAAAAGACCTTGCCAACAATATTTAACACCCCCCTTAATGCTTAATTCACCTAGCTTGTATCATGTGCTTGGGAGTTGGGAAAAAGGGAGACATTGGGAAATGCTCCATGTCAGTTCCCTTCCAATGAAATATATGTGTCAGAACCTTCCCCATCTTGTCTAAGTGCATTAAATGGAATTATACACATGTCAAGTTTAGTGGAGTATGTTTTATGGGCACGTGACCTTAGAATTCTTAGAGTTCGATTTGGGGGGGAAAGGTTGAAAAAGAAAATTTATATATTAATTTCATTTTAAGTTAAATAGGTGGCCATAGATGTATAGGAAATTAATGAAAATTGTTTTTTTTAAATTTTAGTATGTCTTCTTTTAATGTTGTTTTTTTTGTATTGAGTTATAGTTGGAAAGAATAAAATTTGGATATATGACATTATGGAGATTAGGGACAAGTGCCATTAAGGTTGTTTAAATTATTAAATGTGTTGCTTAATCGATGTTTAGGAATACATTATATTAGTGGAAGTTACTAATTTTTTTCCTTAAATTAAATAAACAAATAAAAACATTATTAGTAATGTTAGCCCTTAATCATTATTATCTTTTATGAAGTGTCTTTTTTTATTTCGAATAAATCTAATGTATTGTTTTACCCTTGTATTTGGGGTGTCAACACTATTGAGGGATAAACAAATAAATAAGGAATTTAATTAAATAAATGAATAAAGAATATAATTTTCAATACCTAA
Organism: Cupressus sempervirens; assembly: GCA_028749045.1. NCBI lineage: Eukaryota > Viridiplantae > Streptophyta > Pinopsida > Cupressales > Cupressaceae > Cupressus > Cupressus sempervirens. The sequence goes on along the minus strand of CM053784.1, from coordinate 525,088,215 downwards.
TTTGAAACCTAAAATTAGACAAGTAAATAAATAAATAAGTAACCTTAAATTATAATCAAATAACAATAATAAATAAATAAATAAATAAATTTAAAATTAAATAAATAAAGGAATATGTACAACCAGTATTCTGGAGATAAGTGCCCTAGGAAATAATCGACATTATATCAAGATTCCATACACAAAACTATAATATGAAGAGTGTAAAACAATTATGACCCATTATGACCTCTAAGGATAAATTTATGAATGTATCGTAATGGAATCACTAACAAGATGATAAGCATGATGATAGTGAACTTTGTTACCTGAAGACCTATGTTGAAGTATCAACGCACCTAGGAGTCGTTAAGCTTTGAATTCAGCACATGATTGCATTGTGATACCCTAGTGTACTTCAAAACTATGAAATTGTAGGTCTCCACCTCTATTCCAATTGACAGAGGTTATCTATTGCATATAGGTATACGTGTAATTGTCCCTTGTTGTACCCTTTTACAAAAAAAATTAGTTGTGATTTTTTTTGCCTTGTACAATTATGGGCATGACATTCTGGTATTAGAGCTTTGGGTTACAACACTAGGAGCCTAACCCATTATGTCTAACCTATGAACTGTAACTTTGTGTAGGATGCCTGCAAGCACCCGCAACGGTCGTCGGAGGGGCAGATGTCCTAGAGCAAACCTAGTAGGCCAAGAGGGGGCAAGACAGGATGTGGGAGGACCCCCATTGCAGCAACCTCCAAATATTGATCAGGTTTTGAATGCTATTAATAATTTGATTGGGGTAGTACAACAGAGGTTACTGCTTGTCATTCCACAGCAAGGACAGCAAGATGTAGAAGGGCATGGGACCAATACTAGGGAAAGGAGTAGAAGTTCCTCACCTAGACTTGTAGAGGATCAGGAGGAAGTATCAGTCCACTAGGTCGAGCCATCCCCTACACTAGAGCGAGCACCAATGAGAGCACCCCGAGATATTGGGGATGAGATTAGTGACCTACTACGACTCAAGCCACCCATATTCACTAATACCATAGATGGCACACGTGCGAAGGCATGGCTACAAAGTTTACAGAAGTACTTTGGATTACATGCCCACGGGAGTAATCTGAAGGCACAACTGGCCATACACCTATTACGAGAGGATGCCTCCACTTGGTGGCAGCAGGAGGAGACTATAAGGAGAGTAGACATAGAGACAATCACACGGGAGTCCTTTATGGACCGTTTCAGAAATTGATATTTATCGGAGCACTTTAGACAGAGGCAGGTAGACGAGTTCCATGATCTTCAGTATAGGGGTCTCACGGTGGCCCAGTATGAGAGCAGGTTCTTGGAGCTACTTCATTATGTGGAGTACATGAGAGATGAGAAGCTATGCATCCATCAGTTCATTAAGGGCCTTAACTTATCTCTCTAGGGATTAGTACGACTGACATTTCATACCACTTTCAAAGAGGCAGTTGACATGACATTGGTTACCGAAGACATTCGTACTAGACAGGAATCTCGAGATAGGTCCCATAACCAGAACCCATCCCAATAGCCAACATAGTAGAAACCCTCTTGGAAGGGTAATTAGATTCATTTAGTGGGGTCCTCAAAGGCCCCACAAACATAGCAAAGAGGCCAACATGACACTAGGTAGAGGTCTTCTTAGGGTTATCAGGGCTCTACACCCAAATAGTGGTAGTCATAGGGCCTTAGGCTTGATCAAAGGCCACAGAACCCGTATACATAGCCAGCCAGGACTCAACAGTCCTTTAGGGGAGACTTTAGTGAATCTAGCAAGATCAGGGGTCAATAGCACTCCAAACCCCAGGGAGTGTAGATTCAGACCTGCATGCCATGTTATGCTTATGGTGGTATGGGTCATATTGCGAGAGAGTGTCCTTAAGGTCCCACAGTAGGCAGTCAGCGAGGAGCCACTAGATATCTCGACATATATTTTCATACTTGATGGACAGTGAATTTTGCTACTTAACCAATGATATTTACCTTGTAGTTTTCCATTATGATATGTATTAGTACATAATTGGCATAGTGGATGAATTAATGGATATTTATTTAGTACTTCATTATTATGTTAAAATGAGTTTTAATGTGATTCTAATGCTTAATGTGATCTTGTTAAGTTAGTAAAGTATAGTTCATGAAGGCTAATGATTAAATAATTATATGTAAATGATAGAAAATAGAGAGTTGATTATGAAATGTGTTATGTGCGAATTGTAGAATAACTAAGTTATCATGTACTTTTACTTTTATACATATTTTATATGTGGCTTTTCATTGGACTACTGATGCTCGAGTTCAACATGTAGGAAAGGAACCATGGAAACATAATGGAGAAACAAGGTATAAACACGTGTAAAAATGACTTTGCCAAGGTGAATCTTTATAAGATTCGTAAACTTCATTGTGATGTGTTTATTTTGTAAACATGAGATGTATGTGTGTAGTATGTATTTCATGTGTATATTTTGAACGTGTCGTGTGTAATGTATAGTGAATTTTGTGTGTGTCACTTGACACTTGTACTTGTTATGTGAAGATGACATGTTCTTTGATGATGGATCATGTGGCCACCTTGCCTCGAGTTAAATACCTCAATTGAGAAATTTGACTTACTATCTTAAATTAGTAAAGAGAACAAGGTTACCACCATAAAAAAATTGAAACTTGAACTTACCTAGCATTGTGAGGGCCATAAAGTAGCTCTAAGTATATTTTGTGATAAAAATAAACCCTACCCATGTTAATACTTTAAGTTAGGGGGTTAATAATGACCACTAGGGTGCCTAGAAGACCTAGGAGACCCCAAAAAGAATGCATTTCATATTGAATCCGAAAATGAGAGTGATATATAGAGGCATGGTCAAATTAGAAACTCACTTGGCCACTCTCTATCTTTAGATACAACTAGGGTTTGGAGGAAGAGGATAAGGAGCTATACTACAACTTTCATTTTTCATTGCTTGGAGTGAGATTGGTATCCATGATCCATGATGTTCTTCATTTGCATGATAAATTTGGTGTATTGTAGATGTGGCTTATGGAAAAATATCCTTTGTTTGAGTGTTGCATGAGAGAAGTTTATGTGATTTCTTCCTTGAATCTTGTTTATTTACATGTTGTGTGTTTGTGTAATGGGTGTGAAACATCACTCACCTTTGGGAGAGAAGAGATGCTTGGGTGAAGGGGTTAGTTGGGCTCACTCATGGAGTTGAGGAACTCTCCCATTTGTGGAGATGAATTTTATGTGTTCAATGGAATATGGACTTCTTGTTTACTTGCATTTTGGGAGGTATAAGGAGGTGTGTAAAGAGGGAAGTGATTGTAAGCCTCAAAAGGGCATGTTGATAATGATAATATGTGCATATTTGTGAATCATTGTTTGGAAATCCTCCTCATGGAGGGAGCCCACATTCACCCCATGACTTGATTCAATTATTGAATCCTTGTGCAAGCCTTGGGTTAGGTTGTCTTGTAATGTATTGTGTAGAGTTTTGTTATATTGTTGTGATCATGCATGATATGTGGTTGTGTAGTGTGCAACCATTTGTGCCTTGTTTCCCCAAGCTCAGTGGGTGGCCTCCTTAAGGCCTAGGTTGGGAGGTGAGTCTCCATGGTTCTACATTTGTCTCTTATTTGCAGGTTTTTGCTTGAAGCCTTGGACATTTGGAGATTGTGAAGTCTTACCTCTGCATAGAAGAAGATAATACTATTGTTTTTGTATTGAAATGGACAACAACTCCATCTTATTATGTGAATTCATTGTATTGTAGGATTTTTTTTATTGATCTCATGCATATGCCAAATAGAGAGAGATTGTGAAACATCTTGCTTATGAGGTCCTTCCATTGTGTATCTTGATATGATGGTTCCACCACCCCATTTCTTGCTTGATATTGTGTTGAATGAAATCTTGAGAGGAACATGAAGAAAAAATCTCATTGTTTTGATGTTGCCTTATCATTACTATTGGAAATGATTGAAATGATCATAAGAAAAGTTGTTGGAATAATATATGGAACTGGTAAAGAATGTCCTCTATCATTGTTTTGTCATTGATGTCAAACTTGCTACTTGCAGGGATGACAATTGCTTTAGTGATCCAAATACTATCAATTAGTTGATTGTCAAGGTGGAGGCAATCAATAAGATGTAACTAGAACACCTAGAGAAAGGTTGAAGTTATGATGTTGTAATGAAGTACATGGATCAATTAAGTCATTGATGAAACAGTGTATTGGATGACATACTAAAAGATACTAAGAATGAGCACACTGAAACATATCAAAGATCTAAGGTTTTAGCTAAGTCTTTTGTAAAGCTCAAACTAAGTTCATTAGAGAAAAGGAGTCGAGCAAGCTAGTAAGAGCCGAGCAAATTCCTAGTTAAAGTGCCGAGCAAGTTTAGATGCCGAGCAGAACCAAGTGCCAAGAAAAACCAAGTGCCGAGCAAAACCAAGTGCCGAGCAGAATCAAGTGCCGAGCAGAATCAAGTGCTGAGCAGAATCAAGTGCTGAGCAGAACCAAGTGCCAAGCAAGTATAGGTGCTGAGTAACACAGAGGTGCCGAGCACCAGTAACTCAATAATGCCAAGTTGCTACATTATTTTGGAAATCGAAGATTCGTCAGATCTAAGCCGACAAAGTTGTTATCTAGAAATCTGTGAATTAAAAGGAAGATAAGAATGATGAGTTGGTGGCATAGAACACCATGTAGAACGTTTTTAAGATACAACTGGCGAAGTTTTTAGAAGAGAACAAGATATGGGGTAGATACATTGTATCCTACCTAATCCATTTTGAAACCCTAAGATTGGAAAAGGAGAATTGAGCGACAAAAAGAAAATTAGACTTCTATATAAGAAGACATAAGATAATGAAGAAAAAGTGTGTGTGTGTGAAAAGAGGGGATAGTGAGAGAGAGAGCCGTGGTCAAGCATAAAAGCATGAAGTGTTGTAGAATGTGCTAAGGAGAAGAAAGCATAGGAACTTTGTTTAAATAGTCGACCACAAGAATGATTGCATTGGAAAAATGATTAATAAGACTCAAGGAGACGAAGCTTGAGAGGGAGACAAGCAGTCAGAGCTGAAGTGATTGAAGCCAGGCATAAGGATTGAACTGAAAGAGTGATATGAAATCTGCAAAGTATGTTGTAAGTTATATTAGATCAAAAGACTATTATTGTTACTTTCTAGCAATTGTAACAGTAAGATAAATCCTATGGACTTAGGTTGGTTTAACAACCATTAGATAAATCCTTTAACAGGGTGACATTCTAAGTGAATGTTCTAAAGACCTTTAACCAGGCCCATTCCTAACAGTTTGGTGAAATCCTCTAACAAGGTCACATTTAATTGTGTGTTGTAAGCCTTTAACAGGGCAGGCTTTTAACAAGGCATCACTTCAGAAGAGTGAGAATCAAGTAGCATGTTACTGGTGGTTTTTCCCAAATTGGGTTTCCACGTAAATCATTGTGTCAAGTGTTGATCTTGAATGTTTTATCTTTGCATGTTGATTTACAGTAATTTGCTTATATGACTGATTTAAGTTTGAACATATGAAAATGATATGGAATCATTAAAAGTATTAAAAATATATTAATAGGGCATTTGGACCTTGAATAACTGATTCACCCCCCCCTCTCAGTTATTCTAAAGAATTCTAACAATTACTTAAAATTAGGATGAATTGAAGAAAAGAAAATTGTATTATGATATACATTGGAAGTATGAATAGAATATTATCATTTTCTTATTCTTATCTCCTCAAATTTCATAAGAATAATTCAGTTGCATTGGTGTTCAGTGTTGATTTTGAATTAGTTGTAGAATATGCAATTGATAGCTAATGGATTTGTGGATAGTTTAATTATAAAATTGGATGTCAATAATGTATATTGAATAAATGATGTTCGTGAAATTATAATCAATGGATTTCATTTAAGTTCCATGTTAATGTATCTTACAAGTAGATTTTGTTGGTAATTTGATAGTTGTTTTACATTAGATTTGCTTATTAGAAATGAAATTATAATGCATGATGTAATGATAAAATATCATCATCTCAAATCTAAACAGTCATAGAGAATACATGAAAAGAACTAGACAAATAAGTTAAGCTCAAAAAAAGACCTGTAGATGCATATTTTTTCTGGAAAATGCATGGGTAAATCCAATAAAACCCTTGCTATTATAGTCAAATAAAATAATAGACCTTGGATAAAATAATAATATCTTGAATTGCTAAGTAGAAATAAATCAATTCCAAAATCTTCCCTATTAAATTAATGTCAGACTTAGTCCTCGTTTCATGATATGACCCTATACAAAAGGATGCATACAAAAAAAAAGTAAGAAAAGAAAGTAAATCTTTTATAATCCTAAACTGACCTAACATAATAAATAAGGTAATATATATTTTATGACCAAGCCCATTCCCCTTACCTAAGCGTACCACATTCCATACCATCTAAAAAGCAACTCAAGCTAAAATAAGTAAATGACTAAATGATGATGGGATGTTCTAGGTGGCCAGGTAAGTGGTTGACTTGGTGGAGCATTAAAAATTAAGAAATCCTATGTTAGACAAGAGACAAATACTCTCCCTAGGCACCTAGTCTTGGGAGGGGTAAAAATAATTAATAAAAAGTAAAACTAAACTCTCTCCCACCACACCTAGGAGCAAATGGAGCCTTGGAAAATGTCCAAGCAAATACATGTTGAAGCTTAAGCTCATTTAATGCATGTTGCCTTGGAGTTACAGTAACCCACATACCATATCTCAACTACTCCCTAGGCATCAAGTGGGAGGGACCCATTAAAAAGGATGATAAAAGACCTTGCCAACAATATTTAACACCCCCCTTAATGCTTAATTCGCCTAGCTTGTATCATGTGCTTGGGAGTTGGGAAAAAGGGAGACATTGGGAAATGCGCCATGTCAATTCCCTTCCAATGAAATCTGTGTCAGAACCCTCCCCATCTTGTCTAAGTGCTTTAAATGGAATTAGACCCATGTCAAGTTTAGTGGAGTATGTTTTATGGGCACGTGACCCTAGAATTCTTAGAGTTCGATTTGGGGGGCAAGTTTGAAAATAGAAAATTTATATATTAATTTAGTTTTAAGTTAAATGGGTGGGCATAAATAAATAGGAAATTAATGAAAATTGTTTTTTTTAAATTTTTAGTATGTCTTCTTTTAATTTTGTTTTTTTTTGTATTGAGCTATAGTTGGGTAGAATAAAATTTGGATATATGACATTATGGACATTAGGGACAAGTGCCTTTAAGGTAGTTTAAATATTTAAAATGTGTTGTTTAATTGATGTTTAGGAATACATTATATTAGTGGAAGTTACTATTTTTTTTCCTTAAATTAAATAAACAAATAAAAACATTATTAGTAGTGTTAGCCCTTAATCATTATTATCTTTTGTGAAGTATCTTTTTTAATTTTGAATAAATCTAATGTATTGGTTCACCCTTGTATTTGGGGGTTGACACTATTGAGGGATAAACAAATGAATAAGGAATTTAATTAAATAAATGAATAAAGAATGTAATTTTCAATACCTAATTTGAAACCTAAAATTAGACAAGTAAATAAATAAATAACCTTAAATTATAATCAAATAACAATAATAAATAAATAAATTTAAAATTAAATAAATAAAGGGATATGTACAACCAGTATTCTGGAGATAAGTGCCCTAGGAAATAATTGACATTATATCAAGACTCCATACACAAAACTATAATATGAAGAGTGTAAAACAATTATGACCCATTATGACCTCTGAGGATGAATTTATGAATGTATCGTAATGGAATCACTAACAAGATGATGAGCATGATGATAGTGAACTTTGTTACTTGAAGACCTATGTTGAAGTATCAACATATGTAGGAGTCGTTAGGCTTTGCCTCCGGCACATGATTGCATTGTGATACCCTAGTGTACTTCAAAACCATGAAATTGTAGGTCTCCACCTCTATTCCAATCGATAGAGGTTATCTACTGCATATAGGTACATGTGTAATTGTCCCTTGTTGTACCCTTTAAAAAAAAAAAATTAGTTGTGTGTTTTTTTGCCTTGTACAACTATGGGCATGACAATATCAACCAAAGATATACAATCACTGAATGAATACTAACTTCAGAATCAATGCCAAATGATAAAAGTACAATAATCAACAGATAAAAAATTGTCATAATTGAGAGTAAATCACCAATAATAACTCCAATGATATGAAAAATTCACAATAAATAAATCATCAAAATAACATCCAACAAGTAGACCACCAATAAATAACTGAAACTCATCAATAAAATTCAACAATCAACAATATAAGATATCCAACCAATATGTAATAACCCACAATAAAACATCCAATAAGTACACTTCCAAAGAAAAATATAAAGAAAACACGAAGGAGACTCAAGCTACATACTAGGAAGTGCCATCACATTGTCAAACTACTTGAGTTACCCTGGATTGGTTTCTCACTAGACCTTAGACCTTCAAGCGTTGAGTTATCCTAGACTAGATACTCTAGACCCCGAACCCCCAAAGTGGCACATGATAAAATAGAATACCCTCTCATGAAGACGAGGAAAACTAGTGATACCTCTCACTAGGTATCATCTCATTTCCATTCTTGGCCTATACAAGTTCTCAAGGCATGGGTGAGGCAATATCTTTAACTTATCTTTTTAATGTGTGTCTAAATATTTTAAATTGTTATTTTATCACTTGTTACACAACTTACAATGAGTTACCCTAGTAGCCTCTTCGAGCCCCAACCCCATTGCAAGTCACTCTCATAGACATGCACCTAGACTACCTTCCCAAAACTCACAAACCACCATTGTATCTCATACCACAAAAATAATATTGATCAAATTTGGTTCCTTAATAGGCAACTCAAAAATAACATTGATTCTCAGACTCAAGTTCTCATGAATACTCATCAAAAGATATCTCATAAAATAAATCTCAATTTGAATTAAAAAAACATTATGACATCTAGTCAAATAATTATTAAAGAAATCTCAAAAACATCTCTAGTGCACATTCTAACGCCAACTAAACAACCCACAAAAAAAAACCATCATGAAAATAAACATCACAAAACTATAAATAGAATATAAGAAAATACATAGTTTTCAATCATATCATTTAATTCCATCAATTTCTCTTGATTAGTTTCGATCATGAGGAGGTATTTATAAATAAAGTAAGAATATACATGTTAATATAAATTATTATGCTAATATACTTATTTAAATCACTAAGTATTTAAATGTCAAATCTCTTTGTACAAATAAAATATAATGTACTATGATCATGTTATAAATTTAAATAACCTTAAATTATAAATGATTTAATTAATAACATAAATATATATTATTAGATTAAATATTAATATCAATCTCATTTCTAAAATATTAATTTGACTTCTATTTAAGTCCAATATTAATATTTACTTTTCCTTTAATTCATAATGCAACTAGAGATAACTCAAATTTGAAATTTTAATTTTAATTAAGTTATCTACAATTATATATTTATTAATTTATAACTAAATCACAATTATATATTTATTAATTTGTAACTCCACTTGCATTAATGAATATATAATAAGTTATATCCCACTAAGAGTTTTAAAAGCAATTGATATTAAAAACTCATTTATAAGAAAACAAATAGTATTTATTTATTTAATTTTAAAATAAATAAATAATATTTTTTTTTACATTTATTTTTTAAAATAATTTTTTGTTTAATAATTAATCACAAAAATTAAATTACTATATCTAAAAATAAAACTATATTTTTATAAAATAAAAATAAACATGTAATTAGTATTTTCATATATCTTTGATCTCTCAAATCATGCACTCATAATTTACTTGGTTTTCTATCTTTAGTATATTTGTTTTCACATGCATGTATAAGTTTAGTTATAACATGCTTTCCTCTCAATTAATCTTTTTCTTTTCCAATAAATTTTACAAATAAATTATTTTAGATACAAGAAGAGTATTTATCTTTATTTAAAAAATTCATGATAATCATATGGTTCGAATGACAAATTTAAAGCTGAAACACTAACTGTTCAATTTGTTGTTTTCTTCCAATTTTCTATAATTGGATTATCCTTATATTCGAAAGGATTTTAAAAGTATATATTTTTATAAAATATTTTAAAAGATTTTTTTACAAATTTTCCTCAGTCAAGTTTTTTTTATCAATAAAATTTCTTTTTCAAAATCTACAACACAATTCTTATCTAAAAATCAATACAATTAATTAATAAGCATTATGCAAGCACCTAGGAAGACACAAAGTAGACAAATCTTTCAATAAAATTCTACAACGGGTTTTCAAACCCTACTCAAACAATAGCTAAAATCTGAGAGAGTCTGTGAATGCATGCAAATCTAAACCCTCTGAAAGTTTTAACAATTATTTTGCTTCAATTCTAAATTTTGCTCCTAAAAACTTGTGTGTAGAAATGAGTTCAAATCTCTTAATAAAGAGTTTAACTCTACCTAGGGTTTCTAGTTTAAAAAGGGTAAAAAGTCAGATACATGTCCTCCTTCTCAAGACAAGTAATCAGGCTATGGCTAGGATTGGACTTGAACATTATCTCCTCATTCTTACCATTGAGTTATTGTAATAGGGCACACTCATCCTGGCGATTCAGGGAAGTCGATACTCAATACCTATAAATCTGTATAAAAGATGAGCATGTACATGTGCATATATATCTAACCTAAACACACAATGGTGGGGAGTGGTACATCGTGTAGATCTTGACTAGTAGGTGACTACGACTCCCTCCCTCAACAATATCAAGCACATCAGTCATAAATATAAAATAGATAGACACACCATACACATGCAAGAATGGGGTAACTATAATAGTTAATCTTAAATATAAATACCACAATATTCTAACATGAATATCTCATCATCGTGAGGACATGATAACCATATTTCTAAGGCACACCATATGGTATCATCATAAAAGTAATTTCATTAACTAACTAAGAGCAATTAAAGCATTATCACTGCAAGTAGGAAATCATTGCAACCTAGCATAATCAATTACTCAACATATAAAAGCATTGCATTTCAAATATTAAATAAGGGCCAACACATCTATAGGAGAGTCATATAGAACTTTATCAACTAAGTATGCAATGATAGAAAAGGAAGGCTATTACAATCTACATGCACTCTACTTGTAGGTTTTCAAGCTCATGCCATTTTTTAAGCTCTCAAGATCACACATTGGCTCTTTCAATCTCATTTGGAATCCTACCTTGTTGAGGAAAGTCTTTTCAATTCACTTTAGTGAGTCCTTTCTTATATATCAATTATCTCTTTCTACTTTAATAATAGTCATTTATTTGCATTTGTTAATTAATCTTTACCCAAAACTCATATTTAGACCCTCAAGAACATATAAGAAAACTTCCTACAATAATCATATATGATATCCCTTTCTCTTTGCTCTAGTTTAAGTGAGGTGGTACAATAGAAGGGTTTGTCCCTTGATATTTTAATCGTTCTCTAGGTTAGTGCACTTTTTCCTTATCCATATTTTGGTGAATCTAGCATGAACATATAATTTGTTAAGCTCCTTAGATCATTAGAGATTGTGAGCCCCTATGAGTTACATGATCTTGACCACTTCATGAAGCATTATGTGAAGATCTAAAAGGAATAACATCACTTCTAACTAGTATAGTCCTATCAAGGCAGGAAATTTGCTTGCTATAAATTTGGATCTAAATGATATGAGTGGATCAAATTTATTTACAAGTTTGATCTTGGGACTTGACACCTCTCTAAAGGTTAGGTATTGATATTTTATTCCCAATATCTCTCCACCTTAATTCCCTCCATGATAGATCACAATTTGGATCTTACGATTGAGTTTGATAAGATATAATCCCTAAAGAAGAATCTAAATATTTTTTAGGGAATCCTTAAACTAAGGGATGTTTTTCCTAAGCCTAGAGAGGTCATCTAAAACTTAAGGGATTCATTGATTTCAAATAAAAAATTCCTCAAGGTAACCCTAAAAATAAGAAGAATAGAGGCAAACAACATAACTTTTCCTCATCCTAATTGCCAAAGGACTCAATTCTCTCTTACTAGATAATAGATAGACCTTAAGATACCTAGAGAATATGTGTACAAGGTAGAGATTACTATGAGAATTAGTCCTATAAGTGGTACCATTGTCTCCTTTTTTTATAAGCAAGAGGCCCAAGCCATTAATTAAATTGGAACATAAACACAGACCCAACTTGTAGGGCATTGAGAGGACAAAGTTGGGTAAAAAGTTGTTTAGTCTTGCCATATTAAGTACAATTCAACCTTTCAAAGGTTCTGCTATAGATTTTCTTAGGAAATAGAAAACATGGATGCCTATTCTCCAATGATCTTATTTTCTTTGATTCATCTTTTTTCTAGTCTACCTTGAAATATCATAGCCATAACCACCAAAAATACTCTATTTTGGTTATTAGGAGGTTATTAAAAAATAAGAAAATGGAAAAGCACATGAGAAGCCAAATTAGAAGAAATGAAATTAAAAATTATAACCTTAATGTTAAAAGAATAATGAAGAGTTGGATCATAGTTACAAAACCATTAGTTTGAATTCAATATATAAATATAAATATAAATATATAAATATAAATAAATAAATAAATAAATAAATAAATAAATATATATATATATATATATATATATATATATTCCATTCAATCCTTTTTATAAGGAGGAGACTAGAGGAGGAATTAATCTTCAAGCATAGGGACAAGGATGACATATCCTCCTCTTCTGAAAAACCTTCTTCCTCTTGAACTAATAATTCTAGACACTCTAGGCTAACCTTAGTTTTGTTTTCTCAAGCTCCAATCCTTTTTCCTACCATGTATCTCTCTAAATAGTCCCTAACTCAGGTTCTTTGAACATGTATGAAATAGATAAGAAATTATACATTTCTGTGAATAATAGGTAGCCATTCTATAACTCTAGTTGGATCAAAAGAAGAGCTCAAATAAGATATAAAGGAACTCGTTGCCTCTCATGCTGAGGAATATTATAGTGTTTGGGTCTACAAATCAATAGGTTGTCTATGATATTAACCAAGACTTTCTTAAAGTTCCCTAAATATTCTGGCTTAAATAGGCACCTGCAAAGCATATTGATGTTGCCTTCATCAATGTCTATCAAATAGGTCATTGCCAAGAACATTGAGGGGATATCACTATGAACCCTATACCAATCCATGTTTGTAGTAAATTATTTACCTAGAATCCTCAAAAATTATCAAATCACTAAAAAATGGGTATTAATGAAGACTTCCCCAAGATGCATACCAGTCATGGGCTCGTCGAAAGCAATTTGAGAAGGAAGGCCATGGTATTGATCCTGAAAGTCATATAGGCCCTATGACAAAACTTCTATATAAGGCCTCGTGAAAGACTTTTCATTTACCCCTTCATCAAATGATTCAAATATTAAGAGTCTCTTAGTTTCCTAAATGCTTGACCACTACATTCTTGAAATTTTAATCAAAAAACACTTCATATTCAACATTGAATTAAAAACTAGAGAAGTGAACGCAAAAGGCATAACATCAAACTACTATTGTTCTTACTCTTGAAACACACAAGGATATTATAACCATGCAAAACCATAAACACAATGAAGAAGCATCTTAAGTTAAACATGTTATTGCATACTTTGATAATTACTAATCCTAAATGTCATTTGCAAAAGGAGATGCAAAGAAACCCAAAATCCTTAAGGTGATGTAGATTATATTTATGTAATATGTTTATGGAAATACATATTAAGGACCAAGATAAGATCCATACTACTCTTGATCCTAAATTTTAACAAAACACTGCTCACCTTAACAACTTAATGGTTGTTTTCTAAATTATCCACCATTATTAGGAGAATATTATTTTTACTTGCACCATATATCTATAGAGCTAACAGAATAGTGCTCTCCCCTCTTAATTTGTAAATAAGCCCTAGATAATTTAGTAATATATGATCAAAAAATAGATTTTTTCTCCCTATGTTCAAGTTGCAATTGGACCCTTACCCTTTGGATCCATCTTCCTTGAACTCGTACCAATGACTCCATCTACCTTCCATTCTTTGACCTCCAACTTGCTGAGGATCACATCTTCTTCTAATCATCTACTTCATCCTCAAAGTCCATACACGTGACATTAGCATAATCTGGGACTTCTTCAAAACCTGCCACACCTTCCTCTTTCAAATATTTTGCAAACCAATTGGGTTCATTAGGATGGTTTACATGAAATAAGCCCATCAAGAAATTCAAACTTCACATTTTCTCATCAACCTTATCCCTAAAGGAGTCCCAGTCATTGATACAGAAAATGGAGAACTTAGGGACAAACTTACCATCTACTTCCACTTTGTTATAATTCTTGGCTCTCAGAATTATAAGGTTAAAATCTATGTTGTGCAGAACCACATCCATATTAACCAAATATTTATTCAGGAACACATTACAAAACAAATTCTTCATGATTTCCTTATCCCATTCAAAGACATCATCAAAGCCAGGAACATTAATGCAATGTCTAAATCAACCCTAGTTCTATTTATATTTTCCAAATACGCATCCCCAACCCCGCCCCGCCCCCCCCACCAAGTATCTTCATAACAACATCCAACACCAAGGAATAAGGAAAGCATAAAATACCTCTTAGCCTCTCCCTGGTTACAAATTCCTTGACCTCAGTCTACCTTTTCTCACCCCTCAAATGCAAGATTGTATCCATATTCAAATTCCAAGATAATTTAAAGGATTGGTGTGGTATCTCCTATAAGTGATGGAAGAGTTAACTTTGTTATGATTACAAGGTGAAAGTTGGCACGTGTTAGGTATAATCAATGATCATCATCCAAGGAAAATAATGAAAAAGTATGACTCATCTGTATGCTCAAAATTAATGAGATTAGTTATCATCTTATGGACAATTCACTTCCATCAAGGGAGGGACTAAAATTGTGCAAAATGTGATTTTTCATAGAATAAAAGAGGATATAACAATCATGTCTTAGATATATAAGGTTGGGCAAGATCCACTTAATCTCTACTCAACTGTATAATGAAAATTTATAATAAGCACTATTGCATACTACACCAATTCCTTACGAAAGGACTTAATGAGTCAGAAGGGATTAGTTATCAATCCCCAAATTTGCAAGCTCATTCACCCTCCTATTACCTTCTCGATATATGTGGTTAAATAATAATTTATTCAAATATTAAAAACCTCCAAATCCTTTAAGAGCTTTGTGTCTAACCTCTAGTTAGCGAGGAAGCATTTCTTTAGAGGATTTATAATAATGTTTGAATCTTCTTCTATTTCTAGCTTATTAAGCCCCAACTCTTTTCATAAACAGATTCCTTCTACCAAGGCCAAAACTTTTGCCCAATTATTAGTAGCCTCACCTATGTATTTTCTATTTTTCCCACCTCCTCCCCTTTATCATTATGTATACTACATCCAATACCTTCCTTACCTAGATTTCCCCTCAAAGCTCCATCGAAATTGAGCTTAAACCAACCCTTCTTTGGCACCTTCCATATACATTCTTTCCTATTGTTAATTCCTTGGGTTCCCCCCTTATGGAGAAAAGGAGGAATTTTTCAAACTATCTATCGACCACACATCTTCTCATCCCAATGAGTCATATCTGTTGATTTGAGATTAGATTTTAACAACCTATTATTAGTTAGTTCAATAATTGATTTGTTGTTGTTGTTGATGAGTTGTTTAACCTCCATCTTCCATAGTCTTTCTATTGTAACAACCCTCTTGTGAAGGACTATCCAAATAAACATCTCATCTTTGGGAAGGTAGAGCTTATACTAGCATGATTTTAATGGTGTAAGGTTCTTAAAGTAACCTAGAGAAGATTCTAATACTTTATACCCCATCTTGGAGCTGTACTCTCCACTTTTGCAGTTGTCTCAGACAAGAGCATCCTTTCTACCCCTTAAAGAAATTTTCTAGATTGAAAAATTATCTTCAAGAGATCTTTCTCCCTAGAGGTAATATCCTCCTTATCAAAGTTTTTCCAGTGCCACATAAACCCATCCTCTTCAAATTCCACATAGTTCCTAACCTTGGAGACTAATTTGGATTCTAAATAGTCCATAGAGTGGGATAGGGAAGGGAATTGGTCTAAGGATTTATAACCCCCCACCCCCCCGAGAATCATGCCAAAATAAAGCATCTCCTCCATCTCTAAGATTCTATGTTAGTTTATCCTAGATGATATATTTACATTTTTTCTAGCCTACAACTCTTGGTATCATTATATCCTTTATCATAATAAATAGAAATGCCTTTTAGTTCAATTTATAGAATACTAGTGCAAACTCTAGGAGTGGTGGTGGAAGGGGTGCCAATAGTAAATCACATGTTCCACTTAAGGACAAAAGTAATCTGCCTCCTTGTCATTCACCTAACAATCTTGTTCTAGAACAATGTATTACATAATATGAGTCAAATGCAACAAGAGTTAACTAATTCATCAAATACAACCAATCAAAGTACTTGAACATCATATTATCATCATTTTTCTTAAACTATGCAAGTATTGAATACCACTACCATGAGGAGTTAAATCCCTAATTTTTGAAAGGTACACAACTGATGGAGACAAGTAGATTGATAATAACTTCTTTCTAACTCTATGTAGTGACTATCACACTTTGGATTATGTATTTTTCAAGATATTTTCTTGATCTCTTAAGGGAACTTCAATGGAATGGCATAGTTCCCTTCCTTATTATTCTATTGGAGCTTTTGATCACTCGATGGATACCTTACTCACATGGTTCTAAGCTAATATTGGAAGTAGGGTTACCATTATTGACCTTATACATTGTAAGAAAAAATTCAACAAGAAGATAATTGAGTTTATCTCAAGGTATCATTCCATGTTGATGAAGGTGCCTTATGCATTTCCCAACAATATTGATGCCCAAAGGATATTCATCGATGATTTGTATTTGCTTTAAGGGAAAAGTATCTCTAAATCAATATCAAAATTTCTATTGTCTTTATAATGTATTGTGTTGGATCTTAATTTGATAGGATTTTAATCACCTTTTGAGATGGTGGAGAACACCTAGGAATTAGCTAAAAACCATGCAAATATTCCCACACAAGTCAAAAGGACCAACTAACAAGACTTGATAGTCTTCTCCCCTTTGAATTCTACAAAATTCAAGTGGGTATAACCTATAATTTATTATATCTTTTCTTGACAACAATGATTATTGTAAATTCCACACTAAGAAGATATTTGCATAAAATTCTTCTAATTTAGAGATTGGAGTAGGGATGTAAACCAACTAACTTTCCATACCCTAAACACCTCTAAATCAAGCACAAGCTAACTTTTCTCAATCTATAAACAAAACATAATAAAATTGGTATTGATTTTAATACTAATTTCTATGCAAGCTTTAAACCTACTCAAATGGTAATATGATCAATTCTTTATCGATTGGGGAATTTTCCTCATAAATCTGACATCAAAACTCTATGATCTACTTATTTACTTTGTAATAAGATCAACATACATCCAAATCCTATGCTTATCACATTCTTTTTTTTATGTCCAATGACTTTCCCAAATTATGTTAAGTCTTTATGCAATCGATTAGATTACCAACAAAACATAAAATAAAATATAATTCAAAGAGAATTACAACTAAAATTCAATTTACTTTATTATTGAATTGCAGAGAATTAGAGGCTAAAACAAAAGAGAATTACAGAAAATTAGAGGCTAAAACAAACGAGACAAGATAGTATAACTTCCAGTACTTTCATTTTTGTATTAATTTCCTTGTAACAATACATGAAAAGTATCAGAAAGTTACTCAAACAACCCCTAATAGACTCAGAACTTTTGTAATTTCAGATATTCTATAGTTTTGAGCACCCAAAATTTAACTATAATACAATTGGACTGACTACAAATTTGTACTTGGCAGAAACATTTTTTAGGCCCTTCTTCCAAGCCTTGGAAATCCTTTTATAGAACAAAGATTGCAACAAGCTTCAGGCTGAAAGGAATAAATACGTGTCACATTTTCATTTGACAATTAATCTTGTTTCACAAAAGACAAAATAACAATATGAAAGCATCAGAGATACTTCAAAATTGAACAAGTGGAATCACAGATGTTCATGATTAATTCTATGGCATCACAGATGTTCATGATCAATTCTCTATTTACAATGTGAGGATAAGCATAGTGGGTGAACCACAAAAGTAAGGTATCTCATTCTAATGGTTGTCCTCCCTCTATTTGTTTTCATAACTTCTCCAACTTTGTTCAATCACTACCTCCGTTTGGTAGTGCCTTAATATCTGTTGTAACCTCCCAAATGGTAATATTAGTGTCAACATCTAGCCAAGTGGCATATATAATATGATTCAATTCACTTAGACACTTGTTCCACCTTGCATCGATTATAGCCTTCACATCTACAACTACTTTATTCACATCCATCTTGATTTTGTACAAAACATCAACCATTTCACATACACTTGACACATTGGCTTCATCATTACAATAAGCCACAATTTTTTCATGATTCAATATATTTTCAAAAGACATGGACCACTCTTCCCATTCTTTTAAATCTCCATCATTATTAACAATTTGGGGAATAAGACCGTGTGTGCCATCTGCAATGATTTTCATCTTATTTTGTATCATCTGCATCCTTCTAGAAAAGAAACCATCCAACTCTTTAACCTTGTCAACGATTTTCTTAGTGGGAATAATAATTTCCTTTGGCAATTCTTTCTTTCATGTCAGAATTGGAACCAATTTATCAAAGAACTGGCTATACGGACCCCACTTTTTGAACAGAGGAAATTAATAATGACAATGCTTCAACACATTGATGCTTTTTTTTATAGGTAATCAGTCAAAGCCTTGATTATTTTTCATTCATGTATTATTATTGTTAAGATTAATTATTATTATTATGTGTCAATAGCAAGTAGATTCAAACCTAAGACCTCCCCAATGAGATGCTCATAATTTGCCGATGCATTATAGGCTCTTGCCTGTTTCAACATATTGATGTTCTACACCTTGCAATGAAATATAAATAGTACGAACATTCTGTGGTATTTTCTTCAAAACATAATCCTATGGAAAAAATGCCCTTCATTTTCCTTTTCTCTATCTCCCTCTCAATGTCCTTTTCATCAACGTCCATGCTTGAAGGTTGATCTGTTTGGGTTTCTTTATCACTAAGCTCTATTATAGGTATGGTAGCACTCTTCAATGTTCTTATTTATGTTTCAAGTTTTGTGACCTTTTGTTCCATAAAATAAGTATTTTCATTTCCTCCTCATACCGCTTTCTAACAATTATGTAATTTCTATAGGCCTGGTGCAATTTTTCATCATCATTAAATTCATTTTATGTGCACTCATAGCTGAAAATGCACTTAATAAACCATAAACCTAGTGTATATTCCAAAAAATCACACTTCCTTGAGGTGTGTCCCTCACCTCCATTAGCTTTGGCTCATTAGATTCCAAAGCAATGCCCCACACAACCATGGTTTGTGCATCCACATTATACCCCTATCCCCTTTGTGAACCATCTTAACTAAAAGTTTCAAAAGCAATTGATTTATCCTGCCTCCTATTCTGATCTAGCATAAATGAGGAACTCAAGTCCCAACTGGGAAGCAACAACATTCCACTTCTTTTCACTAGGTCTCTAGCTTCCTCTACAGTGAGAAGTTCACTCTCAGGATAATAAGCTTATAATTTTCAACAAGTTGAGCAACCTTTTCATTTGAATATATAGACTATAATGTCAAAGGCAAATGATTTTGTTTCAATTTAAACAAATTTTTTTTGAATCCTTCATATTTGACAAAATCATCATCTTGTAGAAATTCTTGAGCTTGGAAGATCCTATCATCGAACATCATGGCTGCAAGGCCTATTCATTCTTAGTGGCTTGATTCATTAAAAACTTTTGCCTCGTGTCAGCAAAATACTTACTTCTCTTAGGCATGATTTGTAAAGCCTTTCCACTAGCCTTCTTCAAAATTTTAATCAACTTTTTCTTCTTTCTTCCTCCTTGTGCCCAAGCTGATGTTTCAGGTTGTTCTTCTGTTAGGTTTAAACATAGACAAAAAAAAAAATTACATGCAAATATAAACAATATCAGGAAATAATAAATCACATAGAAGAGTACACAAGACACCAAGATTTAACGTGGTTCACCCAAACTCGAGGTTACATCCACCAAATAACAAGTCCAATATTATTATGATCTAGTGATTACAACCTGATTACAATTTGGAATCCCTTACAGCTCAATATTGTCACAAGAAGCAATTTTTGCATCACACCTTATGAAAATCCCTAACCCTAAGCTCTTTTATACAAGTATTTTTGCCACTTTAGTGTTATAATTAATTATTACATGTCGACCCAAAATCCTGATAAAATAGGGCCCAAATAATGAAGTACGTACAATACTTCCATGATCAGTCACCACAAACTAACATCTTCTTCTTCATCCACTTCTAGTACAATATCACTTTTAGGGGAATCAAAGTTTACCCTATTCTCCTCTTTGCCTCTCAATTCTGTAGGCATTTGGGACATTATTTCTTGATAATTTTTTATGCATTTAGTAAACCTATCCAAATATCTTTCCTCATAGTAAAAACTTTCAAATGAAGGATCTATTCTCTTCATTTCCTCTTCAATTCTCATAATATCCCTCCATTTCAAAGTTCTATCTCTACATTCATTTTCATCCAAACAGTCTTGAATTATGTCATCTTCCCATAAGGGTTTGCTACTTGGCAAGTTGTAACCCCTCATCTACTTTAGTACATTTCTAACAACACCATCTAGATCATATGTTCTACCAGGTGCAATTGGTAACTTATAGTACCTAAAGAATGTGTCAATTTCATCTATTGCATTTTTGCCTATGCTGAAATCTCCAATTTTAAAATTTCTATAGAGAAATGTTCCTTTTTTCCTTGCAAACCCTAGGTACTCTTTATCCATTGCAGACCCTAGTTACTCTTTATCCATTAAAATTAGTTGCCAAAAGAATTCCATTATACATAGCCTTTTTGGAACAAACCTAGGCAATAGATGGGGTGGCTGAGGGCATGCATAAACTCTCATAACAATGCAATTTTTGAAAAGAAAAATATTTCCCCAATCATGCTCTAGCTTACAATCCTCATTACAGAATTTGGTGGGTTTAAGTAATTTTCTAACATTTCTTGGAACTCTTTCTAGATTCACACCTACCAAATTTAATATGGGAGACACAAAACCATTGTAGAATGAAAGAGAATTTGCATAAGGGTAGTATCTATTCCATACCCTTGTCCAAAGTTGCATAGGCAATTTTTTTCCCATCTCCTTAGTTTGTTCAATGAAACAGGGATGAACATAGCTAACATTCTTGTACAGTATCAAGTGCATTAGCAGAGAATATTAGTGGAACTTGAAATTCTCCAATTCTCCTCGTTGTATAGCTACAATCTCATTATGTATATCATTGACTATGTGTGTAACATAGTCATATCCTACATTAGTGAATTGGTCTTGGATGTTAATGGCCATCACATACAAATCACTTGAGACATTCAAAGTCCCGTCAATCCCTAACACCTTGTTTAGGGCAAAAATTATATTATGAAAATACCTCCTGAAGAATTCAAGTGGCATATATTTTCCCACCTTTGGGATTTCTCCCTGTTGCCTCTTTGCAAGAGGAATATGCTTCCTCATGACCCTTCCAGTAAACAAACTCTTATGTGTCTAGAATATATTTTCAAACTTTTCCAATTTGATTTCAACACCCATGGGTTCACCTAAATCAAAAGCTTCAATGAATGTTTCTCTATCTAACATGCATAACACACTCCTATCCTTCTTATGAAATGAATGACGGGTAGAATTGTAAGCTTTAATCAAAGCTTTTAACCAAATCAACATCCGCAAACACCTCTGGCACAACTAGCTTACTTAGATTTCTATTCCATGGGTTTGATGCAAGAGGGTCCTTTATCCTATTACTATAGAAAAACCAAAAAAAAAAAAAAAAATTCATTTATGTTTGGCACAATTGCATCCCTACAAAATTTATAAGGATCCCTTAATTTATAGGAATTTACTCCTTATGCATTTGAGGAACCTGGGAGAAAATATACTTGTAGTGCCTCTCCCATTTGATATATGTAAGTCATCCTGATGGATGCAACTTTGTTGATATTTTTGTGTGAAGTGATCATGTTTGCGACCATGAGTGGTCTATACACTTGAGGTGATTGGATTTATGTTACTATATTAGTTGCTTGGATTATGATTATGGCTGATTTATGAGATTATAATGTGCTAGATGGTTTCATTGAGGTTTGTGCCAAAGGTTTTCAGGATCGATGTGGTATCATGATGGTGTTCTGTAATTACCCTAATATGTGTGTAGAGATTGCACTATGTACTATTACCTACTACACTAGACTAGGTTCCTGTAGCAGTGGTTAGTTATGTATATGATTGTGTTCTCTTATGTATTTTAAGTTCCCTTTCATGTTGTTTAAACAACCATTATTAAATGCTTAAATAATTAGAAATGAATTGTCCATGTTGGATTCTTTGGTTATGTGCTACAGACATTTGTCTTGTTATATTTTGATCTGAGAGATACTTATTGCTCATGTTATTATTACATGTTGAGATGACTTGAGGGTTGGATGTTATACTTTGATTTATAGTATATAAATGTTAGATTACTATGTTATTCAGCTGATCATATTTGCATGATGATGCCATTTTGAGACGACAATACATTTTATGATGATATATGGGTATCCAATATTTGGACATATCTTTGATTTGGTTAGATCTAGATTTAATGCTATGGTGATTTACTTGATTCTTGCTTTGATATGCTTTATGTGAATGTGAGTGATGTAAATGATTTATGTGAATTTGAATAAATGGTTAAATTAGGTAATCAATGCATTTATTGCTTCGACTATGTTATTATATGAAATTTCACTTGATTATGTGTTTTAGTGTGCATGATTTATATCCCTGGCAGTGGTATATGGAGTTAGTGATTCAGCTATTCATATTTACCAATGTCATCCCTATATGGTCAATGTATCTTATTTAAATATTTTAATTAAGCCTTCTGGTGATTTAATAAAATCTAAAATTATTTGCATTATGTGATTAGACCTATGAACATGTTTGTGCATTTAGAGGTTCGCATTGTCGCAAAATTGTTAAGGATTTTATGATTTTGGTTTTTGAGTTTTCAGACTTTATTTTAATTAATTTTAATTTCTGGTAGCTTTGCCATAGATGAATTATAAATACTTGGAATAACATACTTTTGTTTGGGTTGATTCAAGGTTTGATTAGGTTGGCTGGTTATTTACCCTAATCAATTATTCACTCAAAAAGTGAATAAGTATCCAAAGAGGAATTTAATTCCTCACTTCTTACTTTTGAATTAGAAAGTTTGAGAATAAAACCCAAAATCCTTTTCATGAGAAATTACTTTCCTATTCATTGTGGGAGCTACAGTCATGGGATCATCGTGAGATCAATCTCATTGGATATAACTCTAAGAGACCTCAGATTGTCAAGATATTCCACTACTTCTGCAAGATTTTTATTTTATGGTTCAAATTTTTGTTTTACCCTTTTGGCTATGAGGTAGGACTCTCCTGTTTTAATGTTTTAGCTCTGTTTCTACTTCTATTTTTGGTAGCCATTTGTGAGGAGGTTGAGAACTAGTGTTCCCCTCTATTTCAGTATGCTAGCTCTACCCAGTTGGGTGGGTATGAGCATTTCCCTATTTTCTGGGATGAGGGTTGGGGTTTTGCACCATTATGCTAGCTATTTTTTGCATACGGACTCTAAACCCAATTTTTATTAGATTTTCATGTCTTTTATGCCCTAAGACCAAATAGGTTTTATTTTTGAAGTTTTTGAGTTTTAGGGGTTTTACCTTAAGTTGTGTGCTACCTTGTTTTTTAAGGTTTTCTTGGCATGATGTTGGTTGTGGACTTGGATCATCCATTGGAATTCTAGTTAGATCATTGTTGCTCTTTTATGTTTGTATTGGGATGTGTGCCACATTCGTACTCTTGATGTTGTGTTTAGTTGAGTGATTTTATACCTAGAGTTATTGTTTTTTTAGACTCTTGTTATTATTTTCGTGGACACTAGGATTTGTGTAGAATCTATACTCCCAGATTGAGGCTGGTTGAGTGAGTTTATGATGTATGGTTTCATTGTTTATTGGTTTCATGATGTATGATGTATGGTTTCGTGTAGAATCTGTCCTCTTGAGCTTGTGTTTAGTTGAGTGATATTTTGCTTGTATTCACATCCAACCCTTGTGTTATGATCTTCGTGATGGTGGTGTGCCACACACGAGCACGTGCACATACATTTTTTAGGTGACCTATGGGGCCCAATATCCCATTTTTATTTTGGTTGAGTTATGTTCATTGGTTTTGGGTCGGGGATATGCATTCCTAAAGTCACTCATCATTGTGATGAGCATGGGTATGTAGGGTAGCATGGAGGGGCTTCTCTCGCAACCTTGTGACTATTCCTATAGGGTTGACATAAAGAAGTTGTAATTAAGTAATAACTAATAATTAACTGGGTAATAAATGAAAGATAATAAAATTTAAGTGACCACTTGATTCAGTTTAAAGACACTCGATATGTGAGCACCCAATTAAGTTAGAGGACACATGATTGTGCACCTTTCGTTAGGAAGTTGATGTTGCCAGGATTGTATGCCTTCCATTGGGATGTTGATGCCGCCACCACTAGCTTGGGCTATTGATGCCAAGTTATTTACCCTCTAGGTGAGTCCCTATATAGTGACCCATAGAGTGTCCGACTAGGACCTGATCCACTTGCATTGTCTCATGATCTTGGTTGTAGTCCTCTCTACTATGTCATGTGAGTGTTAGCCATGGATGTTTTCTTTATGTGTGTTTGTGGTTGGATCATTATCTCCATCAACATGATGGGAGTGAACCTATGGGTTTCATGTGGTTGGAAGGCATAACTACCTATACCACTGCTGGGGACCAGTGTACAGAGATGGTCCATTGTTCTAGTGCGACCGTTACTGGATTTTTTCCCTTGATACTTTAGGTTTCAAAGTATGCTTTCTTATGATTTATGCTTTCATTGGAATGCTTTGATATCATGTTTAGATGATGATAGTTTATTTGATGCATTCCCTTATTATGATGTTTAGCATATGATTAGATGATGTGATTTGGTTAGTTGGAGTATCTATTTGCTTATTGGATTAGCATGTTAGATTTCTTATTCTTATGATGTTGTTACACTTTAGTACTGATGTCCTTATAAGATAGCTCCGACTATCTAGATGGTAGTTTGGGATGTTCCACATGGAGGATTGCTAGGGCCTTTGAGGTCTCATGATTCTATTATGGTTGGGAGGAACCATACACTTAGTTTTTTATTTCAATACATTATGATGTTTCTTTCTATTCATTTCCTTCACTTCTATATTTAGATGGTTAGATGTAGCTTCCATCTTTCAATTATATTATTCGAATGTCTACACCTCAATTGTGGATCCGATACTCCCCAGTTTGGAGGAACTATTTTTTCTATCTTTTTATTCCTTGTTTTCTTGGTTTTCTATTATGGATCCTCGCGTGAGATTTTACTTCCTCGTGTGAGATTGTGGAAGTTTCACATGGTTCTCTAAAATTCCTCACGTGGATTATTGCACTTCCTTATGTGAACCTCAACACTAGTGCAATACTTTTTGGTTGTTGGACCCAATACTTCCTCATGTGAAAGGGCATTTCCTCACATGGCTTGTTGTACTTTCTCTTGTCAAGAGGTACTTCCTTGCGCAAGATTGTTAGTTGTAAGTTCTCTGACACAAAAAATAGGGGGCATCTTTGTTGTTTTCTAGAGAATGCAATTTGGACTTTTGAGTACCCTTTAGGAATTCTCATGGTTCCATGCTTTGACAAATAAGAGATTTTGAGTTCTGATGTCGTTCTTTAGTTTTGTTGTGTCAGGTAGGTAGTGGCATTTGGAGATCTGTTGGTTGCTAGGATTGTTGGTGAAGTCTTATGTTGCGATCTTTGTGATCCCTATATGATGTTTTCATGTACATTCATACTTGTAATTTTTTTTTTAATCTTGGCTTGTATCGAATTCTTGTTCCAAGGATCTCCGAGCGGGGCATTACAATTCCCATTCATTAGCAAAAGGGCTCAAATTTCTTACTTTAACCTATGCTGAACTTGCTGAGACTTCCTCAATTTCTACCTGGGCAATCAATCTTCCTTCTTCCTCTGTCATCTTTAAATTAGTGATAGTTATAGCTAATTCACAGTGAACTTATTTTCTCTACAACTTCAAGTACTTTGAGAACTGTGATACAACTCATGTCATAACACCCTTAAAATCTTATTTGAGTTAGACATGGCATTAATTGCATTAAATCCACATGCATGAAATCTTTCAATTTCTCTTAAAAAGCACCTTCATTCATATTTTATGGTGTTTGTATTGTTTTGTCATCATTTGCACTCCGTTAGGATACTACCAATATGTCACTATATTCTCTTTATTTTGGAATTGTGATGTTGTGCTCAACAATTTTCTTGTCCTCTCACCACTTTGTGACTTAATATTACTATTTAGGCCTTAATCATATGAAGCAATGATCATCCCATTATAAACCTCATTGCAACATTGTAATAGTTGAAAATCTAAACCCCTTTATTGTCAGGATGTTGCACCTTACTTTACTTTCATGCTTATCATAACCTCTTGCATTACATTCCTAACTATAAACTTTGACTTGCGAAGTTGTGCCATGGTCTAATTTACCCTTTTATCTCTGCATTGCAATCTCAAACATCTAGTTTGTGTTAACCATGGAGATGTTGCAAAAACCACCAACCTGTTGCATTGCAGTATCACAACTGTTATGCCCACCTCTGATCTAACCGTGGAGATGTTGCAATGTGAGAACAAAAGATTATGTGCAACATCACAAATCAAATGAGCCATTGTAACATAACCCTGAGATACTGTGATCACAGTCAGGCCAAGTCAATTGCACCATCACAAGTTCTATAAAAGGTACCTTCTAAAAGAGGCTGATGATCCTATGCCATGAAAGAGCATCACAACTTAAAATTATGTGAACCCTAGATGTCTTGCAAAGGTACAAACACATAGAATGAAGACTTAAAACAAGGGTTAGAAAAATAAAATATTAAGAAATAAAAGAAAACAAAAGAAAACCTAGGGTTTTGGCTTAGGAAAAAATATCAATTTTTTTAAAAAAAAAAATCTTTCCCTAAGAATTAAAACAGGCACAACTTGAGATATATCAAAAATTATTTAGCCTATCAAAATAGGGCTAACAAATTATAGATGATCAACACACCATGGCTTAGTTTGGGAATTCTTCACATGCTTATGAAGGGGTTTATGCTTCTAGAGGATCTTAGAGTAACAAGGTTATAACTAAGGTTATGACATGATGTAATATCCCCTTTTTCCATCTTTTATTTTTTGTGAACTTATTTTGCATATATTTCTGAATGCAAAATTGATGGCGGGGAATCATCATGCCCTATCTTGCTTCTCTTATGCAATAATAAAATAATTTGTAATGATTTATTTCTCCCTCATCGTCTATGTATTTGTATTAGCTAGACCAAGTTCAAATAAATGTATATGACCTTTCATTTAGTTGCTTAAATAGTTGTTAATCAAAATATGATAATATTATTGTTTTATAAAAAATAGATTTCTATATCTATATTAAGATGATGAATAATGAATGTGCATATATATAATATGTTTAATGATATAAATATTTAATAAAAAACTATATTCATTATTTATTATAACTTTTTAAGGGTGTATTTATTATAATAATTTCTAATTAGTATAATTGTATATTGTAACGCCCCACTTGGGAACTCAAAAGAAATAAAACTAATATGTTACAAAGTTTACTGAACTATTTTTAAAAAAAAGTTTAAACAACATCAAAATAACAATAATGTGGAAGCAATATACATGTACACATCAAGAACATATAAGCAATTACAAATAATGTTTCCATTCCTCAAGGGTTCCTTCATGTTGAGTCACATTTAAGAAGTTTATAATAATTAGTTTAAGTCTCAAGTACAAAGTCTCTTGATCATAAAGAAATAACATATACATTATCACATAAGCAAATACATAAGTACAACTAATAATATGAAAGAACATCTAATGAATAACATTAATTGCACATGTCACAAGATATGTGAAAATAGATATAAGTACATCAATATATAATACAATATCTTGTAGGATCTCAAAACACAAGATACATTGATACATCAAATGAATAGAAATCTCCATGATAAGAATAAGAATGATGATGGTATAGCTATATCAGTGAGCATCTAGTGGCTAGCAATGTAAGGGGGACTGAAATGGTAAGAAGACACTACCTCTCAACTGTGTGGTCACCTACTCAAGCTCCTATTCCCATCGTGTAGGAGAGATAATGTATGATCCACACACATATAATCAAATCATAAAATAATCCTAAACAAGGAATCCTAATAGCCAAATCTACCTCAAGGGTAACACAAACTACTCAAGAAGAAGAGATAATCAAAATTAAAAGGACACTCATTTGAATACCAACACCACATACCAAATCAACATCAGATACCAAGTATAAAACAAATACCAAAACTAAAAAGATACAACCACCTTTAAATCAATATGAAGTGTTACAAGAACAATAACCAACAGATAACAACGGTCATCAATAAGTAATCCACCAATCACTAACTCCAACAATAAAAACACCACCAATGAATAACTGATTATTCATTAATAAAAGTCAAGTGTCAACAATAAATGATATCCAATTAATGAGTAACAACTCACAATAAATACACCATCAAAAGTAATATCTAACAAGTACACTACTAGAGGCAAATATAAAAAAATATAAAGGAGACTTAGGCTACATACTATGGATTGTCATCACATGAGCCAAATCTAAGGTTACCTTAGCAGTCTCTCAGGACCCCAACCCCCTAGTGACTCTATGTGGAACTAGAATACCCTCTTGTGAAGACGAGGAGACTAGTCATACCTCTCAAAGTATTATCTCACTCTCATCCTTAGTCTATACAAGCACTCAAGGCATGGACGACGAAAAATCTCTAACTTATATTTTTAATGTATCTCAAGGAAAGGGCCAGGCAAGATATTTTAATTATTATGTTATCACTTGTTACACAACTTGCAATGAGTTACCCTGATAGCCACTTTGGGTCTTGACCCCCATTACAAGCCACTCTCATAGACATGCATCTAGACTACCTTCCCAAAAATCACAAACCCCAATTGTGTCCCATACCATAAAAATAATATTAATTAAATTTAGTTCCTTAACAACCAACCCAAAAATAACATTGGTTCTCAAAATCCAAGTTCTCATAAATGCTCAATAATATAAAGCTCATAAAACACAAATTTTAATTCAAATCATAAAATTCATCATGACATCCAGTCAAATAATCATAAAAGAAATCTCAAAAAAATGTTTTTAATTCACATCCTAACTTGGCCATATAAACAATCCACCAAGAAAAGCCATCACAAAAAATAAGCATCACAAGAATATAAATAGAATAATAGAAAACACATAATTTTCAGCCACACGATTTAATTCCATCAATTTCTCTTGTTTAGTCTGGGTCACAAGGATGTGTTTAGAAATAAAGTAAGAATATACATATTAATATAAATTATTATGCTAATATACTTATTTAAATCAATAAGTATATATATGTCAAATCTCTTTGTGCATATAAAATATCATACAACATTATCATGTTCTTAGTTTAGATAATCTTAAATCATAAATTATTTAATTAATAACATAAGTGTATATTATTAGATTAAATATTAATATCAATTTCATTTCTAAAATATTAATTTGACTTATACTAAGTCCAATATTAATATTTACTTTTCCTTTAATTCATGATGTAACTAGACATAACTCAAACTTGAAATTATAATTATAATTAAGTTATTTAAAATTTCTCTCATAATATTAAATATTCATAACAAGAAGATTATAGAGTGAACTCCACTACAACTTCCCTTAAAATATAACTAAATCATAATTATACATTTATTAATTTTTCACTTGCATTAATAAATATAAAATCATTTATATGCAACTAATAGTTTAACTAAACTTAAAGATTCTTTAATACCAACATCCACTTTATAACTAAATGAGTAGTATTAAATTAAAATTTGAAATTAATAAATAATCAATTTTTTAAATTAATTTTTAAATTTTTTTAAGAATTAATAAGTAATTCTAAAAAAAGTTCTTTTAATAATAAATATAATTTTTTTTTTGAAATTAATAAATAATCATTAAAAAAGTTTTTTAAAATATTAAAATAAATCTGAAAATTGAATTATATTATTATAAGATAAAAAATACACAATTAATCACTATTTCACATTCCTTTGATCTCTCAAATCATGCAACCATAATATGCTTAGTTTTCTATTTTTTAGTATAAATGGTTTCACATGCATGTATAAGTTTAGCTATAACATGTTTTCCTCTCAAATAATCTTTTATTTTTCTAATAATTTTGCAACTAGATTATTTTAATTATAAGAAGAATATTCATCTATATTTAGAAAATTCATGATAATTACATAGTTCTAAAGACAAATTTAAAGTTAAAATCCTAATTGTTCAATATATTATTTTCTTCCAATTTTCTATAATCGATTTTTTCTTATATTAGAAAGAGTTTTTAAAAGAATACAATCATTAATCATTTTCTACAATTTTTCTTTTTCCATAGTCAAGTTTTCTTGATTAATAAGTTTCCCTTTTCAAAATCTACAAAACAATTATCCATCCATAATTAATAGAATAATTTAATAAGTATTATGCAAGCACTTAGGAAGACATGAAGTAGACAGATCTTTCAATAAAATTTCACAATGGGTTTTCAAACCCTACCTCAAAACCACAACTAAAATTTGAAACAATCTGTGAACGCATGCAAATCCAAATCCTCTGAAACTTTTAACAATACTTTTGATCTAATTCTAAATTTTGCTCCACAAAACCTATGTGCGTAGAAATGAGCTCAAATCTCTTAATAAAGAGTTTAACTCTACCTAGGGTTTCTGATTTTTGAACATGAAAAGACCTATCTTAAAATAAACTTTTTATTATTTAATCCTTCACTTAAAGAACTTTTTAATTAAAATATTCTTTTATATTTTCTTTTCCTCCACTTTATTAATTAGTGTAAGCATTAATTAAAGCCTATTTTATTATTTAAATTATTAATAATAATAATTAAAGCTCATTATTTAAATGTAACTCTAATTTAATTATTATTAGTTAAATAATTATAATAAAACAATATTAAATTTTTAATCTTTTAATATTTTAATTCTATTTTTATCCAACTTCTTAAATTAGACTTTAAAATTAAATCTTTTAAACTGGAGTACATATTTAATTAATTTCTAATTTCTCTTTAACCAATTTTCTAAATTTAGACTTTTAAATTAGAACATTTATTTAATTAGTTTTTAATTAATTAAATATTCTCATATTCTCATATTTTCCTTTTATTCAAATAACATTTAATAGTTCTCAATATTATATGATTAACCCAAATATTAAAATTAAATTATTTACCAAATAAATCACATAGTCAAATCCACATAAAAACAACATTGCCAAAACATACCAAAACTCAAAATCAAACAACACAGACAAAGATAAACTCATGGGTTTAAAAAGGGTGAAAAGTCAAATACATGTCCTCCTTCTCAGTACAAGTAATTAGGCTATGGCTGGGATTGAACCTAAACATTATCTCCCCATTCTTACCATTGAGTTATTGTGATAACGCATGCTCATCCTAGCAATTTAGAGAAGTCGATGCCCTATACCTACATCCGACATAAAAGATGAGCATGTACATGCATAAAAAATATATCTAAACTAAATAGACAATGACAGGAAGTGGTACATCGTGTGGATCCTGACTAATAGGTGACTACGACTCCCTCCCTTAATCACATCAAATACATTAGATAGAAAAATAAAATAGACACATGCAGCATACACATACAAGCATGGGGTAAGTACCATAACAATCACAAGTCAAACATCAAATGCTCAGATAAAATAATGCATTGTTATGAATACGAAATAATCATCATTAAAGCATCATCTGACATTGCTATGAAAGAAATCACATTTATTAATTACGAATCATTAAAGCATCATTAATGCATCGATAACCATAATCATTAAACAACACATGAAATATAGTCAACTAAGTAATCATCATTGATATATCTCTAGTCCAAGTCATGAGATAATATCCTTGAAACTAAGACATCCATGAAATAGGCATAAAAGAGTTTGGTAAATATAACCAAAAAAACAAACTATGGGTGGGCATTACATATATCATATATTTGATTGATAAATTATGAGATTATCAATTTATCATCGATATTTATTTGTAATCATACTCCTCTAATCTATATTTCATATCTAATTTTTGATTATATTATTATTTATTTAATTATATATTTTAATATCACATCTAATATTACTATATAAATAATAATTATATATTTTAATTTATAATTTAATATTACTATATTTATTTATTGAATTTGACCCTTTAGATAGAGAACATCACACACATGTCTATATAATGACATGTTATATATTATCATATATAACATGTATTATAATTTATATTATAATTTTAATATTATTATAATATTTATATGAACATAAGGTGAGGACATCACAATCCTTCTCTCTTGAATTTTCTTGCCCTCAAGAAAAGATTATTCATTCGCAACCTTTCTGATAGATCTAACATAGACAACATATATTTAGTTGCAACGAGACCTAAATAATTTATGAAATATACATATTAATGCATGAAAACACAAAGTAGACACATTAATGCATGAAAATATGAAGAAAACACATGAAAACATGAAGCAGACACATGAATGCATGAAATCACAAAGAAGACACAATGTAGACACATAATACATGATTTCTTGATTAATGCCTTACTAGAGTCAAGAAGATGATTTACTTCTTCGATAAGATCCCACAACCACAAGTTATCATTAGTATGTACGTGTATATATAAGTTTCAAGAAAATGTGAATTATGATAAATTACTCCATGCCAACCTTAAAGAAGGAGTTGATGTTATCCAAAATGCCTAGATGCCAAATATACAATAGATTCCTTGAAAGTTTACAGGTCCAATCCTACATCTTGAAAGATCCCGGGTCGCTGACCCCTATCCTATCTTGGGATAATGATCCAATTGCTTGGACATAGACAAGCCTCTCCTTGGTAATTTCAATGCCTTCTCTTATTGGCCGTATAGGGAGTAACATTAATTCTTATATATTCGGTCATATTATTATTTCAAATTAGTGAAGGATAGAGTGGATGTTATTATCTGAATTTAGGATCAAAATAGATGCTATCCAAGTTGCCTAGATGCTAAATGTGCAAATGGATTCCCTCAAATTTTATAAGTCCAAGCCCATGTCTTGAAAGATCGCATATTGCTTACCCCTACCCTATCTTGGGATAAATATCCAATTGCTTGGACCTAGACAAGCCCCTCCTTGGTAACATCATAGCCTTCCAATCACAATTCAAATAGTGATGATTAAAGGTCATAAGATCAACTGTATTCTTTATAATATGAAAAGTACTTATAATAGTTTATATTAGAATAAATTCTCTTTTCAATAACTATTTGTAATAATAAACAAAGATTTATCTTGTGATATTGCTATCAGGATTTAACTGTGTGATTTTGAGTCAAACTCATTGACTCATGTTTCATGAGTAGTGATTCAACATGAATCCATCTCTCATGAGAATAAATGTAACACTTAGCACTCATTGGATCTAGGTGATGCTCACAGGGGTGAAGCACCGAGACTTCCTGGGAAGTCACTCGTCCCAGTACTACTCCAGCCTGAGAGCACTTAACTACAAAGTTTCCTCTATGGTTAAACCCAAAGCTTGCAACACCATTTTCAAAACCTTCACCAAGTGTTGTGCCTTATGAGCCATTCATTAGAAAGTCCCTTAAGCTTATCAATTGATAAGTAGGAGATAATTTCCGCAGCAAGTCAAATTGTGATATTGATATCAAGATTTAACTATGTGATTTTGAGTCAAACTCATTGACCCATGTTTCATGAGTAGTGATTCAACAGGAATCCATCTCTCATGAGAATAAATGGAACACTTAGCACTCATTAGATCTAGGTGATGCTCATAGAGGTGAAACACTGGGACTTCTCGAGAGGTTAGCCATCTCGACACTACTCCAGCTTGAGCGCACTTAACTACAGAGTTTCCTCCATGGTCAAAATCACACAGTTAAATCCTAATAGCAATATTAAAATTTGACTTGCTATGGAAATTATCTCCTACTTATCAATTGATGAGCGTAAGGGGCTTTCTAATGAATAGTTCATAAGGAACAACACTTGGTAAAGGTTTTACAAATGGGGTTGCAAGCTTTGGGTTTAACCATGAAGGAAACTCTGTAGTTAAGCATGCTCAGGTTGGAGTAGTATTGGGATGGGTGACCTCCCAGGAAGTCCTAGTGCTTCACCCTTGTGAGCATCACCTAGATCCAATGAGTGATAAGTATTCCATTTATTCTCATGAGAGATGGATTCATGTTGAATGATTAATCATGAAACATGGGTCAATGAGTTTGACTCAAAATCACATAATTAAATCCTGATAGCAATATCACAATTTAACTTGCTATGGAAATTATCTCCTACTTATTAATTGATGAGCTTAAGGGGCTTTCTAATGAATGGTTCATAAGGCACAACACTTGGTGAAGTTTTGCAAATGGGGTTGCAAGCTTTGGGTTTAAGCATGGAGGAAACTCTGTAGTTAAGCGCGCTTAGGCTGGAGTAGTATTGGGATGGGTGACCTCTCGGGAAGTCTCAGTGCTTCACCCATGTAAGCATCACCTAGATCTAATGAGTGCTAAGTGTTCCATTTAGTCTCATGAGAGATGGATTCATGTTGAATCACTACTCATGAAACATGAGTCAATGAGTTTGACTCAAAATCACACAGTTAAATCCTCATACAAATATCACAATTTGACTTGCTGTGGAAATTATCTCCTACTTATCAAGATTTATCTTATTCTTTAATATCCCCTAAACTTTATAATTATATTATATAAATAAATATGGAAATTTATATTATAAAAATTTATTCCCCATCTCAATAACAATTTATTATATTTATATATTTATTCCCTTATAAACTTCTATTGTATTTTAATAAATATCAACAATCATATAATGGTATGATTTAGATACCTTATCACTTATTTGAGGAGAGTATTACATTTCTATTTTACCTTCCATAGAGGACAATGCCACTTGGACATTTAATCCAGTATTGATTACCTTCGTTTCTTTATATTAAACGTCCCATGCTCTTTGTGGTGGTGAGTGGGACCCTCTTTGCCCACGTAGCACACACATTGACCAATAAGGTGTTCTTCCACATTTCACTCCATGGATTGCTATTTGCCTGATCTACTTGCCACGTTCTCCTATTCGATGATGTGGGATATCTTAGTTTATATTCTATATTGCCTATTTATTCCCTTAGGGTTTGTTTACTTGTTGGAATTGGACTAGAATTGGGATTGTGATAATCTAGTTTTGTTAAATTCATTGTTTGGGTCAAAAATAATAAAGTGGAAAGAGAATTGTAGAATTTTATTTTTACCCCCAAATGAGGTTACCACACTTCCACTCAAATAGGTGGATTGAGAATTCAATCCAAGGTTTAAATTCTTGAGGATCAGAATAAAATTAAAATGAAATGATTTTTGAAATCCACTACCTTTTTTTACTAAATATGCTTTAACAATCGATATGTTACCACATCGCAAACATCCTTTTTTCACCATTTTTAAGAATTACTAGTTTGGTTTGACTCTCAAGATTTTTCTAGAAGGTAATGAGGAAAATCATTTTTATTTACATTGTTTATTGGTTTCAAACAATACTCGTGTTTAATCCCATTGTATCTCCCCTTTACAGATCTTTGACATTTTTTGCTCTCGCCCTAATTTCTCCTGTCTTCATTTCTGCACATTTTTGGAAAATATTTCTTCATACTTTGCATAGATTTGTGGTGGAGATGTTTGTGGAAAATGTGGCTTATTCTTCCTTTTTA
This sequence comes from Cupressus sempervirens, assembly GCA_028749045.1. Taxonomy (NCBI): domain Eukaryota; kingdom Viridiplantae; phylum Streptophyta; class Pinopsida; order Cupressales; family Cupressaceae; genus Cupressus; species Cupressus sempervirens. The sequence continues at coordinate 525,051,672 of CM053784.1, read as the reverse complement.
AAGATAAATATGAATTGAGATTTTTTCTTGTGAAAAACTCGTAAAGCTCCATAGTAAGCGGCTGAAACAACTCACAGTAGGTTCATTTCATTTTCACTGTGTTTTAGTCTTTCTTGTTTTGGACATTTCTCACCATTACTATGTGCATGTTTTTAATTCATGCATTTTATGAAGTAAATTAGATTAGTATTCAATAACTTGAAAAACTTACATATTTTTTTAATTTAAATATTTTTTAAAACAATTACAAAATGATATAAAATATAAATTTAATGAATAGAAAAATAAATTTTAATTGAAAAAAAAGTAATAAATTTAAAATCTTAATTTTTTTAAAAAAATTCAAAACAAAGCTAATTTCAATTCCAATTTTATGAACCAAGGGTCCGTTTGGATCGTCGATTTGAGTAGGAATTGGAATTCAAAATTTTCAAAATTTTCTAATTTATTTTTTGGGTCTACAAAATGGGAATTGAAATTTAGAGAAATGTGGATTCGGTATCCCCATTTGACCCCTAAAACAAGAATTCCATCTCCCCCCAAAATACTTGTTATTTGGAATTCCCATTTTTTGAAACATGAAGATTTCAACTAAAGTGAAATTTAATTAGGTTTGACATCCAGATGCCCATTTGTGGCACCTATTTTTGCAGAAATGTTTGAAATTTAGTTTTTTTTTTTTTTTTAAAAATAGGGGGAAAAATTTTCGTTATTGTTACACCTACTCATATGTTTGGATTAAATAAAATAACTAATACCACACATATCTAATTTCTTTTAACTTTTTTTTTTGCAATAAACATGGACATTTTCGATATCTATGGAGTTGGAAGCACCATGAACAAGTCCTTGAACAAATTGAAGATACAAATCACATTTCTTAACTTTTATATTCATTTTTTGAGCCATATATTCATATTTTGAACCATACAGGCTTGGAATAACAAATTCTAAATATCAAATATTTTTGGATTTGAACCAAACAATCCTAAAATAAATTCCAAAAACTATAATATGGATTTCAAGTCTTAGAATCCCAAATCCAAGATTTTAAATTCCAATTCCTAAATCATATTCCAAAAACCAAATGGGCAAATGCAAAAGTTTTATCTTCTCACTCATCTTCCAGGTTAACTAAACATGACAAACTATTTTCTCAAAACTAGATTTAGAAATAAAAAACCTGATTTTGACAAAACCCAATTTTGCTAATTTCACAAACCAAACAGATTGTACTAACATATGCAATATTAATATGATGGGAAAGGTGAGTGTTGATTGGTGCTCCATTATGTAGTGAGTGCATTCTTTGTTACATTTTATACCAATGAGATTTAAAAAAAAATCAAATATCAATGGGAAATTAGTTACCTCATATATAGTTGTGCCTTATTTTCTATCCTCCATGGAAATACATATATTCTTTCTATTCCTCAGCTTAGTTTTGCATACAACTCATCTTCCCTGAATGTTGTTCTCTGTGCCTTGTCACTTTAGACTACTTAATCCAAGCCGTATTATGTAGATTGAGATTACATGTTTACTATAATAGTGTGATTCCCTTCTATCGCCTCTTGTTTGTAATGCCATTCAAAGGAAAGTTATAATATTGGTTTTCCTATTCTTTTCCCATTGAGTGGGTGGCATACTATCAAGGTTCATGTGGATATGAAGGATGCATTTGCAACTTACAAGGAGATAATGAAGCTGCTCATCCTTTCTGAATATAGAGATCATTTTATTATCTTGGTTATGATGGTGTTAAATATTGTGCAACTAATCTTTAGCTTATCACTCATAGTAATGAAACAATAATTTCTTTCATGATCATATTTTGAAAGTTTGCAACACATCCATTTGGTCTCACATAAAAATTTAGGCATTGGTCTTGAGCGAGGTCTATATATATGATCTTAGGTTCCGTTTGGCTACAAGAATAGGAATATAGGAATAGGAATAAGTATTCTGGATTTGTTAACCTCAGAATAGAAAATGAGCATGCTTATTCCTATTCTCTGTTTGGTTCACAAGAATTTTGATGGGAATATGTTTATTGCATGTTTGGTTGTGTAAAACTGGAATATGAATAAGATTATTTCTTATATTTTTTTTTATTCAATATTTTTTTCCAAGTTAATTATTGGGATTTTTTTGTTAAAAAAAATTACACATAATCATGAACCATATTAAGATAGTCATTAAGCTAGTATAATTTTTTTTAATACGTTTGATTTAAATATATGTTTAACTCAAAAAAAACATTATTTTATATATTCTTATGACATTACAAAAACTTTGCCAAATATCTATATACAAAACACATAAATTTGTAGCAAGGTTCGATCTTTATTAATTGTCATATAAGGTTCCAACATACAAGGCCAATAATTATGCATAGAAGACCAATAATTACACATATAAGGCATATAAGGCAGCATAAAAAGATTATTTCAGCCACTCGTGCCTTACACATTTTGCACTCATTTCCTTCATCATGTATTTCAGCTTTGGCTGAAGCAAAGCCAACTCTAGCTACCTCTTGTGCTTTACACATTTTGCACTCATTTTTTCCATCATGTATTTCAGCTTTGGCCATTGAAGCAATATCAACTCTAGCCACATCTTGTTCCTTCCTCATCATGCACTCATTTCCTTCATCATGTGCAATTATAGAGCAGATAGAATCAATCCATTTGAAATGTCCACAGCTATGGTTCCAATAAAATATAAGATCTACATTAGTTCATACTCAAGACATTACATGTCATTAATTTGAAACATACTATATATAACATATCATTAATAACCTTATTTGTATCGAGGCAACACCAAAATCGACACCCAGGATTTTTCATCATGTGCGACACTTTTAAAAGGAATGACCCAACACCACATGGGCAATTATGAATTCACACATCTCTCAAAGCCATAAATCATGTATCAATAAATAATGCACCATGAAAACTTATTAGAATGACATGTAACAATATTATATTCATGTAACAAACTATGGCTTTAGATTAATAGCTAAAATGAGATTCACAAACACAACATTGTTGAACAACACAAATATCCAATCATATAGTAATTATGCCAACATTTGCAGACTACTCTTCCTTATTTAAAATATTAAAATATACATATTTCACAATTACATAGAATCAAGTATGGATCGGATAAATAGAGTTCTATGAAATTCACATTAAAAAGTACGAAAAAGTTAAAGTAAAACCATGACATTCAAAATCCAATTGTTTTGGAGCACCCTTCTAAACACATGCTTAAGATGAAAGACTACATGACTCATCTTTCCTCAATATGATAATTATGTGATGATTAACTCACAATATAACATGTTCCAAACTAAAATTTACATATCAAAAAATGCATGGAAACTCAAATAAATATAACTGGTCTGATAAAATTGTTCAGAAATTTTAACAAAACAATAATTTCAAATCATTTTATCACTTAAAGAAACAAATTTCCAAGTTTCTCATGATTACATCCTCACTCATTCCTTCTATATTTAGATTTGAACAAGCAACAATAGTGCAAGAAGAATAAACTCAAAACATAAATAAGACAAAGAAGCATCTAACAATATAACATGAAACTAGAAATATAATAATTCAAATAGATTGCTAAGAATAAAAACATAAAATGTAAAGATGAGAAAATCTTGCTTGAACATGAAAAAGCATTACCAAACTATGCTAGCTAAATAAAATAACAAACTACTTCGACTGCATATCTTGTCAAACTTTAGCCTCAGGTAAGAGAGAATGAACATTTAAGAAATTTTGGATGTGTGTGCAAGGTAAAACAACATATAGACAAATAGCTATGTTCAATATAGTTGTTACACTAAATTGGCATGAGCCTTGAATTAGAGACAAAAAATATACAATCTACACATAGATAACATTGAAGAAATAAAATGACTTGTGAGAGAAATATGAAAGCATGCTAAGACCTTAATCAGATATGCATATGTAGATCTAGATAGAGATTTACTTGTAGACCACGTCATTGAAAGGATATAGACAATGAATTTTCCAAATATAGGTGTGGTGAATCATTTAAGAAAATATGTTTCTAGAAACATTGAAAGTTTTTTATTCTTAGCATTGAAGTGGAGTGGTTAGCAAAAGGAAAAAAGAAAGAATATTTGATCATTGTACATATAAAGACAAGAAAAGTAGGGGAAAACTTTGTGTATTAATTCTATTTGCATAGTTAAAGCTACAAAAAATTTGTGTATTAATTCTATTTGAATAGTTACAGCTACAACAACTTTCTCAAATAGACACGTACCCTCTCAAAAAGACACATTAAATATGAAAAAGATGTGAAATATAAATAGATATAAAAACAAATTACAATATCATATATAGAACAATAGTTCAATAGAAATGTATGACACCGTACTTCAACTTGAAAGAGTTTGCTTTAGAAATGAAACTAAAATAATTGGTGGCTACAAGGTAGTGTTGCTTCTGTTTTTTTGGAATATGCCATACATATGTTCAACATCTAGATAAATTGAATAAATATCTCTGCTGCTAGTACTAGTTCTGTTAAAGAGTTTGACAAAAGGGTATTTTGAACTATTATGTTGAGAATATGAGTATTTGGCAAGTGTTGTTTCTATTAATGGTCTTTTCAAAGGTTGAATCTATGAAGCCATTTGATTTTGTAGTTTGACACAATTATTACTATATCAAAATGACATGAAACATAAATAGATTTCAAAAAGCAATTATGATATCCTATTTGGATTAGCAGTTCAATAGAAAATTATGACACTGTCCTTTAGCTTGAAACAAAAATAAACACTAACATTAAAATGTTTACTTCGAATAAATAAATATTGACATTTAAGTGGTGTTTCTATTAATGGTCTTTTCAAAGGTCAAATCTATGAAGCCATTCGATTTTGCAATTTATCACAGTAGTTTGACACAACTATTACAATATCAAAGTGACATGAAACATAAATAGATTTTAAAAAACAATTATGATATCCTATTTGGATCAACAGTTCAATAGAAAAGTATGATACCATCCTTCAACTTGAAACAAAAATAAATACTAACATTTAATTTTTTTTTCAAATAAAACCATCACAATCCTCCAAACTTATATCTAATATAATCTTCCCTCACTAAGTCATCCATCTCTAAGGACCAAATAGCTCTTGTTGGTTCCTTCATAAAATTATCAGATGCCAAAGTCATAGTCTCATGACTAAGTCTGGGGATGGCTTTCAAGGCAACAAACACATTTGCAACATCTTTCTTAGTATCCTCTTTATCAAATTTGATGGTGTGCGACTTATTGATTCCATCTTGTATCATATGGATGCTTTTAGATATTACATCCAAAGAAATGGCCATGCTTTCCTTCCTCCTCTTTGACCTCCTTGTCATTGGTGTGGAAGGATTGCTTCTAGTGGACTGATTTGACTGAAGGAAATCTTCATCTAAATCATCAACAACATTTAGAGGTGTATTAAAATCCTCATCACCATCCAAATCAATAGCCTCATCAAAAAGGTTACCATCTTCAACATCTTGCATCGTTGAAGCTGCATTTCCTTTTGCCATATCATTCCCCACAATGGTAGCTAGATCATTAAAATAGGTGAATGACTGCCTCCTATACACTTTTACAATCCTGAATTTGTTTCTCTACATGTTGGAAAAATTAAATAATTAGATATTGATTTGAAATTAGAATTGGACATGACTTTAAAGAGGACATTACCTTCAAAATTTCATCCCATACACTATCCTTAACATCCATGCATTGAGTTGTCTCGTTCTAAGCAAACCCACTTGTATTTCACAATTCTTTCATTACTATATACACCAAATTCCACATTTTCAACTTGGTTTTAAAGTTATCTCTTCCAAGATTCAACTTTAACTCTTTATTGAATCTCCTCTCTATCGTTGTCCATGCTTCTTTCTAAAAACCTCCTTCACCTTTTCATCCTATAGTAAAATCTAGAAGTTTCCACTCCATCTCTCTAGTCCATACTACTTTTGGACTTCTAGAAGAACTAGCAATGGGGGTAGCATACGAACTTCCTCATGTATGCTTGCCAATAGATTAGTGAAAGAAATTTTCACCTTTGAGATAAGCAACTGTTATATTGCTGTCAAACTTGCAATAAGTAATGAGTTGTTAGTAATAATGAGTTTTTAGAGTGTGTGGAGACCCACTGACATAATATATAGATGGACAATGAAAAATGTACAAATTGAACATTTTAATAGATGTAGAGAAGAATTATAAAATAATACATGTACAAGCCATGCATTTAGTCTACTAGGAGTTTACATTGGAAATAAAAAGTCACAATTAGTTAAAAATTGAAATCTTTCTTTAATTCAATTAATAAAATTCAACTAACAGCTTCAAGGTTGGGCTATTGTAATAATAATTATTATCATTCTCAATTTTTGTATTTTCCTTTCAGCTACTTGTTCTAAAATAGTGGGTACAAAACAACCTGGAGTTCTTACTTTACATAGGTTCGAAAGACTTCTAAAACAAAGCATAACAATAATTCTGATCTACAATTCATAAATCACAGTTTTAAATCACTCAATCAACAATTTTAAACCATAACAAAATTCTGATTTGCAATTCATAAATCACAGTTTTAAATCACCCAATCAACAATTTTAAAGTACAACAATAATTATGATTTTTAATTCATAAATCATAGTTTTAAATCACTCAATCAATAGTTTTAAAGCATAACAATAATTCTAATTTTACAATTCATAATTCATAATACAATGTTAAGGAATCAATAGTCTATATGAAGTGTCAATTTAAGTATTGTAGCTATTCAAAAGTGAGGAAAAAAGTGTAAATGTTGGTAAAAAGAACAACTAATGTTGGGATCTATAGTCCTCCCACATCCTTCATGCTATTTCATCTCAAAAATTTCCCCAATCATCTCTATCTCATTGAGTCATCCCATAAGTTTCAAGAGTTGGCACATTTATCCCATCATGATCATCATCCTCTTCAATTTCCATACAAGGTGGAACACCATCCTCTATCATAATGAAATTGTGCAGTATGTAACATGCTAACATGATCTTTATTTGAGTCATAATATTGTAGGATGTCACATGCCTCAAGAAAGGAAAATGTTGCTTCAAAATACCAAACATGTGCTCAATCACATTCCTCAGAGAGGAGTGTCGGTGGTTAAATAGCTCATGCGCACTATTGATTGGGTTTGCTCTTGAAAACTCTTTTAGGTGGTATTGCGTACATCGATAAGGGTCAAGAAATCTAGAAACATTTGGATAGCCGACATCAACTAAATAGAGTTTTTCTATACAAAGGAAAAATAATATTATAGATTGAAAATAACATAAAAACTATGGTTGACAATAATGACTATTAGAGTACATATTAGTTGATATTATTATCAGATTTTTGCTTTGAGTTTTCTTCTTTTTCATAAGATGGGAATGACTCCTTGAAAGCCTTGTCATCTGAGTTCTTATTATGTCCATCCACAACAATGTCACCATCATTAATTAAGTCTTGAACTTTGTGATGTAGGTTAATGCAATTGATAGTTTTGTGACCTTTGTTTTGATGGTATTCACAAAATGTGGTTTTGTACCACAATGGGGGTCATGGTTGTGGATCATAAGGACAAGAGTTATCCAATGGAGAAATGAACTTATTTTGTAGCAAGCTCTTATAGACTAATTTCAGTGGTTGACCATGAAGAGGTGTATATTCTCATTTTTGGTGTGTAACCCAAGATGAGTTCTTTGGCTTGTTTCTAAATGTCTTTTTCTAGAAGGAGGTTTATTAATGTTCTTAGATGCTTTGAGATTGTCTGAAAGATCAAAAGTTTTCTTAGCAAGTTTAGGAGTAATGTTGTCAACAAATCCATCATGTACCACCTCTTAGTTCTTGTTCAAATACTTAGATTTGTCCTTATTAGAGGTCAATCCTTGTTTTTTTTTTTTTCCTTTTGAAGGGTTATTTCATCCTTTTTGACCATGAATTCTTCTATTTGGATAGCTTGTGTAACCATGTCTTTAAAGGTGGGTGGACCTTGAAGTTGAACTTTATACCCAAAATTAGGTAAAATATTATTAGTGAAGATGTCAAGTTTTTCCATTTTAGGAATCTCTTATGAATATTTGGTGTAAATTTGTCTCCATCTCTAAAGGAATGTGAGGAAAGGTTTCACAACTTTATGTTTAAGGTTACACAAGTCTTGTATGTTAACTAGACGTTGTATGTTGTGGGAGTACTCTTGAGAAAACAAGTTAGCAATCTCATCGAATATTTTGATACCAATAGGCAATCATAAAAACCATTCCATGGCCTAACCACCAAGACTTCATGGGAATAGATGCATGAGATATGTCTAATTATGCATAAATTCCATGGACAAGGCATCAAATTCCCACAAATGATCTTGGGGATTAGAATTTTTGAAGTATTTATTGTACTTGAGTAACTCAACTCCTCTTAGAAAAGGAGGCATGTCTATACTCTTATTAAAAGGAAATGGAAAAAGAGTGTCTAGGGTGTATGTTATGGTAGGTTTCTCCTTATCACACATCATTTGGGCTAACTATTCTTGCATGATCTTCATTTGTTTTTGCAACTTAGACGAGTTTCCTCTTCAAATGTAATGATTGTTTTGACATTAAAGTGATGACATAGCTTAGCTCCCTCTTGAACAAGTTTAAGAAAGTATTTCTCTTTCTCTTTGTTAAGCAAGATTTCCATGACTTTCTAGAAGTGTTTATCCTTATGACATATCTTGACATGTTTGGGAAATATTTCTTTGTCTTCCTCATTCTCATTAGTAAAAGGTTCTTTACATCGTTAATTCCTTTGTTGATCTTGTTCTCCACTATGTTCTCCATTTTATGGGTCTTGATCAACCATTTTAGGAATGTGATAAGTTTTAGTGTATGTTGGTTGAAAAGGTCATTTGAATAAGAAGTCATCTGTATTGTTTGGAGATGTATGACCTTTGATAGTTTCAGGATCCTCCTGATACAAGGGATTCCTAGTTTGTTGTAAGGTTATGGAAAACATTCTCTAAACATGAGGTGATCTAATAGGTGAAGGAGATCGTGAAGACTCCTCATTAGATGTACTAGATACAAACAATTTATAAGTTGAGAAGTGGCCTCTGCCACAATTATAATCCCTAGTTCTACCTCATCTAGGTCTATGGGGACAAAATAAATTTCCACTTCTTGTTGTCATAGTCATAGACAACGACAAAAAGAAAAATCTTAGACAAGGACCACACTAGAATGTAGCCTCAAAGTGAGATAAGAGTGTTGTGCACTTAGGTACAAGTCATTTGAGTAATGGCTAGAACAACCAAGAGTTATGACTATCATGACACAAATTATGACAAACACAAAAGGACAGAATAAGGTAATTAAGTGAAGAGGCTAGTTCATACATAGATTGCAAGTTGTCAACTTAAGCAAGAAGTCCTTGTTTGCAAATAGAAGAAGTGATAAAATGTTGCAAACATAGATAAGAATTGGAGTGTAGAATAACTTTGACATAAATAGTTTGATTTTTTTAGGACAAGATCCCACACAAGGATTCATAGAGAATCATGTGAGAAAGCACAGTGAACTAGGTGAAGTTTTAGAACAAAAATTTTGAACTAGTTTTCTTGTGCGAGGACTTACATAGAGCCGCATGAGGATTTGAAAATTTGAAAAAAAGACAATTTTTTTGCATCAATATTTAGTATTTAGAAAAATCTCATGTGGAGATTCACAAAGACTCATACAAGGACTTGCATAAAGCTGCACGAGGAAGTGCTGACAGGGAGTTTTCTCAGACAAAAATTCATAGAACTAGGTGCAAGAAAAGGACTAAACCAATAGTTTTTGACTAAAGTCAAAGAGATTTTCAATGGTTTTGATAGTTCTGAATAGTAAACTAATTATGTTGACAAGTTTTAAATAGATATCAACATAATTTTCAATTTTTTGACATCATTTTGGTTTTCAAATAGATAGTTGTTCTCAAACATAGGAAGCAAGTAGTAGTCGTAAACAATCCAACTGAGGGAAAACCAACTAAGAGGGATGGAGGAGCCTTGAACTTTAGTTTGTTTGATGGATTTGGACAAGTTTAAAGACTAAAAAAATATACACTTTATCCCAAAAACCAAAAATGGTCTGGAGGAAGCAAAACCTTTTTCTCACAACATATGTGCATGCATTCACCTTACACAACTGTGTCACCCCACTAGAGGACACCTATATTTTTGGTGTATTCCAAGGACTCAATAACATATACACTAAATGAGAACCCTTGTGGTAGGGGTACATGCCTATGGTGAGTATCTATAGGAGATATTCTTCCCCCTCCTTGCACAAAGATTATGCCTCCTTTTAGAGGCGAATTGGGTAGCAACTAACTAATAGGTTTTTACTTGGCTTCCATTCATATTAACCCCTGGTGGCTTCACAAATCAAGTTGAGGCCATCAGCCCACACTAGCATCTAAAAGTGCATACACTTGACTAGTAAGACTGGGGTTGGTGTTGACCAGTGCAATAAACAGAGCCTCTTCTTGATATGAAATATGAAAATGAAGAAGAGAAAATTAGTATGGCTTTGGAGTCATTTTATCAATGAATATTATTTATTATATAGTGAGTTGGAATCTCTAGCGAAAGAAGTGTGCTCACTTGGGTCATTTTTGGAGGTTGGATCACTCTGAAAGGCCCTCAAAAGGTTGACTTTGACTGGTGGTTCAGATCTAAGGGTCTAAGTTTCTAATTTCTAGCAAGGGGAAAGAGCATACTCCTCTACCTTTTCACCTTACCCAAACCCACAAAACATATTAATCATTGAGTTAGCTTATCGATCCTAACTTGTCCTTTCTCAGGATTTTGATTTCCTAAAAGGAAGTCATCATCCCTTCATAGAGATGACTCTATAGGAGAACCACTAAATTTATTGCCTCCCTTAGGTACCATCTTTCAATGGTGTCTAGGTTTCTAATTTACTCTTGGGTATCACTTCCAAGTAGTAAAGAGCATACTCCCCTATTCCTTTTTCTAGAACCCTAAGAAGTTCACAAGCCCTATTAAACTATGTGTAAGAAAGAAGTAAAGAAAACACAACATTTTAGTGGGTTTGAATTGATTCTTTGACATGAGTGTATTTGAAAACATCCTGCAATCAAATGATCAGTATTGTTTCAAGGGTTGGTAATAAGGTTTCTTCAAAAAGTGTCCTATAAACCACTATTAAGCTACCAAAAATTAGAAATTGAAAGTGAAAATACTTTAGAAATAACCATTAGTTAAATCATGATGATAAAAAATGAATCTAAAAACTATATTTTGCAATTATTGATGTCGAATCTTATACGAAATCCTCCACAAGCCCACACAAGAAAATCATGTGTACCACGCAAAAAATTGCACAATTATACACTTCTTCGTGTGAGGAAGTACAATACAAGGAGAAAAATCTCAATTTCTTCGTGTGAGAATGAGAATTTTACTTGATTTCTTAGACCCACGGTGGGCGCCAAAAAATCTATGCAGGAATAATGGGCCTCAATCTTCACACACAATTCAACATGATCATTATCTAAGAGATCATCCTAGAATAAACATGAAATTGTTCATTCGAGATGTGTTAACCTCATAATGGTTTTTGACAATTGAGTGCCAACACACTTAATTACATTCTACATTGGAGCCAAGTACATCATGTATGCCAAGCCACAACATGAGCCGATTCAGAAAAGACATCAGGTGCCGAGCAGCTTTCAGGTGCTGAGTGAAGATCAGGTGCTGAGTGAGTACAGGTGCCGAGCATGATCCAAGTACCAAGCATCATTCAGGTGCCAAATCTTAAAGGATGCCGAGCAAGATAGGAGCATGTACAGAAGTCGAGTTATAGAAGGTGTTGAGCATCAGGAAGCAGTAAGTGCCAAGTAACACAAAATCAACATATGAGTTTGAAACTTCACAAACTCAGATGTAAAACATTTTCATAGTCGACATAAGACAAATCTTGAAGGATCTAAGTGATAAGATCAAATCATTTATATTTCCTATGCAATCTACATGCAGCCAATGAGAAAAATGGAGAAGGCATGCAACAAATAAGCGATGTGCAAGGAATAAGCAAATATCAGAGATTAAATATGGATCGTAGATCCATACCTAACCCTAAGTCTTCGAGTGTCTTTATAAGGAAGATGAAATCAGATCAAGAAAAGATAGAGAGGCGAATGAAAAAAAAAAGGTGTGAAGAAAACTATTTCACAGAAAAGAGTATCAGATCTCAAAGAGGATCAAGATCAAATAAGAGCAGATCAAGTGCCTGTTTTCAGCAATCGAAGGATTGTAAGCCATCAAGTTTATCATACCTAATACTCTTTAGCCATTGTATTAGAAAGTAAATCCTATGATGATAGGTTAGCTTAGCAGCTATTTTGTAAATCCTTTCAATAGGTGATTAAATCCTTTAACATGGTAACACTTCATGTAAAGTGTTTAAAATCCTTTAACTAGGTCACTATTGATACAGTGTAAAGCCTTTGACAAGGCAGGTCTTTAATAGGGTAGACCATCAGAAGTGGTTAAACATTATTACTGCAGTGATTTTGTGGGTATCATCCCCACCCCAGTTTTACCTTCTTATTTTTGGAGGGTTTATGAGTTACCAAATCTTAAGTGTTATGTGGTGATGCATATTTGTTTCTTATGATTGCTTAAAGTTTATATGCATGCATGCTCATTTCAAAAATATGTTATTAAGGATTTGAAACAGTTAAAAAGGCTAGTACTTCTGATTCACACACCCCCCCCCCCCCCCCCCCCTCAGAAGCATTCTTTCCAATAAGATAATCTAACAAGATGTCCAATGGTTTGATTAGTTGCCTTCTAGCTAGATTGATTATGCTATTGCTCTTAGAACGAGAAGCTAGCAACCCAACATCTAGAATGAAGGATTTAACTTATATGAGAATGCACACTAGTACAAAAACAACAATATGTGACTAAAAAAACCACTAAAAATTGTATACATTTGACTAAAATTAGTCAAATGACTAATAGTAGTTAATATCCAGTCATTTATAACACTACTAAATATATGACTAAGCGATTTTAGTCATTGATTTTGATCTGTGACTAAAATATTTAGATCAAAATCAGTGACTAAAATCACTTAGTCGTATATTTACTAGTGTTATAAATGACTGGATATTAACTACTATTAGTCACTTAACTGATTTTTAGTAGTACATTTTAGTCATAGATCAAATCAATGACTAAAATTGCTTAGTAGTATATTTAGTAGTGTTATAAATGACTGGATATTAACTACTATTAGTCACTTGACTGATTTAAGTCACCATTTTTGATCATTGATTTAATCACACCTTTAGTCATACAATTAATAGTATATTTAATCACATATTTAGTAGTAATTTGAAAGTTGATTTAGTCATATATTTAGTTTTATATGTAGTGATCTATTTGGTCACATAATTAGTATATTTAGTAGCATATTTAGTTATAATAGGGCATGATGGAATCAAACCACCATCCTCCTACTTTAAAAGCAAGTGCTCTTTCATTGAGCTAATACCCTTTGAAGAATAATCATACAATGTGTATAACATTGTATGAGTACATTTCATAGCATATTTAGTAGTATATTTAGCTATAATAGGCTATGTATAGCATTACGAGTTCCAGAGTTAGATGACTTGAAGTTATTTTCAATCCTATCTTTCATTATATCAAGTATTGCAAGGAGTACATTAGAATCGATGCCTTTCTTAGATCGTTTAGCTTGCAATATCTGTGTAGTCAAGTGCTTGCATTTAGGTACAAGCATTGCTCTTCCACTTATGATTTTAAGTATTGCCTTAAATTTTGATGTAACATCACCAAGGTCATGCATCAAACATGTAGTTGCAACTGTAGATTCTGCATCCACCCTTTGACCATACAGTTACACAAATAAATGCTTATTTTTTAAGGAAAGAATAGATGAAAAGAAATTGATTATAAAGTATTTTTCATTTCAAAATAAAATGGTGACTACTATAGCCACATGACATTGCGCACAGATAAGGCACAAAAGAGTTTATTTTCAGGAGTAATAGTAGCCAAAAGGAAGTAAGTGAAAATGTATCAAGAACACTAAAACAATAATTACTTATATAGAAAATTCAAAATTTTCCTTGAAGCCACATCAACGAGCACAAATAAGCATGCAAAGTCATGTTCCATAGGCATGAATTATATTTCTATTGTTAAAATAAATTATCTTTAAAAATTGGACAACTAATTCCATCCACATTCTTTGGAGGTGGCAACTTGTAAGATTCCATGTCAGAGAGGCTAAAGAGGTTTTATACATTATTGAAAACTTAGTTGCTCTATTTTGTTGGTTAACACAAAGGTCCAAGTAAAAATTCATATAAAAATTTTAAGTACCAAATTACTGTTATATTTTACTACTATGGTCCACACGGAACATCATATAAAAGGAAACTCATAGTTGATAATTAAGGTTGAACAAGTTACTGAGGTTGTTGTAGTTGAGGCTGATGTTGTTGTTGGGTCTGCTGAAGTTATGGTTGTTGTTGTGCATTGGACTACTGGATCTAAGGCTATTTTTGTTGTTGGGGTTGCAACATTTGAGGCTTTTTTTGTTGATGGGGTTGTTGTAGTTCTAGCCGAGGATGTTGTAGTTTCTTTTGTTGCTCAAATTTTTTCAGCATGACTACTAGTTAAAACATAACATAAATTGGAAACCATAAGAAACTATATCATATTTTTTTTTCCAAATGATAGTATTTTAACCTAAAAGAGTGGCCTCTACTGAGCAAGTTGCATAATCTAAATGTCTAACATTAATCACAAAGTTTCAAGTGAAGCTAACGAGATTAAATAAAAGAATATTGCTTAAAACCTTACTTTTTCCTATCACACTATTATAATAATACTTGTATGCCTATGGAGAAGTAAGTCCTATCTAGACACAAATCAACGGTGTAGAACTAGGGGCACTAACTGGTTCAACAATTGTAGTAGTCTTGGTTTCAGTAGACACAGAAAGTGCACTGGCAGAGCTAGTTGTTGCAATTCCTTGTGGCTGTGCTGAGAATGTCCATGGCTTTATCAAAAACATATAACAATGTTAATATTATACCACATTAATAGTCCTAAATAAATCAACAACTAAGTCATAGATGCATTACTGACTTGTTGTAGTCTAGCTTATTGTGTTGGAGCCACTGGAGAATAACCTTAAAAAATGAAAATTGTGAATAAGTATTCTTAAGATATTTCACATTCACTCAACTAGTTTGAGTCAATACATTTATTAACAATGTTTATCCTCAACTTTCTTTTGCTGAGGGTGCATCAAGAGTGGTTGCTATTGGGATTGAGTTGAGGCTTGCGCTAAAGGTGCTAGTACCAGAGGCGACTGGGTCTGCTATTGAAATGAAAGGTGTTGTTGGGGTTGAATATTGTTCTGCATAAAAGGAACCTATTGTTTTAATAGTTGACTAGAGGGCTACTGTTGTGATAGTTGTTGCACTAGCTATTGTTGTGATAGTTGTTGCACTAGTTGCTATTGTGATAGTTGTTGAGCTTGGGGATGTATGTTAGATAATGACATGTTAGGAGGAATCTGCTGAAGAGAGAAAACAACATTTGGATAGATTAGAGACTGAGAAATAGGCAACTGACTATATGTTGATGGGTTTTATGAAGTTGGTACATGGCCAAATGGGGTTTGTTGAACATGTTGTTGTGAAGATTGCAAATGTTGACTATACTATTGCAAAGATTGTTGGGCCTGCAATTGTGAATGAAATTGTGTGGGTTGTTGGGCATGTGGTTGTGAGTGTTGTTGCACTTGTTGATAATCCTTAATAAAAAACATCTTAAATATATAATGAAGGTGTATTGTAGGCATGGTATATCTTCAGTACAATTCTTTCTCAAAGGTAAGAGCTACTAGCTATGGTACATCTCCCTTGTATTGATAATTGTTGGAAGTAAAAATAGAATCTTAAATTAACAATTTTATTTTAATATATGCTAAAGTAAGTGTACTCCATCAATAAGGTATACCAAAACAATTTTCCAAGACAACTTACTGAGTTACATGTGAGAGACTTCCACAAAAAAAATCCTACACTACAGTTTTTGCTTGAGGAATTTTTGAGTGACTAAGATATTGTTCTAGTAAAGAGAGAAGTAATGTTAGAAATTCATGACTATCCTGTTGGACTCCATTATCTAGTTCCAATGTTCTTGTAAATGCAACTGATTCTACTGCAACCTTCTTGCCTGAATGCAATTGTGAAAATAGTCATGAAAGTTGGCATAAAATTGGTTGTTCTTGCAAAAGTTCACACTTGGCAGAAAAGAAACCATTTTTGAATGTTGTATTCATGTAAAGGAATTGAAGTATGCTATTAGCATAACATGTTGCAACCCAATTTGTTAGACCCGAAGGAAACTCCAAACTAGAATGTAATGAATTATGTGGGTCTACACCAAGTGCTATTATGGTGTTTGCCACTTTTTGCCATAGCCCTTGTTTTCAGTCTCCATTGGGTGGTGGCATCAATCCACAAAAGCAAGTTGGTGAATCTTTGGAGTTGACTTGGCAACCTTGGTAGATAGGTTTCCCAACATGATAAAATTGTATAATATCATATTTAGTTATTTGACCAGTTGAATTAATTTTCCTGCACACCTAACTCTATTAAGATCAACATTTAATGATATTGAATTTTTCAAAAATGACCATTGCTCAACTTTTGTAAGATAAGACTCAAAAGCTTGACAAGAAAAATTAAGTACACAAAATGTGAAATTTAAGAAAAAAGTTCAAATTTCAATGATACTACATATTACATTCAATACCCACTAGAGTTTTTACAAGAAGTTTGACATCTAGTATAACACACTTGTACTGTATCAATGCGGCAACTTGAAAAACATAATAACAAGGGCACACATCAAAGTTCACACTAAAATCCAAAAGTTACTTGAGACATTAGAAAAAAAGATGACACACCTTAATATTTGGTAGTAGGTATCCTCAACATTTCCTTGTCATTTCCTTTTGCTCTTGCCTCGTGTATTTGTCCAACTCATTTTACACCTACTAATGTTTGTATAGTAAAAAAATTCAAAGTACCTTCAATTTAAAATCATCAAAAGTTTAGAATGATTATTTCCATATATGTATAAAAGAATCAATAAAGAAATGACCAAATTTTATGTACTATAAGAAAAATCTGTCCTCTTTAGATCAAATTCAGGTATTGATAGCTCCTGAGGTAGGGTCAAAACTATACTAATATGCAAACTAAAAATAAAATTTGAAGTCAGGAAAAATTAACTTAATGCTATTTCACTTGTGCTTCACTAAATCTCAAAAAAGCATTTGAATATTACTTAAAAATCTCAGTACACTATTACTACAACTATCTTGACATAAAAATGAAATACATTTCATTTTCCTTACAGTTACACTCTAGCATTCAGACTAAGGTATCAAAATCTACTTTATAAAAATATTACCACTCTCTTCATTTCAAAAAGTGATCCTTAACTAGACGGCAAGGAGCCTTCAACATAGGCAAAAAATTAAAGAAATCTTTTGCACTTGATGACAATGAATTGGTAGGATGCATGCTAGTTATTGAATGTGGTTGGCACAAAAATCAACGAGATTCAAATTGAAGCCATGAATAGAACCCATGTAAAGATTTAATGATGGTAAAGAAACATTTCAATGTAAAGTCAATAGATATCCCATGTAACACATTCCAAGAGATGAGAACAAGATGGCATACAAAAAATTGAAAATTGAAAAAAGGCCAAGATTAAAGGATTGACTCACCTCCTCCTTTGACACTAGTATATGCTGATAAAAGGAAAATGCAAAGTAGACATCTTGTGCATCATCCCACAAAGCATCAACCTCACATTGACCTAGTAATGGTCAAATCAATAACTATTTCTTATAAATCTCAAATATTTCAAATTAACATCATTCTCTATGAAGAGTGTACTGGAGTTTCTCCATTAAATTTGCTACCCAAATAGAGAAAGAATGGATGATACTAAAGAAAATAATTTTAAGAATGTCAAAATGGAGCTAACTTGGTGAGAAAGAAAAATATCTTCCATCTATCATAATTATAAGTGTAAGTGTTTGTCGAGTGTTCAGAAGAAAGCAATGAAAAAATTATTCACGCTTCAAACCTTAAATGTGCATCCTCCTCAGTAAAGAGAACTTGTAAATAAGTTGGATGAATAATGAGAGGACTCCATTTCTTCTAAGACATGGTAAATAATCTTAACTTTTGGCTGAAAAAATGAGAAAAAAGAGAACAAAGGTGTTTCTATCACTCTCCCTGCAAGGGCAATGATAATATTAAAGTAACAATATGACTCTATGAACTTTAGAAGGAAATGATGTAGATTAGCATATGCTAAGGAAAACATCACCGAAAACACTGCAAAAATTGGCTTGTTGACTATGATTTCCTTCAAATAAACTAGAAGAAAAAGGTGTTCATTAGAGACCAATGATATTTTAGATACTTCAAAAAAATCCAATGAGACTAGATTTGTATCCAAGTACTTGACAACATATATGTACTCAAATATACTGAAAACTCAATTGAAAAAAAAACATTAAAAATGTCACTGTAAAACATAGAGTATCACTTTCTAACAAACAACTTTACCGCTCTAACAACAAGTAACAAATTACAGGTATCAACAATCCAATAAAAACATAAAAATGCCATAATCCTTGGAATAAGAAAATTTCAAGCTCCTTAAAGGATTCTATGACACCATTTTGAGGCACTTATCACCATAATTTTCAAGCCTCAAGCCCAGATAAAGTAAAGTTTTCCAATTATTAAAATACCAGCCAAAGTAATATGCAGGCTACCTCAACATGGAACCTCTAGTCAACAACCTGACATACCATTCCCAAGTAATCTTTCTTGTGTTGTATTGTAATATAATTTGATGCATTTTATTGACATCAGAAACTATTGCCTATGAATTAAAGTAATGTTTTGAAATGTTGTAACAAATATAGAATAAACACATTTAAAAGCACTATATTAGATAATGGAAAGGTTTTCTCTACTAATTGACCTAATTTTTTTTTGTCTAATATCAACTAGCATTCCTTGCAAAACAGCTCTGAATAGTGTAACAAATGATGGAACATTGGCAAGATGTGATACAGGCTTCATTGCCATAGTTCTCAACCCAGTACATGCTTGCAATGTTCCAACACAGTAAAGTCCATTAACTCATAAATTTGTACAAGTCTTAATTTCTCATTTTTCTTGTAAGGAATATTTTGAAAAAGGAAACTAAATACCAAGTAACTATATATAATAAATAAGAGCTAGGCTTGATTATACCTGTGAATTTTCTTCAGTGTCTACAGAAAAGGACATAATTATTACTTGTAAAAGAAAATCAAGGACATATTGTTGGGACTCACTAGCTTCTATTAAAGTTTATAGGAGGAGGAAGAGTTTTAAACTTTCACAAACAAATGATGCTAGCTCACTTGTCATTAATTTTTGCAGCTATAAGCAAAATATGTCAGAACACCATCACACGTTGAAGTAATAATGAGTTCAAAGAGAATATATTATTAGGTCACTTGATAAAAAAAGTATATCTTAATTATGAATATAGAAATATATGTATTCCTACACAAATACCTATGTTGAATTTTGAATTAGTGAGAAAACATCACTAGCAAGCTCTCCCATGATAAGAAGAGCTACTGTGTAGTTGTTACTCATGGGATTCTCCATGACAACTGTTTGTAGGATTGTTCTCAATGCATGAATCTAGCCATCTGAACCTAAAAAAATTAAAATACAATAATGCTTGTCAACTTTTCTGCTTAATTATTTTATGTTTTTTGAAAATGCAGATCAATGCAAAACATACCTACACATTAGAATCTAGAAGGGTTTTACAAAGAAAATGGATGCAAGGTTTCTGTACAACACTCCAAATATTTTCTTTAATTTTAGGGTCATCTAAAGAATTATTTACAAGTAGAACTGATCTTGTAAAATTTATCATTATTCTAAGCAAAAGCATTAATTTCTCAAAGAGGTCCTTGGATGCTTCACTAGTTTCTTGTCTATGAAGTATTTCAAAGTGTTGTTCACAATCTTGTGCAATGGTTTGCATCAAAGATCCTAAAAGAATTTCTATTTGGTTCTTGCTCTTTTCATCCAAGTAGCTTTTGTCTGTAGTCACATGTGTTAAAAAAACTAGGAAAAGAACATTAGAAAGGAGAAAAAATGAATTCCATCCCAATACCTGTTTAGAGATAGATTACCATTTTTTTATTTAACCATAGAACTCATACTTTCCAACAAATTGCAAGGTTTAATATGCTAGAATTCTAGTTTCTTATAGATGTAAACAATATGAACATTACAATTTTAGAAGATTTATTCATTGGAAGGTAGAAATAAGCATTCTTGCATTGAAGACTTTGCTATGTTCTGAATGATAGGCATAAGTTTTTAACATTAGAGTACCTAAAAAAAATACTCATGCAAGAAAATAATATTTATAAGAAGAAATGTCACAAACTAGTAAATTGTGTTGTCAATTGAGCTACACTGTCTCCTATAAATGCAACAACCATGGACATGGATGGTCCAATTGGAGATGGAAGAACATATCCATAGCTTGCATAAAAAAGGGTTAATGTCATTTGTGTTTGTATTTTTGGACCCGAGTAAGCAGGTCAAGCTTAAAATGTATTCTAAATTTAATATCATGAAAATTACTAAGACTTCTTTGAAATGTTTCATGTGATTTCAAGTCTAAAGGATAACATCTACATGTTTACTTAGTTTACAAGTGTCCTCGCTATATATGGACATTTGATCACCCTTTTGTAACTCAAAGAAACAAAGCAACTTTCAAAGTAAAGCTTCTTAAAAAGTTTTTCTCCAAATTTCAAGGTTCTACATTTAGACTTTAAAGTGACAGATTAACTATTTAAATAAAAAATATACAAAAGATGCATAATTAATAGAAATAATGAGCAAAATAAGTGATAACAAACCTTAGAGCTTAGTTGGCAAATAAGTTTGTTAGACACATGTAATGATGAGGCAATTAAATCAATGTATCTTGGAAAATTGGATTCATCACTACAATAAAATAATTAGGTCAATATCAAGACTTACCATTACTTCAAATTAATTCATAGGCACTTGCAGCAAAAAACTACAAATAAGATAAAGAAACAGGATTTTGTTGAAATAATTAGATCATAATACATACATCATTCAGCAATTGTATACATCGATTAGCCAAAATATCGCAACATATTAATTTATGCAAAATATCTTGGGTTGATGTGAAAGGAAAAAACATGAAGCACATGAATAAAACCTTTTCACCAAGTAATGATACCTTCGAAATAGTTTATGCATGCAATGCATACATAGCTCACTTATTGTAAAAATAAAGCTTTCATCCATGAAGTATTTATTTGGAGAAAATTCAATAACTTGTTACATTTAAAATAAATGAGATATTGAATTTCAAGGTCTAAAACAAAGATAACAATTAATAATGAGATATTGCATTTCAAGGTCTAAAACAAAGATCCCTTGAGCTGTATTGCATTGACATTTGAATGAGAATCAGAGAGATAGAAATGGAAAAATGAATTGAATAAATTATTTGTGAAAATAAAAGCTAAATTAGAATTAATTATGAATTTTATATCTTAAAAAGAAGAATGTTGGTACAAAAGGGGATATGAAACTAAGAAGTTCAGACTCGACTCGAACTCGGCAAGCCAGTCTCGATTCATGACTCAAAAAAATGAAAAGGCCCTTGAAAATATACTTTTATAATTATATATCGTATTTCATGACTCTCATAGAGTCATGGAACTCTAATATATGTGCAACAACAAATAAATTTATACACCACTATGCTAATATCAAAGCAACATAGCAAAATATATTGCCACACATACCAATGTCTTAGTCTAATTGACATTACTAAATTCCAAAATACACCACCATATCAATGTTTCAGCTCAAAAACAATCATGTGAGCATAAATAATCAACCATCAAAAAAATCATCATCATTTTGTTGTTGCAAATTAGAAGCACAAAAAGTTAAAATATTCCTCTTCAATGTCTTTGGGGAGTTGTCCACCTTTGCAACCACGAAGGAACAACTCAGAAACAAGCTTAGAGCATGCTATAATCACCTGTCAACACTCCTTGAGGAATGACAACCAAACAAGAAAGTTTAGCAATGGAGGCAAGAAGTTTTTCTTTTCATTTACAAATGCACAAATGACATATACAACAACCTTTTTGGTCTTTTTAGTGGTCACTTTTAGGGTTGGAGGATCAAATAGACCTAAGTTGGCAAAAAAAAAAACTTTATAAAGATGTCAATGACAATGACATTTTCAATAAAATTTTCCCCAAATTTGTTTCAAAAACTTCTGTCCAAACCAAAATTCTTACAAGGTCCTTGTGAGATAATTTGGAGTGAATTTTCCTAATTGTGGTATAATTTTGAGTGAATTCAACCCAAGTCCAACTTGGTAATCAACCAAATCTTGAATTCCACGTTCCAAGAGTGAATGTGTTAACTTAGAGGATAACTCCCCAATTGACCTTGATGAGATTGATCCAGACTCTAAGTGGATTGCTGCACTTACTAATGATGATTATTATGTTATTGAGCATGATCATTTGGAAGTTGTGGAAGAAGCGAGCCTTTCAACTCATATTGTTAGAGGAGTTAGGGAACACACTTTTCAAGAAGAAGTGTCATCACGACCTCACATCTCCCAGCATGTAACTAGCTAAATTTAATTTTAAATGTAACAAGTTATTGAATTTTCTCTAGATGGATGAATTAGTTATGAATTTTATATCTTAAAAAGGAGAATGTTGGCACAAAAGGGGATATGTCTACAATGGATCAAGTTTGACCTTATTTTTTGACTTGATGAGGTGATAATTTTTTTTACCTGATGTTCCTATTGAACCCACTGTGCATGCTTCTAAATCTCCCAAAGGAGTGGTCACTTGTAAGGGCTATAAGGGTGAGCAGAAGGAGGTGTTGAAAGCTGATAGTGAAGAGGATAAGTTTAATGTAGTCTGTGTCTCAGTTGAACCCACTTCAACTTATGTGGAGTGCCTGAAACAAGTCGTGTCTTGAAGGGGACAAAAATGCAGCCTCAAGGAGGAGAAGTTGATGAATGCCAACTCTAAAGAATACAAGATTGATGTGATTAATGTTCTAGATGAACCTACTATTAATCAAAGAGGACAAAAGGGTGGCAAGAAGGGAGAGTTATTTGTAACTAATAGTACTAAGGAGGCCAAGAACACTATAACTGATGTTCCTATTGAAACCACTATGAATGTTTCTAAATCTCCCAAAGGAGTGGTCACTCACACAGGTCATAAGGGTGAGTATAAGGAGGATTTGAAAACTAGAAATGAAGAGGATAAATTTAATGCCTTTTGTGTCTTGAATAAACCCATGTCAACTTCTTTGCAATGCCTAAAACAAGTTGTCACTTGAAGGGGACATAAGAGTAGTCACAATGAGGAGAAGGTAGTCAATGCTAGCTTCAAGGATGTTTTTGATGTACCTACTATTAATCAAAGAGGACAATGTGGTGGAAAGAAGAAAGAGTCAGTTGTTACTAAAGGTTCTCAAGAGATCAAAAACATTGGAACTAATGTTCCTGTTGAAGTCACTGTTAATGTTTCCAAATCTAGCAAACAAGTAGTTACTCAAAAGGGTTGTAAGGGTGATCACAAGAAGGGAGAGTTATTAAAAGCTAATTCTGAACTGACTATGAATTCTTCTAAGAGCCTGGAACAAGCAGTAACTCAAAGGGGTGTAAAATATAGTGAATTATTGGTAAATGATACTATCAAGGAGTCCAAGAATGACACAACTGAAATTTCTATTGAAGATAATGCGAGTGCTTTTGAGTCTCCCAAGAGACTATTACATGAGAAGGTATTGGATGTTGAAGAGAGAAAGGCCAACGCAGTTAGTATCCTAGTAAGATGATTAGGGTTATGATTATATATAGGGTTAGCGACATATATAGTGTTAGTCTTAGGGGTAGGGGTAGAGTTAGGGTTAGAGATAGGCACTAATTTATGCAACCTTCTCAATCATAAAAAAATCCATGGCTCTCAGTTGCTTCTCACGAGTGAAGATTGTTCAAACCTCACAAACAAAAGAGGGTCATATATACTCCCTAGAAATCAACTATATACTAATGTTTCTCTACCTTGTAGTTCTTTTGGGTTTCCAAGTTGGTTCTTCTATTGGCGACACCTATGGTAAGAATATCCAAGAATCCTACCTTGGGGATTACTATCTGATTGGCAATAATGGCTGCTGAAGTAGCAAGAACAAACATTGGCCAATATATAGGTTTTGGTATTGAATTGTAGAATTTACGACTAATATCATCAAGGTTCTTGATCAAATAAGTTGCTTGCCCTGCGTATATCAACATCAAAGTAGGGTAGACAATAGTAGAGAAAGAAATGTTCAATACAAAACTCTAATTTTGTCATTAACAAAAACCAAATATTAAATTCAAATTGTAATAGTTTGTTATGAGATTTCTGAATTTAATTATGGAAGTTTATTTATCATGAACATTTTGGATGACACTATGATAGTGTACAAAAGATCAAAAGGAGAACAATTACATGATCCATCATTAGGATGGAAGAGATCAAAAGAAGAATATAATTTTTTGATCTCTTGTATCGTGACGATGGATCATGTAGCATGATTTGAAAAATTAATGATAAAAAATCTTACACAATCAATCTAGAAATCTTCAGATGGTTTGTAGAAATCTGATAACTTTGTAATAGTTTGATCTACTCAAATTAGTGGAACATGAATAGAAGGCCTATTGAAGTGCCCCAAGTCATCAAACATAGCCTCAAAACCTGGTTTAAATTATGAAACAATAGATTTCTATTAGCTTCTCTTTGTAATTGTTTCTAATTTCAAGAACTTTGCAACTATATATGAATTCTATGAAGATTATTGAGCTACACAAGTTTTCCAAGACTATATTAAATGAAAATTAGGCTCAAACCTGTTATTGCTAAGATAGTTCCTCCCAACAACACTCATCCATGTTTGACATTTTTTTTAAAGAAATAAACTATGTAATAAGGGCTGACTACCTTGAATATTGCCGGGTAATATTAAATAATGTTGTATACTCCAATGAGGGCAGTGGTCACAAACTAGACAATTATTATAGGGCAGAAAAGAAAACTAACTTTACCAGTACAAAATCTTTGAAGAAGAAAGAGTAGCAGAAGAATGGCAACTAACACACCCACAACAACACTTGCATTAAATTTTGCATTTATGATGAGAAATATTTGTGACCAATGTACTATTATATGGATTTTCACTCCCTACAAAACTATGAAATGCAATTAATGTACATGCATAATGGTTTTTTTGAATCTTACCATCCAATAGATTAGAGTTCTGTGCTTGAATTCCTTGGACAATTGACAAAATTGGTCAAAATATATTAAAAAAGGAAAGCTTAGAACCAAATCAACCCATGGAATGGATCGAGATCTTCCATAACAAATTAAATGGAACACAAGGAAATTAGTCACAAGAAGCCTAGAAGTTGTTGAAGTAATAATTTCTCCCAAGATAAGTATGTTAGTGACACAACAATCAGACTAAATGTGATTAAAAAATATGACTAAGTTGGCCAAATCTCTTTTCCATCAACTAACTAACTCAAATTTGATTTCAAAATCCAATCTTTATCTTTATCCTCACGTCAGTACCTTGTCTACCAATAGCAGGGACATTAGCACCCCTATAAACTTATATCTTAGTTGTAGTATCTCTTTACATGTAGAGTTTTGCATATTTAACCATTTTCTTGAATAGATTCTTGCAAAGTTTTGCATATTTAACAATTTTTTGATATGAATTGGTATGACTAGGGGGTCTAATGATCGTGAGGATTTCATGATAGATACCCCTTAATTACAAATTTTGAGAAGTTTCACATAATGATAATACATGTATTAATAATTGATAACACATGTACTAATAGTTGATCATTGTACTAATAGTTGATCATTTCTTTGTGATTGGTCCAATTTGTGTTAAAAGTACTATTTTTTTTGGTGAGCCGCTATTGGGAGGGAACATAATGGGTATCGAGAAAGGTTTAAAATGACACATTTGGACAACTTTTCACTCCATGGCCTCTATATAGAAATTTGAAAATGCTTGAAACCTTAGCTTTAAGCTCTTGAATTGCTTATGAATGTACACCAAAAAATTAGCTACAATTGTACACTGAAAATTGGCATAATTCTACTTATAATTTAGAAGATTAGATATGCAAAATTAGCTCAATGGCTACTGGATCTCTTCCCCAACAGTTGTAATAGTCCTCTCAACCTCTTTGAAATTATGGTTTAATGATCTGAATACTAACTGATCTATTTTTTCCTTTCCTTTTCTAAATAAGTAGTTCACAAAAAGACTACTCACTGTTTTCTAGGCTTTTTTTATGATTAATTGCCTCATGTTAGTATTAGTAATAGTAAGTGGCCCCATGAAATTATAATTTTTGTGATCTCTCTATCTTTTTCTAAAGAATAAGAACAAATGATGTTGAAGATATTAAGAATTGAAGGAACTATTTCAAAACTTGAGATTGCAGGAGTGAGCGCTCCATCACCTATCACCATGCAAGTGCCAAACATCACAACAATAAGAAAAATTCTCTATGCCATTTCACTCTTCTCAAGCATTTCCTTTATCTTGTAGTTGATATTCCTCAAACCATTTTTTTTCCCAAAGTATTTCAAGTTTGAATCTGATGCTAAGTGATGGAATCGATTGCTAGCTTGTTGACCCACATTCACATGTTGACATAACAATGAATACAGAGCAAATGTACCCCCTCAACAAAAGAGGAATTGGAATTGCACTCATAAAAAAAAAAATTCACCTATTGTGAATACCATCATCAAAATATATTCAAATATATATTTAATGATAATAGTTATATTTATGCTTTGGATGAGATGGGTAAGATTGTGTGAGTTTATCAGTATCAATATTTTCATTCATCTTGATGATAAATCATTTATTCAAAATACTGATAGTAATAAACTCGTACACAATCTTACCCAAAAGCATGATGGAATACATATTTCTTACCTTCTCTGTGGTCATCTACTATGAGTGTTATAGACCAATATATGATGCTAAGATATCCCAAAATATCTACTTCTCCTAGATTTGGAATATCAATAGAAGAAAAAGTGTAAAGGGGAGAATTTCCAACATCTCCATATATGATTCCAAGATTTTCATATGCAAGCCACAAAGTTCACCACTTTCCAACATCCTGCATTCACCATGCCTCACAAAAACAAACATATTTCATTATCACTTCTATAGTGCTATTGACCATGTCTCAAAAAGAAAAAAATGAAAAAACTAAATAACCCTTAATATATACAAAATATACTTGATATATATGTTTTGATGGAATCACAAGTTGAAGAATATTTGATATGTATGTTTCATGAACTAAAGTGTGAAGAGAAGCAATTTAGCTTCCTTCTGAAGTTCTCAATTGCTATTACTCAACTTATTTATATACTCATATAGAACCATATAGATCCATATTTAGATTGTCTGATATCATAAACTATTTAGACAAAATTAGTTTCTTTTCTTCTAAGTTCCAAAGTAGGGGAAGAGCCCAAACATAAAATCATCTACATAAAATAAAGGAGCAGCTCACCTTGGGCTTAGGAAGACTAAACAAATAAGACTGTAAAATTGTTCTTTTTGGAACAAATGAAATCTTTGGCACTTCACTATTCTTATCATTTTCATCACCTTCACCTTCACCGGTTTTCACTATTTTGGACATCTCTATTTTGTCATCATTTTGGAACTCTAGACCATCCATCTCTACAATCAGGATTTATACCCAAATACTCACTTGTTTTTGAAAAATATGAATTGAATCTGCATAAAAAAACATCTCAAAAATCATCACGAATTGAATTTGCATAAAAAAGCATCAAAACAATCATCTATAGATAAGGTGTCTAGAACCTTATGAATCGTGAGGGTACTGCATTGGCAATGAGTTAATTTCTATGGAAGCTTATAAGGAGATGGTGTTGATAAATATCTTGGAGGTGCAAGGTGATGGAGGTGTTGTGTGGTGAGGTGTAAGGGAGTGGTATGTGATTTTGTGAAGGTATAGGTAGAGAGAACTGGAATAGGTGAAAGTGGCACAAGGAATAGACCATTCACCTTGTCTCTAACCTTAGAGAATCGAAGGGGATAGCATATGTTATGCTTAGGTAGGCTTAGAAGAAGCCTCACCTAGTTTGAGATTTTTTTTTTTGTATTAAGAAACAAGTATCATCTTCACCATCCTTACATCAAAAACTTAACTCGGTTGGTAAAACCTTGCCCACCTTTTTATTCATTCAGCATGGGAGTCCAAAGAAATTGTCATTCAACATAAGTACATGACTCAAATCTTGCAGGAATTGCACTAAGAGTTAACTGTTGAAAGCTGGGGACAAGAGGTAGAAGGAGTTGGCATTCAACATAATGGTCGATTGTCATTCAACATAATGGGTCATCATCTAGCATAATGGTCATGGGAGTTGGAAGGAATTGCTAGCCCTGATCCATCTATCAAACCTTTGTTAGGCTTGGAGTGCTCAGAGGCCTTATGCTAGACCCAATGTTACTTTGACTAGTGGGACAATTTTGCTAAAGAATTTTAGGCCTTTTCCCTAAGCCACAAAGATTGACTAATACAAGATATCAACAGTCTAGAAAGGTGCAAGCCAAGATAAGACAATATAATCATTTGTTTCCATATTAAAGCTCAAATATAGTCTAATCAATATAGACTAGAGTTAATCATGGCCTCTTTGTCTATCTTATTGATATCATATAGATCATCATGATGGAAAATTGTATTAGGAATGACTAACCTTATTTTGTTCAACTATAGTTTGCATTGAATTTGATTTTCAAGCTACTTCACACTGATTGTGGATGTTTAAAACAATCCCTTTCATTTTCACCCTTTCACAATCTTCATGGCATTAGAATTGTAGAGTGTGGGTAAGGAAAGATCATAGCATATTTGAGAAAAAAAATGTCTATTTTATTTTATGATACAATTCTAAAAAAGAAGTAAAATATTTTATCACTTACAATAATTATTAAACCCACTATTTAGATATATAATAATGTTAAAGAAAAAAAGAATCTTAAAGGCAATTGGCTCAATTTGTAATCAAATCATCACACAAGTAGTTACTTCAACTAAATTATTAGAAACCATGTATCTTGAACTCTCCAAATCGAAAAAAAATTCACAAGTTACATTTCCTCTCTTTGGACACTATGCCACCTAGGCCTTGGAGACTTTTAGTTACTACTTGTAAACAACTCTATAATAATGGGATATGCATCAAACTGGTACAAGGCACTTTGACCATCTCCCATATAATCTTGAGTCTTATTTATTAGGTTTTGAGTCTTGATAAGATTAGGAATTAGTTGTTTCATATCAGTTATTAGGTGTTCACATTAAGGTCATGTTGACCAATTTTCACATTTTAAGTATTATGTGTCATAATGATTAAAAAGTGGGAAAATGCCATTCAAAGGCATAAATGGAATATATGATAGTGTTAAGGTGTTGTAAGGAGATTATAGACATTTTAAGGTGCCTACAAAAGTATATTAGAACTTAAAATGCAAAATGTGGAAAAAGTGTAAAAATTGCCAAGAAATGTTGTCAACATTTTCTTTGCAAAATTGACAAAGTATAGAAGGTGAATAGTCATGCATATTGTTTGAACTTCTTAGGGAGGTAAAGAGCCATGCTATGCTATAAAGAAATATAATATCATATTGAGAGATATATGGAGCAAGGAGTTGAAATGTGGAGAAGGGAAAGGAATGGATAGTGTTTGGTATTAAATAAGAAATCATTTTTTTTGGGAAATTTTGTAGACATACTGGTATTCAAATCTCAGTCCTCATATCTCCTTTCCTTATTTCATGGTTGAGATGGTCTTTGAGATTCCATATATATAGTAAGGAAGGCTAGACTCAATACTAATGCAACATGTATATCCACCATCACCGGTTGTACAGATTATTCTATATATTCAAAGCTTGAACAATAGACTGCTTACATCCTCATATTAATTAATCCCAATATCAGCATTCTTCCATTTTGTAAAGGTTGGGAGAGAATTAAAGACTTCTTTTGGTTTCTCTAAATGATCATCTTAAGAGTTGGAACCTTTCTTTTGTTTCCATTCTACCTAAACAATATGGGTTATTGATAAGGCTGTCTACATTTATTGGATAAACAACAGAACACTATAATTTTGGGACTAATTGTCCATAGCAACTGCATATGACCTCGGTATAAATATTGGTAAAGATTTGGAAGCTCATTCTTGTGGTTTAATTGCCAACTTATCAAGTTGACTCACCACCTTTGTATAAGAAGATGTCCTGAATCAATAGTGTTGTTGTATGTAAAAGAGTGGCGATTCATCATTCTATAAAACCATGGTAGCTTGTTTGGAGGAGCACGTATGTTGAAAATCCATTGGAGTGCAGAAGAATCATTTTGAAGAATGAGACCAAAGAGATATGAGAATTTGGAGAGGCATTTATAATATATAGTAGGGAACTCACATAATGGCATGACTTTGACATTTTAAATGATCTCTTCAATCATTGGGAGTCAGACATCAACAATTTGGGAAGACCTTGATGAGGTAAATAAGTATGTAAGTTCTTTTGGTAGAGTTAATTGAGGTTTTTATGAGTCATAGTTTGAGTGAGAAATGTATGCTTGATGGCATAGGCCTAAGTATTTGAATTATATGCTTAGATAAGCAAGTTGGAATCTCAAATTTTGGAGTTGGAAAAAAAAAGTGTAGTAAAAGGTATTGGAGTTTACTTTTAGTATTGATAAATGAGTTCTTAACCTACATTCCAAGGTAGGCTATGAGATAGAGTAGTTTGTATGGATGTTTTGAAGTCCCTAAGGTGTTTAGAACCTTAT
This sequence comes from Cupressus sempervirens, assembly GCA_028749045.1. NCBI lineage: Eukaryota > Viridiplantae > Streptophyta > Pinopsida > Cupressales > Cupressaceae > Cupressus > Cupressus sempervirens. The sequence goes on along the minus strand of CM053784.1, from coordinate 525,020,378 downwards.
GAATCATGAAGGTACTATATTGGCAATGAGTTAATTCCTTCGGAAGCTTATAGGGAGATGGTGTTGATAAAGATCCTAGAGGTGCGAGGTGATGGAGTTGTTGTGTGGTGAGGTATAAGGGAGTGGTATGTGATTTTGTGAAGGTATAGGTAGAGAGAACTAGAATAGGTGAAAGTGGCACAAGGAATAGGCCATTCACCTTGTCTCTAACCTTAGAGAATCAAAGGGGATAACATATTTTATTCTTAGGTAGGCTTGGAAGAAGCCTTGCCTATTTTGAGAGTTTTTTTTTGGTATTAAAAAACAAGTATCATCTCCACCATCCTTGCATCACAAACTCAACCAGGCTGGTAAAACCTTGCTCACCTTTTCATTCATTCAGCATGGGAGTCCAAAGAAATTCCCATTCAACATAAGTGCATGGCTCAAATCTTGTAGGAATTGCACTAAGAGTTAACTGCTAAAAGCTAGGGACAAGAGGTAGAAGGAGTTGGCATTTAGCATAATAGTCAATTGTCATTCAACATAATGGGTCATCATTCGACATAATGGTCATGAGAGTTGGAAGGAATTTCTGGCCCCGATCCATCTATCATACCTTTGTTGGGCTTGGGGTGCTTAGAGGCCTTGTACTAGACCCAATGTTAATCTGCCTAGTGGGACAATCTTGCCAAATAATTTTAGGCCTTTTCCCTAATCCACAAAGATTGACTAGTACATGATATCAATAGTCCAGAAAGGTGCAAGCCAAGATAAGATAGTATGATTATTTGTTTCCACATTAAAGCTCAGATATAGTCTAATCAATATAGATTGGAGTTAATCATGGCCTCTTTGTCTATCTTATTGATATCGTATAGATAATCATGATGGACAATTGTATTAGGCATGACTAACCTTGTTTTTTTTAACTATAGTTTTCATTGAGTTTGATTTTCAAGCTACTTCACACTGATTGTGGATGTTTAAACAATCCCTTTCATTTTCACCCTTTCACAATCTTCATGGCATTAGAATTGTAGAGTGTAGGTAAGGAAAGATCATAGCATATTTGAGAAAAAAAGGTCTATTTTATTTTATGATACAATTCTAAACAAGAAGTAAATTATTTTATCGCTTACAATAATTATTAAAGATAGAATCTTATGAATCATTAATGATAGAAGAGTCAATATGTTTAACTCAGAGACTCTACAGTTGAATATGTGGAACAACTTTATGATTATTGTGCATAAATAGTTGTAGTGTTGAAATAGACCACTATTGAAATGAACTATTTTCTCTTATCTTATCTTAACTTATCTTATGAATGATTGACATAATGCCTTAAAGAAATGATCTCATGCATCAAGCTACTAAAGGAAATGACAAAAGAGGTAGCCTGGCCAAGAAATATAAATGCCTTCTAGAAACTGATCAATTATGAATTAACTTATTAGAAAGAAAGAGAGATTGGACTATAAGTGACATGGCAGTTTACTAGAACTAGAAGGGCCAAAGGGTGGGGTGCAAATAGAAACCCAACCAAATGTACATCAAACAATAAAAAAGAGCCATTGGCTACATGGGAGGACGAAGGAGATTGAGTGACTAAACATATATAGCCATGCAAGGTAATAAGGAAGGGTTTTGTGAGAATAAAAAAGGTTTTCACATATAGAGAGGACAACATCAGGCATGTGAAAGTGCAAATCAGTCTAATTTCCTAGGTCAGAGGGTAGGGAGGAAAGAAAGAATGAGTAACAAGATAGAGGTACAAAGTGTGGAATTTACAGTTGTGATTTATGTGAAGACAGATGCATATTGGAATTTGCAAAGTTTAAAATCTATCTAGGAAGATACTGTGTATAGAGAGAAAGGCCAATGAAAGGCTATTACTATAATTTACTATTACAAATTTGACACAAATGTAGGTTTGATCATTGCATAAAAACTTGAGCACTTATTTGTAAGAAATATTTGCATCTATTTTTGGTGTTTTAAGTTTTCAATTTATATGCTGAGGGAGTACATCTTGCATCAAATAGTATCAGTTTCAATGGTCTGTGTGAGGAAAAATCACCAAGCAGGAGTTAGTCTACACCAAGACTTAACAATAAATAGTGGAGTCATGTAAATAGATCACCAACCATAAGCCAATTTGCATATAGAGGTAAGAAGTAGTTGTGGAGGGTGTGCAAATTGTTGATTGATTAAGAGCTTGAAGCCATGAAAATAGTGAATTGGTGAGAGTCTCGAGAGATTGGTGCAGGTGTGAAGGAGTCCTGGAATGGTGAGAGCTAGAGAGACTTCAAACCATTGATGGAGAAAATGAAGAAGCCTAAGTTTGTAATTGGTTGAGTTTTGATGATCCCTATGTTGGAGAAGGCGAAAAAGAAGAGATGGATGACTACATTGAGAAGGAAGCATAGAAATTGCAACAAGAACTACAAGATGCCTACAGGAGATAAGGTGGGAATTAAGAAAGGGAAAATTTAAAGAAGTAGAGAAATGTCCTTTGGGGACTGTGGATACAACAAATGAGCATAAGGATGAGATAGAGTGTCCAATAATGCATAGACGTCTAGTATTTGATGAGAAATCTAACAAACAGAAAAATTTGCTTGAGGAAGAAATTGAGAGGATCAAAAAATATTTTAGTACAATTTAGAAATCTATAACAATGGTGACTGAAGAGGATGAATATGTGACTATAGTGGAATGTAAAAATACTAGGGCTGATAAAGATGAGAATAAAGAGGATGTTGGGGCTGAAAAAGTGAAAGAGGTTAAATGTGAAAATGTTGAGTTCAGTTTGCCTTTGTTTACAAGGTTGAAAATAAGAGACAAACTTGCATATTAGTGTTGAGGATGTTGCATGGCATTGGTGGAGGTGGTCTATTTAGGATGGTTAATATTCCATGAAGTAGAGGAGAGTAGAGAGAATTTGGAGGAGAAGAAAGAGCTATTGGTGGAGGTTGGAATACAGTGAGCACAAGTCAACAAGGAAGAAGAGAAGAGGGCACACTTAGTGGAGGAGGTTGGCAACAACCCAAGCTAAGTGTTGGAAGAGGTTAAGGAAGAGGGATTTTGACATACCTAAAGTAATAATGGGATCTTTTAGGCTGTTTACAATCTAGGAGTGTACTTTGACTCTTACCCTCATTTTTGTAAGCCTATGCTCATGAATTTTCTTACCACTGGATCAAACCAGTTAAAATGGGTCATGTAAATCATAAAGTAACATTAAAGCATAAGGATGTTGATGTAATTTGAGCAAAAAAAAGTCCCATGCATTCTTTGTATGGTAGATTTAATTGAACTACTTTCCAATTCTAGATCTTAAAGGAATCTATCCATCTTAGGGCATGGAAAATGTTGCATATTTTTCCCTATTTATTATCAATGGAAGACATTTAAATCCCCATATGTTTCATAGAGAAAACTCTACCATAAATTGTACATACCATTCTTGCAAGAAGCTTAAAAACTTTATCATAACTTTGGTTCTACAATAAAACATCTTGCAAGTGCTTTATCCCTTGCTTCTTCCATAGAATCTTCTGCTGCAACACATGGTAGCTTTTTCCACTAACACTCTTGCTAAAATTATCATTATTTCCACTCAAATTACCATCACTATTATTATCTTGCCTCTGCAAATTCCTCATAGAATGCTCCAAATCCGTGAGAGCCTCCAATTCCTGGTACAGATTAGATGTGGTAGCAATATACCTCTCCATTTTCATAATGCTAGCATCCACATCCTTGCTTAAGAATTCTAGATCCCTAAAGTCAATATTCCCACCAAGTGAATTTTAGTAAAAAAAAGGTGAAGCCTTCCCTCATTTTTGAGTTGCTTAACCATTGTTTGTGCACTACCAAATGCATCGGCCAACCCCTCATATTGAGAAACCAGACAACTCACGGATTTGTTGCTTGAGAGCTCATTTGATTGTTCCAGTATATTTTTCCATCCATGGTGGTGTCATTGCAAACCCCATCTTGCGATGTTTCATTTTCTTGTTCCCAATCTAACAAAACATGGATGAAATTTTTGGGGATATATTTCCTACAAAATATTAGAGTACATGTTTTAATTTTTGCATTAAGTTTGCTTCACAAAAAACATGTTTTAATTTTTACATTAAGTTTGCTTCACATTATATTACCATTTTAATATCTTATTTTCTTATTTAAACTTTGAAATTCTATGTGAGAAAATGTGCTTGCCTTAAAATTTAATTAAATGGTGTTTTATTTTAATGTTATTTTTAATTCTTATATAGATTATATTATTTTTTATTTAAAATTTTGAGTTTTAAAAGAATAAAAAATGCGTCTTTAAATTTTGTTGTTTGATGTATAAGTTCTCGATCTTATTTTTATCAACATTTATTTCATGGTCCTAGTTGCTATTTGTAAGTTATACATTGACTAAGATAATCTTCCATTATGATAAATAAAAAATGAGATAGTGGGTCTCCTTGCATAGCACTAAAAAATCAACTAGGGTACCATAATGAGAATGGAAAAACAAGCCCCGGATAGACAAGAAAAGATCTGCTTACACAATTTATCTTAAAAGAGAAAAATTTAAGAACCTTGATAACAAATAATCACTTAGCTCTATTATAAGTATTTATTAAATAGTTTTTGTAATGCCGCACCAAGGGATCCAAAAGAAATAACCTAAAGTTTACTAAGTTTGCCAATATTTAAAAAAATAAATTAAAAAATAAATAAATAAATAAATAAATATAAATATATAAATATATAAATAAATAAATAAATAAATAAATAAATAAATAAATAAATAAATAAATATATATATAATTTTTAATTTTATAAAACTATTTCAAGGCAATTCCCCCCCCCCCCCCCCCCCATAAAATATAAAATATAAAATAATTTTTTTTATAAATGATTACAATTACAATTTTAGTTTGATAGGAGAAATACAAACAACCAATCGAATCTCCAAATCTAGAATTTCCATTTTCAAATTCAAACCCTTCCCAAATTAAATTCTAATTTCTTTCATCTACAAAATGAGGGTTCTAATTGAGTTTTTTGATCTCTACACACACACAAAAATCAACATGCATACCTGATATTCATCATATTGAAATATTCGTTACAAGAATTCTTTAGAAAACATTCAAGAGACACGATGAAGACAAGAAAGAAATAGCATAATAAATTTTAGTGAATAATCACAAGCGTCTATCTAGACACTGATGCTAATCACTATGCCCAAGAAAATTGTAGGGAAGTCCCTCCTCTTAGAACCTTCTCCTTTCAAAAATTCATTCCTTCTCCAAAATTCGCGGTCCCTTGAAAATGAACCCCCAAATTGTGTTATGGAGTTCTCTCCTAAAATCGGGGCGCTAATTGTGCATTCACTCAAGATAACTCTCTACTCACCAAACTTCAACTCTTTATTAACTTTTCCTTTATCTTATCTTTTTCTTTTCCATGCACATTTATTGAATTATTGAATAACTTTATTTAATTTTTATTTGACTTCTCTTTTAATTAATTTATTGAATTTAATCTCATGCATGTATCATGCAATCATAAAACTTTTAATAAATTAATTTCTTTTCCACTTCTTTAATTTATTTAGAAATGTATAATTGATACAATATTCATTAACTTAAATAATAATATTATTTAGCATTTATTTAAAAATGAACTCTAAATATATTATTATTAAATTACATAAATATTATTATGTTCTAAAATTATTCTTATAACTTTCATCTTTAAATTTAATTATTTTTATTTAATTAATTTCTTAATTAATTAAATATTAAAATATCATAATAATTTTCTATTAAATTAAATCATTAATTTAATAATTTAATTTGACTTAATTAATAGAAAAATCACCAAAGACTCATAAAAAGAAAAACAAAAACCCATCATAGAAAAACACATACAAGATCAAACTAAAGGGTTATAATCACGAATTAACATCATTCAACATATTTGGAAGCTAAACAACTCGGATACTTGTCCTAATTTTCTAGGACAAATGGCTTTAAAGGTTAGGATTTGGATTTGAGAATTTATCTCCCCTCTCTTACCATTGAGATAATGTGATAGGGTATGCTCATCCTAGCAATTTAGGGAAGTCGATACCTGGTACTTGCAATCTACATAAAATCCACGTATGTACAAACACAATATTCTAAACTAAATAGGCAATGGTAGGAAGTGGTGCATTGTGTAGATCCTGACTAGTAGGTGACTACGACTCCCTTCCTTAACCACATCAGAAATGCCATACATAAAGAAAACATACACACACACCATACACATGCAGTATGGGGTAATTATCCATAAGAAAACTGTAAGAATTTGCGTGAGGGAAAAATTCAACTAGGAACTAAGAACTCAAACACAAGCACAACTGTAGACCAGAAAGAGAGAGTATGATCATAATGATGATATATTCAATATGCCATGTTCAGAGTACACTAGGAGTGCCTATATATAAAGATTAATCTAAATGAGATATGCAAATTAATCTATATGTAATGCATATATTAAGCTAAGGATAAAAAGAGCATATTATTCTAACTGGATGCATTTTAAAGCTAGAATGATATTGTAATGTAAAAAAAATGACAAATTATGAATGTATGAGAAAATGAGTATTTTAGCATAAGTTTGATACAAAATCAATTCAACCTCCATAATGAGGAATTGTTGTCTTCTTAAATATAATTCTAGAATCGATCAACAGTCTAGATCAATTTGGATGGACAATCAAGATTGGATTGAGATTTAGTTAGAATGGAAACTTCCTTGTGCAGATGGAGTTAACTGATTCACTTCTAAGTGTCATGGAGAGTTGACTGATCCTCTTCTGAGTGTGAGAAAGAGTTAACTGAATTAATCCCATTTCCAATTCTAGTTCACTCAGGGTTTCCATTTCTAAACTAAAGAGAGAATTTGGAGAGTACATTTAATTTGATAAAATTGAATATGACCTCATAAATGCAAAATCTTAATTAATTGAATAATTAAACTCAATAAATTAAAATTAGGATATATCTTGTTAAATCAAATAAATTTAATTTCCTTGTACATTAGCGGAAAAGGTAATTTTAATTTAATTAAAGTATGAAAATTTATAATTAAATTAAACTTAATTAATAGGTTTAAATATCTAATTTGAATCAATACTTAGGAATTAAATAATGAGTGTAATTAATACAAATAAGGGTTTTCTTCATTTGACACTTAGATCAAGTAGTGATTATTAGAATCGGAATTGCATAGTAAAATAGGACTTAGGATTGATCAAATAGACCAGAATTGGTTTACCATGGCAATGTGCCAATTTTGGGGTATTACATGTACCTCCCATATTAAGGGAATAAAATATAAATGTGGGTATTACTCTTCATTACGTCATGGTACTAGAAAGGAGAACTATCTCCAAATTCACAAAAGTCAAAGACTTGCTAAACATGTTTACAACATGAGATGGATTCCTTCATTTGTTAAAACCAAATAGAAAATGGGTGGAAAATATCTTCTCTTTTTAGGATTATAGATGGTTTGATGCACAAAGTTATTACTAACCATATTTTGGGACAAAGAAAAAAAGAATAATTCAAAGAAGGAGAAAGATGATGATTAGATCCAAGGGATAGATAAAGATTTTTTTTTTTTTTGAGTTAAATGATTATGTTGTCAATTTGCGATGTATCTCAAGGAATAGGAGAGTATTAGCTATGGAAGTGATATAAAGGAAGCAAGGATCCAAGGGCATTTGTATCTTTTTAGTGTTTTCTATGTCCTTCAAGGTTCATGATTCTAACAACACTTTGGTTTATTATATTTTATTGACTACACTACTAGTACAGTTTCAATTTTTTTTTGGATATGTACTCAAATTATTATAGTTGTATCTTTTTTATGTTACTTTACTTCTATAATTTTCACACTTTAAAAGATAGGAATACAACTAGTGATAACGTTTGTGAGAGTGGATTATATTGCAATATCACATTGTGGAGTTTTGGTGTGGAGTTTTGGTGTAGGGTTTTAATGCTATAATGGTATAAAGTTTGTTTTTTTAATGCTAAATTTATTTATTTTTAGGGATAGAGACCTTCTTCTTTTTTACTTAATAAAAATGCAACAACAAAAAGATAAATATATGGACTTTTGGAGTTAAGGCAATTTTGACAAACACTTGGTGTACAAGGTCTGATTTATCCTTTAATGTTTTGGATTCTTGTGTCGAAGAAAAAATGAAAATATAATTAAAAAAAATGAAAATACAATGAAACATAAATATGAAAAACCTACTAACTTAAGGAAAGACTGTTGTATTGCATCTATTTAGGAATGAAACAATTTTTATAGTCATAACAACAACCCTAAATTAGACTAACACAAACTAAGGACAATGTCATTGCATCATATAAATAATATCTAAAATAGAACTATGTAATTGAAAGTTGAAGTAAGTTTTTATAAAGTTGGAAGAGCCAAATCCTAGACTATTATGAAATATGAAATAAACTAAGAAAGGTTACAACCTGATCTTCCTTCTCCATTGTTAAGGATCACTATAGAGATCTAGATCACAGAAGCATAGAAAGAGAAAAAATATATATTCACTTCTAAATCCTTAAAAATGAATGAAATGTCCCTTTTCTGATTTTGTATGATATTTCCAACCTTTAATCAGATCTTCAAGATCAAACAACTCATATCACAAAGATCCTCCAAATTTCTCAAGAAACCCCAAATCGGGTATGCCAGAAATTGTGCCAAAAGCTTCACAGCTTCACCAATTATTAATAAATCTAAAAGTGGAAATTTTTATAGAAGTTTCAGCAGCATAACAGCCTACAAAATGACATGTCTAGATCTGTATAACCTTTACACAACAGTTCTCAAATGTAGGACAAAAACTATGCTCATCGGGCTCCCGAAATAAACACAAAAATGCCCGGAAACACCACACAACACTAATAAACTATCTTAGAAGTTTAATCACGTCCCAATACATATATTTAGCTCTATTTTAATAGCTTAAAGTCTGAAATACAGCAGCAACCAAAACTGATATGAAATGCTCAACTGAAAACACCAAACTCATGCAAAAAACACACCCAAAAACCCACAAATCTACACTGTTCAGCACAAAGGCAAACTCTGTATGAGCATGCACATGGAATGGCTTCAAAATCCCATCCTTAGCCTTCCTAGAAACCTACAAACTCCCGTTCTTGGGTCTCCCTGGAAACCTGCAAACTCCCGTTCTTGGGTCTCCTTCTCCACAAGTTTGGCAGCCTCTGAAGAATAACAAAGAATGAGCAAAAATCAAGTTCTCCTCCTTGCCCAAAATGCCTCCAAACCCCTTAGAAGAGGCCATAACCATAACTCACATCCAAGAGAGGTTAATGAAACATATTTTAATAATAATTTCATTTATTAGTCCAACGGTTTCCAAAGATTAACCCCCCTTTTTCTGAAACTTCACTTTCTTGGGCCTGCCTATCTTAGCAAAGATTATTATTTTTTTATTATTTGAAAAGGGGACATGACAAGTCCTCCCCTCCCCAAACATTTCTTGTCCTCAAGCAATGGCTAAACAATAAACCAATCAATCCACCTGGATCCCAAATATAGTCATGAACTATACTACTACCAATTAACACAGGCTCCTGCAATATCCTCTGCAATATGACCAAGAGGAATCCATAATCAAACTGAAAATTATAGCTCAACCAAACTCCAAAATCACCACCACCATAGTCAAAAACCCATGAGACACAAACTCTTAGAACATCAGAACCCAAGTAAAGTGGACAAATCAAACTGCCAACACAATAAATACCATCAACGCATCCCACTGGCCTATACGAAATGTACAATCCAACTCTGCAACAATGGTGAATGCTCTCATATGAAACTATACCAAGTATGGAGAATCCACACACTGTACAACTCCTACAATCAACACAACTCTGTAGATCATCAGCCACTGTCTCATAACCATAACTCCCATGCACCTCTGATGGTGAAAAGCCATCACAAGATGAACAACAAGAAATGGAACCCAAACCAAATTTTCCTACCATCAAATCCTCAACACAAGGATCAATTGCTAACTGATGTACATACCCTACTGAAGCATCACTCCAAAACTCCTTCTCTAAGTCATGTATTATCAAGCTATCAACTGCAGGACCTATCACCATGTCGTGCCCATCACAACTCTCATCCCGAGGCATCAAACTATTCCATAATTGATGATAAGCACTAGGAACCAAAGTACATCTCTGTATCATAATCTCATTAACATGGTCATCAAAGGTAAATTGATGAGCGTACCTCACAGTGTAATGCCGATAGAATGCACCAATCTCAGTCAGTGGCTCAGACTGTAATCCAGATGAAACTAACTGCAATTGATCATTAACCATGTTGGAATTGACTACTATCTCTGAAGATATCACCAAGGGAGTAGTATTACTAGTAGGAACCATGCCAACTGTCGACTCACCAACATCACACATGCTCTTTGATACATCTATAGTCTCTGTGCCATCAGTACTAGAGGCCACCACCATGTCAGGCATACAATAATCTGCTATAAAACCCAACTCAACTGAACCTAACTCTAGTGGGAATGAACCTGATATGCCAATGTTAGTATCAAGGATGGATGCATCCCCATCTCCACTGTCTCTGAAAATCTCGGCCATGGACATCCTCGGATCACCAAACACCATAGCTTGTGACTGTATAGAATCAGGTAAAGACTGTAGCCACTCTAACTCCATGGTCGCCTTAGCCAAATGAAATTGTGACTCCTTGAAAGCCAACTGTGTACTCTCAAGAATCTCAAAAGTCACCTCAAGTTGCTCAGTAAGTTCACTCACCTCATCTTCCTTGGCCAACAATGTATCGTATGCTGTACTGCCCCACTCCATAAGATAATCTCTGTCAGCTACCAACTGCATATAATTCTGTCTCAAAATTTGAATAGCCTCCCATAAAGAGTGGATCTCTGTCAAGGAAAGATAACTGCCTTCCTGCTCATCACTAGTAGGAGAACCCCATCCATAAACTGCTAACAACTGACAAGCAGCATCAAAATGCTGGCAAGCGATAGCAATGTCTCGATCACTAACTCTTAACTGATTAGGCACATGATGGCACTAGCTTGACTGTCTCCTACAAACCTCCTCTGATGCACTGTCTAAAGGAGTATCCTCAAAGTCACTAGTCTCTAGAGTATTACAATCCATACCCTGTGAATTAAATCTAAAGCTCATATCAACATACGAAGTATCAAAAACATTAGCACTGCTGTCCAACTCCTCTGTACCCAAGGAAACTAAGTCTTCAAAACTGCCCACTACATCCTCCTGGATGTCATCAATGCCAATATGATCCTGGGACTCATCTGTACACACTGCCAAATATGAAATATCATCAAAACATTCCAGCAAGTATGGTCGACTAGATATATGAACAAAGCCCAACACCGGTGTATAAAAACTAATACAAACATCAGATAAGCTCCTGGCACAAGAAAAGACAACACTGTGCAATCTGCTAATCAAATCCATGGTAGCACCCAAACAATCACTGCTACCAAAAAGTGTTAATGATTTACAGTCAACTGAACCCCAAATGCCAATATAAGAATCTTGAGTCCATATCTGTAAACTAGAATTAGGTGGTAACTCAAGCAAAATCCTGACTTGAGTAATATGACCAATACCAACTAACTCCACATACTTGTCATGATGAGATAATGTAGTGACAATACTATCTTCACACACCTTCAGCTGGTGGGATAAATCATGTGAAGTACTACTAGCCTCAACCTCATGTGACGAAGCATCTAACTGTTCCTGGTGCTCTCTCTCAGAAAAGTCATGAATGCTCAATGTCTGCTCATCTACACCAGGTATCTCACCATCATGCACAACAACATCCTCATAATCATCATCCTTGAGGTCAAATCTATCTATCACTCTTTGACTAAAATCATCAAATGTAGTTACCTGATCATGACCTTGAGTAGTCATTCCATGATACCACCAATCATATGCTGCATCTTCCAAGTGTAGACTTGCAATTTGAACAACATCACTCTCCTTCATGGGATTAAGTGTGAAGAAGGTCTGTAATTTTTGTAGCCATGCTCTAGCTGAAATTTTATTTGTTCCATCAAAACAAGGTGCTATAAACTTGCTTATTTTATTTTTGAGCTCTCTTCCACTTATGTCATGCTCCCTTATGTACTCTTTCTTGGGCATCAAAGTGTTCATCATATCCACATATTCTCTAAAAGGAACTGAACTACGAAAGTCATCATCTAAGCCATTATAAGTAGCTCTTAATGTAATCAAGTTACCTGTAACCTCTTTCATAGGATTAATGGCTGGATTTGGTACTGGTGGCTCATCTACAGGCAAGAAAATAGTTTTGGTTGATTTAGATGGTGTGGATTTCAGATTTCTTGGCTCCTTTGAAGTGCTCCCTTTCTCATTAATAGATGCAACTCCTTGTAGCTTTTCTGTCAATATTCACAAAGCCTCTCTAGTTTCTGCCAAACTATCCACTTTTTGCTTTTGAGTATTTTGGATGTCTTGGAAGAATTTCTTTGCCATCTCATCTGGATCAGCCATACTTTTCCCTTCCTTGGATTTTGTACTTTTACTTTCAACTGGAGGTTTGATCAAAATTTCTTTATTCTTTTCTCACTGCAAATATCTTTTTTCTCTTTCACTTAGTTGCATGCAACCATAAATTTTGACATGTAGCTGATTAGAAGCAACATGCAACCACCAAATTCACCAAGAACTAACATGCATATGATTAGAATTAGAATGCAACCATAAATTTTGACATGCAAGATTTGGGTACTTATCAAAATTGACATGCAAGATCTGGGTAGTTGTCAAAACTAACATGCAAGATCTGGGTAGTTGTCAAAACTAACATGCAAGATCTGGGTAGTTGTCAAAACTGACATGCAAACTTCTACAACCACCAAATTCACCAAGAACTAACATGAAAATGATTAGAAGTAGAATGTAACCATAAATTTTAACATGCAGCTGATTAGAAGAAACATGCAACCATAAATTATGACATGCAAAATCTGGGTAGTTGTCAAAACTGACATGCAAGATCTGGGTAGTTGTCAAAACTGACCTGCAACTTCTACAAACCCTCAGGCTGGCAAGATCATGGCTCTGATACCACTGAAATGTCCCTTTTCTGATTTTGTATGATATTTCCAACCTTTAATCAGATCTTCAAGATCAAACAACTCATATCACAAAGATCCTCCAAATTTTTCAAGAAACCCCAAATCGGGTATGCCAGAAATTGTGCCAAAAGCTTCACAGCTTCACCAATTATTAATAAATCTGAAAGTGGATATTTTTATAGAAATTTCAGCAGCATAACAGCCTACAAAATTACATTTCCAGATCTTTATAACCTTTACACAATAGTTCTCAAATGTAGGACAAAAACTATGCTCATCGGGCTCCCAAAATTAACACAAAAATGCCCGAAAACACCACACAACACTAATAAACTATCTTAAAAGTTTAATCACGTCCCAATAAATATATTCAGCTCTATTTTAACAGCTTAAAGTCTGAAATACAGCAGCAACCAAAACTGATATGAAATGCTCAACTGAAAACACCAAACTCATGCAAAAAACACACCAAAAAACCCACAAATCTACACTGTTCAGCACAAAGGCAAACTCTATATGAGCATGCACATGGAATGGCTTCAAACTCCTATCCTTAGCCTTCTTGGAAACTTGCAAACTCCCATTCTTGGGTCTCCCTGGAAACCTGCAAACTCCCATTCTTCGGTCTCCTTCTCCACAGGTTTGGCAGCCTCTGAAGAATAACAAAGAATGAGCAAAAATCAAGTTCTCCTCCCTGCCCAAAATGCCTCCAAACCCCTTAAAAGAGGCCATAACCATAACTCACGTCCAAGAGAGGTTAATGAAACATATTTTAATAATAATTTCATTTATTAGTCCAACGGTTTCCAAAGATTAACCCCCCTTTTTCCGAAACTTCACTTTCTTGGGCTTGCCTGTCTTAGCAAAGATTATTATTTTTTTATTATTTGAAAAGGGGACATGAAAAGCATAGAAAGAGAAAAAATATATATTCACTTCTAAATCCTTAAAAATGAATGAATTAAAAAAATAGGGCATATTTGAGACCTTAGATTGACACAATTTTAGAAATGGACATGTTCGTAGAAAGAAATTATAAAGTTAGTGTATACAGATGAGGGTATGAAATGGATGATTTTGTAATACTTCATATAGACACTCGCCATTCCATATGGAAATATTGAGATAAAATTAATCCATGGGAATTTCACAACCAACAAAACCCTTCCATTTCATTTTACCTTTCTTCCTTCTCCATTGTTAAAGATTTTTGTAGACCTAGATCATAAGGGCACAACATCAAACAAAAAATATATTCACTATTGAATCCTAAATAAATGAATGTTCATATTATTGGAAATTTTTCTAACATATATAGTGGATGTTGAAATTTATGGAAACATATCTTTATTATACAGAAGGTAGACCTTGAGGAATAAGTTAAGTATTTATACTTAGAAAATTGTCTAAGTATCACTCACTTTATCTCGAAGAATAGATAGAGTTTTGATCAATACAATTCAAAGAAGTCATAATGACATGTGAATATTTAATGAAAGATAATACAAAATGTGATGAATCTACAATCAAGATCATAAGTCAGCACATATAGTATAGCAATATTTACGGACAATTTACTAGTTATGACACTATATAGACATAACAAAGCATAACAAAGAATTGGGTATTTTTGGGTTAAGGAATTATTTTATTTAAAAAATAGTTACTTAAATAATTAGGGATGAAATCATAGATGTTATCCCTAAGTCAATGAAAGATAATAATGCATTTTTTAAAAGTATAATAATGCATGGAGTTTGACTAAGCAATAATATTAAAGGTATAAAGGAAAGATTGGGAATGTGAAGTTGTGTGGTGTAAATGTGATATCAAAATGATGATATATGTTCAAAGGAATGAAAAATGAAATAAAGTTTTGTGTTGAGAAACAAAGGAAATATCAGATATTGAAGATATCAAAAATAGTACAAAAGAGGTTTTTGTATCTATCTCTTTGCATTAAGGATCTACATTGTATATTATATGTTTTGGCAGTAGGCTTATCTTGCATATATTTTGTATTTATATATAACAAATACTAACAAGGTTGAGGCTTCTAACAAGGTCTACGCCCTCTAATAGGTTCAATATCTTTCGCAATATACTTTTGGTTAGTGAATCATTTTGTGGGTACCATCCCCACTATGGTTGCCCCTTGGCTAGGATTTCCCTAGTTAACATAATTTAGTGTTTGAGTTCTCTTATTGCATGGTTATGTTTAGTGTTTAGAATAATTAGTTTAATTTCATATGTACATTATAAGGTTGTTAATAATATTCATTTTTAGGCTAAAGTTTGTAAAATACTGATCCACAATTCCCCCCCCACTCCCCACTGCTCCCCCTCCCTCCGCCCTGCCATCCCCCCCTCCTCTTAGTATTTCCTAATTCTAACAATTGGTATTGGAGAATAGTTACTTAGAAGAGGCTTAACATCTTGAGTAAGATCCCTATGGATATGGAATAGTTATAGAAGAACTTAGAAGAAGCTCTTGAGTAGATTGATATTCTCACTGAAGAAAG
Organism: Cupressus sempervirens; assembly: GCA_028749045.1. Taxonomy (NCBI): domain Eukaryota; kingdom Viridiplantae; phylum Streptophyta; class Pinopsida; order Cupressales; family Cupressaceae; genus Cupressus; species Cupressus sempervirens. The sequence goes on along the minus strand of CM053784.1, from coordinate 525,004,610 downwards.
AGAAACTTTGAAAGAAAGATATGAAGATGCTAAAGACTACATTGGAATGCTGAAAGACACAATTGATCATATCAAGTTCAAGAAAGAACCTAAAGATCAAATCAAGGATAATGATGAATTTTCAAGATTTAAGAAAGAAAATGAGTTCTTGAAGCATGAACCAATGATTACTGATATGAAATTGAGCATGAAGAAAGATGATAGAAAAGTTGAGCTAGATCTAAAATAAGAGAATGTAGATTGTAGATCCAACCTTACAAAAGTTACATCTAAACTTGAATCTACCAAGTTGTAGTATAGAGAACTTGAGAAATACAATATCATTATGAAAGGAGAGTTAACCCAGACTAAGAATTAACTAGAGAAGTTGTATTCCTATAGTGACAAGATTGATGAACAAATAAATTTTCAAAGACCTTTTTATGATATAACCCAAATCCTTCAAAGAATATATCAAAAATTGACACAACATAGATGTTTTAGAATGCCATAATTCTTCATTAATTTTTTACAACTCTACTCTACCTCTACAATGAAAGAAAACAACTACTTATTACAATTCTAAAAATTACCATATTTGGCCAATTTTTGGGAAAAATAGATATTTCCATTTTTGGTAATTTTAAAACTCATCCTACGAATCCCAATTTTTCTCAAGAAAAGCCCCCAACTAAGGCAAGATGAATTTCTGACTAATAAATGAAATCAAAAGTATGATTTTAGATTTATTACAAAAATAACTTTCCTAAAAAACTAAAAAAACACAAAAAGCCAATTTTAGAGATCAAGAAGATATTTTAGGCTCCCAGAAAAATGTCACAATGGCCACCTATTGAGCTTAGCTCCATTAGAAATCCAAATAACTCTACCTCATGCAATTGCCTATAAAATTTTAGCCAAAACCCACATCTGAGTCAACAACCTTGACCCTAGGATGCCCCTGCATCAAACTAGTCTTAGATATTTCATTAGAGAAAAATCAGCTAAGAAATCTAAAGCTAGAAATGAACCTAGTCCTAAAATTCATTAACCTATGCAAGAAAAAGAAGATCTGAACAAGATTGAGTCAAATAAATTAGTTGATATGCCTAAGGAGATTGAACAAGTTGATCAACCTAAACAAGTTGATGAACCAAAGCAATCTGATAAAATTGAGTCACCTAAAGAAGTGATAAATGAATTCAAAAGAAGATGTTATGCATGTAATGAAGTTGTTCATATGAAAAGGGACCGTAGAGGTAAACCATTTAAACATGTTACTGATTTTTATTGTTATAATTATCATGGTTTTGGTCATAGAGAAGTAAATTGTAAGAAACCTAAGTTTGATAACAACAATAGAAATAGTAGAATTTTTAGAGGTAATAACCCTATGGGAATAATATCTAAAGAAGGAAACAATGGAGCAAGGAATAAAATTGTGTGTTACATATGTAAAAAATTAGGAAATATAGCCAGAAAATATAGAGCACCTTTAAACTGGTTTGGACCCATATTTGGAAATAATGCACCAATATGCTAGTTGTGTAATAGCTTTGGTCATATAGCAAGATTCTATAGAATGGATATAAGCAACATCAATAGGAATCCATACTTCAAAATAAATATGAACAGGAATGACAGAAGAACATATAGTGGCAATAAGAGATAGAAAGAAAGCATAAAGGAACATGTAGTAGAATTCAAAGAGGTATTTGTCAAAGTTAAAGATCAATCCGGTTCATATGTGGTGTTTGAATAATATTCATTTGAAGCACCTGAAGGAAGATTGAAGTGAATAATTATATTTGATTCATCCTATTTAAATTAAGTAATTTATATAATAGATCAAATATTAGAGAGGTAAGAGTTCTTATCTTGATTTTTCACCCAACCAATTTTTTTTTGTGATATCCTTGTGAAAATTAGGAAGAGAGTATGTTTCAATTATTTAGGGTTTCTGAGAATGTATCACTCCTTGTGAAAAAACCCTAGAAAATAATGTGTTTCATTTTTTGTTAAATTTCTTATAATTTGACATGCAAAGTACAATATAGGGATACATCAAAAACTTTGGCTACACATTCATTTTTATATCCTTTAATCTATTGATCATTTTTCATATATAATAAGTCATGTCTCTAAAGTGATTTTAATTTGCGATGTCATGATATTGCTTTTATCACTCCCATCACTCCATTATGATCTTTAACTATTTTTGCAGCCATGAAGTTGCAAAGTGGTCATCAACATACTCATCACAACATCACACAGTTAATTTTGACCTTCAATTTTGGGTTGAGAAGAGGAAAATTATATGAGATCACAAGTTTGTGGCTAGTATTGACTTCAAATGTTTCAATTAGTGATGATGTGAAGGGTAACCACATCAGTCAAGGTCTAGGCTATCACAACATTGCTGGAAATTAAGAGTAACTTGAGGTTATAGTTGAAAAGTGGCCAAAGTTTATAATTAGGACTCCATAGGGTTAAAGGACGAGTTAAAGTCTTAAGCTGTGAGGTTGTGAACAAGGTGAAAATTAACCTCAAAATGGTTACCAAAAAACATTGTGGGTGGCAAAGCAGATAATATTTTTCATCTTGTCAAAGTGCAAAAAGTAATCAAGATAGTTAAAGTTTAAATGCTATTGTATCATCACATGTGGTTAAACTTGACTTGAGGTCAAGGTAGAGAAGTAGTAAAAGCTCATTATCATAGCTTTTCAAAGCTTAGTTATGAGTTAGAGTTTGTAGTTATGAAGCTGCGAAGAGAATCTGATAGTTAATAAAATAACTATTGCAACATTGCAAGGTTTGAGTTGTAGTTAATTCTTTGGTTGCAAAGATGTGAAACAAAGTGTTAGTCATATCAAGATAGTCAACACAACCTCACATGGTTCAAAGAAGTTATATGTTTGGTAGTCACAAAGACATGACAAGGTTAAAGTATCTGGTCATCATGGCATCACAGGTAATAGAATGCTAAGTCATATACTATGGAGAAGTTGTGAATAGGTAAGTCTGAAGGCTTTCTCTAGTTCATAAGGGTTAAGTCACAGTTTGATTTCAAGGCAAGAATGTTGTGAAGAGATGTTAAAGTGACAATTTCACTTGATCACCACGATTGGTAAAGAGGAGCACTAAATTGTTAAGAAGTTGAAAAATAGTTTAAGTAATGATTTTTACCACTTTGAAGGATGATTGTAGATAGTTGGATTTAATATTGTGAAGATGTGAACACAGTTAATAATATAGTCATCGCTACCTCACTAAGGTTAATAAAATTTAAAAGAAAATAGTTATGATGAAGCAATGAAGGCTTGAATGAAGAATTCACAGTCTCATGGGTCAACATGGTCAATAAGGAAATAGAGTTTCAAAGTGGTAAATAGATGGAAGTGCAACATTACAAGCTTAATATCATGGTTAAATTTTAGGGTCTAGAAGTTGCAAAGCAGAAAAGATAACCATCTTTGCATTGTCATAGCCATAAATGAAGAAAGATACAAAACCACGTCAAAGAAGAAATAAAAGGGGATCTCTACTTCACAACCTATAGTTTTAAAGAGAAAAATAGTTTTAAAATGACCATGTCTGAGCTGGAATTATGAATAATGAAAAAGTGAAGATATCACCAATTTTTCAAAGACTGAGAGGATTTCAAGCATGTCAATTTTGATGACATTAATGTCACACTCCCATTTATAGAAATGGATAAATTATAAGAAGAAAATGCATTTTCATTACAAGTTACATAGAGCTTGAAGTATTAGAGAGATTTCAAAGTTGCAATGCAAATTTTCAACATACAAAATTCAAGATTATTGAGGTATTTTAAAATCAATATCATAGAAGGAAGGAGAATTGATTGCACAAGCACATATTGAAGAATTTATGTTGAAAGAAAAAATCCCTAGCCTATTCATTTATGAATCATTGTAAATTTTACTAGGGTCTTCTAATCTTCAATCTATGAATGATCATGCATTTAGAGATCCTTATGTGTTTTGCAGAGATGCAGAGGTTCTTGATAGAAATGGTAGTGAATTTTTTTGGTTTTTCTAAAAGAATAGGATAGAGAAGGTTCCAATTTCAAACCTTTGGACAAAAAATTTGGGAAAACTAATCATGCTTGAGGTCTTTGTGGATGTCAACCTATTCAAGGCATTAATCAGATCATACAATCTAGTCATCAAGTCATTTTATAGAAAATATAGAAGCATATTACTGGCACTAGTTAAGGAGACATTCATAAAAGACTTTGAATGGGGAGGTCCAATGTCATTACCAATTGACATGGATAAATTGAATGAAAATTTCAAAAATCAAAAGAGATTCAAAATGGGAAGAACTATGACAAGGCCCATCCTAATGTCGAGGAAAGAGAAAGGAGAGATACCATAGAAGAAGGAGGTGGAAGACCTCATGCCCCTCGAATTCTTTTAAATTTATATGTAGAATGTTGTCTTTGTTTTGAACAAAGTCCTAGGTTTAGATGGAACCATGAGTTCTCTTGGTGGGCATTACATCATGTCTTTGAATATCCAAGGTCCATGCATAAATGTTGGATATGATTTTGTTGCATACATAATCACTAGGATCCATGATGAGATTGTTATTGCAAAAGAGGTGTAGGGTTTCCATAATAGATCAAGATAATCAAACTACTATTCCTCTAACAAGAATACTCTATCCATCTTGAGAACTATCTATTCTACTATGAAAATACATTTAAATTGTTAACCTAGGGACATAGGACTTGAAATGGTTTAGCACAGTATGTGCACCAAGTTCCTTTCAGAGTCTTAACACCTATGCTATAGGAAAGTAAAATGCATGAAATGAATCTATAATACTGATACAAAACAATAAACATAATTGGATCATCAATAGAGAACTATAGAAACTATGGAAAAGAGAATTCTAAGCTAGTTAATAGTTCAACTATCCACCATGACAGTTTTCCACAAGTGCTGCAGGAACTTTCATAGTAACTATGCTATAGGACTAATATAGTAAATCTATCTTAAATAGGAAATTACAAGAAACAAATCTATTCTACCTAAATCTATTCCACCTCCCAAGTGGGCCCCCTTGGTTGGCTTCAACTAACTAAGAACATAATAGGTAATTCAAAATCACTTTCTCATTAGAATTCTACTTTGTTACATGACCAAACAATTTTTAAGGAACAGAGAAAATAACTTCAGAATCCCCTTCAAACTAACTCTAACTTTCCATATATAGAGGATTGGAACTTATTACAAAAACATTAACATAAAAAATCGTGAGCAAACATCATCAGTAGAAAAAGGGTAGGATGTCAACCATAACTTCTAGAACATTGATTGAGTAATAGAATAACAATCTACAGATAATGTAACAAGCCAAATTTTTGAAATAACTCCTTTCATCGTCATGACTTATCACTTTAAACTGATCCATGCTTCTCATGCTATGACCGGTCTTCATTATTCCTTCTTTAATGTGGTGTTTACCACTCTTCACACCACTTCCTCATTTCTTGCAAATTAGAAACATTTGAAAACATACAACAACATTTCTACTCTCATCCAAATATTAAAACATAGCTTAAAACATTTAAATGAAGTGCTACACTTTATATATAATATTAAGCAAGGTATGTCTTATCCACTATCCATAGGTTTAATAGGTTCTAGCTGCATTCAACATAAGACATTTAAAACAAGTATTTGAAAATGTTTTTCTCATGGCTCAAAGAGTAAGCTCATACTATATAAAAACTATATCAAATTTGAGACATTAATTTGTCTCATCATCTGCCCCAAACTATGCTAATGCTTGTCCTAAAGCATTGTACTTCTTCACCATTGTTCTGAAATCTCACGCTGTTGTCTTCCCCTATTCCCCACTTTTGAAGGTATAAAAGTATCCTCTTGATCATCTCCAATGCTCACCCAAGTGTTCTTCAACTAATGGATCTAACTTGGTGGCATTACTTTCATACAGGGGCCAGAGAAGGGTAGGAGGTAGGAAGGTTAGTGACATCCATAACTCTTTCCTTATTTGCCTTCCTAATTGCATGTATTTAGGCACTCTATTTACTGCTGCCTCAAAATTAATAGGGATGCGTGGTTCAACCTTGAAAGATTCTGGCAGTCGACTCCACCTATTTCTAAGCCCTACAATTGCTCTCTGTTGTGTAAAATTAGGAAGTGTCTGATACTCTTTGTAAACTTTTTACCTTTCCTCAAACACTTTCTCTCTGATTTCTAGTTTTGGCCTTCCATAAGTTAATTTGAACCAATCTCTCAGGAGGTCACAAGGCTTATGGGATTCAGCCCAGAGTGGTAGTGGCTTGGATTTTTCAAGGTCTCTACAAGTATCCAATTGTCTTGCAATGTCTCCTTAACAGAGTGGCAATGGCTTAGATTTCTGGATTCTCTTGCAGTGTCTTCTTGACAAAATTAGCTTCATGTGTTTCTATGTTTTGGGGCTCTACTTGTACATGTGAATCATATAGAACATTTTCAACTACTAACTATGGTTGAGATTTTGAAACTAGGGCATTTGGTTTTTCAATAGAAGCTGGAGATACTCAACCTCGCATGCGAGTGCTTCTATGTATAGGACCTTCTTCAACTTTGACCACTTTATGGGTCCATTTAGGTTTAGGTGTGGGTAAAGTAGATGCTACAAGATCAGTTACTATAGGAACAAACCTCTTTCTTTTTGTTACCCTAACAGAGAGATTTTGCACTTCCTTTTCAAGGTTAGGACTAACCTTACTCTTGCCTTTACCCCTAGAAGAGCTTGACATATCATCCTCTAAATTAGGCTTAGCAAACTTATCAGGAGAGGGTTCTTTTTCCTTCTCAGCTAGATTTTGAATTGGTTCTGTGGTTTCTTACATCCTTATTTTGTGATGTCTAGTTGAGGGTCACCTTGCTGAGTAAATTGTTCCCTTGTAGATCTAGCATCATGCTCATTTGGATAATGTTCCCTAAAAGTTGGTAACCCAATGACCTCTACTATTCTTTCCTTGGTAGAAACCACTCTTAATCCCCAAACTAAGGCTTCTCCTTCATCAAATGTTGTCATAAACTCCATTGCCACTTCCTCATTAAATTTTGTTAATTGTAAGAAATAACCAAGCCATCCATAAGCATGGAATTGCCACACTGCTTCAATATCTGTGAGTAAAATATTATGAATGACTGGCTCATACCTCTTTAGCTATCCTCCCATCTTCAAAATGTTTGGCTTCTACTCTTACTACTAAATTTTTTTTTGTCCCTCTTATCTCTGGAAATTTTTTTTTACTCTAAGCTTCAAAACTTATTTTTAAAAATGTCATATGTTGCTACCACTTCTCATAATCAATACCCCTTTATTTCTGGCATGTAGAATAATGATGCATTAATGATGGAGTACATTAAGGCTTTAACTACAAATGTTCCCATAATAGCTCTTAGTCCTTTCAATCATGCCAAGTACAAGAGATCTTTTCCCAAAAATCTCAATAAAAGGTACAATAGATACAAAAAGATTTTAAAAATTAATGAAATGAAAACTATCAGACTATTGCCAAAGTACATTCTTTGATGTAGACACAACTAAGATAACATGGAGGTGACATTTAGAAATTACTACAATTTCCTGGCCCCCCACTAAAATTTTGGCAAGTTTCCTCACTTTAAAAATTTTGGTGTGGAAAGGAGAAATTGGCTTAAGTCTTATATGATATATATAATGTAGTATTAGATATAAATATCAAAACCTATATTTTAAAAATTAATAAAGAGGAAAAGAAATTGTTGTACCAAAAAGTTTGTGATTGTACATCCACATGTAAGTTGATGAGGTGGCAAAGGCTAATAATCACTGAAAGTGCTAACAGTTTTGTTTATTGAAAGCAAAATGAAATAGAGTGTGGGTGACGTGGAAGGTGGAATGTGGGTGGATGGTAGATAAAGAAATGAGATGGGTTGATTATAAAGAAAGAGAAAAGTGAATGGAAGAATAAGGCCTCATATTTAAATGAGGTTTTATTATGGAGGTTCCTAGAATTCTATCATTGCATGGCTACAAGAAGAAAATCTCCATCTTCTACTTCAAGAACTATGTTCAGAAGAGGTGGTGCACTAGTTGGTTGAAATTGTTGCAGGAACTATTCTTTAATCTACATCTTATGATAGAGATGTAGCCTATGGCCATTCACAAGTAACTTAAATTAAATAGGATCAATGGTTGTGAGTTACACTATGCCATTATCAAATATATGCTGAATTTCATAAGGCCCTAACCATCGAGTCTACAATTTCCTTGGATTCTCTTTGAAATGAGAATCATAGAGGAAGGCCCAATCTCCTACTTGAAATATTTTATTCTTGATATGTACATCATGCCACTACTTTCACTGGTATTGAATAATTTTTTTTCTTTCTAGAGCTCTCTTTCGTATTTCATCCAATGAATTTAAGTGGAGTCTCTCTTGTTGTGCTGCAGGTAGATTGATGTTCAATTCTAAAGTAGTTCACAACATCTTGTGTTCAAATTCAATGGGTAACATTGTTGCTTTACCATAGACAAGATCAAATGGAGTAAATCTAGTTGTTGTCTTCCATGTGGTCCAGTATTCCCAAATAGCTTTAGTTAATCTACTTGTCCAATCCTTCTTATGTATGTGTACTATTTTGGTCAGAATGGCTCCAAGTTCTCTATTGGTAACCTCTGCTTGGCCATTTTCTTGAGGGTGACAAGGACTAGATTTATGGTGTCTTGTGTTGTACTCCTTCATTTGATGTAAACTAAGGTCCTTGATATGTGACAATTTCTCTTGGCACTTCATAATAGGTAAATATTTCTTCGTACAGAAACTTAGCTACTTTCTCATCTCTAGCATTTTTCATTGCTCTAGCTTCCACCCATTTAGTTACATAATCCATACATACTAAGATGTAGGATTTTCCACTTAATGGTGGGTCAATTGGACCTATGAATTCCATGCCCCATTTTTCAAAAGGTGTGATGACAACTTGTGCAGTGAGTGGCATCTCAAAAGTTTTGGTTGTTTGGCCCATCTATTGGCATTTGTCACAAGTAGTTGTATATGTCATTGCATCCTTATGTAGGGTTGGCCAATAGTATTCTATTGTAAGTATCTTTAGTGCTATTCTTTTTCCTACAAAATGATCTCCACATGGTTCATCATGACAAGCATGCAGTATATCGTATGTCTCATCTTCCCTGACACACCTCCTCATGACTTGATCTGGCCCTACATAGAAGATATTGCTATCTATCCAAGATTATTGAAAACTTTTCTCTACTAACTTTCTCTTTTCTTTATAAGAGAAGTGTGGGGGTAGTCTATTTGCAGCAAGATAATTTGCAATGTTTGCATACCATGGTGTATGAGTTGCTATATGGAACAAGTGTTCATCTAGAAAAGTTTCTTCAATTAGAGTTGGATCTTCATCAGCAATGGTCAATCTAGATAGATAATCTACAACTATGTTGGATTTTCCTAGCTTATCAATAATGGTAATATCAAATTCTTGTAACAACAAGAGCCATCTTGCCAATCTACTAGTGATAGCTGGTTTTTTCATTAAATACCTTATTGCTGAGTGATCAGTATGAACAAAAATAGGATATCCAATGACATAGTGTCTGAGTTTGTTCAATATATAGACTACAGCTAAAAGTTCTTTTTCTATTACTGTGTAATTCAGTTTGGGTCCATGAAGGATTTTACTAATATAGTAGATAGCATTCTCAAGATTAGCAAGCTTTTTTCCTAATACAACTCCTACATCATAGTTTGATGTATCGGTATGGATATGAAATGGAATTGACCAATCTGGTCCTTTTAAAATTGGTGTCGTGATGAGAATTTTCTTAAGCTATAGGAAGGCTTCATTGCATTCAGGTGTCCAAATAAATTCAACTTCCTTAGTCAATAATGTGTATAAAGGACTAGTTATCTTGCTGAAATCTTTTATGAAATGTCTATAATATCCAACATGACCTAAAAAATATCTTACATCTTTCTATTTTGTAGGTATGGGTAGTGTTAGAATTGACTCTATCTTAGCTGAGTCCACTTGTATTCCTACAGCTGATATGAAATGACCAAGTGCCACTCCTTCCTGCATGAGCATGAAACATTTTTCACTATTAAGGGCTAGATTATGCTCTTTACATTGGATGAGAACCTTTTCAAGATTCATAATGGCTTCTTCAAAGGTGACTCCAAATGTTGTGAAATCATCCATATATATTTCCATACAATCATGCGATATATCAATAAAAATGCTAATGATAGCTCATTGGAATGTTGCAAGAGCATTACACAAGCCAAATGGAAAAACAAAATATGAAAAAGTACCACATGGGCATGCAAATGTGTTTTTGTCCTGGTCTTTAGGAGAAATACTTATTTGATTATAATCACTGTACCCATCTAGAAAAGAAAAATACTTCTTTCCAGCTAGAGTGTCCAGAACTTGATCTATGAATGGTAAAGGAAAGTGATCCTTTTTGGTTTCTTTATTCAATTCTCTGTAATCTAGACAAAATTTCCATTTACCTCCCTTTTTAGGCACTATGAATAGGGGTGACACCCATCTACTATCAGATATAGGACAAATAAAACTAGCATCAAGCAATTTTTGCAATTCAGTTTTAACTATTTCTCTTAGGGCTGGATTAATCCTTCTTTGGGGTTGACAGAGTGATAGAAACCCTTCATTGATGTATATTCTATGGGTACATAATGTAGGACTCAATCCTTTCATATCCCCATAGACCCATGCAAAAGCCTTTTCATGTTTTTGAAGGAGCTCTGCTAACTGTTTCATCTGTGTGGAAGATAATTTTGGATTGACGTGAAGATTATGACCTTTTGATAGCTCAACAGTAATGGTAGACTCAATTTTAGTAGCTTTAGAGATTGGATTTGTATCTAATTCACATGGTAAGAGTTGATGAATAATGTCTAGTTCTTTGAGTAGAATATAATTCTCATTACATTCCTCATATGTGGTTAATTCTAACACTGAACTATTAGATACATCTTTTTCTACCACACAAGTGTTAGTAAGGATACTTTGAATTACTAAATCTTCTTCCTGTAGCTTTAGGAAAGATTGTCTATGTAACATCATAAGCTATGCTATAGAGTTTAACTCTTGTTCTTCATCCCCTAAATCTGGCCAGATAGATGTGCTTAAATCTGGTTGTGGTTGTGCTGAAGGATATAAATCAAATTTCTTTGTTGCTTGACCATTAGATATGGTCATGTTCCTTGACCTAAAACTTATATTTGCATCAGCTATAGCTAATCATGGTCATCCTAGAATGACAAGGTAACTAGATAAATTGACTTCGGGAGACAAAATCATGAAATCTACAAGGTACTCTAGAGAGTCTAGGGTTACAACTATGTTTTCTATCATCCCATCAGGAGTGATAGTATGACTATCTGTAAGTTTCAAAATTGCTAAAGTAGCCCTTAATCCTTCTATTTTCAACGTCTTTATAGTATCCTTGGTCATGATGTTTATAGCAGCACCAAGATCAATTAAAGCATTTTTAACAGATTGGCCATTTATAATCACATTCACAACTAGACTACTTGGATTAGAATATTTAGGAGTGATCAATTTTCCTAACATAATGTTAGCCAATTTTCCTACAACATGGATTGTAGTTGGGTCCTTTTTCTTCCTCCCAGGCTTCTTCAGGTAGGCTTCTCTAATGGATTTGCCATAGATGGGAACATCTTTAATAGCTTGGAATAGAGGTATTTGGACATGCATGTTCTTTAACTGATCAATGATATCAAAAGACTATTCCTCTATTTGGACAGGTTTACTTTGTATGAGCTTCTCTAGAAAAGGAGGTTCAACCATTAGCTAGGTTTGAGCTGAAATAGTAACATTAGTTGGGTCAACCTCTTTAGAAACTAGGGGTTTAGATGCTGCAGGAGTATCTAGTATTTCAGTTATAAGAGGCAATTTAGGTGTTGGTATGGTTGTATTAGATCTCAAATTTATATTTACAACATTCAGAGCATAAGCAGGATATTGCTGAGCATCAGCAGAGTACTTGGGTTGTTGTAACTATTGGTTATTTGGATTTGGCTGAGGTTGTGCAGGTAACTGGGTCTAGTTTTGAGGTCCAAGACTCGTAGGTGGTGGCATTAGTGTAGGTTGTTGGATTGGGGGTGGTAATTATGGAGTACCAGTATTTTGGTTAGGTCACTGTTGAGGTCCTCTCCATTGATTTATAGACTGCCAATTCCCCTAGGGTGGTTGCCATTGGTTCTACTGGTTCTGCCATTCATTATTCTTTTGATTTGGCCAGGAAGGTTGGGGATTCTAAGGCCATTGGGGCTGTTGTGGATTATTTTTCCAAGCATTATTCCAATTGGGTTGACTATATTGTGGAGGATCTTGTGTATTATAGTTTTTCCATTGATTACCATATATATTTGAATTTTGTAAAGGGTCTTGAGACATACCTTGATTTTGGGCCCATGATTTGCATTGAGCAACAAAGAATACTTGCTCATCATCTCCATTTATTTTGATATACTCAGTTGGAAGATGCTGGTTTTCCACACTAGCGACTGGTTTGTATTGGCAATCTTTCTTCTACTTTTGGAAATGGGGGTAGTACTCAGCTAGTTGCACTTCAGATTTTATGTGTTTCTTCTTCATAGTCATTGTGTCGAGATGTGTAGCAACATCATTTATAATGTCCTGCTTGAAATCTAAGAGCATATTAGATATCTCGAGCTTTGAAATACCCTGACTAATTCCTTTAATAGCTATAGTCTAGTGTCCTTTTCCTTTCTTCATGGTTAATCTTGAGTAATTAAGACAAATTTTCTTGAGGCCATCCTAAGAAGATTGATACACATCTCCTCTAACCATCAAGTCTAATGCTTCTAGATGGCTATCATTCACACCTCTCAAAAAGAATAACTTTTGTGAATCCTTAGACAACACATGCTGAGGGTTCTTCTGTAGTGTATACAAGAAACATGAAACATAGTCTTCCAATGTTTCTTCCACCTTTTGTGATATTCTAAAAATATCATCTCCTCTTGAATCATTTTCTTTGCAATACTCTTTGTACTTGTCTAGAAACAATGTTTGCATTTCATCCCATGTATCTAATACATTGGTTCCTAAACCCATGAAACATCATGAAACTGAATCTTTTAGTGTTGTTGGAAATAATTTGAGCTTATGGGCATCAGTGTTGTAGTCAAAGCTACAAAAAAGTATGTCAAACTTAAACAAGAAAGTATTAGAATCTTTAGTTGCGAGGCCATAAAACTTTGGAAGAGCATTTGGAGGTATATTTTTAAGATTAGCATTGGTTACAAGGCTTGGGAGAGGAAATGGAAAAGTAGGTTGTGCCATTACTGGAGGTATTTGATTATGAGGTTGTTGTTGAAAAGGGATATTGGGCACTAGATTGTTAACAATTGGTGGATTTGGAGTAGTACTATCAAGAAAACTGGCCAAAATTCTAGCAAAAGGTTGAAGGCCACTTGTATCCAAAGGTTCTACCCTTGAGGATGATTCTGTAGGAAAGATAGGGCTTGCATCTAAAAAAGCCAACTCAATTTATTCTTCAATTTCTTCATTCAAATTAACAGGCTCCCATGGAAAAAATCTTCCATATTCATCTTGTGGTCTTCCTCTTCGATGCATGCAATTAAATTGGTGACTTGTAGATCAAGCACTCAATCTTATGGTTTCTAACTAACATACTAATCTAGAAACATAGGACTCGTGAAGGTTCCTAGTTTGACATCATCCCCAAAAATGACACCAAAAATGCAGGCTTTCCATAATAGATCAAGATAATCACACTAGTATTCCTCTAAAAAGGACACTCTATCCATTTTGAGAACTATCTATTCTACTATGCAAATACATTTGAATTGTCAAACTAGGGATGTAGGACTTGAAATGGATCAGCACAATATGTGCACCAAGTTCCTTTAAGAGTCTTGACACCTATCTTGCATGAAAGTAAAATGCATGAAAGGAATCTATAATACTAATACAAAATAGTAAACATAATTGGATTATCAACAAAGAACTATAAAAACTACGGAAAAGAGAATTCTAAGCTAGTTAACAGTTCAAATATCCAACATGATAGTTTTCCACAAGTGTTGCAGGAACTTTCATAGTAACTATGCTATAGGATTAATACAGTAAATCTATCTTAAATAGGAAATTACAAGAAACAAATCTATTCTACCTAAATCTATTCCACCTCCCAAGTGGGCCCTCTTGGTTGGCTTTAACTAACTAAGAACACAACAGGTAATCCAAAATCACTTTCTCATTAGAATTCTACTTTTGTTACATGACTAAACAATTCATAAGGAACAGAGAAAATAACTTCAAAATTCCCTTCAAACTAACTCTAACTTTCCATATATAGAGGATTGGAACTTATTACAAAAACATTAACACAAAAACTCATGAGCAAACACCATCAATAGAAAAAGGGTGAGATGTTAACCATGACTTCTAGAACATTGATTGAGTAACAAAATAATGGTCTGCGAATATTGTAACAAGTCAGCTTTCTGAAATAACTCCTTTTGCATTTGCAACTTATCACCGAGAGCTGATTTGCACTTCTCATGCTATGACCGGTCTTCATTACTCCTTCTTTAATGCAGTGTTTTCCACTCTTCACGCCAGTTCCTCATTTCCTAGAAATTAGAAACATTCAACCATATACAACAACATTTCTACTCTCATCCAAATATTAAAACATAGCTTAAAACATTTATATGAAATACTGCACTTTATATATAATATTAAACAAGGTACTTTATATCCACTATCCATAGGTTTAATAGGTTATGGCTGCATTCAACATAAGACATTTAAAACAAGTATTTGGAAATGTTTTTCTCACCACTCAAAGAGTAAGTTCATATTATATAAAAACTATATCAATTTTGAGACATTAATTTGTCTCATCAAGTGGGAAGATTATAGAACTTCAATGTCCATCATCACTACTTGATCATGCATTTGATTCTATTTATAAATGTCCAATTCTTTGATCAGAGTTTCTTTGAGAGTATAGAGCAATGGAGAGAGAGATTACCTATGTAAAGATGGTCAAGGGTATGGCAAAGATTCTACCCATATTCTAATGATATTTCTTTTTATAATGACTTTGTGTACCCTGTTCTAAATATTATAGGAGTTAAATTGAAAGAATACCTAGAAATGTTAGAAAGGTAGTTAAGCCCAACCTCTAATTTGATAAGGGAAAGAAATTAGGGCATGATTGAGGGAGTGTATTTTTTTGAAGATTACACAGTAATTAGGGTTTATGGATTCCCTTAGCCACCTCACCTTCTTCCTAAGTATGTTCCAGAGAGGCTAGGATTTGTATAGGTCTTTTGGCAATTAATCTCACTAAATAGAAAATATTTAGGTCAAACTATAAAAATGAACATTTTTGTGTAGATCTTCTAAAGTTGGAAATTTTGATATAGGGAAGAGTGCAATTGAAGAAATAGATACTTTGCTAAGAAATTACAAATTTCCAATTACCCCTACTAGAACCTATAACCCCTGTAATGTAGTTAGAAATGCTTTGAAGCAGACGAGGGGATATAACTTGCCTCCAACAAAGATTTTATGAGAGGAGGATGTCATTGCTGACCTTTTGGATTAGAATGTGTGTTGAACCTGAGATGAAAAAAGTAGATCCATCCTTTAAGGGTTCTATCTTGATATAGACTACTAGTCTAGGTTTGACAAATGCATTCAAAATTTCGATGGGATATCATCTCAAGTGCTTGAAGACATCAAAAAGAGAATAGATCCCAAGTCTTTTGATTAGGATATAATTTTGGAGGTCAGTACTGATGATGAGGACTAGGCAAAAAGTTTAGAATGCACTCAATAGAGGAGCAAGAAGCAAAAAATGGTGGAAAATCCACAAAAGGCCAAAGAGAAAGCCTTGCTGATCCTACAAAGGAATAGTCAATATTTTAACACTGCAAGAAGAAATTTTTGATTGCTTGGGCCAGTAAAGATGAACAAAGGGCCAAAAGACTAGAACTTTAAGCTCAAATTCTTGATGATAGAATTATTGAGTCAAATTAATTCATGAGTGATGAAAAATTTCATCGAAATAGAGGATTCTAGGAGTTTTTTTGTTTAAGTTGAAGCAGAATGAGTTATTACTACACATGAAACTAGGTGACTCAGATGAGGTAGCTTCTGAAATGGTTTAAAAACTACAAGAGTATGACCCTACTAGTGAGACCCTCACTATAGAAGAGGCCAAAGAGCTAATATATAACAGTGGCATGATTGTATTCCTAGGATGGGACATTAGTTCATCATTCCTACTAGATAAAATGACGATTTAGGAAAAAACCATCTCATTTGAAGATGAGAATTAGCCAGGCCAATTGAGAGGATCTATGTATAGTATTGATGCCCAAACTATGGAAATATGGAGTTTATCCCTAGAAAACCATAAGCCCACTCTCATGGAGATTAAAGAGTCCCTAGGGGAAATGCAATATTTTGGAATGTGCACTCTACTTCTAACAATTAGATTTATGGATAGTTAAGCAAATCATCATTATTAGGAAAAAATAGAATAGATGTGCTTGAGGAGTAGTTAGAAGGAGCCTATGGATGGTACATTAAAACCATGAGGTATTATGAAGAATAAATTAAGAAGCCCTATGTGCTAGAATAGAGAAATCTCAAATTAGAGAATGAGATAGTGGTCTTAAATACTACAAGATCCACCACCAAGATTGAAGACAAAGGCATACAAATATAGGGTCATGCACCTGAGACAAAGGATATGGAAGTTCAAACCATGGATGTTGATGAAGAGGAGTTGGAGTTGAGTAAGGATATAGAAACTAGAACAATCAAGAACTTGCTGATTCACAAGGTAAATTCTTTGAAATTGGTTTCTTAGAATGTGCATATCACTTTTCTTGTTTTGCAAGGGGTAGAGTATAAATATTTTGAGGCAATTTCCTTGTTATCTCCCTTATTCACCACATCAAGCCCCTACACCCAATTCTTTGAGAGCCTTGTGCCCATCCTCACATAGAAGAAGGACTTACCCAAGGGGAATATTATTGTTGTTAGAAATATAATTCATAAGGTAAAGGAGTTGAATAGTTTCTTTGTAGGAAAGTTGTGATTAATTCAAAATAAGATGAAAATAATTGCCAGAGGAACACTTGATTTTGTACTCAACATTTTGGATAATGATAGAGGAGTCAAGGAATGGATAGAATGGTCATCCTCCTTTGATGACATCTTGAATCACTCTAGGTTTATGGCCTACTACAAAGGTAAAGCTGATATAGTTGTAGTTTATGATTTAATTGATATGTTGTATAAACTAAAGGTAGAGATGGGTAAGATAATTGCAAAGGTAAAATCTATAACAAATGCTAAGTGGAACAAGTGCCTCAAGGAACTAAATGGTATCATAAATGTCACTTGGCCTAATGTGGGACTCATATAGCTATTTGGGAAGTTATAGTGGGAATAAAGCCCCTACAATCAGGGGACAGTGATTGAGCATTTAAAGTCACAATTAAAGGAAGAAGAGACAAAGTGAAGAAATAAAAGAAAAGTGATAGGTTGTTAAAAGTACAAATAGATTCATGCTAAACATACCTAGAGAAAGTGTCGCCTAACAACTTTGCAACTATTTCCCAATTTCATCTAAATATAGAGAATTTTTGAAAAGTAACAATGTAAAATGTCTTTGTATTTTCTTTCAAGTCAAATTTTGACATGTGTTCTCTAATATGAAGCTTGTTGCAATCCTTATCTATAAAAGGATACCCAAGATATGGAGTGATTGTCTGAGTCCTATAGAATTTTTAGTGTTTATGCTAATCACAGTCAGTCCAAAGTTTTGTGTCAATTGTATGTTGTTTCATATTTATAATAAGAATATAGTGAATATTGAATGACAAAGCTTGTCATATTATGAGTTTTATATTAGTAATGTATGGTTTTCAATGAAAATTAATACAAAGAGGAAGTTTTGTATATATGTGTCTCTAAGTTTTGTCTCCATTTTCATGTATCTATTATTTTGAGATTGAAATGAAAAAAATTCTTTCAATTTAATATAGCTTGGATGAGTCATAGATAATTTCATTATAACTTTTCATTCAAGGAATTAAGTAAATGCTTCCATGAATTGATAGGATTTCTAGGCATATGGGAGGGATATCATAAGAATGGAATTCAAGGTTAATAGTTGATAAGTTTAATTGCAAGTTAATTAAATAGGTCAAGGGTTACTGGTTTGACTCTGTATAATAGTGGATAAGGCACTGGTCATAAATTTGTTATTGAAATTAATATAATCATGTGGTTGCACAATACACATTTGAATCAAAATCAATTTTCCACTTCTGTAATAAATAACTAAATTATTGGTCATTCCCTTATTGTGACAACCTTCTTTGAATTTATGGTAAGTTGTTATAAATTAACAAGTTGATTACATCTCAAGAAGTTTTTAAAGAATTTTCTTCTATAAGGGATAAATTTATGAAAGAATATCAGTGAAGAAGCCATTTAATCCTTAGGTGCACCTACTTTGGCCTTGTAGAGCCTAAAGAATAGAAAGCCATTGTGTGATTTGTTGAAGTTGGTCTAGATCTGAATGAGTTTATGTTGAACATGCGAACTAGCTAATCCTTAGGCATTTATCTTTTTTTGCATTCTAATATTGGTTGTTCAAACTTTTAGTTTTAAAATAGCAACAAAATGGAAACTTTACCAAGTACTTGTCCAAGGAAATCATGTTTGAACTTTTGAGATCTCTAGTGAAAACTTATACATCTACTATCATATGTCCTTTGGTTTATGCCCATGTTTGATATTAGTTCATTTTTAGTGATAAACCTTGAGAATTTATAAAAATCCCAATACCATAAGAGCTATGTGACATAAGGTGTAGTGTCTCTCCCATTTGATTTATAAAAGTCATCCTGATGGATGAACCCTTGTTGATCTTTCTGTGTGAATTGATCATGCTTGGGACCATGAGTGGTCTACACCCTTGGGTTGATTGGATTTATGTTATTATATTAGTTGCTTTGATTATTATTTTGGATGATTTATGAGATTATAATGTGTCAGATGGTTTCATTAAGGTTTGTGCTAGTGGTTACCAAGATTGATGTGGTATCATGATGTTGTTCCGTGATTACCTAAAGATGTGTGCAAAGATTGCACTATGTACTATTACCTTGCTACACTAGACTAGGTTCCTGGTTTGCCTCATATTAGGTTTATCATAGTCATGCTTTGGGCCATGCTTAGGAATAATATATTCAAACTAAGGACTATTTTTCCCACTATTAGGTGCATTTAATCTTGTCAACCCAAGGATGTATACTTGAAATGGTCGACATAGTATGTGCACTAGGTATCTTAATGAGCCATTATGCTTATGCTACAAGAAAGTAAAATGCAAGGAAAAAAACCTACATGATTGTTGCAGGAAATGAACACACTTGATTGAAAAAAATGCTCAAAATGATATGAAAAGTTAACACCTATTCCAACTCAGTTCATCTACTATAACTGTTCTTACAGATGCTATAGGAACATTCACGAAGTATGATGCTACAGGAAGGAATTTACAACTTCTACTTGCAAAACTAGTAATGCTTGAAAATAAATTTGTACTACTCTAATCTAATCCACCTCCCAAGTGGGCCCCCTTGGTTGGCTTCTGATAATCTACTAACATAGGATAGAAGCCAAAAACTATTTCATTACATTTTAAAAATTCATTACATGGGAACAATACATAGAAACTGTAAAAACACAACTGTGAAAGTTAACAATTCCTTCTCCTTCTTACTTCCTTCTAACTAAAAAAACTTGCACACCACTGGTCCGATCCCTATATATAGGAAATCAACACTTATTCCAAAAATAGAAAAACAAACTAATTACAAATCTATAGGCGAGAAATAATGAAGAGTAATAGCTCAAGGTGGGAAGAATAAAGTCTAAACAACAACCACTTAACATAAATGCAGAGAATATAGTAAGTCTTCAAAGTTCCTCCATTCTCACAGCCATGTCCTTTGGTACTGGTATGATTCTTCTCCACCATGACTTAAACTTCAACGTTCTTTCTCCTCTTGAATGCTATTAACTGTATTCAACGTTCATCTTTGAATTCACCCAATCATCTTCAACTTCATCACTAACAGGTTAGTAATTATGTAGAGACATGTTTGCAAATAAACATTTATCAATTTAAAACAAAATATAAGAACACACATTCTACTAATTATATGAAATACTGCATAATATATATAATGCTAGCAAAAGATGGCATAGTATCTACCCATAGGTTTATCATAGGTTTTGGTAAGCATAAGTCCACAAATGTTTTGATGAAAATAAAACAAAGTATCAACAAAGTGTTCATAACTATCATGAAATAAAGGCAATATTTGGCCTCATCATTTCCCCCCTGCTAAACTAATGCTTGTCCTCAAGCATTGCACTTTCTTGTTAATGACCTAAACTTTCCAATCTCAGTCCTTCCTTTCCTACTGCTCTTGAAGGTATAGTAAAATCCTCTTGTTCTTTCCCACACTTCCCTTCTCTGATCTTCTTGTAGCTTGTTGAGTCTATCAGCATTAATGTCATATAAAAGCCATAGGAGCATTGGAGGCTGCATGGTAAATGAACACCACAATTTTAGTTTGGCCTGCTTCCCTAACTCTAGATACTTTGGAACCCTATGAAGTGCTGCCTCCAAGTTGATGGAACTATGTGGTTTTGACCTTTTAAGTGGCTCAGGCAATCTAGCCCATCTACTTCCAACACCAATCATAGCTCTCTAGAAGGTAAAATAAGGTAAGTTCTCATAATCAGCATATGCTTTGGTTCTTGCAGCAAAGATTCCATCCCTTACTTCTGGATTCTTCTTTCCATAAGTTAGTGTGAACCAATCCCTAAGAACTTCATTAGGCTTGCTGCTCTTGGCTCTTAAAGGCAAGGGTTCTATCCTTTCCTCATCCCTATAATTATTCAGTTACCAATTGTAGTTTGCTTCATTAGACATCTAGGACATGAGGGATCTTAAATGTATATCTCTTATATATAGCAAGGGATTCCATTGGGTCTCTGAAGGGATAACAAAATTATGAACATATAATTCACAAAGCAAATTCTGCTACTAGGATGGCAGAGTTTGATATAATCCATAAAATTCTCGAGCTGATTTGAACTCTGCATTAATATCCTTAAGAGTTAACATTAGTTGAAACAAAAGAAATTGTTCTTTTAAACAGAGAGAATAAACTCTTGGTGGTGGTCTACAAGCAAGTGCTTGATTAGCCAACTTGAGGGCATGATCCATCTGTTGCTTTTGACTTGCTAATTGTTCCTTTAAATCTATGATTTCTTCACCTTGAGATACTATGACTTTATTCATCTTTTTCCTTTCTTCTTCCCATAAGGCTTCAACAAGCATATGCTATCCAAACAACTGAAAAAGGAGTTTCTGTAGTGTAATAGAACCACTATCTTCTTCATGATTTCTTTTCCTCTTCCTTTGTTCATTTCATAAATGTTATACAAAACCAGTAATCCATGTTGATTTATGGGGAACTAGGGCAATGTTTGGATAGACTTGCTTAGGAATAGTTTCATCTCTACTACCTAAAATACCTAATTGACCTGCTGGGGTATCATTTGGATTTTCATTGATTTCATCCCTACATTCCTCATTAAAATTTTCAGGAACATTTATAATTTTAGGATGGGGAGGAGACTGATCAGAGACAATTTGCATAAGGTATTCTTTAGTAGATGTTTTGGACAAAGTAGAATCTTTAGAAACTTTCCCTCTCATCCTAGTGCTTCTCCTTATGTGGGTTTCTTCTTGTATCATAGCCTTTTGCCTACCTTTCCATTTGTTTTTGCTATAGGAGTAGTTGCTGTAGGACTTTTTTTAGTTCTCTTTTGTCTCACAACTGTAAGGTTTGACTCTTCCTTTTCCTGAATAGAGATTTCTTCTTGTAGTTTTCGTTTCCTCTTTGCTCTGCTAGAAGTAGGTTTTTGGGTTTCTTGAATAGGTAAAGGTATAGTCTCTTGAATAGGGATAGTTTCTTGCACATTTTCTTAGGTATTTTTGGCTTCAGCCTCTTGGGTTTTTTTTTTAGTAGGCTTATTGGTGGGGACTGCATTTTCCTCACTAGGCTGTTCACTAGGGGTAGCTTGGGGTTGCAAAGTTTTGGCTTGTACAAGTTCATCCCATGTCATGGGAGATACATCCTTAAGTGACTTTTCTATCAGTAATTTAATTAGGGCATGATGGGTAATGGAATTACCATTTCCTTTTTGAGTTTCTTCTGCACTAATACAAAGCATATTGTACAAGAAATTTGGAATGTTTACTGAAAGATTATGCCTTATACAACTAAGTAATTTGAAATGATGTGCATGTAAGTATGAGAATCACCCTTCACATGTAAGGTACCTGATAATATGCATGGCTAATTCATTGTATGGTGGCAATAGTGACATTCTCTTGCAACCTTGCTTTGTAATGTCCATTTGAGGATTAGTCAGCCTAGTAAATTGAGCTCTTACTAACCTCGCATCATGTGTGCTAGGATAATGTTCTCCAATTGTAGGCAACCAAGTTACTTTAGCAATGCGTTCCTTAGTTGCAATCACCATTCAACCCAAAACAAAAGTTTCACCTTCATCAAGTGTCCTTGTGAATTTTGTAGCTTCCTCCTCATCAAATGCAGTCAAACTCAGAAAATACCCTAACCATCCACATATATTAAACCTTCTTACAACCTCTACATTTGAGAGAAACATAGTATGTTCCATTGGTTCTCTCCTCTGAAACTGTCCACCCATTTTTCTTAACACTCTCTTTATCTACTTTGTTTTCCCCCTTATGAATTCAAGCTGCTTTGTGAAACCCAGACTCAACTCACATTTCTTTGTTTTAACAGGTAATTAACGTCATAATGAATTTTTATGGACAATAATATGACTTTAATGAAGGTAAATCATGAATATGTGTGAGAATCATCCAAAAACAAAGTTTAGATCACATAAAATTTAAACACAAGTCACATCACAACCTAACAATAAATTCATTAAAAAATGAGGGGTACAACACCTACACTTATGTACTTATGGAAATTAAATTTCATCAATGAAGGAAATACAAAGATTTGGAAAAATATTTATGGATAATTAGAAATGCCATTGGATATTAGTGACCTTCCCTACCCCCTACTAAATATGGACAAGTGTCCACACTTGTCAGATCAAGTATGAGTAAGGGATTGGCATAACACCACCATCATATACAAAATGCAGTATTAAATATAATTAACAAAATATACATACTATAAGTAAATAATAATTTGAAAATGTTATACTTGTCAACTGATCATCACACGTACCCAAAAATGTGGCAGAAGTTACATCAACAGTGATAGCATCCATCAACAAGTTGCAATGTTTATTGAAAATAGAAGAAAATGATGATGTGGAAGGTGAATGGGTGCAAGAAAAGAAAAGAAAAGAGATGGATGGGTGGAAGAAAAGAAATGAGGTGGATATAGTGAATGGAGAAATTTGGAACTTTATGTGGGCATAAAGTTTTTATTATGAACATGCACAAAGGAATTAATGTTGAAGAGTGGTGGTCAGAAGGTTAACACCTTCGGTTATAGGAAGAGTTACCTGATGTGTATTTGAATCCGATCGCTAAAACTACTGTAGGAAGTCCTCTTTTGTTTGGGGCCATTTATAAAATTTCAATATGTGACTATTGACTAATATTTTGAAAGGTACTGGATCAATGGTAGTTAATTGGACAACTCCATTATCAAAGACATGAGTAACTTAGTATGGTCCTAGCCATCTTGTCTGTAGCTTTCCTGACATATCTTTAAATCTGGAATCATTTAGTAGTGCCTAGTCACCAATTTGAAATTGTTTGTTGATAATGTGAGAGTCATGCCATTGTTTTCTTTGTTTTTATACAATTTCAGTGCCCTCCAAAGTAGTTTTCTACATTTTATCCAAAGAATTAAGATGTAGAAGACATTCTCTCTATGAATATAAGAGCTCAAATGGTGTGAATCTTGTAGTAGTCTTCCATGTTGTTCTGTAGGCCCAAACAACTTCTTGTAATCTACTGGTCCAATCCGTATAGTGCAAATGGACTATTTTTGTGAGGATGTTCTCAAGCTCACGATTTGTGAGTTTTTCTGACCCATTAGATTGAGGGTGATAAGGATTGGATTTTCGGTGCCTGATGTTATATTGCTTCATCAGTGCCAAGATCATATTAGAGGTGAATTGTGCACCTTGGTTAGTGATTAACTCTTTGGGTACACCATAGCGAGTAAAAATTTCTTCATACAAAAATTCAACAACTTTTTCATCATGAGCATGCTTCATGGCTTTTACTTCAACCCATTTTGTCAGGTAATTAGTACACACAAGTACATAGGATTTCCCATTGGATGGAGGATCAATTGGACCAATAAAGTCCATGCCCCATTTGTTAAATGGTGTTAATGCCATCTGTTGGTTAAGAGGCATTTCATCTGTTCTTGCTAGTCAACCCATCCTTTGACACTTATCACACTTTCGTGTATAGTTGATTGCATCCTTGTGAAGTGTAGGCCAATAGTAACTAGTTTTCAAAATTTTGAAGGCTATTATTTTTGCTAAAAAATGACCTCCACATGGTTCATTATGACATGCATGTAGAATGTCATATATTTCATCTTCTCTCACACATCTTCATATGATTTGATTAGGTCCAGTATAAAACAAGAGATTATCTATCTAGGAGAAACAAACACTTTTCTCTATAAGAAGCTTCCTTTTCTTGTAAGCAAAATGGTGCTGGTATTTTATTGGCTGCAATGTAGTTAGCAATGTCTACATACCATGGAGTTTGAACAACAATGTGAAATAAATGCTCATCTGGAAATGCATCATCTATTAGAGTAGTATCATTATCATCATGATGGATTCTTGACAAATAATCAACTACAACATTGGCTCTTCCACACTTATCAACTATAGTTATATCAAATTCTTGCAACAACAATAACCATCTTGCTAACCTACCTATTATAGCAGGTTTTTTCATGAGATATTTAATTGTTGCATGATCAGTATGAACAAATATGGGGTATCCAATGATGCAATGAAAAAATTTGTTCAAGGCATAAACTACTGCTAATAGTTCTTTTTAAGTCACAGTGTAGTTTAGCTCTAGTCCATGAAGGCTCTTGCTAATATAATATATTGCATTTTCAAGATTTTGAGATTGTTGTCCTAGAATTGCACCAATGACACAGTTAGAGGCATCTTTATATATATGAAAAGGTAAATTATGATCAGGGCCTTGGAAAATTAGGGCTGTAGTGAGAAGTTTATTAAGCTATAGGAAGGCTTCATCACATTCAAATGTCCAACTAAATTTAGCTTCTTTTGTGAGTAACTTATACAAGGGACTAGCTACTTTGTTGAAATATTTTATGAAACATATATAATATCTAGCATGACTTAGAAAAGATCTTACATATTTTTATTTTGTAGGTATGGGCAATGTTTGAATTACCTCTATCTTAGCTGGATCTACTTCTATTCCTACAGTTGATATGAAATGACCAAGTACCATGGCTTCTTGCATGAGCATGAGACACTTTTCACTATTAAGTGCCAAATTATGTTCTTGAAATCTGACCAAAACCTTTTCAAGATTCACCATTGCTTCCTCAAAAGTGACTTCGAATGTTGTGAAGTCATTCATGTATATTTCCATACAATCATGTGATATATCAACAAAGATGCTAATAACAACTCGTTGGAATGTTGCAAGAGCATTACATAAACCAAATGGTAAAATAATGTATACAAAAGTACCCCATGGACATGTAAATGTGGTTTTGTCTTGGTCTTTAGAGCAATATTGATTTGATTATAACCACTATACCCATCTAGAAAAGAGAAATACTTCTTCCCAGCTAGAGCATCTAGAATTTGATCTATAAATGGTAAAGGAAAATGATCCTTCTTGGTAGCTTTTTTTAACTCTTTGTAATCTACACAAATTCTCCATTTTCCTCCCTTTTTGGACACTATAACTAGGGGTGACACCCATTTACTATCAGATATAGGATAAATAAAACTAGCATCAACGAATTTTTGCAATTTAGTCTTAACAATTTCTCTAAGGCTTGGATTTATCCTTCTTTGAGGTTGACAGAGTGGTAAAGGACCTTCATTGATGTATATCCTATGGGTGCATAGTGTAGGACTCAACCCTTTCATATCACTATAGTCCCATGCAAAGGTCTTTTCATGCCTTTGAAGAAACTCTTTTAACTATTCCATCTATGTGGGTGTTAATTTGGGATTAACATGGAGATTATGACCTTTAGTCAATTCAAC
Source organism: Cupressus sempervirens (assembly GCA_028749045.1). Classification (NCBI taxonomy): domain Eukaryota; kingdom Viridiplantae; phylum Streptophyta; class Pinopsida; order Cupressales; family Cupressaceae; genus Cupressus; species Cupressus sempervirens. Next base: position 524,978,103 of record CM053784.1, on the reverse strand, counting down.
AATAGTGGTGGACTCTATCATAGTAGCTTCAGAGATTGGACTTTCTTCTAATTCAAATGGTAAGAGTGGATAAAGAATATTAGGTTCTTTGAGCAAAGTACAATTCTTATCACATTTTTCATATGTGATTAATTCCAGCACAGAACTTTTAGATACATCTTTTTCTACCACACAACTGTTAGTGAGGATACTCTGAAGTACTGAATCTTCCTCTTGCAACTTTAGAAAAGATTGTCTATGCAATGTCATGAGCTATACTATAGAATTTAACTCTTCTTCTTCATCCCCTAAATTTGGCCAAATAGATGTGCTCAAATCTAGTAATGGTTGTGCTGGAGGATATAAATCAAATTTCTTTGTTGCTTGGACATTTGATATGGTCATATTCCTTGATCTACAAATTATATTTGCATTAGTTGTGGCTAACCATGGTCGACCTAGGATGACAGGGTAACCAGATAGATCAACTTTGGAGGATAAAATCACAAAGTCTATAGGATACTCTAGAGAATCTAAGGTTACAACTATGTTTTCTATCATCCCATCAGGTGTGACAGTAGAATTTTCTACAACTTGCAAAATTGTTGGTGTATCCCTTAACCTTTCTATTTTTATCTTCTTCATAGTGTCTTTGGTCATGACATTTATAGTAGTGCCAAGATCTATTAAAGAATTTTTAACACATTGACCATTTATATTGACATTCACTATTTAACTTCCTGGATCAGAATATTTTGGTGTGATCAATTTCCCTAACATGATGTCAGCTAGTTGTCCCACAACATGGATTGTGGTGGGGTCCTTTTTCTTCCTTCTAGGCTTCTTCAGGGAAGTATCTCTAATGGCTTTTCCATAAACTAGAACATCCTTAATGGCTTGAAATAGGGGTATTTGGACATGCATGTTCTTCAGTTGATCAACAATATCAAAAGGTTGTTCCTCTATTTGTACAGGTTTCTTTTGTATAAGCTTTTTTGGAAAAGGAGGTTCCACTGCTGGTTGAGCTTGAGTTGACATGGTAACATTGGTTGGGTCAACTATTTCAATAACTGAGGGTTTTGATGTTGTAGGATAGTTTGGTATTTCAGTTATAAGAGGTAGTTTAGGCATTGGTAAAGTTGTACTAGATCTCAGATGTATATCTGCAACACCCAAAGTGTAAGCAAGATACTGCTGAGCATTAGCACTATACATGGGCTACTGTGGCTATTGGCTATTTGGGTTTGGCTGAAGTTGTGTAGGTAATTGCATCTACTTTTGAGGTCTAGGATTTTTAGGTGGTGGCATTAGAGTAGGTTGTTGAACTGGAGGTGGTAATTGTGGAGTACTAGTATTTTGTTTAGGCCATTTTTGAGATCCCCTTTATTGGTTTTTAGATTTCCAATTCCCTTGGGGTGGTTGCCATTGATTCTACTAGTTTTGCTAGTAGTTCAGTTGGTTCTGCCATTGGTTACTCTATTGGTTAGGCCAGGGTGGTTGGGAATTTTGAGGCCATTGGGATTGTAGTGATTTGTTTTGCCTAGCATTTTTCCAATTAGGTTGATATTGTGGAGGACCTTGGGGATTACAATTTTGCTAGTGATTACCATATGAATTTGAATTTTGCAAAGGGTCCTGAGCCATACCTTGACGTTGGGCCCATGGTCAGCATTGAGCAACAAAAAATACTTTCTCATCATCTCCATCTATCTTGAGGTACTTAGTTGGAAGATTCTAGTTCTCCATATTCTCAACCAATTTGTATTGGCAATCCTTCTTTTGCTTCCAACAATGAGGACATTATTCAGCTAGTTTTAATTTAGCTTCTGCATGCTTCTTCTTTGTAGTCATTGTGTCAAGATGTGTACCAACATCATTCATAATGTCTTTTTTGAAATCTAACAATAAGTTAGATATCTCAAACTTTGAAATTCCTTGACTGATTCCTTTAATGATTGTGAAACGAGGCCCTCGAGCTTTCTTCATAGTTGACCTTGAATAGTTTTGATAAATCTTTTTTAGGTCATCCCAAGAAGCTTGATATACATCACCACCAGCCATCAGGTCCAATGCTTCTAGACAGTTATCATTTAAACCTCTTAGAAAAATTAGCTTTTTGAATCTTTAGACAACACATGCTGAGGGTTCTTCTGTAGTGTATACACAATATGTGAAAATAATCTTCTAATGTTTCTTCTTCCTGTGATATCCTAAAAACATCATCTTCTCTTGAACCAGATGCTTTGCAATATTCTTTGTATTTATCCAAAAAAAGGGTTTGCATTTCATCCCAAGTTCTTGCTGCATTCACTCCTAAGCCCATGAACCATCATAAAGCAGACTCTTTCAATGTTGCTGGAAATAATTTGAGCTTGTGGGCATCAGTGTTGTAGTCAAAACTATGACAAAGTATATCAACCTCAAACAAGAAAGTATCAGGGTGTTCAGTTGCAAGACCATAGAACTTTGGAAGTGGGAGGTATGTTTTTAATATTAGCATTGGTTACAAGACTTGGAAGAGGGAATGGAAAAGTAGGTTGTACCATTACTGGAGGTATTAGATTTTGAGGTTGCTGTTGAAAAGGGACATTGGGTACTGGGTTATTAAAAACTGGTGGATTCAAGGTAGTATCATCAAGAAAATTGGCCAAAATTTAAGCAAAAGGTCAAATACCACTTGTATCTAAAAGTTGTGCTCTTGAGGATGATTCTGTGGGAAAAATAGGGCTTCTGTCTTCAAAAGGTAACTCAACTTCTTCTTCTTCAATTTCTTCGTTCACATTAACAGACTCCCATAGAAAAAAATTTCCATATTCATCTCATTGTCTTCCTCTTCGATGCATGCAATTGAATTCTTCACACTGGTGAAGAAAGTTTGAAAATTGAAAAAAAAATTTGTCTAAAAACTATGACTCAAAAATGCTTCTAGCTTGACACCATCCTTGGCAACGATGCCAAAAATGGTCTGCCTCACAATAGGTGTATCATAGTCATGCTCTGGGCCATGCTTAGGAATAATATATTCAAACTAAGGACTATTTTTCCCACTATGAGGTGCATTTAATCTTGTCAACCCAGGGACGTATACTTGATATGGTCGGCACAATATGTGCACTAGGTATCTTAATGAGCCATTATGCTTATGCTATAGGAAAGTAAAATGCAAGGAAAAGAACCTACACAATTGCTGCAGGAAATGAACAAACTTGACTAAAACAAATGTTGGAAATGAAATGAAAAGTTAACACCTATTCCAACTCAGTTCATCTACTATAACTATTCTTACAAATGCTGCAGGAACATTCACAAAGTATGATGCTATAGGAAGGAATTCACAACTTCTACTTGTAAAACTAGAAATGCTTGAAAATAAATCTGTACTACTCTAATCTAATCTGCTTCCCAAGTGGGCCCCCTTAGTTGGCTTCTGCTAATCTACTAACACAAGATAGAAACCAAAAACTATTTCATTATGTTTCATAAATTCATTACATGGGAACAATACATAGAAACTCTAAAAACACAACTGTAAAAGTTAACAGTTCCTTCTCCTTCTTACTTCCTTCTAACTAAAAAAACTTGCACACAACTAGACTGATCTCTATATATAGGAAATCAACACTTATTCCAAAAAAAAAAAAAAAAATACAAACTAACTACAAATCTGCAGGCGAGAAAGAAGGAAGAGTAATAGCTCAAGGTGGGAAGAATAAAGTCTAAACAACAACTGTTTGACATAAATGCAGAGAATATAGTAAGTCCTCAGAGTTCCTCCATTCTCGCAACCATGTCCTTCAATATCGGTATGATTCTTCTCCACCATGACTTAAACTTCAATGTTCTTTCTCCTCTTGAATGCTATTAACTGTATTCAATGTTCATCTTTGAATTTTCCCAATCATCTTCAGCTTCATCGCTAATAGGTTAGTTATTATGCAGAGACATGTTTGCAAATAAGCATTTATGAAATTAAATTCAAATATAAGAACACACATTCTGCTAATTATATGAAATACTTATATATATATATATATATAATACTCGCAAAAGATGGCATAGTATCTACCCATTGCTTTATCATAGCTTTGGTAAACATAAGTCCACAAATATTTTGATGAAAATAAAACAAAGTATCAACAAATTATTTAAAACTATCATGAAATAAAGGCAATATCTGGCCTCATCAGTTCCTATAGTAGTGGTTAGTCATGTATATGACCATGTTCACTTATGTGTTTTAAGTTCCTTTTCATGTTTTTTAAACAACCATTATTAAATGCTTAAATAATTACAAATAAATTGTTCATGTTGGATTCATTGTGTCATGCCCAAAATTTATAGGGCAAAACACAACTCTTTTTTTTTTGATTAGTTATGTGATTAAGACACATCTACGCAAGGTCCTTGAGTTAACATTGTGAACATACGGTATGGTATACATCGATACATACTACTATCTCTACTTGAAGGTACTCTCTTAAATAGGTTGAATTAGTATAGTACAATATACTTAGCAATTCATGATACAATATCATTTCTCAACTAGGCCTCATGCATCTTAGGGCCATATATTTATGATTTCATGCACCTATAGGATGTGGTTAGATTAATTGTATAATTCTAGTTGGTGACAGGGTTAGATGACTCATTCCATTCAATATTCTAGAAGCACGATATAAATAATTTGAGGGAGATCATGTTACATTTATAAGGATTTGGGTTATAAAACATGAGATAGGTAATCAGAAGGGAACAAATATCTACAAAACCTTGTCCTACAAATGTCATTATAGAACATCAGTTTAATATAGCAACCTATCCTTGAGGACAACTATTGCATTTATAAAGTATTGCAGGAGACCTCTCTGAAGCACATAGATTCCCAATTGAATGTTATTAAAAATGAGCAAACATAATAAGTATTTATTCATATTGACCATCAAGCATTATATAGGTTTATTTACACTATGTAATGTATGTGTAATGCTCAACATGTACATCAAGATCATGACTCTTAACTAAGTGGTTCCTATATATTTGTTCCACCTTTTGAGCTATATCACATACATAATACATGTATAACATTGGATCTTCATTATGCTTTATATATATTGCATGTATAGAAATGTGTCTTAATGATAAAATGTAGTGCTTAAATCTTTACACTTAAAATTTATGACAATCATAAAGTATAACATTTAAAATTATTATTCAATGATTCCACTATACTAATTACATAATTTTCTAATTAATTCAACTATAATTACACTAGCTACTAATTAATTTATCTAATCATGTCATTCCATGACTTATAACATTTACCCTCCTTACTTATTTCAACACTACTACTAAATTTTAATCCTAACTACATTAATTTTACACTTCATAATATTTAACACTATTCCCTAACTTACTACCTAATTTACTTACTAATCAACTTGCACATCTAAAACATATTTTGATGCTAACAACTATTCTACTTTCTAACTATTTCATTGAGCTAAACTATATCATTAAATATTTTTTTCTATCTCTAACTATTTACTAATACTAATTACTCACTAATACTAACTCTTCACTACCCTTTATACTAACTACCTTATACCTTACACTTTACACTAACTACCTTTTTACCTTACCTAAGCCCAGGCACACATCATTCCAATTTAATAGCAGACCATCCTTAATCCATGTGCTATGACTCTCATGACTCCTTGACATTTCCCAACCAATATATCCCATGCGAATTTATCTTTCCTTCCACTAACCCTTAAGATTCTTATTACCCCCACCACTTTGACTCCCCTAAATCCACTCATGTGGGTCCTATCGTTTCCTAAAAATGCATGTGGAGGGGGTGTGCCAGACGAGGAGGAAGAGGGTGGTTGATGTGGTGGGACCACTCTGGACCGCTTTGCATCAAGAAGAGTGTGGTCCCTATCCCCTTGGGCATCTAGCATGACATGGTTTTGTACTATGTCATGTCTATTTAAATTTTTTTATTATTTTCTTTCAAATCTTGAAATAAACTTTGTTCATGCTGGTAGGTCAATGATTAGAGCGGGATAAGGGGTGACTTGTTATGAATTATGCATCAAGTACAATGTACTTAGGGATGAGTGTGAAATTGACTATGTTGTTCATTTTTCTAAGTGATTGCCTATGGTATGGTCATGTGACCCTTTTGGGGTGAAGTTTTAGGTGATATCATAGTATATTACTATAAATTTTTGTGAGAGGTGCATAATATATAATATATTTCTTTTTATTTAAAGTGAAGGATCCTAGAGAATATTCTTTGGTAATATTTTATTGGCCTGTAATAGAGAGGGGTATTATTTCCTACTCCCCATACAAAATCCAGATAACAAATATGCATTTATAGCAAGTTTCTCTCATGAATATTTTATGTCAAGTTATCTATTGGTTCCCTTTTCTTCTACTCAACTATGGTATAGTGAATTTTGTTAATCTGATGCTATTCTAACATGATGATGTATATATCTAGATTGATAAATGTAACAACTTCACTTGAACAATAAATTTAATCCATGTAGTGCATAATAACAACATATGGTATTCACTATTATATCGATTTTCCTACATATGATGGTACTTGGAATGAAGTTTCTTATTGACATCCTTCTTAATGAAATCCCTTAAATATGGACAACTTTGAAATACAATTTCTTATCATAAATTCAAATGAATGTAGTTCTCCATTTACTTGCTCATTGTTTGAACATTTAAACACACTAACTATCCTTCATAAGGAATCTCTTATACAAAAACATTCTATGATGACATATCTGTAGTGTTAAATTCATAAATCAACATGGGAATAAATGATTCATTTACACAATCACTACTTGGACTTCATAGCAATTAATAATCCTTAACAAGAGAATTCTTTCTTTCCCTCATTTATAAGTATGACATTGAAAAAAAAAATTCTATTTCAATGAAACTATGTGCACAACGTTGAGTCTTACAATGCAGCTACCTATGTCTGCATTCTAACTACCTATGTCTGCATTCTAGCTTCTTCATTCACTTCATTGATCAATCCTTCACCATAATTTACATAAAATGAATATCTCACTTTAACAATACAATACACAAAAGAAACAAGTGAAGGATTCCACTTTTACAATACAAGATATATGATCACATATTGAGGATTTCATCCTTTCAAATACATTGCCCAAATGACATATCCCTTCCTTGTTTCATCAATACATGGGTGATTAAAATAAATAAATTCTTCCTTGAATCCAATGAGCACAAAACCTACAAAAACATTTACACAAGAACCATGGAGGCTCACCTCCCATCTTAGGCTTCTAAGAAGCCACCCACTGAGTAGGGGAAAGAAGACTCAAACAGTTACACCCAAGCAGCTAACAATGTATACCACATAACATCACAATACATATACAATCCCTCCAAGGTTTAACACAATGATTCACATTTGGAATTATGAAATAGTGGGTGAAGGTGGGCTCTCCAAAGAGGAGAATGCCATATCCATATACACATATACATTTGCAATTGCATAATGCCTCTTCAATACTATCAAAATACATCCCCTCATTACATCAATACACTTATACCTCCCATAATAACAAATAAGGCATATGGCTTCAATGGAGCCCATACTCCATGAACAACAAAACTATCTCCAAGAGTAAAATCTCTCAACTTTAATTTTGAGCCCAACTATCCCCTTCACTTGAGGCATCTCTTCCCTCCCAAGGGTGAGTGAAGCCTTCACACCCATTTACAATTCAACATCCCCAAGAAAAATAAAGAGATCAAGAAGGAAACCAAGAAAATGCATGTAACACAAATCACAATCTCACCATTACAACACACTACAAGGATTCATAATGACAATACATGAACCCACAACAACAATACATGTTTTCAAAATCATTATGCAAATGCAAAAGATGGCCATGGTTTGAGCACCAACCTTGGTCCAAGCTAAAGGAAATGATAGTTGATGAAGAGCTCCCTTCTCCTTAGACTCCCTTCCAAAAACCCTAACTGTCTCTAAACTTAGAGAGTGGGTGAACACCCACTAGTTTGTCCAAACTCCCTTAAAAAGACTTCCAACCCCACTATCTCCATTTTTAGCAAAACATGAAGCCCACTTTCTCTTACACTATTGTCCCTCCTAAACATAGGACCTTCACCAAGTGTGAAGAAAAGGTTAAAGTCATGTGACAACTCTAGTTTCGAATTGGTGGAAGAATGCATTGGTTAAAGGGTCCCCTAGGCTAGCTAAGCACTAAAATGGCCAAATTTAGGACCCTAACATGTTATGCTAACATACGGGTAGCTTATTTTCACAAAAAAGGCACTTTTGGACCACTTGTTGACCCTCTAAAATCTTTGTCAAGTTTGAATTCGAAATTCTCCTTGATGATGACCCATCCTATCCTTTCTCCAAGTGGAATTGATTAAATCTTTTGAAGGGCATTAAATTTAAGGTTAAGTGTTGCCATGACCAAAACCCTAGGTGACATGTCATCAACACATAAACAATTACAAGTTTAAAGTGACACATTTAGAACACATTACACATCACCATGACATGTCTCTAATGTATTAATGAGATTAAATTTACCACACACATGCAAGCTTACATTTACAAAATAAACACATCACAATGAGGCTTTTGAATCTTCCAAAATTTTTCCTTGGCTAAACTATGTTTATATGAGTTTGGACCTTGTTTCTCCAAAAAAATTCCATGGTTCAATTTCCTGCACACTAAACTTGAACATTAGTGGCCTAATGAAAAATCATATAAGATGCATGTGTATAAATACATGACAATTTATTTCAAAATTAACTTATTCAAATTTCCATAATTAACCTTTCTTTTTCTGATCATTTTCATATGAAAAGCATTCAAAACATTAAGATATCAAAATCTACATATCAACATTAATCTTTCCCTATCATGTCTAATTTAATATTCTAAATCAAATTATATTCCACCTTCTATCATGGTGGTGAAATGTTGAGTCTATACTGTTAAGCCAAAAAACATGAAAATCAATTCTAAATCCATATCTTAGGTCAAAATCACCAAATTGTAAACATCACAACTAGTATCCTTTGATTCAATATAGTTTGATTACTAACAATATCCTGTTATCATTATGAGATAAAAAAACATAATAGAGTGTATTAATTATGTCTGGGAATCAGGATGTTTGCATAGTCATATAGTTTTCAAAATCAATCATAGAATAAATCTATTACATCTTATTGGGCCATAAAATCTATCCTCGTGAATGTCAACATATCCACCTAATACTACTTGCACAATAGTTAACTTATTACATTATGTCATATTGAGTTCTACCGTATAGACCCTTATCTAATCTTGATAACAGTTTTCATCTATGACTATTAGTAATACCATAAGGTTGGGCATTGATTCATCTTTTCATAATAACCATCTAACTCAATTATTTTAATAGATCATAAAATACCATGAATCCATTGACCTAGTTTCTAGGTTATGATATTTTGAACCTTTATTCCATATGATCTTAACTCATCAACTAAATGAAACTAAATAGGTTATTTAAACTAGAAATAACTAAAATCTATATCCATCCCAAGAAACATCTTGTAGTTAATTATTGGTGAGTAAATTATCGCTCATGACATATATAAATTCTAAAACCTCCTTACCCTCATTTTATTATAAGATGTAAGAATAGCTATACATATAATTCACGTCCTCTTCTCAAGAAACTAAAACTATCATCTAATGTTCTTGCTCTTTCTAAATCCTAATCATATCCATAACATTTAGGGTCTGTAATAAGGTACTAGGGAAGGGGCCTTACACATTGGCTATGTGTTGTAGATATTTACCGTGTTATATTTTGATCCTAGAGATACTTGTTACTCATGTTATGTTTTACATTTGAGATGACTTGAAGGTTAGATGTTATACTTTGATTTTAGTATCATAGATGTTGGACTACTATTTTGTCTAGTTGATCATATTTGCATGATGATGTCATTTTGAGACGACAGTGCATTTTATGATGATATCTAGTTATCTATTATTTAGAGATATCTCTGATTATGTTATGTGATGGATTTAAGGCTATGGTTATTTACTTCATTCTTGCTTCATTATGTTATATGTGAACATAAGTGAATAAATAGAATATTTCAGTATAATTGAATAAATGGTTAAATTAGGTGGTTTAATTATTTCTTTGGCTATGTTATTATATGCAATTTCACTTGATCACTTGTTTTAGTGTGCATGATTTATATCCCTGGCAGTGGGCATATGGAGTTAGCGATTTAGTTATTCATATTTACCAATGTTGTCCTTGTAATGTCCCCTTTCTAGCATTCATAGCATGATGTTGTCGTTAGCCTATTTCCCCATAGTCCCGTAGGCTAACTAGGACATTAAAGGGGCTTAGAGGCCATTTGGCCTAGACAGTTTCAGTTGCAGGTCTTTCTGAGGGGTTCTGGGGCAACTTTGGGCATACTTACTATTTATAGTAAGTCATCTTGGACAAGGCCAAACATTTAGTCACAGTGGTATGTCGATGGTAATTGTTTAAAATTGCTGACTGATTAGAAGTTTGGAAGGCTGCCGACTACATCTAAAAAATACTACGGCAACTAATTCCAGGTTTCTTCTGTCAAATTTTGATACTTTGCATAATAATTGTTGAATACAAGTCTGAATAGTTGTTGCACCCTTTAAGGCAGCTGTAAGTGCACATCTACATTTAAAAATCACCCTTTATCAGCAGATTGAAAGAATTTCTAGATTTTTCATATATTGTTGAATGTGTGCCAAGTGTTTGTGAAAATGTTATGATGGGTATTATGCATTTTAATGTAACTTCATAATTGTTCGTAAATCTACTCATTGGAAAGCAATTTATTGAGGAAATCAGCTTTATGAGTTTTCATACAAAGTGTTTGACAATATTCTTTAAGTTAAATTTCTACAAGTCAAAGTTTCAAATCAGGGGAGGATAGTACAATGGTATCAGAGCTATAAGTCCTGCCATCTTGTGGAGGTCTTATAGGAAATTTGGAAATGGCAGATAGAGGGGAAAGTGTTTGATGAAATGTCAAAACACTAAAATCAGAGCATTTATGTTTGAGCATGCAATAGGGGCCTTATAATTTCTGTAATACCAGAGCAAGACAAAGTAGGAGTTCAGACCTACAAAGCAAACAGTCTAGTTCATCCGTACAGGGGGGTATAGAATCCAGTCATACAGACACAACGGAGGTATTCTTTGATCAAGATAGTAATATGAGTGACCGAGATGACAGGAATACAAGATTAGGTGGAGGCGGGAATGCCAGTCCAGAGCCTGGAGAGGAAATATTCGTACAGTTATTAGAGACCTTGGTACAGGGTTAGCGAGTAGCAGAACAAAGGGCACAGGAACAGAATCAGAGATTGAATCTTATGATGCAGATGATGGCTCGTCAAATGAGGTTGAATGCTAACATGGGTGGAGGAAATAATCAGAATGGTAACAATCAGAATGGAAATGATCAGGATGGGACACATAATGGAGATGAACAAGTTGGGAACAATTTCGGTCATGCACCCCAGGGAGCTAGGACAGTGAGTTCAAGGCCCATGATTCCTACATTTCCTCCTAGAGCTCCAGAGCAGCTCATACCAGAGCCCCAGATTACTGATATACAGGACCAATTGAGGAGAGATTGGGAAGCTGGAGGGCCAGATTTTACTAGTGCAATTATCTTTAAGGAGTATATGGATGTGCGGATGAAACATATGCCACGTGGACATGACAAGAACCAGAGCTATGAGCTACGGAAGAAAGTAGGGAGACTTGAGTTACCATATTATGATGGCTTAGGAAAGTCTACAACAAGAGCTTGGGTTCAAAAGCTTGACACATACTTTCAATTGAACCCTATGCCCGAGGAAGAAGCTATTAAGTATGCAACAATTCATCTAGATGGGTTAGCACATGAGTGGTGGCATCATGGTATGGTCACTATGGGACATGCACACATTACCTCATATGTGGAGTTTATAGAGAGGCTGATTGAACATTTTGATAGGAAGGATCCAGAACTCCATTTCAAGGAGTTAGCTCAGCTTAAATAGTGGGGATCATTGGAAACATACATTTCAGAGTTTCAGAAACTTGCAGTGTTAGTAACAGATGTATCTGAACGGAGGATACTAGTTCTATTTATGGATGGGTTAGCTGATCTGTTGAGAGGGTGGATTAAAGCTCTCAACCCTCCCACTTTGCAGGAAGCCATTAAAAAAGCTCGTGACATGGATTCCTCTTCATCTTCAAAAAATAAATTCTAGGCAAAGAGTTTCCCTTCAAGGAAAGATAAGGACAGGAAACCTTTTCACAAAGAGGTTCAGCCAACTAAGGAGGAAAGTAAGAGGTTGGACAATGAGACACTTAATGATCTCAGGAAGAAGAAGCTTTGTTTTCATTTCAGGGAGCCTTGGGATTTGTCACATAAGTGTCCATTGAAAGAAAAAGCTAAGAAGATGGAGTACTTTTCAGCCGAAGAGTCAGTAGATGGAGATTAAGAGCAATCATCTGAATCAGATGGAGATGATGATAGTTCTTCATAGGAGGAAGCATGCGGTGATAGCACGATAGCTTAGTTGTCAAGTATACAGGAGGCCATCACTTTCAGAGTTAGGAGAGCCTTGGATGGACAGAGAGTTGTTGCACTCATTGATACAGGGGCGACACATAACTTCATTGATGAGAAGTTTGTGACACGTAGAGGGCTACATACAGAGGAGCATAGGGGATTTAAGGTGATGGTTGTCGATGGCTTCAAAATTGAATGTAACAAGAAAATCTCCAACTTGCAGCTTCGTTTGGGAGATTATGACATGACAGGAGATTTCTTTGTGGTCAACATTGGTGATCAGGATATGGTGCTTGGGATGAACTGGATGAAGTCTCTGGTAGAGTTTACATTTAACCTTGAGAAAATGGAAATGAGGTTTGAGGCAAATGGTAAGAAGATAGTGCTCAAAGGTTTGTCAAATGGGAGACTTCGAGTGGTGTCACTCAAGCAGATGCAGAGTTTCTTTAGACATGATCAGGTGCAGTGGGCAGCAGAGTTTAGAGTAATGCTTGAGATGACAGAGCAGCATAAACTAGAGTATCCACCTGATGTACAAAAAATAATAACCAAACATACTAAGGTGTTTGGTGAGATACCTCCAGGGAGACCCTCGGATAGGGGAATCAAGCATGTTATTGAATTAGAGGAAGGGGCTAAGCCGGTTATCATCACACCTTACTGCCATCCGAAGAGATATAAGGATGAAATAGAAAAGGCAATTAAGGAGTTGATTGACATGGGGCACATACGGCCAAGAAAAAGTCCTTTCGCTTCTTCAGTAGTATTGGTGAAGAAGAAGGATGGTACAATGAAGATGTGCATTGATTATAGGGAGCTAAACAAGAAGACAATCAAGAACCGATACCCTATCCCGCACATCGATGAGCTTATTGATGAATTGCATGGTGCATGCTACTTCTCCAAGATTGATTTGAGATTCAGCTACCATTAGATACGGGTTAGAGAGGTGGATGTGGAGAAGACAACTTTTAGATGCCACTATGGACATTTTGAGTTCTTAGTCATGCCCTTGGGTTGACAAATGCCCCTGCCACTTTCCAGTCCTGTATGAATAGAGTGTTCAGAGATCAGTTGAGGAAGTTTGTGTTGATATTTTTTGAAGATATACTGATATACAACCATACTTGGGAGGAACATTTGAAGCATATTGATACAGTGCTCAGTATTCTAGAGAGGGAGTCATTATATGCCAAGATGAGTAAATGTGAGTTTGGGATGACAGAGTTGCTCTATCTAGGGCATATTATTAGTGCAAGAAGTGTTCGGGTTGACCCAGACAAGATCAGGGCCATTCTGGATTGGCCACCACCGAGGAACACTTCACAACTCAAGGGATTTCTCGGGCTTTGTGGGTTCTACCGCAGATTTGTGAAGGGATTTTCATAGATAGCAACACCACTTACATATTTGACACGAAAAGATAGTTTCAAGTGGTCAGAGAGGGCTCAGGATTGTTTTAACAGGTTTAAGGAGCTGATGAGTACATGTCCTATTTTAGCCATTCTAGATTTCACCAGGCCTTTTGAGCTGCAGTGTGATGCCTCGAGAAAGGGCATAGGAGCTGTTCTCATGCAAGACAAACATCCCATCGCATATGAGAGTAGAAAATTATGAGGTGTGGAGAGAACCTACAGCATCTACGATAAAGAGATGCTAGAAATCATGCACGCGCTAGCTAAGTTCAGGCAGTACTTAGTGGGAAGCCGATTCATAGTAAAAATAGATCATAATAGCTTGAAACATTTCCTTGGACAGAAGGACCTTAATGACAGGCAACCGAAATGGGTGAGTAAATTATAGGCCTATGATTTCGACATAGCCTATGTCAAAGGGAAGAAAAATATTGTTGCAGATGCTTTATCTAGAAGGCCTCATTTGCTTGCTGTTGGGATAGTCATGGATGATTGGAGAGAGATGATCTTGGTAGAATATGCTAAGGATAGTTGGGCATCTAGCATTATTGAGGGAGCTATTCAAGATAGTCGATACACTATCGTAAATGATCTGACCATCTACAAGGAAAGGATTTATTTAGTACCCGGGTCTGCTATGAAGCAGAAGATTTTGAGGGCATTTCACGATTCACCAATGGCAGGACATCCCAGATTCTTTAAGACATATCAGCAGGTGAGAGAGCGCTTCACTTGGAAAGGAATCAAATTAGAGGTGCTTCAGTTTGTTAGGGAATGCCTTGTGTGTCAGCAGAACAAACATGAACATTCTTTTCTGGGTGGTTTACTACAGCCCCTACCCATACCAGAGAAGAAGTGGGATAGCATTTCCATTGATTTTATCACAGGCCTCCCCAAGGCACAGGGTCGGGATTGTATCTTTGTTGTGGTAGACAGATTGACGAAATTTGCACATTTCTTTGCAATTTCTTCTACATATTCAGTAACAAAAACATCAGAACTATTTTTTCGAGAGGTATTCAGACTACATGGGATACCACAGAGCATAGTCAATGACAGAGACAACAGATTTATGAGCCACTTTTGGCAGGAGTTGTTCAGGTTATGTGGAACAGAGCTCACTCCGAGTACCAGCTACCACCCCCAAACTGATGGAAAGACAGAGATAGTGAACAAATGGGTTGAGGGGTACCTTTGAAACTACATTGCAGGAGAGCAGAAGGCTTGGGTGAAGTGGCTACATCTAGGGGAGTACTGCTATAATACCTCTTTCTATATGTCTATTCAAATGTCCCCTTTTATGGCACTGTACAGGTATGATGCTCCTAATTTTTTTGATTTGTTATTTGGGGACAGTAGGGTGCCTAAGGCCAAGGATACTTTTCAGGAGTGCTAGGACATTATGCGATCCTTGAAGGAAAATTTGCAAAAAGCACAAAATCAACAGAAGCAATATGCTGATTAGCACAAGATTGAGAGGTCTTTTGAGGTGGGAGATATGGTGTACCTCATGTTACAGCCATAGAGACAGTTCTCTCTCAAGAAGAGTGGAGCAGAGAAATTGAAACCACGCTACTATGGACCGTTCAAAGTAATCAGGAGAGTGGGTGAAGTAGCTTATGAGTTGGAGTTGCCTGCAGACAGTAAAGTGCATAATGTGTTCCATGTGTCATGCCTTAAGAAGGCATTGGGTCACAATGTGGTACCTTCAGTAGTATTGCCACCTCTTGATGATGAGGGAAAGCTTATCTTGGTTCCCGAGGCCATACTTGACTCTAGGGAGAGGGTGCTTCATAGGAGGACTATTAGGGAGTATCTAGTGAAGTGGAGGAACCTACCTGTCGAGGATGCTACTTGGGAAAATGAGCAGATATTGCAGCATCTAGAGCTGAAATTGATTGAGGACAAGCAATTTTGGGAAGGGCGGACTGTACTGTCCCCTTTCTAGCATTCATAACATGATGTTGTCGTTAGCCTATTTCCCCACAGTCCCGTAGGCTAACTAGGACATTAAAGGGGCTTAGAGGCCATTTGGCCTAGACAGTTTCAATTGCAGGTCTTTCTGAGGGGTTCTGGGGCAACTTTGGGCATACTTACTATTTATAGTAAGTCATCTTGGACAAGGCCGAACATTCAGTCACAGTGGTATGTCGATGGTAATTGTTTAAAATCGACAGGAAAACTTATTTATCATTGATAAGATTTGTTATGCATTGATAAAGCCATTTTATAAAGTTGAATTTAAATATTTAACTTTATTAATGCATAGACTATAGTTTGTGGGAAATATTTAAATTAAAAGAGTTCCCTTTATTTTTATGACACATTGGAGACATAAGGTGCATAAAGGGAGTTATGTTTTATCCCACATTGAGAAAACAAAGGATTGAGCTCTTGTGAGAACACTATAAAAGAAATGGAAGAACTTTTTTTTTTGTATGCTTGGATGAAGATTAATGTTATGTTGCTGGATATCTGATTATTGGGCTTGGAGGACAGAATCCCTCTTTGCTAGCATTCTCTTCGCTGTTGGAAGACACAGTCAGGAGGATCAATGGTGTTTTCACTTTAGGAAACACACTGGGTTTCATTTGGGGCGTTCACATAAAGAAATTTACAAGGGTTTGAGGTGCAGATCTGAAGTTAGTTATTGCTATAGTGTTGCATGAACAATATTTTTGCTACAGTCGGCATGAACAGTATTTTGCTACAGTACGACATGAACAGTGTTGGTATCAAGTTTACTTGTTTTTCTGGCTGATTAGAAGTTTGGAAGGCTGCCGACTACATCTGCAAAATACTATGGCAACTAATTCCAGGCTTCTTCTGTCAAATTTTGATACTTTGCATAATAATTGTTGAATACAAGTCTGAATAGTTGTTGCACCCTTTAAGGCAGCTGTAAGTGCACATCTACATTTAAAAATCAGCCTTTATCAGCAGATTGAAAGAGTTTCCAGATTTTTCATACATTGTTGAATGTGTGCCAAGTGTTTGTGAAAATGTTATGATGGGTATTATGCATTTTAATGTCACTTCATAATTGTTCGTAAATCTACTCATTGGAAAGCAATTTATTGAGGAAATCAGCTTTATGAGTTTGCATACAAAGTGTTTGACAATATTCCTTAAGTTAAATTTCTACAAGTCAAAGTTTCAAATTAGGGGAGGATAGTACAGTCCCTATATGGTCAATGTATCTATTTAATGTTTAAATTAAACCTTCTAGTGATTTGATTAAATCCAGACTCATTTGCATTATTTGACTAGACCTATGAGCATGTCTGTGCATTTAGAGATTTGCATTATCATGAAGGTTCTTAAGGAAATTTTATGATTTTGGAGTTTTCAAGCTTTATTTTATTTTATTTTAATTTTTGGCAGCTTTTCCATAGATGAATGCCAATTACTTGGAATAACCTATTTTTGTTTGGGTGGATTTGAGACTTAGCTAGTTCTCCTAGTTATTTTCCCTAATCCTTTATTCACTTGAAAAGTGAATAAGTATCCAAAAATGAATTTGATTCCTCACTTCTCACTTTTGAATTAGATTAGAGTAAAACCCAAAATCCTCTTCATGAGGATTTACTATTTTATTTTTTGTGGGAGCTACGAGTGTGGGATCATCGCAAGATCAGTCTCATTGGATCTAGCTCAAACAGACCTTGGATTGTCATGATTTTTGGCTGCTTCTACGAGATTTTTATTTTATGGTTCAGATTCCTATTTTTCCTTTTTGGTTGTGAGGTAGGGCTCTCCCATTTTGTTTTTAGCCATATGTTAGGAGGTTGAGAACTAGTGTTCCCCTCCATTTTAGTATGCTAGCTCTATCCAGTTGGGTGGGTATCCTTGTTTTCTAGGATGAGGGTTTGGAGTTTTGCACTATCATGTTGGTCATTTTTGCATACAAACTCCAAACCCACATTTTATTGGATTTTCATGACTTTTGTAACCAAAGACCAAATGGGTTTAAATTTCAAAGTTTTCTAATATTTAGGGTTTTTACCTTGATTTGTGTGCCACCTAGTTTTCTCGAGTTTTCTTGGCATTATGTTGGTCATGGACTTGGATTATCTATAGGATTTTAGTTAGGCCACTGCTACACTTTTATGTTTGTATTGGGATACATATCACATCTATACTCCCAACTTTGTGTTCAGTTGAGTTAGATTATACATAAAGTTATGGTTTCTTTTGGAACCTTATTTTTGTTTCATGGACACTCAAATTCACATAGAATCCATGCTCTTAGATTGAGGCCAGTTGAGTGAGTTCATGAAGTTTGGTCTTGTTGCATCGTCTAGATTCATGTAGAATCCATACTCTCAGATTGAGGTTGGTTGAGTGAGTTCAAGATGTATGGTTTCATTGTATTAGGATTCACGTAGAATTTTTCCTCCCGAGTCTATTTTTAGTTGAGTGTATTTTTGCATTGTGTTCTCATCTAGTCCTTGTGTTATGATCTTTGTGATGGTGGCATGCCATACACGAGCACATGCATTCATTGGATAACTTGAGAGGCCCGATCGTTTGTGGTACTTCTAGGAGTTATGATTATTGGGGTTGGCTTGGGAATATGCATGCCTATGGGCACTCATCATTGGATGAGAATGGGTAGGATAGGGTAGCACATGGAGGGGCTTCTATCTTGTATCTTGGTGACTATTTCATGTGGTTTGGCAAATGAATTTTTATATAAGTGATAAATAAATAAAAATACTCGGTTATAATAAATATAAGGTAATTAAAAAGTGGGTTGTGTGCCTTCTATTGGAAAGATTTGTTGCCTAGGTTATGTGCCTTCCATTGGGGAGAGTAGTTGCCATTACTAGCTTGGGCTGTCGATTCCAAGCGAATCTCTATGATGTCAGCCCCTACATAGTGGCCCATTGAGTGTTTGACTAGGACTTATTGTACTTGCATTATTTCATGATCTTGGTTTTAGTCATAATTATTGTTTGGCTTGAGTGTTATCCATGGACATTTTCTTTGAGTGTTCTTGTGGTTGGATCATTATCTCCATCAACATGGTAGGAGTGAACCTACAAGTTTCACATGGTTGGGAGGTGTAGGTACCCATCCATTACTAGGGACTGATGTATAGAGATGGTCTATTAGTTTAGTAGGATTGTTCCTAGATGTTTTCACTTGTTACTTTGGGTTCTGTAGTATGCTTTCTTGTGATTTATGCTTTCATTGGAATGCTTGGATATCATGTTTAGACGATGTTAGTTTATTTGATGCATTCCTATATTATGATGTTTAGCATATGATTAGATGATATGATTTTCTTAGTTGGAGTATCTATTGCTTATTTTTTAGCATGTTAGATTTCCTATTCTTATGATGTTATTATGCTTTAGTAGTGACATCCTCATAAGATAGCTCTAGCTATCTAGTTGGTAGTTTGGGATGTTATGCATAGGGGATGGATATGGCCTTCAAGGTCTCATAATGCTATTATGGTTGGAAGGAACTGCATACTTAGTTTGTTATTTCAGTATATTGTGATGTTGCTTTCAATCATTTTCCTTCACTACTATGTTAGATGGTTAGATGTAGTTTTTGTCTTTTAGTTATTTCATTCAAGTGTCTTAACCTTGATTATGGATCTAGTATTCCCTGGAGTGGAGAAAATTTATTTCCTATCTTTTTATCTTTATGTTTTATGGCTTTTTGTTTTGTATCCTCACATAAAATTTCACTTTCTCACACAAGAATGCAGAAGCCTGTGTTCAATGTTGGGTTTCCTTGCATGACTTTTAGTGCATCCTCACATGAAACCAAATACTAGTTTGGGGTGTTTTGGCTATTGGGCCAAGTAAGTCCTCGTGTGATTGGGAAAATCCTTGCGTGGCTTATTGTACATCCTTGTGTGGAGGAGTACATCCTCATACAAAAATTTGTCAGTTGTGTTTCCTCAGGCAAAAAACAAGTGGCATCTCCACTGGTTTTAGGAGAACACAATTTGATGTTTTGAGTACCCTTTGGTTTTACTTAATTTTCTATGCTTTAACAGATCAGAGATTTTGAGTTCTCATGTTGTCTTTGTTTTTCACTCTTCAGTTTGGTCATGTTAGTTAAGTAGTGGCATTTGGAGATCTATTTGTTGCTAGGATTGTTAGTGAAGTTTCCCATTGTGATCTTTGTGATCCCTATATGATGTTGTCTTGTGCATTCATACTTGTAAAAAATAAATTATTATCTTGTCTTGAATTGAATCCTTGTTCCAAGGATCTTTGGGTGGGACATTACATTTCGTATCAAAGCCCATGTTCAAACATTGGGATCTCTATGTATAGGTTTTCCATATGGTTAATGCTGCGATTGTGTGAGAGCGAGTCTCTTGGTAATAGCTCATGAGTTTTGTTGCTTTGGTATCTACTTGTGATGGACTTTCTTATCTAGTAGATGCAAATAGAGTAGTGTGAGGAGAAGGAAGTGAGTCTTTCCTCATTTGTAGATGGAATCTATGTGCCTTATTTGGTTGGTTGTGTGTGTGACCCTTTTGGATGGAACCAATGATTGGTGTTGATGTGTAGGATTGGTGTGCCTCTTTTTTTTTTCCCTATGGAGTAAGGTGCATTGTTTCCCTATTTTCTCCTAATTGTAGGTAAATAATTGAATCTTAATTGTAATTCTATGTTATGTTAGTATAGTAATGAGATGTTTAGTTTTTTTCAGAAATGAGTCGATCAAGAATCATTGCAAAGAAGTAGGAATTTTATTAAAATATTTTGGGTTAATGACTTAAGTCCCCAATCTAATTTCTTCATAAGATTATGGAAATCGTATTAAATTGATGGATATTTAAATGTTGCATTGCATGGAAAAATAATTATGGAAATTATTATAGTCTGCATATGCATGAGGTTATTGATGGTATACTACTTGAGGTGAGTGAGTGTGTTCTCTAACGCTGCCAGGATGATGTATTCCTTAGCATTGTGTGGTGATTTATCCCTCTTGTGCAACTATTCTCAGTCATCACATGTGATGTGATTTGATTGATGAATTATTTTATTTGGTTAGAGGTATTTTTCTCATATTGTTGGGTTAGCATTGGTTTACAGTATTTTCCTTTATGGGAATGGTCATCAAATTTCTCTATCATTCTCTTTGTGATAGTTGTCACATTTGACTTATTGTTGAAATGTGCACTTTTTGATATTTACCATTGGAGCTAACAATTCCCCCATTTTGGCCTTTTGTTTTGGTTCATGATGAATATTCTAAATGTGTTTTGCTGATGCCTAGTTATGCATTGTGATTCTATCACCTTGAACCTCTAGTTGTATGTACAAAGGATAATATCCTAGAGAATATACTAGTGTGATTGTAATATATGTAAAGTTGTTAATGTAATTAGATGGTTTAAGTGATGATTAAACTTAACATATTTTTGAAAGAAACTTGAAAAGATATGTACTTGTTTTATGGAAAGTGACTCTTGAACCCTTGCCTTGAAAAACTTTCAGTTTCATTGTGCATTGATGCTTGTGCTATATTTAAGTAATGATGGTTTCAATGTGTGAATTTACTTTCATTTAATGTCTTGTGTAATAATGGGCATGTATGCTCTTGAGTTGTTTTGGACATTTCATCCATTGCTTGTCTTGGTAACTGAGATGGTTTGAGTTGCCTATGATGTTGTATCTTTAGTGGTGATTAAAACTCTTAGGTCTTAGGACTCTCTAAGCTCAATCATATTGTAGGCCTCATTGATATCTTTCTAATTCTTTTTGAAAGGAGTTAATTAGAGTCTAGATGTGAAAGTTATGGTCTTTGGAGTGAAGGAAATTTTTGTGTTGTTTTGAAATTTCACGTGAGAAACAAATGGTCATGCATTTTCTTGCTTGGTTCTTTGTATTATCTTGCCTAGTTTGGTGAAAAAAATTATGCAAGACTGTACTAATGCAAAAATTTTCTTGGGAAACAACAAGAAACTCTTTTGCACTTCTAAAGGTGCAACTTGATGTTATGAGTATCCTTTATCAAGTAGAGGTCAGTTCAATCATGACATATCACATTTATGGTCATGGAGAAGTTTAATCCTTCATGTTACTCTTAAATGAGGAGTTAACAAGCCTTCATAATCTACTAGGTACTTGTTGGGATTTGTGCTTGGGTTGTATGTTCCCTATAACATCATCCGGCCTTTGTGAGAAGGATTGTGGACTGTAAGCATTCTTTGCTTGAGGTTGATGTTGCCTTATCTTTTGAGAGTGACTCAATCCTTTTGGTGGGTCTAGATCCTCTTTTTGGCCATTGGCTTTAGAGAATATTTGTATCCCTGTTTCCTTTTGAGAAAGTAAGCTAGCATGGTTATGCTCCTAGCTTAGTTAGTGTTGGATGAGTATTTTGATGGTTGGTGGAATTGTAAGTTTCCCTAACACATCTTGGGATGACTTAGTGTAGAGGTTGAGAGAGACTCTCTCTCAATCCTAATGCTTTGTAGTTTCTACCTCCCTAATCTTATATCTTTATGGGTTTGTCTCAGTCAAGTTTCTCATTGATAGTTGACTTGAGGCTGGAGATTGAGTTTAGTGGTAGGTTGGGCGTAGTTTTCCTAGCATGTTGGTGGAGGGACATGTTATTGTTGGATGCATATTACCATCTTATAAGTTGGTATGAAGATACTACATAATTTTGTCCACTAATGTAATCCTTTGCAACCTTGAGGAAAGGTGATATATTGTCTATTTGGGTTATGTTACCCAAGTCCCTAGTGTTAGTTGAGCTTTTTGTATCATAAAGACTATGTACTCCTATGCTTGGTGGTTAGTAGTGGTGAGTATCTTTTTGGAGTATGCGCTTTTGTTAGTAAGTCATCATCCTCTTTATTTTAAGGGTGAGTTTTTGTGGATTCAAGGATGCTCATCTGTGGCATGATAGTATTCTTGGGAAGTTGGGATGGTTATTCCCCATGATTTCAACTCTTGTTGAATGTGCATAGTGTTTTGACCTAGTTTTATCATCACAAGGTAGGTGCATGTCATAGTTGGGCACCTGTTGATGAGAAAGAGTCATGGGTTTTTCCTTACCTTGTAGTATTGGCTTTGTGGCTAGATGGGTTTTCCTAATACATAGGAAGTTCATTGTTTGAGGACCTTGTGTCAATATAACACCTATTCTCTCATGGTTAACCTATCTAGGGGTTGATGAGATGGTTTGAGAATGTTGGAGTGATTTGGGTTTGAGTTGTCAAGAGGTTTTTGAGTCATTTCTATTGCTCGATTTTGATTTTGTGCTTGGTGTGGTCATTTCCTATTCTTGGATTGCAAGCTTCCAAGAGTAATCCTAGTCTTTGGGGGGGATGATGTAGTGCCTCTCCCATTTGATTTCTGTAAGTCATTTTGATGGATGCAATCTTGTTGATCCTTCTGTGTGAAATGATCATGTTTGGGAACATGAGTGGTCTACAACCTTGGGGTGATTGGATTTATGTTACTGTATCAATTGCTTTGATTATGCTTTTGGCTGATTTATGTGATTTTGATGTGTTAGATGATTTCACTAGGTTTTGTGCTAGTGGTTACTAGGATCAATGTGGTATCATGATTTTTTTTGTGATTACCAAAAGATGTGTGCAAAGATTGCATTGTGTACTATTACCTTGCTACACTAGACTAGGTTCTTGTAGTAGTGGTTAGTCATGTATATGAATATCTTTACTTATATGTTTTAAGTGCCTTTTCATGTTTTTTAAACAACCATTTTTAAATGCTTAAATAATTGGAAATGGATTGTCCATGTTGGATTCCTTGATTATGTGTTGTGGATATTTACTTTGTTATATTTTGATCGAAGAGATACTTGTTACTCATGTTATATTTTACAAGGGTTAGATGTTATAATTTGATTTCAATATCATAGATGTTGGAATACTATGTTTTTTAGTTGATCATATTTGCATCATAATGTCATTTGATCATTGTGTTATTATATGCAATTTCACTTGATCATTTGTTTTAGTGTGCGGGATTTATATCCCTAACAGTGGCATATGGAGTTAATGATTCAACCTTTTTATATTTACCAATGTCATCCTTGTATGGTTGACATATTTATTTAATATTTTAATCAAACCTTCTGGTGATTTGATTAAATTTGGACTCATTTGCATTATGTGAGTAGACCTGTGAGCATATCTATGCATTTAGAGGTTGGCATTGTCACAGGTTGGCATTGTCACAAAGGCTGTTAAGAAAATTTTGTGAATTTGGGGTTTTCGGGCTTTATTTTATTTTATTTTAATTTTTGGCAGCTTTTCTATAGATGAATTCCAACTACTTGGAATAATCTATTTTCATTTGGGTGGATTCAAGATTTAACTAGTTTTCTTGGTTATTTGCCCTAATCCTTTATTCACTCAAAAGGTGAGTAAGTATCTAAAAAGGAATTTAATTCCTCACTTCTCACTTTTGAATTAGAAAATTTGAGAGTAAAATCCAAAATCCTCTTCATGAGGATTTACTATTTTGTTTGTTGTGGGAGCTATAGGCATGGGATCATCACGAGTTTAGTCTCGTCGGATCCAACTCAAGAATATCTTATATAGCCATGATTTTTGGCTACATCTACGAGATTTTTAGTTTATGGTTCAGATTCCTATTTTTCCCTTTTGGCTATGAAGTAGGGCTCTCCCATTTTATTTTTTTAGTTCTATTTCATCTTCTATTTTTGGTATCCATTTGTTAGGAGGCCGAGAACTAGTATTCCCATCTATTTCTGTATGCTAACTCTATCCAGTTGGGTCGGGTATGAGCATTTCCCTATTTTTTGGGATGAGGGTTAGGGGTTCTATACCATTATGCTATTCATTTTGTCAAATTGATTCCAAACCTAGATTTTATTGGATTTTCATGACTTTTGTACTAAAAAACCAAATGGATTTTAATTTTTACGTTTCTAATTTTTGGGGGTTTTACCTTGATTTGTGTGCCAAATAGTTTTCTCAAGTTTTCTTGGCATGATGTTGGTCGTGGACTTGGATTATCTGTAGGATGTTAGTTAGGTCACTATTGCACTTTCATGTTTACATTGGGATGTATGTTATATCTATACCCCCTAATTTGTGTTTGGCTGAGTGATATTATACCTAGAGTTATGGTTTCTTTTGGACCCTTGTTTTTGTTTTATGGACACTCAGATTCATGTAGAATGCATACTCCTAGATTGAGGCCGATTGAGTGAGTTCATGAATTTGGTCTTGTTTCATCATTGGGATTCATGTAGAATCCATACTCCTAGATTAAGGCTAGTTAAATGAGTTCATGATGTATGGTTTTATTGTTCATTGTGATTCATGTAGAATTCATCCTCCTGAGTCTATTTTTGGTTTAGTGTATTTCTGCATTATGTTCTCATCTAGTCCTTGTGTTATGATCTTTATGATGGTGGTGCACCACACATGAGCACATGTGCATTCATTCATCAGGTGACTTGCAAGGCTTGATCTTCTATGGTACTTTTGGTAGTTATGATCAGTGGGATTGGGTTGGGAATATGCATGCCTACGTGCACTCATTATTGGATGAGCATGGGTAGGGTAGGGTACCACATGGAGGGGCTTCTATCTTGTAGCCTAGTGACTATTTCCCATGGGTTTGCAAAGGAAGTTTTATATAAGTGATAACTAAATAAAAATACTAGGTGGTAATAAATATACGATAATTAAAAAGTGGGTTGTGCACCTTCTATTGGGAAGAACTATTGCTTGGGTTATGTGCCTTTTATTGGAGAGAGAAACTACCAATACTAGCTTTGGATTTTTGATGCCAAGTGACTCTCCATGATGTCAGCCCCTACATAGTAGCCCATTGAGTGTCTGACTAGGACCTATTGTACTTGCATTATTTCATGGTCCTTGTTTTAGTCATTATTATTGTTTGGCGTGAGTGTTAGCCATGGAAATTTTCTTTGAATGTTTTTGTAGTTGGATCATTATCTCCATTAGCACAACATGAGAATACCTATAATTTTCATGTGGTTGGGAGGCATAGCTACCCATACCATTGCTTGGAATCAATGTATGGAGACAATCTATTGGCCTAATGTGATTGTGGTTGGATGTTTTCACTTAATACTTTGATTTTTAGAGTATGCTTTCTTTTGATTTATGCTTTCATTGGAATGCTTTGATATCATGTTTAGATGATGTTAGTTTATTTGACATATTCCTATATTATGATGTTTAACATATGATTAGATGACATGATTTTCTTTGTTGGAGTATCTATTTCTTATTGGTTAGCATGTTAGATTTCTTGTTTTTACGATGTTATTATGCTTTAGTAGTGACGTCTTCATAAGATATCTTTGACTATTTAGTTGGAAATTTGGGATATTATGTGTGAGGGATGGCTAGGGTCTTCGAGATCTCATGATGTTATTATGGTTGGGAGGAACTACATACTTAGTTTGTTATTTCAGTACATTGTAATGTTGTTTTCAGTCATTTCCCTTCACTGCTATGTTAGATGGTTAGATGTAGTTTCCATCTTTCTATTATTTTGTTTGAGTATCTTCACCTCAATTATGGATCTGGTACTCCACGGTTTGGAAGAAATTTATTACCTATCTTTTTATATTTATATTTTTTGGCTTGTTTTGTGTCCTCACATGAAATTAAACTTTCTCACATGAGAATGCAAAAGCTCATGTGGTGTGTTGGATTTCCTCATGCAGCTTATGGTGCATCCTCACATGAAACCCAACACTAGTTTGGGGTGTTTGTATTTTTGGGCCAAGAAATTACTCAAATGATTATGCAGATCCTTGCATGGCTTGTTGTATATCCTAATGTATGTCATGGTTTTAGGAGAATACAATTTCGTGTTTTAAGTACCATTTGGGTTTACTTAATTTTCCATGCTTTGATAGATTAGAGATCTTGTGTTCTGATGTCATCTTTGGTTTTCACTCTTTAGTTTGGTCGTGTTAGTTAGGTAGTGGCATTTGGAGATCTATTGGTTGCTAGGATTATTAGTGAAGTCTTCCATTTTGATCTTTGTGATCCTTGTATGATGTTGTCTTGTGTATTCACACTTGTAAAAAAAATTATCATCTTGGCTTGAATTGAATCCTTGTTCTAAGGATCTCCAAATGGGGCATTACATAATGTGTTCTTACAAGTTCTTTATTTTCCAAATAGAGTGTACATTCCTAAAGTATACAATATTAAAGTCATCTAGGTTGGGTCTCTAAGTCATATCTATTTTTAGAAATAATTTTCCCATGAAAGTCTCTTGTCTTTTAGTCATTATAAAAAGTTTTATTTTCTTGCTAGTGGGTGGCGAATCAGTCACATGTTTTGCTAACTACTTCTCATATTAAAGTAAAGAATAGCTAATAGGAGAAAGAATACAAGAGCATATATAAGGGAGAGCCATATATTCCTTTATACACTAAATTAATAAAGGATGGTATGAATAACTAGCCTAAGAAGAAGGGAGAATCTTGTCATACATGGAAACCCAGAGATAATATTTAGTTCCAACATATAATTGAGAAAGAATCCTTGTCTCATATGTCTGAATCTAAGAGCCCTAGGTTTTAGGCATTTCATGAAGATTAGCTTTACCAGGAAAAATAGTGTCATCCATAGGGGATACTACTTTTATACCTAGTGGTTTAGGAAGAATAAATTAGCATCTTAGACCTCAAAGTGTTCAACCATGTAGATCTCACACTCGCCATATTCCTTTCATTGAGAGAAACCTCATTGGTCTCATTGACCCCATAGAATTAGAAACAACAACCATAGATCATGATGATTTTCTTACTAAAGTAGAGATTCTTAGAAAAAGGTTTCTGAGGAAGATGCCAAATGCATACATTTGAAAAAAGAGAAAGAATAGATTACCATGAATGCTCTCATAGAGAGAGAGGCCTTGTTTAGAAGGATGGATACTCTGAAGAAGAAAAATAAGAAGTTAGAAGAGAGATATTCTAAACTAAATTTAGATGTTTTTGGGGATGTTGAATCTTTGAGATCCAAAGTTCAAGAACACGAATGCCTCCTAAAAGAAAAGGAAGGTGATGTCATCTCCCAAATCTAACCATACAAGCCTGTTGAACTTGAGGTCATAGATATAATTGTTAAAAATCCTGACGAGGGAAAGAAAAAGGTGGTAGAGATACAAATGAATGAGCCCCAAGTAACCCCTAATAATCTTGTCATGTCTAAACTTGATTTAGATCTAGAGAAAGCCAAGAAAGAAAAGGAAGATTTGGCCAAAGAACTTTAGAAAGTTGAAAATGAGGCCTAGGCTATAGAGACCAAAAGAAAAATAAATTTTATTAAATCTAATTCTACCTTGGCATCTTGGAAAAACAATCCTTCATAGGATACACTCTTTGTTCCTATCTCTAGACCTAAAATAACTTGCATGAATGTACCTTAGTTAGCACCTACATCTTCTTCCACAACAACTGGCCAAGTCCTTGTCAATTAGCAAACTTAGATTCCTATACAAACCCAAGGGGCTAGACCAAGCACTTGAAATGTTATAAGTTTTCAAGGAAGACCTATCTATATGAAAAAATATAATAAAATTTCTTTCATAGGCATTCCTGGTTTTCCTCATCCCATTTCTAATGATATGAGAGACAAAGTCACCAAGTTTTCAAGTAACAATGCTATAACTGGTGAAGAGCACCTCAAAAAAATTATTGAGATGTTAAATTATTATGAGGTAGAGCATGAGGATATAGTGATGAAATTATTTGTACATTCTCTTGCTGAAGTTTCTATAGATTGGTTCAGAAGGTTGCTTGATGGCATTATTAGCTCATAGAATGACTTGGAGAAGCTTTTCAAGGAACAATATGGTGATAGTACCAATGAAAGTTTTATGTTGAATGAGTTTAACAACATAAAGAAGAACCCAAATGAATAGACATTTTATTGTAATGTGAGATTCCAAAAGGGGGTGTATAAATGATTTCAAGTGATGAGTTTGGGGGTAGATGTGTGGCTTACAACTTATTTCAATGATTTTGATAGTAAAATGGCTTACACCTTAAGGAACAAGGATCCTAGAACATTAAGGGATTCCTACAAGATGGCTATAAATATTGAAAATAAAATAAAATCTTTTATTAAGTTAGGGAGAAGGTATGTTCCAAAGCTATTCAATCTAAGGGGAAATAAGAAAGAAGGTGATAAGGTTGTTGTAACCAAGAAACCTAAAGATGATACAATGGGTAAAGTCTTGAACCTTCTTAAGAATTTGAATCCACTAGCATACCATGCTAATAAGCCTAATAATAGCGAGAAACCCCAATTCAATAACAACTACAACAAACAGACCAGAATGCAAAGTTATCCTTACACCACACAATGGAACAATGGTAAGCCTATTTCAAATCCTACCCAAAACACTAAGGATTAAGGTACACCAAATCTACTATAGAGAAATTTTGTAAACATGATGGAATATATGCCTTGGTGCATTGTATGCTAGACTCCTCCTTCTCTTGACTAGTGTGTTGTTGCCCAATCATTTTTTGCAAATTAGCAAGCAGAATCTGAACAAGAAGATGAGGGAGAAAGAAAAATCCATGAAGATATGGGATGTAACATGATAAATCTATGTAACAATGGTGAATAATTTTATTTGGAGGATTCTTAGATTGATATTACTAATCAATGGAATGTGCATTAATTGTATCATAAGCAAGTGTTTTTAGATGATGAAGATCAAGATGAAGATATAATGTGCAATATGATATTAGATGTAGAGTACATGAATATAAGAAAATGATCTAATGAAGAGATTGATAAGATAATTGTAGAGATGGTGGCCCAAGTGCATAGTACTTACAATCTCATAAATATAACTATGAACAATATTGTTGGTAAGTCATCTGGTATTTTCATTAAATATATTACTCGCAAAATGGATGATGAAACAAAAAGGATAATCCAGTGATTCTAAAAATCAAAGGCACTAAGAATAAGAAGTGGGAACCAAAAAAGAAAGTGAAAATTTAGGTTTCAGAAATAGTCAAGGTAAATGAACAAGAGAACAAGTTAAGATTTGATGTCACCAAGAAAATGGAAGATCCTATTGTTCAAGTACAAGCAGCTAGAGGTAATATTTCAAAATCTTTTACATATGACCCTATAGATTTGATCTCTATGATGTTTCAAATTACTATTAAGGTTCCCTTATCAGAGATTTTTAGGATAGAAAAGCACGAAAATAAGGCCTTCTCTTGGGTTGGTGGAATAGGAAGTAGCAATATTGTTGAACAAGAACCATCACTATTGCAACAAGTACCACTTATAATAAAAGACAAGGAAGCCAATGGAATTATGTCCCAAATAACTCAGATGTATTTGTATAATTAATCAATGTCCTACATAGAAAACACATACCCTTTCTTTTTGAATTTGATCATAAATGGGAAAACCTTAAAAAATTGTATGATTGATTTAGAGGCTTCTAATACTCTCAATTGTTTTTAGAATTATGGAATCCTTAGGTTTGAAAATAGACATAAAGCAAGGTACATGTAGGGCCATGTATGATAGAGAAGTGCTTGACATAGGTACAATTAATGCTTTACTTTCTAAATTAGTTGCATACCCTGAGGTTGACCAAACCATGACAATCCTAGTAGTTGATATCCCTCCACAATATGGGATGTTGCTCTCAAGAAAATGGAGTGTTTCAATGGGAGGTAGCCAACAATGTGTAATGGGTCTCCAAAAGGTCATTGTTCTAAGTTCTTTTTATCTTACTTTCAATATTTATCTTGCAAAAAATTGTAACTTTATGATTTCAAGCATATAAATTTATGGTTCTTTATGTATATGCTATACATATGTGTGAAGACATGAAGTATAGATATGGATAGTTTGAAGATTCTAAATTTAATTGAATTCATGGACAAAAATGGTATAATAAAGTAGTTATACATGGTGATAAATTTTCCCCCATCTATGTTATGTTTTGGGTAGTTGTCCTCTTGTAGCCATAGGATTTGCAAGAGTGATATTTATAATTTAACACCTTTTCTCTAATATTGATGATACACACACACACACACACACACACACACACACACACACACACACACACACACATATACACATATATACACATATACAAATATACACATATATACACATATATATGTATATATATACATATATATGTATATATATACATATATATGTATATATATACATATATATGTATATATATACATATATATGTATATATATACATATATATGTATATATATACATATATATATACACATATATACATATATACATATATATACATATATATACATATATACATATATATGTATGTATATATATATATACACATATATATATATGTATATATATATATACACACACATATATATGTGTATACACACACACACACACACACACACATGGAGGTTGTGTGTGCTTTGATTGTTTTGCATGTGTTTGTCACAAGTATTCAAAGACCAACATTTCAGTGCTAAAGAAGTCATAGCCAACTATGAACTGCTAAATATTCACAAGAGAAGCAAATCATTTATCGCTTTATGTTGTTGCAGTGCATGAATGTAGCTTCCATAACTTGGTATATTCCTAGAGGATTTATTTGTTGTTAATGTTGTTTCTATTTCAAACTCTACGAGTCTGTAATTTATCCTCATTAATGGAGTGATCTTAGATTTACGAAGTAGTTATAGTTTCCTTTAAAATAACGATTGTTGTAACTTTGAAACTAGTCAGGAGAAGAATAGAGTGAGTTTATTTTCATAGTAGAAAAGTGTGATACTATTTTTGAATCAAGTGTAATCTTTCACCATGAATGAATAGAATACATAGTTCAAGTTTATATCTCTTATCTTAATTGTATTTTCTATTCATTTCTTCTACAACTATTGATAACAGAATCAGTGAATTGTTCCTATAGCATAGGTGCATAGATAGGTTTACCATTTGTACCATTATCTTAAGCTTTAAGTTAAATTAAGTTTTAGTTTCTAGCATAGGTTTGCTTTAGCATTGCCTTTTCTTTAGTTGTAATAACTTGAAGAAGAATTAGATCATATACTTTGCAATCATCATTTCAAGTTTATGCTCCTAGATTGATAAATCAAATGAAGTTAGTGTACTATTTTAAGTAAAACACATGATGTTATCTGACTATAGAATCATTATGATAGAATGTCCAATCTTTTATTACTAAGACCTATTAAACTAACTAGTCATTTTAACATCATTACCAGGGATGGTGTCTATCCAGTTCGACCCTAGAGTCATTATGTTAGTTTCAATTATACATTGCTTTGCATGCATAGAAGAAGAGATCTCCTTGGGAGATTTCACCCTTGTAATAATCAAGAAGATATTTTTAATCTTGAGCCTGAAGAACCTCACCGTGCAAACAAAGAAAAACAACCTTTTGAAAATTCCATTTGTTGTTGCTCAAGAATGAATAATCTCATCCTATGAAGAATCCTGCATTTAAATGATCTTTTTGCTAAACTAGGATACCAAGACAATCCACTTGCCCTTTTTATCTATCAACCACCACCACTAGGTCCTCCTCCAAGAATGGCTTAAGTGTAGCCTACATTTCATCTTCCTATCCCTCCTCATCAAGGTAATCAAAACTTGAAGAACATACCTTCTGCTACACTTGCCATGTTATATGGCCTAATTACTAAAGACCCTTAAACCTTCCTCCTTGAGTTTGACATCCTTTGTAGAAGTTGTGACCATACAACTAATTCCCATAAGCTTAATTTGTTTCCATCCACCCTAAAGGAAGATGCTATGAGATGGTTCATGGGGTTGGGTGCTAATGTTTTAGCAGATTGGCCTTCAATGAGAAACTTGTTTCTTACAAAGAATAAAGGGGGTGAAATTTTCAAAATGTTTGAGAAGGAGGATGAAACTGTGGAAGACTATCTCATGGTTCATGTTTAACCTAAAGCGTAACACACAATGCCAGTTGAACGAGGAATCAAAGAAACATCTTTTCCTAAGCTATATAAATGATGGGAGTATTAAGGCTCTAGATCTTATGGCAAGAGGAGATATCACTTAGAAAAACTAGATTGATATACAAACTATATGTCTAAATTATTCCAGTGCAACTATGAAGAAAGGTAAGGGACTTAGAGACCTAAAACACAAGTCTAAGAGTAGTTCAAGAGTATCAAAGATGGAACTATCCAATTTATTGTTAGATTTCAAACAAGACATCATTAGTGATGCAACCACTCAGCTAGATACCATGCAAGAAAGAAGGAAGAAGGATGAATTTGATGCCATATTAGCTAAATATTGTACACATTGTAGGGAGAAGAAAAGGAACTATAGATGAAAGTTTTTTGCAAGCCTAGAGACACAACCAATGCCTATGAGTTTAAAGCCATTGATGAAAATGGAGAGGTTCTCTACATTTCTTAATGCAGGCCATGGGCTCAAAGAAAAGGTATGCCACAAGATCCTCTTCAAAATTATAATAGTAGCAATCAATGGAAAATTTCTTAGAATACTTGTTTTAGTGGGCATAACAATTGGCAACAACTCCAGTAGGGTTGGCAACAACCCTAGCAAGGTTGGTAGTAACCTCAGTAGGGTTGGTAGCAACCTCAAAATTGGAATACCCAATCTAGTTAGAAAGCCTTAATGCCACCACCTCAATAGTAGGCTCTAATGTCTCCTCCTGTAGCCACTAATACTCCTCCTAAGAAAATTCAACTACAAATTTAGCCTAATCCTAATCCCAAAAATACCAAATAGCCAGCACAATAATAGAGTTATGCTATCTCTTTGAATGATATCCACTTAAGGTTAGGTAGTACTCTTTCTTCACCACAAAAACCTATAATAATTAAAGTTAAAGATTCCCCAACTGAACAAGTGGATGTGTTAGTTCAGCACACCTCTCATGTAGCCAAATAATCTTCATTTCCTCATAGGTTGATAGAAAAAGGCCAACCTACATAGAACCAAGTATTACTTGATTTGCTTAATTAGCTGAAGCATATGAAAATAAAAATACCATTGCTCAATGCTATCAAGGAAGTTCTTTCCTATACTAAAGCCATCAAGGAAGCATGCATCAAACAACTAGGAAGAAAGAAGAAGGGTCCAAAAACAATTCATGTCTTAGGATAATTGTCTAATTTAATATTGAAGAAATTGACTGTACCTAAATATTTTGACCTTTAGATTCCTATGGTTACTGTCACCATTCATGGGATGCAAGTTCAAAATTCTTTAGTTGACCTAGAAGCATCTAAAATATCATGAAAAATAAGGTATTGTCTCAATTTTATATCATTGGTCTTGGAAAAATTCCAACATAATTCAACTTGCTAATAGTTCTACTATATGGGATGATAGAAGATATCATAATCACCTTAAACTCTTGGAAGTATCTAGTAGAATTTGTTGTTCTTTCCCCAAAGGTTAACATGGGTGGATATCCTTTAATTTTAGGGTGACCATGGTTAGTAATTGTAGATGCCTATATAGCTTTTTGATCTAGGAAGATGAAAATATCTAATGGTATCCATACTAAGAACCTGACTCTATACTCCCCTACTCAGCCATTGTTGCTAGATGACTAAGCAATGTGGCCAAAATTGGGTGATGATGATCCAGAGGTCAATTCTATCCATCAACTAATGATGGTAGATCAAGAATAATTTGTAGACTCTAAAGAAGAAGATGAGTTAATTTCATCCATTATCATGAATGAGTATGGAGTAGAATCTCACATGTTTCCTCAAATAGAATATATCCTAGAAACCATATTACCATCTTTGAACACACCTCAACATTCAAAATCTGCACAATTCCTTCACTCATTATTATGTCATGAAGTAGATTCTTGTCCTATTGCTTAGTTATTCATGACAGATAAGGTTATTAAGATGGAAGTTGGTCCAAGAAGAGAGTTGAATGTAAAAAATGTCTTATCACCTTCCCATCATAAAATTATGTTGCAGTTACTATAGGAAAATAAAAAAGTGTTTTCTTGGGACTACATGGACATGAAAGGATTAGATCTTATGCTCTAAAATCATAAGATCTACATCAATCCCGACTTCAAACCTATCTGGCAACCTTAAAGGAGAGTGAACCCTATTTTCATAGATATAGTTAAAAATGAGTTCCAAAAACTATTAAGTGTTGGTTTTATCTACCCTGTCTCAGATAGCCAATGGGTCTCACCCCTGGTTCTCACACCAAAGAAGGGAGAAAAATGGAGAGTTTGTGTAGATTATAGGGAGCTTAATTTAGCCACTAAGAAAGACCACTTCTCCTTACCATTTATAGTTCAAGTTCTTGACAACCTAGTTGGAAAGAAATACTTTTCTTCTCTAGATGGTTTTAGTGGTTACAGTCAGATACAAATAGCTCTAAAGGATTAAGAAAAAACAACCTTCTCCTACCCATGGGGAACGTTTTCCTACTTAGTTTTAGCTTTTGGCTTGTGCAATTCCCTAGCTACATCCCAACAAGCTATCATAAGTATCTTTTCTAATATATCTGTTGATCGTATAGAGATCTACGTGGATGATTTTACTGTTTATGGGACTACTTTTGAGGAAGCAAAAGAAAATTTAGAAAAAATAATTAAGAGATGCCTAGATTATAACTTTTCCCTAAATAGTGAAAAATGTTTTATGATGATTGAAGGAGTCGTATTAGGTCATTTCATTTCATCACAATTCATCCAAGTAGATCTAGCCAAGATTGAGGTCATTAATACCTTACCCACACCAGAAAAGCAGAAGGATGTACAAAGTTTCCTTGGCCATGTCAAGTACTACAAAAGATTCATGAAGAATTTTAGTCAACTTCTAACACCCCTTTATAACTTGTTAAAAGAGGATTCTAAATTTTCCTAGGACTCTGAGTGTACTACATCTTTCCCACAGCTTAAAGTTCTTCTCATAGCACTAGTTTTGAGAGAGCCCAATTGGGAACTTCCTTTTCACATTCATATAGGTGCCTTAGACTATACTATAGGTGTCATGCTAGGCCAAAAGGTAGACTCATTTGAACATTCTATTTATTTCATCAATAAAAATTTGCAAGGTGTAGAGTTTAACTAGATAGTCACTAAAAAGGAGCTACTTGTAGTTCTCTATGCACTGAATAAATTTAGGCACTATATTACTAGATATTAACTATTTGTTCATATTGACCTCTCTACTATAAAGTATTTGATGAATAAGCCTACAATATTAGGAAAATTGGCTCACTAGTTGCTACTTATGCAAGAATTTGATATCACAATAGTAGATAAGCCCGAAAAGGCTAATGTGGTAGCTAACTTTCTCTCTTGCTTGTATGCCCTTAATGATACTATGGCCATAGATGATAGTTTTCTAGAAAAACATCTCTTTTTGTTGTCAGCACAAAATCCATGGTATACAGATATTGTGAATTACCTAACCACAAGAAAGATGCGAGTTCACTTCTTTACTAAAGAAATGAAGTTATTAGTTTAAAAGAGCTTTAACTATTCTTGGATTTTTGGATTTATATTTTATACTAGTCCTAATCAAGTAATGCATCAGTGCATAAGGGAAGATGTAACATATTATATCTTGAGGGCATGTCATGATGAGCCCTATGAAAGTTATTTTATAGCCAAGTGGACAAATTTAAAAATATTTACAATCGGGTACTATTGGCCAAGTTTACACAAGGGTGCAACTAGATATAGAAAGAAATGTAATAAGAGTTAATGCATGTGGAAACCCACTAAATCAAATGAAATGCCCTTGAAGCCTTAGATAGTCATTGCACCCTTTAATAAATAGGGGATTGATGTTGTAGGTCCTATTGAACCCTCTTCACAAGGTAAATTGTATATTTTTGTTTGCACTAATTATGTAACTAAGTGGGCAGAGGTCAAACTGATGAAACATCCAAGGGATAACAATGTTTCCAAGTACTTGTATGGATCCATCTTTACATGGTTTGGTGTCCCAAGGGAATTGACATCTGATTAGGGATCTTAGTTTAAATCTAATCTAATAGTTTCTCTCATGGAGGAATATACCATTTGGCATGATTGATCATCACCTTACCATCTGCAAGCTAATAGCCAAGTAGAAGTTACCAACAGGGAGCTAGAAGCCATTCTTACCAAAATAGTAGCACTCCATAGGAAGGATTGAGCCACATGCCTTCTTGAAGCCCTTTGGACTTATAGAACAACTTGGAAATCTACAATGGGTTTCACTCCTTTTGAGCTTGTCTATTGTAGGTCAGCTATAATGCCTATGGAGTTTGAATATAAGACATTGAGGACTACTCTAGACCTTGGTATGGAACTTACTATTGCACAAAAACACCAAATTCTTGGTTTAAATGGCCTTAATGAATGTCACAAATTTGCATCAAATAACACTAAACTCATCCAAAATCAATAGAAACAATGGCATGATAAGTTTATTAAGGATACAATGTTTATTGTGGGAGATTGGGTACTTATTTATAATTCCAAGTATCAACACAATCCAGAAAATTTTCAAAATCATTGGTTAGGACCATATGGAATTATTGTTGTATTTCCAAATGGAGCAGTCTAGTTGTCTATGATTGATCCTACTCGATTCAAGTTACTTGTCAATGGGCATTGGCTCAAGCTCTACAAAAAACTAGTCATTCATGAGGAGTTCCTACAATAGTTCTAGCATAGCAAAGAGATACTCGTTCCTACAACCGGAGAGTCTAGATCTTCTACCTCAACTTCTGCTAATTCTTGATTCCATTCAAGATTTTTATAATAAAATTTCTTCTTGAAAGTAATTTTGCTGCCATCCAATCCATCTCACCCTCTCTCTTCACCATCTTTCCATCCCATCCCATCACTCCATCAATTTAGGCAATCTTTTTCAAAACACTTTTTCTGTAGCACTCGTTAGGTTCCAGCCACATAACCTTGTACCTATTTTATTTTATTCATTCTTTGTTAGGAATTTATGTTGTTTAAAGTTAATACTCTTGTATATCTTGGCCTGGTGGGACCCATGTGCTTATTTAGTTGAGGGGGAATATTCATTTTTCAAATTTTCAAATCACATGTAAACTTTAAATTTTTTATCTAATGATAAGACTATCATCATAGGTCTGATGACATGTACTTCTTTGATTGCTTCATTAAGGAAATTAAGAACATTTAAATTTGAAGCTTAAATTTCAATGATATATTCACAACATGTTTTGTAATGCCCTGCTCAGAGATCCTTGGAAACAAGGATGAAAAACAAGTCAGAATAATTTTTTTTTTACAAGTGTAAGTGCACATGATACAACCTACACAAACCAAAAGATCGCAATGGAAGACTGAAAGACAACCAAGCACCAACGGATCTCCAAACGCCACTACCAACTAGAACACATTCACGAAAACCACAAAAGGCTACCAAGCTGAAGGACATAAGCTGACTCTTGGAAACTGGCTAAGTCTGAAATCCTGAAGCCCTGAAATTTGGCTAAGTCTGAATTTCTAAAGCCCTGATTTTTCCTAGAATCTACACCTTAGCTCGTAGAGGTCTGAAACCCATCTCAAATGAATCGTCGCATATATTAAAATATATCTTAAGTATAAGGAATTAAATATTAAACCATATATTTTAAACTCCGAAGGACTACAACAGAAACCCAAAAATGGGAATAAAATGACAAAAGAACCTCCACACCGAGGAGTACCGGATCCACATCTCGAGGCGAAAACACTTGAACCAAAATTGAGTAACAGAAAATGAAATCTAACCATATATCAAACAAAGAAGGGAAAGTATAGAAAGGAAACATCACGACAACTGAAATAACATCGCAATAAGAAAAATAACCAACTAACTACGTGGTTCCTCCCAATCGTCAATGGCGTCATAGAACCATCGTGGGCCCTAGCCATCCCTCGCGCATAACATCCCAAGCCACCGATTAGATCATCAATGCTATCGTGATAGGGACATCACTACTAAACATGCTACGATAAAAGTAATGAAATCTAACATGCTAGTAGTAACATAAGGTAACCCTGTAATCAGATAACATCATCTACTACATGCTAATCATCATAATGAGGAAAGCGTTAAAACTAACATCATCTAAGCATGATAACATCATAATGAGAGCATAAATCACAAGAAGCATACTCTGTATACCAAAGTACCAAGTGACACATCCAGCAACGATCATGCTAGAACAAAAGACCATCTCTGTACATCGGTCCCTAGCAGTGGTGAAGGTAGCTACGCCTCCCAACCACGTGGCACCCATAGGTCCACACCCGCCGTGCTAATGGAGATAATGATCCAACCACACACACACAAAACAACAACCATGGCTAACACACACGCCAAGCAGTATGATGACTAAATCCAAGAAAAAGACAATGCATAAACTATAGGTCCTGGTCAGACACCTCAATGGGCTACTACGTAGGGACTGACATCATGGAGAGTCGCTTGGCATCAAAGCCCAAGCTCAGATCTATGTAGCTCAACTCCCTCAACGGAAGGCCAATACAGTGTGTAGCTCAACTCCCTCAACGGAAGGCCAATACACAAAAGTACCATTTATTATCTTTAATGTTATTACCACCCCAAGTTTTAATTTAATTATCACTTATATAAAACTTCCTCTTCCAACCGGGAAGTAGTCACCAGGTTACAGGATAGAAGCCCCCTCCATATGCTACCCTACCCTACCCATGCTCATCCAACGATGAGTGCCCGAAGGCATGCAAACTCCCAACCCAACCCCAATGATCACAACTTCCGAAAGTACCACGGAAGATCAGGCCCCGCAGGTCACCCGACAATATACATGTGGGTGGCACACCAGCATCACAGAGATCATACACAAGGACAGGATGAGAATGCAAACAAAAGTCAATCGACCGAAAACATAATTGGGATGACGGATGCTACATGCATCCCAATGCAAAAAAGATGCAAAAGTGTTCAGACTGGTATCCACATGGATCATCCAGGTCCACGAACCACAATGTGCCAAGAAAACCTGAGAAAATAGGGCGGCATGCAAAACGAGGTAAAAACCCCAAATTTTGGAAAAATTCCAAAATTAAAACCCATTTGGCCTTTGGGTTCAAAAACCCCAAAAATCCAAAAATAATCGAAAACGGACACCATATGCAAAAACGGCCAGCATAACGGCCCAAAAACCCAAACCCCCATTTCAAAAATAGGTAAAACGTTCATACCCGACCAACCAGGCAGAACTAGCAAACATAAATGGAAGGGAACACTAGTTCACAGCCTCCTAACATATTGCTACAAGAAACAGAACTAGAAATAGAGAAAAAACATTAAAACGGGAAGGCCCTACCTGACAGCAAAAAGGGCCGAAACTGAAACTCGTAGAATAAAATAAATACTCCGTCGAAACTGCTGAAATTGTCGACAAAGCGAGAACTCCTCGAGCTGAATCCAATGAGAACAACCTTGCAAAGATCCCACACTCACAGCTCTCGCAACGAGGAAAACAATAATCCTTCAGAAGAGGATTTCCAAATTTGCTCTCCAAACTCAATTTTTCCAAGATGTGAGAAGTGAATAATGAATTCACTTTTCCAATATTTATTCATTTTGAGTGAATAGCTGATAATGGAAAATAGCTAGCTGGAGTAGTTAAAATTCGAAACAACCCAAACGAAAACAATTTATTATCCATAATGGAAATTCACCTAAAGCAAAGCTGCCAGAAATTAAATCCAAAAGATTAAAAACCCAAAAACCCAAAAATTACAGAAAAACACTTAACACTTTCGCGAAGAATGTGAACTTCTAAATGCACAGACATGTTCACTGGTCTAATCACATAATGCAATGAGTTTGGATTTACTAATCACCGAAAGGTTTTTAATATAAAACAAATAAATAAGGATACATCGACCATATAGGAGCGACATTGGCAAAATATGAATAGCTGGATCACTAACTCCATAGGCCACTACCAGGGATATAATTCCTGCACACTAAAACACATGATCAAGTGCAATGGAAAATAATATCATAGCTGAAGCAACATGTATTAAAATACCTATTTAATCCATTTACATCACTCACATTCGCAGAAAGCGTAAAAGACGATAATGAAGTAAATAACCATAGTATAGAATCCATCTCATAGCATAGTCAACAAAGCATCTATGGTATGGAAATCAAAATATAACATTTGACCCTCAGGTCGTCTCAAGTTACAAATATCAAAAGAGTATCAAGTATCTCTTGAATCAAAAATAGACAAGGTATAGACTGCAAACACGAGAGGCACTACATGTTTGGGGTGGAAGGCTTGTACATGAGTGAATATTATGAGACATGATGCAAGAAAAGATATAATGAGATTTTGTGCATTAAAAAAAATTTAATTCCAAGAAGCACGTAGTAATTGTATATCAATTTTTTGTCTGTAACATTTGGTGTCATAACTTTGTGAACTTTGCTAATTCACCATTCTTGAGTTGTAAAAACACCATGATTCTATTCTTCATAACAATGGGGGGAGGTCTTTAGAGATATGAGCCTATTGGTCATAGGGTTTTGCTAGGTGACATGGCCAATTGTGAGATGTTTAGGAGAAGAGGATGGTTAGACTACTACCCTAGTCTTAAGGGGTTTGATGAAGAGGTTTCTCTTCAATTTATTAGCACCTTGAAGGATGGATTTGTAATGGTCAAGGGGCTAAAAATTGAATTTACAAAATATGTGGTGGTTGAAGTCACTAGATTACCCCAGGAAAAAGAAAATTGGGTAAAGGATTTTGATTATGTACAACTATGACACAGTTCAATTTGCATCCTCACCTTCTATTAGATAAAGACAAGATGAAAGGTATTTCTAGATTATCTTTGTCCTTGGAGTTTATCCATATAGCAATATTTATCATTCAACACTCACTTTTGAAGGTCATTATAAGTACTTGCGTGCTCTACATTTCAAAATTTTGGTGCATCTTTAGCATGGCTATAGATAGGTAAATCTTCCCAATTTACTATTTAATATTTTGAAGAAGAAAGCTTATTTAATATAGTTAGGAAAGGATTAGCCTGTCTCCCATCATTATTTGAAAAAATTAATTGTTGAAAAATAATTAAATAAACAATCAGATGATACATGGGAAGAGTTTTAAAAATTAAATGAATTAGAACCTAGATTGGTTGGCCCTACAGGCCAGGGTGTTGGGAAAAGGGAAAGAAAATCCACTAGGTTTTGTAAGGTTATTCCCAAGATAGAAAATGTTCTTGAAGCCTGTCCCTCCAATTCTAGACCAACTAGGAAGAGGACTTATAAAGTTGATGCCTCCATTTCTAGCAAGAAGAAAAGTAAAAATAGAGAAAATGTTAGTGCCCCCAAGACCCTATTGTCTGTGAAGACTAGGTCTACCATTAGGGAGGCAAGGGTAAAGTTCTAGAACTGGAAGAGGAAAAATTAGAACAATAACCTAATATTGAGTAATATCAATGAAACCCTACACTCGCATGGGGAGGAAGCTTTAGAAAAACCTCCTAAAGTAGCTATAGTAGAAATTATTGCACGTAAGAGGAAATGAAAGAATCCTCCATGCTCATCTGCACCCCCCATAAGAAGTGTAAGGCTTTTTGAAGGTAATAGGGCTACTAGAGCTTCTATTCCAATAGTTAACCTAGAGTTTTCTAAGTTTGTGAAGGAGTCCTCTTTGAAGGGAAAATATCAACAAAACATGGCCAGTGACAATGAGTGCAATAACCAAAATCCACAACCAGAAGTTGACCTTAGTGTTAACTATGTACTTGTTGATAATGATAAAGATTTTAAAAAATTTGAAGCATCTGAGGAGTTTGAAGAAAATCCTATTATGCAGGACACTTGTGAGAATTCAAAAAACCTTCCTTCTAAGGACTACCTAGAATTCAAAAGAGAAATTGTTAAAGAGGTGATAGAAAAGCTCAATTAGGATGAACTAGAAATGATGACTAAAGTAGTAGCTGACTCTTGTAAG
The DNA here is from genome assembly GCA_028749045.1 of Cupressus sempervirens. NCBI lineage: Eukaryota > Viridiplantae > Streptophyta > Pinopsida > Cupressales > Cupressaceae > Cupressus > Cupressus sempervirens. Next base: position 524,935,017 of record CM053784.1, on the reverse strand, counting down.
GAAGATAATGTGGTGAAAATGCTTGTTATATGGAAGGGAGAATGCTCCATGCCACAAAAGCTTCTCTCTTGACATTTGAATGGATAGGCATTCTCAACCAAGAACCATTACCATCATTTAATTTGTCTACACCCCTGTCTGTAGGGATCAATTTATTCCAACAATTGTTATGGGAAAGAGCAGAATGAAGCCTAGAAAGATAAAAATTGAAACATGTCATTAATGAACAAAGCTATCAATTGAAACAAAGCTCAAACCAAAATGAAATTTTAAAGAGGAAGATTGAAAAAGTCACAGGGTTGATTCCTAAACTTATTGTATGTAGATCACCACCACCAATGTATGCATTATTCCTCAGGGAAGAACTTGTAAATTCCAAATTGACAAGAATTGTGGGAGGACTAAATCCCTCCATTTCAACTCATGAATTTTATGATGTATTCTAGTCCATTCCAATCCCTATGAAGAATTTATTGTGTGAATTATATCTGCATAACTTGGCAGTGCCTAATGATACATAGTGGAACTCACTCCTTTATGTAGGAGATGTGTGATTGAGAGCAGTAATGTCTTGGATGTAGAATGAGATAAGTAGGGAACACCAAGCTGCATCATACAAGGAAAATAAAATGACAACTCCTCTATTTATGAGACTAGAAGTTCAAAATTCTTAACAAACATTTCTGGATTAGATTTCTATTCTAGGAAACCCTGGCGGAGCTAGCAAAGTGTACCCAATAAGAGAGAAAGTCTTTTCCTATTGGGAGCAACATTCATCTCATGATATTGAAACATTAATTGTTGCTTCAAGAAAAAGATGCACATAGATGCCACATGACCTGAAGATAAGGGAACCCCACTCTCCTCAAAATTTAACTCTTGCCACTATCTAAATTCCATGGTATATCAATTTGGGAAGGAGTCTACACCAATACTGGCTACCATTAAGGTTTCAACCTCCCATTCTCCTGCAACCAATACTAGTAGTGAGTAACAATGCAGAGGATCATAATATGTTTGCAAAATTTTAGTGATGGAGAAGGAAAAGGAAAAAGTATGGATACTTTGATTATGTTAAGAATGAGTTATGGTGGAGGATAGCTAGTGATTGGAGAATTCGTGCTAGAATTAGGAATTTCATGGTTGTTGGGGACCAACAATAGCTCAGTTAGGGGGGATGATGGATTTCCAAAGGCCATTATTCTAAGTTCTTTTTATCTTACTTTCAAATAGTTATCTTACAAATAGTTATAACTTTATGATTTCAAGCATATGAAATTATGGTTTTTTATGTATATGTTATACATATGTGTGAAGACACGAAGTAGGGATATGGGTAGTTTAAAGATGCTATGTTTTCTTGAATTCATGGACATGAATGGTATAATGAAGTAGTTATACATGTTGATAAATGTTTCCGCATCTATGCTATGTGTTGGGTAGTTTTCCTCCTATAGCCATAGCATATGCAAGAGTGGTAATTATAACTTTACTCCTTTTCTCTAATATTGATGATGAAAATATATATGTATATAGAGGTTATGTGTGCATTTCTTGTTTTGCAAGTGGTTTTTGTGGGTATTCAAAGATCAACATTTTAGTGCTAAAGAAGTCAAAGCCAACCATGGATTGCTAAACCTTTGCAAGTGGATAAAATCATTTATTGTTTTCTATTGTTGTAGTGCATGAATGTAGCTTCTACAACTTGCTATATTCCTAGAGGATTGATTTGTGGTTGATGTTGTTTCTGTTTCAAAATTTATGAGTCTATAATTGATCATCATTAATAGAGTGATCTTCAATTTAGGAGATAGTTGTAATTTCTTTTAAAATAATGACTATTGCAACTTTGAAACCAATTAGGAGAAGAATAGAGGGAGTTGATTTTCATAGTAGCAAAGTGTGATGCTATTTTTCAATCAAGTGTAATCTTTTACCATGAATGATAGAATACATAGTTCAAGTTTATATCTCTTATCTTGATTGTATTTTCTATTCACTCATCCAAGGGGGCTTACTTGGTGAGTGAACTATTCCATTATAATAGATTTTATTTCCTTGTAAGGTAGAATTTTGTTTCTCCTATAGCCATTGATAATAGAATCAGTGAATTATTCCTACAACATAGGTGCATAGATAGGTTTACCATTTGTAGCATTATCTTAAGCTTTAATTTAAGTTTTCATTTTAGTTTTTGGCATAGGTTTCCTTCAACATTGTTTTAGTTTTAGTTGTAATAACTTAAAGAAGAATTAGAGTATATACTTTGCAGTCACCATTTCAAATTTACACTCTGGGATAGATAAATCAAATGGATTTAGTGTATTATTTAAGTAAAATACATGATGTTGTCTGACCATATAATATTTATGAAAGGATGTCCAATCCTTTATTACTAAGGTATTAAAATAACCAATCAATGTGATCTGTCCTATGCTACATTTCACATAGTAGATTCTTATAACCTCTGGACCATGTACTTTTATGGGGCTAATTCTAAAGACGGATTAGGGGCTAGGATGGTTTTCATATCTCCAAACAAGAATACTTTTAGGTATTCATTCACCTTGAATTTCACATGCACTAATAATATTATAGAGTATAAGGCACTCTTGCTAGGGTTGAAAGTAGCGGCAAATAATGGTATCATAAAATTGCATGTTATTGGTGATTCAGAGTTAATTGTATCTCAGATTAAGGAGACATATGCTTCCAAGAATAAGAGGCTAAAATAGTATAGAAATTTTTTTTGGGACTAGATTGAGTTATTGATGGTTTTGGAATTTCTTGGATGGATAGGAGAAATAATAAGATGGCTAACTTGTTGGCTAATGTAGTTATCAAACTTAATGATATATCAGTTTCTAGTGTGTCTAAAATTAAGATGAAAAACAGGCCTTTCATTCCTGATAATGTAGAGAATTGGAAAGTGTTTGAGGATCACAAGGGCATTCTAAATTTTCTCCTTAATGAAGATAGATATGATGGCTAAGAGTTGGATTGCAGTACACTAGTTGAGATAGTAGATGGAAAGGAAACCATTTTTGGTCAAGAGATCTTGTAACTAAAAACAAATAAGGTACCTAAAGGATTGGTAGTTTTAGAAAGTGTCTTTGACAATCAAGATAGAGTGCATTCATACATCAAATATAAGAAGCCACAAGATCTTGAAGAAATCAATCTTGGCACGGTTGAATCACCTAAAAAGGTATACATTGGTAAGACCTTATCCCCTACAATTAGGAAGTTGTTAACTAATTTTCTAAGAAAATTTAGGCATGTGTTTGCATGGTCTTATGATGACCTTAAGGCTTATAGGAAGGATCTATTTCAGTATGAAATATCCCTTAAAGAAAATGTTAAGCCATTTAGGTAAAAACAAATGCCTATTTGTTACAAGCTAGAGTTGTCATTGCACCAAAAGATCAACTTGTTAATGTCGATATGACCACTAGACTTATAGAAAATAGGAGGTGGTTAAGCCATGTCATGAATCCTAAAGGGGAAGCTTGGTAGTTAGTCCAAAAATTCTCCCCTCAGCATTATCCAAGGGGATTTGAACCTATGACCAAGCTCTAATACCACTTGTGCTCTATAAGTCTAGTGGTTGTATCAGGCATTAATAGGTGAATCTTTTGGTGCAATGACAACTCTAGCTTATAACAAGAGATTGACCTGTTAATGCCCAATACAACCACTAGACTTATAAAACATAAGTATCAAAGCTTGGTCATAGGTTCGAATCCCCTCGAGTAACATTAAGGGGGGAATTTTTGGACTAACTACCAACCTTCCCCTTTGGGATTCATGACATGACTTAACCACCTCCTATGTTCTATAAGTCTAGTAGTTGTATCATGCATTAATAGGTTGATACAACCACTAGACTTATAGAACATAGGAGGTGGTTAATCCATGTCACAAATCTTGAAGGGAAGGCTGGTAGTTAGTCTAACAATTCCCTCCTTAGCATTACCCAAGGCGATTCAAACTTGTGACCAAGCTCTAATACCACTTGTTATAAGCTAGAGTTGCACCAAAAGATTAGTCTTTTGGTGCAACTGCAACCCCACTCTAACACTATAAATCCCACATTAGCCCCTAAGATGCAAGAAGAGCTTATGAAACTAAGGTATGGGGGAATAATTAAACCTATCAGACATTCATCATGGTTGTCAAAACTAGTACTAGTTAGAAAGAAGAATGGTGATATTAGGTTGTGTCTTGACTTTAGGAATGTGAACATTGCATCCTTGAAAGACAATTATGAATTTCCCAATATGGAAGCCATGTTACAATAGGTAACTAGTTTAGAATTGATGTCAATGATTGATGGTTTCTCAAGATATAACTAGGTCCTTGTTGACAAGAAAGAGTAGTTCAAAACAACTTTTACAACTCCTTGTGGGACCTATGTATATTTTAGGATGTCTTTTGGTCTGATAAATGTAGGAGAATTATTTCAGAGAGCCATGGATGTTGCATTCAAAGATTATATTGTCAAATTTATGGTTATTTATTAGGATGATCTGACAACATACTCAAATAAGGTTGAAGACCATTGTAAAATTTAGAAAATATTTTCATAAAAGCCTTGGAATATGGGGTTTCATTAAACCCAAAGAAGTGACCTTTGGAGTGACAGAAGGAAAATTTCTAGCCATATAGTATCCAAGGCTGGAGTGAAAATTGATCTTGAAAGAGTGGTAGTAATTGACAAAGTTCCTAAGCCCAAAAATGTTAAGGGGGTCTAGTATTTCTTTGGGAAAGAAAACATTTTAAGGAGGATTGTGATTAAATTTGTTGAGATCAGTAGGCCTATCTCCAAGATGCTAAAGAAAGGAGCAACAATTAGTTGGGAAGGTGAACTTATTATTTCTTTTCAAGAAATTAAAAATGCTATCAAGAATGTACCAGTCCTCAGGGCACTAGATTATGCAAAGCCCATGCATATTTTTTCTTTTTCCTCTTTCCATACTATTTCAGCTATTATACTTTAGAAAAATGAGGAAGGTTATGAGAAACCTATTGCATTTTTCAATAAATCATCACAACTTGCTAAACTAAAGTACGAGATTAATGAAAAGTAGGCATAAGTTCTAGTCCAAGATGTGAAATCTTTTAGATGCTATTTAGTTGGTGCTACTATTATTGCAATTCTTACAATAGGAAGTTTTAGGGAGAAGATGTAGATGGATCAACAAGATCAAAGAGTTCAATATAGACATTCAGATCAAAAAACTGGTGAGAGGCTAGGGGTTAGAAAAGATGATGGTAGAGGAAAACCTTGAAGGAAATAAGATAAATTAACTTAATGATGGTGACATAAATGGACTATGTGATATGGACACCTATGATTAGTATAAAGATGTAATATTTTATTTGCAATACATGAAAGCTCTAATAAGCTTGAGTGATAATTAGAGAAGGGCCTTGAAGCTATAGGCTATCAAGTATGTCATTTTGAGTGGACACCTGTGGTGGAGAAGTATGGAAGGTGTATTATTGAAATGTGTTGATAAAGATCATTCAGTCACAATCTTGAATGAAATGCATAGTGGAGTATGTGGGGTATTATATGACTAAAACAACAACTCACAAAATAATTAGAGAATGATTTTGGTGGCCTACACTTTTCAAAGATGTATATGAACTTGTGAAAAGGTATGATCCTTGTCAAATATTGAGTGGAAAGTTAAAATTCTCTGGAAACATGCCATTAAAATTAGTACAAGTACAAGCACCTTTCCAACAATGGGGAATATATTTCATAGGAGAAGTTTCACCCAAATCTAGTACCGGTTATTCATGGATACTAGTGGCAACAAATTATTTTACAAAGTGGGTAGAAGTCATTCCTACTAGGAATGGTACTAGTAAAGTGGTGAATAACTTTTTTCTAAAAAAACATTATAACCAGATTCGGATGCCCTGAGAAGATTGTAACTAATAATACCATGTGCTTTAGATCTAAAGAATTTATAAAATTTTGTGACAAGCATGGTATTAAAAGATCAACATCTTCCCCATACCATCCTCAAGAAAATGGGTAGGTAGAATCAAGCAACAAGAGTATGTTGAAGATCATCAAAAGGATCCTAGAAGAAAACAAAAAGGCTTGGGATTCCAAATTACTATTGGAACTCTAGGCTGATAGAGTAATTGTCAAGAAGGCAATAGGTGTGTCACCTTTCAACTTAGTATACGGAATCCAAGCTAGAAAACCTCAAAACAACTTGATACACTTTTATAATTATATCCAAATGTATGATGATGATATTGTAGATGATATGTAAGAAAGAATGGATGAATTAATAGGATCAAATGAAATAAGGAAAGAAGACTCTACTAGAAATATAAAACTACAGTTGAAAATAATGCACTTATATGACAAAACATAAGTGACAAGAAAATTTGAGCCAGAAGACTTGGTCCTAATGTGGAAGGCAAGGATTGAAGATAAAGGGAAGCACGGCAAGTTTGATCCTATCTAGCTTGGACCATATTTGATTGATTCTTCATCAGGTGAAGATTCTTATATTTTAAAGGAACTATTAGCTAATATTCGTGAATTGGTAGTTCATGGATAATTCTTGAAGAAGTACTTCTATTGAATGTAATTTTCTTTCCATGAATAGTAGCTAGGATTTAAAAAAATGTACCTTCAATAGAGCCACTGTTAGCCTAATTTTTCAACCAAATAATTTTTCTTTATGATATCCTTGTGAAATTTAGGAAGAGAGTATGTTTTAGTTGTTTAGGGTTTCTAAGAATTTGTCACTCCTTGTGAAAAAACCCTAGAAAATAATGTGTTTCATGTTTTGTTGGATTTCTCATAATTTGATGCGCAAAGTATAAGATAGGGATACATCAAAAACTTTGGTTATACATTGGTTTATATCCCTAAGTCTATTGATCATTTTTCATATATTATAAGTTGTCTCTAAAGTTCTTTTAAGTTGTGATGTCACAATGTTGCTTTGATCACCCCCATCACTACATTATGATCTCTAACTATTTTAGCAATCATGAAGTTGTGAAGTGGTCATCAACATGGTCATCACAACATCACATGGTTATTGTTGATTTTCAAGTTTGGGCTGCAAAGATGCAAATTATATGAGATCAAAAGTTCATGACTAGTATTGAATTCAAAATTTTCAAGTTGTAATAATGCAAAGGGTAACCACAATAGTCAAGGTCTAGGCTATTGCAACATTTCTAGTAGTTAAGAGTAACCTGAGTTTATAGTTGCAAAGTAGAAAAAGTTTATAAGGCTTCATAGGGTTAAAGGATGAGTTAAAGTATTAAGTAGCAAGGTTGTGAACAAGGTAATAGTTAACTTCAAAATGGTTACCACAACTTCAGGGGTGGCAAAGCAGATAAGATTTCTCAAGTTGCAAAAGTGTGAAAAGTAATCTAGACAGTTAAAGTTAAAAAGCTATTGCATCATCACATACGGTTAAAATTGACTTGTGGTCAAGGTAGAAAAGTAATGAAAGCTCATTATTGTAGCTTTGTAGGGCTTAGTTATGAATTAGAGTTTTTAGTTGCGAAACTGCAAAGAGAATCTGATAGTTAATAAAATAACTATCACACTATCACAAGGTTTGAGTTGTAGTTAAATTCTTTGGTTGCGAAGCTACAAAAAAAGGTGGTAGTCATATTGATATAGTTAGCACAAAATCACATAGTTCAAAGGAGTTATATGTCTGGTGATTGCAAAGAGGAAAAAAAGTTAAAGTATCAGGTCATCACGACATCACAAGTGATAAAATGCTAAGTCCTATACCATGGAGAAGTTACATAAATGTTTGTCTGAAGGATTTATCTAGTTTGCAAGGGTTAATTCATAGTTTGACTTTAAGACAATGATGTTGTGAAGAGATATTAAAGTGATAGTTTTTCTTGATCACCATAGTAAGTATAGCGAAGCATTAAACTATTGTGAAGTTGTGATATGGCTTAAGTAATGTTTTTTGCCACTTTGTAGGATGATTATAAATAGTTGGATTAAATGTTGTGAAGATGCAAACACAATTAATAATGTAGTCATTGCTACTTCGTTGTGGTTAATAAAATCTAAAAGAAAATAGTTGTGATGAAGCGATTAAGGATTGAATGAAGAATTTATAGTCTCGTGGGTCAACATGGTCAATAAAGAAATAGAGTTGTGAAGTGGTGAATAGATGGAAGTGTAGCATCACAAGCTTAACATAGTGGTTAAACTTTAGGGTCAAGATGTTGTGAAGCAGTAAAGATAATCATCTTCGCATGGTTGTAGCTAGAATTAAAGAAGGATAAGAAACCATAATGAAGAAGAGATAAACGGGGATTGTTACTTCACAACCTTTATTTTTAAAGCATAAAATAGTTTTAAAATGACCATGTCTAAGTTGGAAAAAGAAATATGAGATGGAAGTATCAATAGTGAAATAGTTAAGATATCACCATCTTTTCAAGGACTAAGAGGATTTAAAGCATGCTAGTTTTAATGACATTAATGCCACACTCCCATTTACAAAAATGGATAAACTCTAAGAAGAACAAACATTTTCATTACTAGTTACATAGAGGTTGAAGTGTTAGAGAGATTTGAAAGTTGCAAAGTAAATTTTCAACAAATAAAACTCAAGATTATTGAAGTATTTTGAAAGAAATGACATAGAAGGAAGGAGAATTGATTGCACAAGCACAAATTGAAGAATCTACATTGAAAACAAAAAGTCCTAGCTTGTTCACTGATGAATGCTAGCAAATTTTACCAAGTTATTCTAATCTTTAATCTGAGAATGATCATGCATTTAGATATCCTTATGTATTTTGTAGAGATGTAGAGGTTCTTGATAGAAATAGGAGCAAATTTTTTAATTTTTTCTACAAGAATAGGATAGGGAAGGTTCCAATTTCAAACCCCTAGACTAGAAACTTGGGAAAACTAATCATGCTTGTGGTCTTTGTGGATGTTGACCTAGTCAAGTTATTAATTAGATCATACAATCCAATCAACAAGTCATTTTAGAGAAAAGATAGAAGCATATTCTTTGCCCTGGAGAAGGAGACATTCTTAGAAGACTTTGACTTAGGAGGTCCAAGACCATTACTAATTAACATGGAAAAATTGAATGAAAATTTTAAAACTCAAAAGAGCTTCTACATGGGTAGAACTATTACAAGGCACATCCTAATGTCAAGGAAAGAGAAAGGAGAGATACAAAAGAAGAAGGAGGTGGAAGACGTCATGCCCCTGGAATCATTTGAAAGATATATGTAGAATATTATATTTGGTATGAACAAAGCCCTAGGTTCAAATAGAACCATGAATGCTCTTGGTGGACATTACATCATAGCTTTGAATATCCAAGACCTACACATAAATTTTGGGTATGATTTTGTTACATACATAATCACTAGGATCTGTAATGAGATTGTTGTTGCACAAGGGGGAAGACTAGAGAACTTCAAGCTCCATCATTACTCCTTCATCATGCATCTAATTCTATTTAGAAATGTCCAATTATTTGATTAGAGTTTCTTCTAGAGTACAAAGAAATTGGGAGAGAGACTACCTGTGCAAACATAGACAAGGGTATGGTAAAGATTCTACCCATATTCTAATGAGATTTCTTTTTATAATGATTTTGTGCACCTTGTTCTAAATATGATAGGAGTTGTAACTAAAAGAATACCTAGAAATATTAGAAAGGTAGTTAAGCCCAACCTCTACTTTGATGAGGGAAAGCAATTAGGGCACGATTATGGGAGTGTATTTATTTTTGAAGATTACATAGTAATTAGGGTTTATGGATGCCCTCAACCACCTCACCTTCTTCCTAAATATGTTCCAGAGAGGCTAGGATTTGTAGAGGTCATTTGGCAGTTAATCTCACTGAATAGAGAATAGTTAGTCCAAACTATAAAAAAGCGAATATTTTTGTTTAGATCTAGTAAAGTTGCAGATTTTGATAAAGGGAAGAATTCAATTGAGGAAACTAATGCTTTCCTAAGAAATTACAAATTTCCAATTACCCCTACTAGATCCTATGGCCCTACAATGTAGTTAGAAATGCTTTGAAGTAGATGAGGGGATATAACTTGCCTCCAACAAAGGATTTTTGGGAGGAGGATGTAATTGATTTTTTTTTGGATGAGAATATCTATGAGGAAAGGATGATAAAATTGAGGGATCTACTAGTTTTTGAATAGAAGATGGAAAAAGTAGATCCATCCTTTAAGGGGTTTTATCCTAAAATAGACTACTGGCCTAGGTTTGACAAATGCATTTAGAATTTTGATGAGATATCATCTCAAGTAACTAAAGACATTAGAAAGAGAATAGATCCTGAGTCTTCTAATCAAGACATAATTTTGGAGGTTATTGATGATGAGGAGGACCTGACATAAAGTTTAGAATAGGCTTAGCAAAGGAGCAAGAAGAAAAAAATGGTAGAAATTCCATACAAGGACAAAGAGAAAGTCTTGTAGATCCTACCAAGGAAAAGTCAATATTTTGACACTGCAAGAAGAAATTGCTTAATTACTTAAGCCATTGAAGATGAATAAAGGGACAAAAGGTTGGAGCTTCAAGATCAAATGCTTGATGATATAATTATTGTGGAAAATGAATTCATGAGTGATGATTTTTTTTATCAAAATAGAGGAATTTAAGAGTTTTTTTGTTTAAGTTGAAGAAGAATGAGTTATTAGTGCAGATGAAAGTAGGTGACTCATATGAGGTAGTTTCTAAAATGGTTAAAATGCTACAAGAGTACAACCTTGATAGTGAGACCCTCACTATAGAAGAGGCTAGAGAGCTAATACAAAGGATTGGCATGATTATATTCCTAGGATGGGACATCCATTCATCATTCTTGCTAGATAAAATAAGGAGGTATGAAAAAACTAGGATGGGACATCCATTCATCATTCTTGCTAGATAAAATAAGGAGTTATGAAAAAACTATCTCATTTGAAGATGAGAATCAACTGGTCCATTTGAGAGGATCTGGGTATAATATTGATTCCCAAACTATGGCAATATAGAGTTTATCTCCAAAAAATAGAAGCCCACTCTAATGGAGATTAAAGAGTTCTCTAGGGGAAATGTTATATTTTGGAATGTGCACTCTACTTCTAGCAATCAAATTTATGGATTGTTAAATACAACATCATTATTAGGAAAATAATAATAATAGATGTGGTTGAGGAGTAGCTAGAAGGAGCCTATGAGTGGTACATTAAAATTAGGAGACATTATGAAAAAGAAATGAAGAAGACCGATGTGCTGGAGCAAAGAAATCTCAAATTAGAGAATGAGATAGTGGTCTTGAAAAACACTACAAGATCCACCACTGAGGTTGAAGACAAAGGCATATAGATAGAGGTCATGCACCTAAGACATAGGATATGGAAAGTCAAGCCATGGCTATATATGAAGAGGAGTTGGAGTCCAACAAGGAGACAAAAATCACAACCATCAAGAACTTACTAATTCACAAGGTAAATTCTCTGAAATTGGTTTCTCAAAATGTGCATAACACTTTTCTTGTTTTGCAAGGGGCAAAGTATAAATGTTTTGAGGAAATTTCTTGGTTATATCCCTTATTCACTACACGGGACCCCTACACCCAATTATTTGAGAGCCTTGTGCCCATGCTTGCCCAGAAAAAGGACTTACCAAAGGGGCAAGTTATAGTTGTCATAAAGCTAATTCACAAGGTAAAAGAGTTGAATGGTTTCTTTTTGGGAAAGTTACGATTAATTCAAAATAAGATGAAAGAAATTGAAATAGGAACACCTAATATTGTACCCATAATTTTGGATAATGATGGAGGAGTCAAGGAATGGCTAGAATGGTCATCCTTCTTTGATGGACATCCTGAATCACTCTAGGTTAATGGCCTACTACAATCATGGAGCTGATATAGTGGTAGTCTATGATTTAATTGATATGTTATATAAACTAGAGGTAGACATGGGTAAGATAATTGCAAAGGTAAAAGCTATAAAAAATGCTAAGTGGAACAAGTGCCTTGAAGAACTAAATGGTATTAAAGATGCCACCTAGCCTAATGTGTATATTGATATAACTATCTGGGAAGTTATAGTAGGGATAAAGGCCCTACCATCAGGGTACAACAATTGAGCATTTAAAGTCATAGTTAAAGGCAAAAGAGACAAAGTGAAGAAAGGCAAGGAAAGTGATAGATTGTTAAAAGTACAAATAGAGTGATGTTAAAGATACTTAGTGATAGTGCCACCTACCAATTTTTCAACTATTTACTCAATTTTGTTCAAATATAGAGAATTTTTGAAAAGTAACAATGTAAAATATCTATGTATTTTCTTTCAAGTAAAATTTTGACATGTGTCCTCTAATCTAAATCTAGTAACAATCCTTATCTATAAAAGGATTTCCAAGATATGGAGTGATGGTCAGAGTCCTATAGAATTTTTAGTCTTTATGCTAGCAAATGTTGGTCCAAGTTTTGTGTTAATTGTATGTTGTTTCATATTTGAAAATTTGTGAATAGAGTGAATATTGAATGAAAAAGCTTGTCATATTTTGAGTTATATTATGAGTTGTATATCGGTAATGTATGGTTTTCAAGGAAAATTAATACAATGAGGAAGTTTTTCATATTTGTGTCTCTAAGTTTGTCTTCATTTTCATGTATCTATTACTTTGAGATTGAAATAAGCAAAGTTCTTTCAATTTAATGTAGCTTGGATGAGTTGTATATCATTTCATTATTTTTTTGGATTCAAGGAATTAAGTAAATGCTTCCATGAATTGATAGGGTTTCTAGGTATATGGGAGGGATATCATAAGAATGGAATTTAGGGTAAACAACTAATAAGTTTAATTACAAGTCAACTAAATATCTGAAGGGTTACTGGTTTGATCTATATAACAATAGATAAGGCACTGGTCATAAATTTGTGATGCAAATTGATATAGTCATGTGGTTACACAATACAAATTTAAATCAAAATCAAGTTTCCATTTTTGTAATAAAGAACTCAATTGGTGGTCATTCCCTTATTGTGAAAAAATTCTTTGAATTCATAGTAAGATTCTATAAGTCAATAAGTGGATTACATTTCAAGAAGTTTTCTGACCATTTTATGCTATAAGAGATAAATTTATGAAAGAATATTAGTGAAGAAGCCAATTAGTCCTTAGGTGCACCTACCTTGGCCCTGTAGAGCCTAAAGAGTAGAAAGCCCTTGTGTGCTTTTTTGAAGATGGTCTATATTTGAATGAGTTTATGTTGAACATGGGAACTAGCTAATCCTTAGGCATTTATCTCTTTCTACATCTTGGTATTGGGTATTGGAACTTGTAGTTTTAAAATGCCAACAAGAGTGATGATAGAGAGAAAGTTAAGGTTTAGACTATCAATATGAGAAATAATATGGTGTATTAAAGAAATAACTAAGAGTACAAATGATTTGGAGATTGTATGTGAGTGCGTAAAAGAAATTGAGTTACTTGGTAACCAAAAACAAGTTTTTGGTGATTGCATACTTACACAATTAATGCATCGATGAATTGAAAGTGATTTAAGGATTGCGATCAATTGATGGAGTACCATTTAATCATGCAAGAGTCAAAGAAGTGATTTGAAGTGAATTTAAGGTGTAGTTAAAAACAAGTGCTAGTAGAAGAAGCCTTAGTTCTATGAAATTAAGGTATTTAATAGAATTATGAAAGTTTTATCTATGAATTTGAGTTCATAATTGGTAGTAGGCATGTATAGAAGTTTGACTCACAATGTTGAGGATGAGGCTAAACCTAGGTCAAGGTTAAATCTATTCAATCCTTGGAGGAACACCCTATGGTAGAGTTTTCCATTATTCCAAATGAAGTTCTATATTTGGAAAATGTAGGAAGTCATCTCAAAAGAAATTATGATAGAGTAGGAGAGGAAAGTATATCAAATGAATGTGATGATGTTACAACAAAGACATGAGCTTTAAAATTGGTTATGAATACCTAGAATAGAATGAAATGATTAATTTTTTATTTTCACACAACTTTGACAATGAAGATTGGGTAAAAGTTATATTGAGAAGGATTCATGATGGGAAATTTTGGTTAAGAGACAATATAGTAGAAATATCAGCTAAAATGATTCATGAAGTAACTAAACTATGCAATGAAGGACCAATTCTAGTTAATGAAATTAATGTGAAGAAATTTGTATTAGAAAACACCAAGTTTGAGTATAATGGGAGTGGAATTGTGATAAGAAATATTAAGCAAAATGATGTGAGATACACATGTAGGATTATGGCATCTAATAATGTTTTGGTTCTAAAGAGGATAATATGGAAGTTAGTTTTATGCACTAGACCTATAAGATATGTGTAGAAAAAGTAAAGGTAAAGATGTGTGAAATCTTGAGAGCACAATTCATAGAAAAATTGGAAAGGATTAAGAAATTAAAGAACAATCAATTCAAATTTAAATCACTAATTACTTATATGTTTTTCCATTTGATTAAGAGATTTCCATTCCTATTTGTGACTAGACTTCTTAACAATGATAAGTGAACTATTCATAAGACAATTAATTTGTATGGACGATATCCAGTTGATAAGATTGAGAGTAGTGTAGATTTTATAGTGTAGATATTCCAAGAAGAAATGAAAAAAAGGTACATGATCCCGCCTTTAGTTATGTGTAAATTAAAGGATTCAACATATGCTTTATGGTTGATATAGAATTTACTTACATAGATCTAGTTGAACCAAGAATGATATATGTTGAACCATTTGGTTATGAGGTTACTAAGGAGAAATTTGAAGGATATTTGGAAGTAATTCTAAAGTCAGCAAGAGATGATGAGTTCAATAGGTTTGGAACCTATGAGGAAATTATGCAAGTAACTATTCAAGTTGAGCTTGAGAAATATTTAAAGAAGAAGCCAGAGTCCACCATAAGGGAGATCATGGAGAAAGAAAAAATGACCTTAGAAGAAGTAGCTATAGTAAGACAGATAATTACTGGAATGAAGCAGAGTAGTTAGGAAGGAATCATGTATGTTCCACCACTAGTAGCAAAAGGGTCATCAAAAGGTATAAGTATTATAGAACCTCAAGAAGAAGCATTAGTAATGCCCTATGCCAAAATTTCTCAGGTACAACCTATTGTTGTAAAGCCCATGCAAAAGGATAAAGGTGAAGAGGATGTCAGTATAATAAGAGTCCAAGTATTAATCCCTCCTAGCACTAGGAGATCTACAAGATTGACAAAGGTTACTTCACAAATCACCATTGGTACTGACATAATGAAGATTGACAACACTAATGTCATAGTTAATACCTTAGAAGATCCATTTAAAGACTTTGGAACAAATGTTGGCAATTTCATGAGATACATCAACTCTGAAAATGAGGAAGAAGAAGGAGGTAAGCAAAAGATGAATATTAATTATTCTAAGTTGTATTTGAGCTAACTTGACAATATGAAAGATATAAATAAAAGGTCAAGTTGAGGGTTAGAAAGTATGTGAAGCATGAGTGTATGGAAGACATTTGAAGATCTAATGATGCTAAGAGGAAGTGAATTAGAAGGATAAGAAGAACATCCTTTAGAAGCTGAAAATATATATTCAATCAGGAATGATCAAGTACAAGCCAAAACTAAGATATGTAATCAGCAATTCAGTTGCATCCAAATCAAGTCATGTTATTGTTACTATCTAACCATTATAGTAGCAATATAAATCTCTTAACAAAGTTGGCTTAACATCTATTTGTAAATGCTTTAACAAGGTGGCAGTTCTATTGAATTATCTAAAGACCTCTAACAAGGCCATGCCTAATAGGGTGATTCAATCCTCTAACAGGGTCACACCTAATAGTATGTTTTGTAACCTTTAATAGGGTTGGTTCTTGACAGGGCTCACTTTAGAAGAGTGAAAAATAATAACTAGTTGCAATTGGTGGTTTTTCCCAAATTGGATTTCCACGTTAAATCTTGTTGTCAAATGTGTTCATGCTATTTCTTTTATGTGTTTGCAACTAAGTTAAAGCAATAATTAATCATAGATAAAATCTTAATATTTTCATGTTAAGTATTTGTCAAGCATTCATAGTAATTACTGAGTTACAACATTTTTAGTGTGTTTATTGAGCATTAGGAGAGTTTAATTTTTAGAGTTTATTTTGTAGTGACATCTAAGAGATCTAGGATTTATTTTTGTAGTAATTGATTCACCCCTCCCCTCTTAGTTACTCCTCTTATATTTCCAACAATTGGTATCAGAGCTCATGGCACTTGTAAAGAAGGTTTCAAGGACCTAAGCTAAAGATCAGGATGTCTTATAGAAGAGAGATTCCCAAGTTGACCTGAGACAACTTTGCATCATGGAGAGAACTTATGAGATCATATAAGAAAACTATCATTGATTTAGGTTGTAAGTATCTTGATACCAAATATAAGACTCCTACTGGAACATTATTAGTTGAAGACATTGTTGAAAAGAAGAATCATAACATCATGATGATTGATATTGCATTTGCTCTTAGTTATGTTGAATTTGATGAAGTAAAAGACTACAAATCAGCTCATGCAATATGGACCAAAATGAAATACATTTATGGAGGAGATGACAATGTAAGAAGAGCTAAAGAAGAAATTATCATAGGTCAATTTGATCAAATAAAAATGAGAGAAGATGAAAATCTTGCAAAATATGTGGAAAGTATCAAAGCAAGTGTGAGCACAATCAAAGCATCTAGAGGATACATTAATGAAAAAATAATCGTAAGGTACTTAGAACCCTTCTTCCTATTTATGCAATTAGATTGTCAGTTGTTCAAGAGATGAGATGTGATATAAATAGCAACATATGTCTGGACGCTCTAGTTGGGATATTGACATCATTTGAGTTGGATAACTATGATAAATATGCTCCTAGTTCCAAAAGTTATTGAGTGTACATTTGAAGCCAAATTGTCAGTCAAGAAAAAGAGTAAGAAGTCAAAGGCCAATCAATTAGGAAGTGAAGAAGAAATAGAAGAAAGTTCTAACAGTGATATTGAAGTTGTTGAAGCTCTACTTGCAAAGAAATATTCCAAAGGTAGAGGAAAGTTTAAAGGCAAGATTTCTCTAATCTATTTTTCTTGTGAAGAAATTGATCACATTGTTGCTAGGTGCCCAAATAGCAAAAAAAAGGATGAAAAGAAAAGTAACAAGCACAAAGGCAAGAAGGAACTTAAGAACTACAAGGACAAAGGTAAGAAATCTTGGTATATATTCTTGTAAAAGATGAATCTAATGATGAAAGAGGTGAGATGGCACTTATCTCTGATTTTAGCAAAAATGATACATGGATTATTGAAAGTGGCTTCTCACATCATATGGTTGGAGATAACACAAAATTTGAGCACATGGAATATTATGACGGTGGTAGTGTGAGATTTGGAAACAATGAACCTTGTTGCATAAAAAGAAGAGGATGCATTTCTTTTAACCAATGAACTTATTATGATAATGCTTATTGGGTTGAAGGACTAAAGCATAATATACTATGTGTGGCACAGTTAAATACCATTGGATTCAAGGTAGAATTTATGAATGGGAAGGCGAAACTACTAGATCGAAAAGAAAATCTAGTTGGACATGGAAAATAAACCAAAAATAATCTATTTTATCTTGATTTCAATGAAAGTTCATGTTTTATTGCTCAAATAGAAGAAAGTTGGTTGTGGCACAAAAGATTATGTCATGTAAACTATGATAATCTGGTTAAAATAAGCAAACATAAATGAGTATGATGTATTCCTAGCTTGAAGAAACCTGATATGGGTCTATGCAAAAATTGCCAAATTGATAAAATGGAAAAGACTAGTTTCAAAAACAAGAACGATCATTCCAAAGAAATCTTAGAGCTTGTGCATACTGACTTATGTGGACCTATTGGAATAACGAGTTATAGTGGAGATTTTTTTTTCATTCTTTTTGTTGATGATTATCCTAGAATGATGACTATAATGTATCTAAAGGAAAAATTAGAAGCTTTTTAAAAATTCAAATGGTATTTGGCAAGAGTAGAAAAAGAAACTGGAAAGAAATTGAAATGTTGGAGATCAAACTATGGTGGTGAATTCATCTCCATTGAATTCAATGAATTTTGCATAGAAAAGGAAATTAGAAGACAAGTAGCATCTCCTGGTACACCTCAGTAGAATGGCATAGCCAAAAGAAGCAACAGATCCATCATGGATTATGTAAGAAAATTGATGATAGAAACGAATGTTGCAATCAAATACTAGAAGGAAGCTATTAGCACTGCAGTTCATACCTTGAATAGAGTATAGCTGAAGAAAGACTCAAATCAAACTCCTTATTGTTGGAATTACTTTAGAATAATTGATAGGAGGGTTAAATCAGTTATTCAAGGTCTAGATGCATAAAATATTTTTTTTTTACAATTCAGTGAACCCATAAAATATTTATACCCATGCATGCATTCATTCTGTATTTACTAAAACTTGTATGTTACTATCAAATCAACTTACAAGAATGTAAAACATGAAACACAACACATTCATCAACACACTTGGCACAATGATTTATGTGAAAACCCAATTTAGGAAAAACCACTAGTAACATGCTACTCCTTTTCACTCTTTTGAAGTGATGCCTTGTGAAAGGCCAACCCTATTAAAGGTTACAATACACACTGTTAAATTTGACTCAATTAAGGGATTTCAATCACCCTGTTAAAAGTGAGCCTTGTTAGAGGACTTTAGGCCATTAACTTCGAATGCCACCCTATTAAAGGATTTTCTAATGACTGTTAGGTCAACCTTAATCCAAAAAATTTATCCTAAGCTAATACAAATGTTAGAGAGTAACAATAGAGCTTTGATTTGATACAACTTACAACCTCACTTGTAAATTATAGATCTCTATTTAGTCCTCAATTCTTCTTCGCTTTCAACTTTGTAGCTTTGATAGTTTGTTCATCCTTCAAGCATTCATCTCCTTAAGCCTTCTTGCTTAGTATACCATTGCAGACTTTTCTCTTGGGTCACTTGATGAAGCAAAACCCTTAATTCCTTCTCCTCCTTAGGTTCTCACACATGATACCAAGCTCTCTAACCTCTTTGTTTCATGACCAAACATTTCTATTTAAAAGAAATTATAATATTTTTCTCTCTCATTATCCATTGTCCAAATTAGGGTTTTGGATGGATTAGGTAGGATACAATGTATCTACCCCACATCATGTCTATTCTAGAAACTTCTCCTAGAATCTATTTGAATTTGCCTAAAAATGGTTTATATCAAATTATGTGCCACCAGCTCATCAATCTTATCTTCCTCCTAGTTTACAAATTCCAAGAAAATAAACTTATCAGCTTAGATTTGGCAAATCTTTGATCTTTATCATAATGCAACAGCTCGACATTATCAACCTTCTAATGCTCGACACATACTGCATTACTTGGCATCAACTGTAAAATCACTCAGCATTGACTAAATTTTATTGATGCTTGACATTAACTAAATTTTATTGATGCTCAACATCAACTAAAATTTACTTGGAATCAACTGTCTTGCTTGGCATCCACTAGAATTTTCTTTCACTTAGTTCCAAATGAATTTCTACTCGACTTGTACTAACTTTTCTTGGCACCTACTATCCACACAGTCAAGCTTGGCAGACAAACTTTGTTTAGCTCATAAAATTTCTAAGTGTAGCCAGCCATTTTGTAATCTTAAGTAGATCATCAATTCATCATATCATCATGGTCTTAACTAATCCTTGTACTTCATTACATAATCATAACTCAACCTTTCCCTTAGGTACTTTTGTTACATCTTGTTGATCAAATCCTCCTCATCAATCAACTAAGTGATAGTACTTGAATCTTATAAGCAATTGTCTTACCAGCAAATAGCAGGTTTGACATCAGTGACAAAATAATGATTGAAACGCACAATCTTCTTCAACAATCTCCCTCTTAACAATCTTTTTTCCAATGATGTTTTCAATCAAATTTCAACAATCTCCCTCTTTGGAATTGAAGGCAAACCAAACTGATCAACCAAGTCAATCAAATGATGAACATCTTATTTAACCAATCTGACTAGGTTAAGATAGTAAGGTAATACCAAAGAAACAACTTCTATTCGTCCCTCTATCAACAACTTCAATCTTCTGATTAGGTTACAAAATCTCTTCCTTAGAACTCTCTCTGAGTTCCTTCTTGTATCTCCCTCTTACTAGGTAGATTAGGATTTCTCCCTCTTTCTTTCTAGCTCTTTAATCAAAGTCTCCCTCTCTATTCTAACTTTATTCTTGATATTTTTCTCCCTCTTTGATCAACAGATAAGTTTAGGACTTTCTTCCATTTTTCTCTTGTACTTGATCAATTTAATGTACTTTCTCCCTCTTTGACAACAATGCCAAAGACTTATACCAAAAAAATTTCATCCTTAAAATATGCAAATATAAGCTTTGCAAATTCCTCATATTCTCCCTCTGTTACCTTGCTTGTGATTGATTTGAAGTTTCAGATCAGTGATTACTTTAGGTAGTTCCAAAAGTAATATCCACTGCATCAATTTGTATTATATGAACATTAATTTGTTTGATGTAGGGTATTCCTTCTATTTCTTACATAGTCTTTGATAGGGGTATCATCCCTAGTTTACCTCTTAAATACTTATGAGCATCCTTAGGTAATGGTTTTGTGAAGATATTAGCAATTTGCTCCTTTGAGTTAACATATTTCATCTTCACCTCTTTGTCTTGAACTAATACTCTTACATAATGATACTTGATTGCAATGTGCTTTGTCTTTGTGTGCATCACTGGATTCTTTGATATATTGATAGCACTTGTATTATCACAATAAAGTATCAGTGGTTCTATGATTTCTTCCTTCATTCCTTTTAGTAGATATTTGATCCATACAATGTTTGTGCAGTTTACAATAGTAGCAACATATTCTACTTCAGCAGTAGATTGGGAAGTACAACTTTGTTTCTTTCTTGTCTATGTAACTAGTCTCTTACCTAAGAAAAAAGCTCCTCCACTGGTGCTCTTTCTCTCATCAATGTTTCTAGCCCAGTTAGCATCAGTGTAGGCTCTCAGGTCAAACCTTTAATTCTTCTTGTAGTATAGACCAAACTCTTCTATTCCTTTCAAATATCTCATTATCCTTTTCATAACCATTAAGCAATTCTCCCTAGGACTAGCTGAGAATCTTGCAACTATCCCTATAGCTAATACAATATTAGGTTTGCTATGTACTACATATTGCAATTTTCCAATTATAGACCTATACAATGTTTGATTCACCTCAACTGAATCATCATTCTTTGAAAACTTGTGTCCTATCACCATAGGTGTACTTATTGGTTCGAAATCCTCTAGTCCAAATGTCTTCAATATCTCTTTGACATACTTTGATTGAGTGATGTATATACCATACTTCATCTGATATACTTGCAATACTCCAAAAAAATTGATTTCTCCAAACATAGACATTTCAAATTCTTGCTTCATTTGATTTGCAAAATATTTGCATAAAGCATCTTTTCCTCCAAATATGATATCATGAAAAAATATTTTAGATAGCAAAATACCTTTGTCTTTTTCTACCTTTATGTATAGATTGTTATTATCATCAGTCCTTTCAAATCCAACCTTCATAAGATAAGTATTAAGTCTCTCATACCATGCTCTTGGTGCTTGTTTCAATCTATATAGGGCTTTGTGCAGTCTACATACCATGTTCTTATTGTTGTCATCAAAAAATCCTTCTAGCTATTCTATGTAAACTTCCTCTTCTAGTATGCCATTCAAAAATGTAGATTTAACATCCATTTGATAAACTTTGAAACCTTTGTAACTAGCATAAGCAAGTAGAGTTCTTACTCCTTCCATTCTTGCAATAGGATCAAATGTCTCACCATAGTCAATTCCTTCTTCTTGTGCATATCCCTTGCAAACTAATCTTGCTTTGGTTGTTGTCACTTCACCATTCTCATCTAGCTTGTTTCTAAATATCGACTTGGTGCCAATCACATTCTTATCTTCTAGTCTAGAGATTAGACTCCATGTTTTGTTCTTCTCTATCTACTAAATCTCTTCTTTCATGGCCTTGTACCGGTCATCATCTTCTATTGCATCTTTCATTATTTTGGGCTGCTTCACGCTTAATAAACATGATTCACTTCTCAATCTATTTCTTGTCATTTTCCTAGCATCTTTGTTTCCATTGATTTGATCAGTAGGATGGTGTCTTTTGACATATTCGGACAATCTTGACTCAGCTCTTGTTTCTACATTTTGTCTTTCATCTTCATAGTCACTATGTACATCTTTGTCAGGTATCTCAACATCTCTTTCATGTGTACTAATCTCAGAATTAGAATGTTCATTTTCTTCATTCTATAACTTAGCATCTGAATGTAGCTCAGTTTCTGAATGCAACTCGACATTCACAGAATATGACTAAGTAGTTACTGAAACTTGTTGTTGAATTGTAACTTGATTTGCAACATCTTCTTCAATAGGCATTCCTTCATAAAATTATACAAATGATTTGTATTCTTCTGGTTCTTTCATAGGCTTAGCCTCATGTACTTCTATAAATTCATCAAAGTCCACATTTTCACTTTCCACAATTTTGTTAGTGTTAGTATTTAAACACTTATAAGCTTTGCTTCTTGTGGAGTATCTAAGGAATATACCTTCTTCACTCTTTACATCAAACTTTCCATTCCTAACATCTTTAAGAATATAACATTTACTTCCAAATACCTTAAAGTATTTCACATTAGGTGGATATCCATACTATAGTTCACAAGTTGTTGAATGAGTACCTTTCTTGACTTGCACATGGTTCTAGCAGTACTTACAGCTTCTCTCCAATATTTCAAAGCAATGTTCTTCTCCATCATTAGTGTTCTAGCACAATCCATTATAGACCTATTTCTCCTTTCAACAATTCCATTTTATGGAGGGGTCTTGGGTGTAGATGTCTATCTTTTCATTCCTCTATCATTACAGAACATCTCAAATTCATTTGAAGTGAATTCTCCTCTATTTGATCTCAAGCATTTTAGACTCTTACCTATTTCTTTCTCAACTCTTGCCAAGTACCACTTAAACATTTGAAAAACATCAGATTTTTGTTTTAGAGACATGACTATCATCATCCTAGAGTAATCATCAACAAATATCATTATGTACTTATCTCCTCTATAGCTTTGCACCTTAATTGGTCCACATAAGTCAATATGAACAATCTCTAGTATTTCTTTAGAGGTATAAGCTTTACTCTAAAAGCTTGAATTTGACATTTTACAAGCTGACATTGTTTGCATATTATATTATTAGGTTTCTTCAACTTAGGCAATCCTCTAACTCTCTTCATGTTACTAATACTAACCAAGTTGTCAAAATTAACATGACATAATCTCTTGTGCCAAAGCCATACATCATCAAATTTTGCAACAAGACAAGTAGCATCCGCTATATCTAGATAGAATCAATTACTTCTAGTTTGATCACCTTTTCCAGTTAGTTTCCCATTTGTGTCATATATCTTGGTAGTTTTGTTTTCAAATTCAACCTTGCATCCCATATTATTCAATTGTGACACACTTAACAAGTTAGAATTTAGTCCTTAAACATAGTAAGCATTATCACATGAAATCTTGTCTTTGATTTTCATATACCCTTTTCCTTTTATCAAACATGGTGCATCATTACCGAATCTTACACTATTTCCATCACAACAAGTTAAGGTAATGAACTTACTTTTGTCTCCAGTCATGTGATGTGATCATCCACTGTCAATGATCGATCTATCATTCTTTTTCACACAATTCACAAGTTTAATTGCCTCATCTTCATCAAATTCATCCTTCATTGCAACATATACCACTTCATCATCATGTTCATCAGAATCACGTTCATCAAAAATATAACATGACTTCTTGCCTTTGTCTTTGTAATCTCCTTTGTCATCTTCCCTTCTATTTTTGTACTTTTTTCCTTCTTTGTAGTTCTTCTTCTATGTACATCTTGTAGCAATATGACTGACTTCATTGCAATAAAAAAAAAAGATGTGTAACTTACCTTTGAACTTTCCTTTACCTCTATGAAATCTCCTTGCGACTAGTGCTTCCAATTGTTCAATGTCTTCCTTATCTATATTACTATCACTGGATGCATATTTTATCTTTTTCTTCTTCTTCTTCTACTTTACCTCCTTATAATCCTTCAATAACAACTTAACTTTGAAAGTAGAATCAAGATTCTCTGGCTTGTAATTGTCAAAGTTAGATAGCTCAAAAGTAGTGAGTCTTCCTACCAGACCTTCAAGGGTTAGATCATTTTTTGGAATACATTTCAACTCTTGGATTGCAGAAACTCTAATAGCATAGACATGTAGTAATGTTCTCAAGACTTTACTTAACACAGTATCATCATCTATATGACCAATAGCTCCTCTTATTGCACTAACAACTTCTTTTATCCTAGCAACATATTGAGCAATATTTTCACCTTCTTCCATTCTCATATCATCAAACTTACCTTTGAGGCTCTCAGCTTTGGCTCTTTGAACATTTTTGTCTCCTCCATAGATGGTGTTCAGGGCATCCCACATCTTCTTTGCAGTGTTTTAACTTTTGATATCATTAAATTCAGTATAGCTTAGAGTAGAGGCAATCTCCACCATTGCTTGATTGTGTTCCTTTTTCTTTTTCATATCTTCAACAGTTAGGGCTCCTGCTGGATCAACATGTTCTAGTATAATGGTAGATTATCCATGATCTCCAAGTCCTCCAAGGTGTATCTTCATCAAAATTTTCCATGCAGGAAAGTTATCTCTATTGAGCTTGGGTACTTCTCTTTTATACATCTTGATCTTTGTGCTTCTAGTACCTTAAAACTAGTCCTCTTAAGCAAATGGCTATAATACCAATTGTTGGAATCGCTTTAGAATAACTAAGAGTGTGTGGCGGGGGGGGGGGGGGGTGAATCAATTATTTAAGGTCTATATGCATAAAATAAAACATTTTCACAATTTAGTGAACCCATAAAACATTCATACCCATGCATGCATTCATTGTGTATTTACTAAAATTTGTATGTTACTGTCAAATCAACTTGCAAAAATGTAAAGCATGAAACACAACACATTCATCAACACACTTGACACAATGGTTTACGTGAAAACCCAATTTGAAAAAAAACCATTAGTAACATGCTACTCCTTTTCACTCTTCTGAACTGATGCCTTGTAAAAGGTGAACCCTATTAAAGGTTACAATATGCATTGTTAAATGTGATCCAGTTAAGAGATTTCAATCACCCTATTAAAAGTGAGCCTTGTTAGAGGAATTTAGGCCATTCACTTGGAATACCACCCTATTAAAGGATTTTCCAAGATTGTTAGGTCAACCTTAACCCAAAGGATTTACCCTAGAATGATACAATTGTTAGAGAGTAACAATAGAGCTTTACTCATAACTCTACTTTTTGGTTGGGCTTTATGCTTATTATCAACCTTTGAACTTATACTTTTTTGGCTGGGCCTTCACGCTTATTATCAGCCTTTTATGTTTTAACTATTGGGTTTTAGGTTCCCTATAAAACCTGTTTATCTAATCCTTAATCCTGGTCTTTTCTCAAAACTCTACTTTTTGGCTGGCCTTTATGCTTATTATTAGCCTTTGAACTTATACTTTTTTGGCTGGGCCTTTATGCTTATTATCAGCCTTTTATGTTTTAACTATTGGGTTTCAGGTTCTCTGTAAAACCTGTTTATCTAATAAAAAACAATAGAGCTTTGATCTGATACAACTTACAACCTCACTTGCAAATTATAGATCTCTATTTAGTCTTAGATTCTGCTTTGCTTTCAACTTTGTAGCTTTGATAGTTTGTTCATCCTTCAAGCATTCATCTCCTTAAGCCTTCTTGCTTAGTATGTGATTGCAAACTCTTCTCTTGGGTCACTTGATGAAGCAAAAACCTTAATTCCTTCTCCTCCTTAGGTTCTCGCACATGATACAAACCTCTCTAACCTCTTTGCTCCATGACCAGACATTCATATACAAAGGAAATTAGAATATTTTCCCTACTCATTATCCATCATCCAAATTAGGGTTTTGAATGGATTAGGTAGGATACAATGTATCTACCCCACATCTTATCTATTCTAGAAACTTCTCCTAGAATCCATTTGAATTTTCCTAAAAATGGTTTATATCAAATTTTGTGCCACCAAATCATCAATCTTATCTTCCTCCTAGTTCACAAGTCCCAAGAAAATAAACTTGTTGACTTAGATTTGGTGAATCTTTGATCTTTATCATATTGCAACAACTCAACATTATCAACCTTCTGATGCTCAACACATATTGCATTACTCGGTATCAACTATAAAATCACTCAGCATCTAATGCTTGACATCAACTAAAATTTACTCAGCATCAACTATCTTGCTTGGCATCCATTAGAATTTGCTTTCACTCGGCTCCAACTCACTTTTTTCTTGGCTTGCACTAACTTTTCTTGGCACCTACTATCCACTCAGTCAAGCTTGGTAGACAATCTTTGTTTAACTCATAAACTTTCTAAGTTTAGCCAGCCATTTTGTAACCTTAAATAGATCATCAATTCATCATGTCATCACTATCTTAATTGATCCTTGTACTTCATTACATAATCATAACTCAACCTTCCCTCTAGGTGCTTTTGTTACATCTTGTCGATCAAGTCCTTCTCATCAATCAACTAAGTTATAGTGCTTGAATCTTATAAGCAATTGTCTTACTAGCAAATAACAAGTTTGACATCAGTGACAAAACAATGATTGTGTCATGCCCAAAAATATGGGACAAAAACACGTGTTTTTTTTTTTTTTAAAGAGTAATAATAATTAAATATACTAAGTTGATAAGTTTAACTCAGTTAAGACATAAGTACATTGCAAGACAATAACAAATTTTCTTATTAGTACCTTGACATTCCATGTAGGTTTATCAATTAACGAGTAGGACTAGATTGTTAAATTAAAATTTTGTAATCAAGTTGATTTCGACATTTGTTTCATGTTATATTAATTTAAAAAAAATAGATTTAGAAAAATTCAAATAACAATATAAATAAAGATAAATTTAACTATTATTACATAGTATGTTTCATCTCATACTAAATTAATAATAATTAAAAATAAATTTAAAATCCTTTTACCAACCTTTATAATAAACAACATAACAAATTTAAACTTTATTCTAAACACAAATTTCATTTAACTCTAAATTCTATTAAAAACAAAACATATTAACATTATCTACCAATCAAATATTTTCTATAAACTAAATTTTTTTAACTCAAAGACTTTTACTCACCTAAAAATACTTTAATAATAAAAAACTAATTACATTTAAATTTATGATCTATTCTAAAAATAATAATGATAACATAACTAAAGTTAAATAAACTAAAATCTAAACTAAAACATACTAAAACTAATGTTTAAAATATTTAAATTTACTACATACATAATATCTAAATCTGAAAAACTTTAAATAAAATATAAACCAACCTAAAACTATCTACTAACTAATACTATACAACTAACCCTTTAAACATACTAAATCACAACCTTACCATCAAATAACATTACTTTTAAAACTAAAGCTAAACTAAACAAAATTAACAAATAAAATATACTAACCTCTTAACATTCTACCCTAACATCCTTCCTAACTACCCCATACCCCACTAACAAACCTGCACCCTTTTTTCCCACGTCAACACCTTTACCCACGTGGGCTCAAGCCCCAACAGTCCTATCCATATGCTGACCCAGGAAAATCTAATCGCTGACCCTCCCTTGGACGTCTAACAAAGGTCATAAAGGAGATGGGTGGCTGATTTAATAAGGTGGTCAGTGCAATAAAAGAAACTTTTAAATTCCCTCCCCTTACTCCAAGATGGTGTTAGGTGTGCATAAAGTGGTAGAGGTGGGTGGAAAGGTTTCCATGCACATGAAAACATGGATCCCAAGCTAGGCGCTAAGATATGCAAGAGGTGGGGAGAGTTTTAAATGGCCCCCTTGCAAATTTAAGTTCATTTGACATTAATGCCCAAGGTAAATACCTTGCCCCCTCTTTTCATTCACATGTACCTGACAAGTTAGACAACCCCCCCCCCGCCTCAATGACATTTAAACCTATTCCATGCACTCACCTAGGGAAATAGGAGTTATGTTAAAAAGATAGTTAGGCAAAATCTAGGATATTTAAAATATTTAGCATATTTTCTTTATGCATTTTCTTTGTTTATTTAATTACTATGGTTTCTTTGATTTAAACAAATGATTTAAAAAAAAAGAATCACAAAGGAATATTCTCTGTTGCCTTCAAAGGTTTAAAACAATTGCTCATACAAAATCCAGAGGGCTTTTTGCTCTTGGAAACACATATTTTTTTTGAAGGCCCCTTTTTTTGTCAAAGTATGGGATTTTAAGTGATGTAAATTTACCAAAGGGAAATATTTTTTTTGGGTCCTATATTTTTTTTTCTAAGTTTATTTTAGGATTAAATGTAAAACATGAATATTCGAGTTGAATATTTTAACTTCCTAATACTCTCAAAAATAACTAAATGAGATACAATTCAACCAATGAATCTTCTTTATCATATTTTGACTTTAAGATGCCAAATTATATATCATCATATTTACCTAATTAACCTTAATCAAATAAGTAAAATTTTGAAAACATAAGATTACCATAGGAAGAGTAAACATCATTTTATCTCATTTTTGATACACATACATATAACTGAAAATACAAAAATCTCATAAGCAAGGATATTACTCAATCATTATTTTATTGACCACTTGATTCAAAGGCTTTGTCGGGAAAGAACCAAGAAGAAAACTTGACATCATTACCACTTCAACAATAAGTTTAAATACATTTTACATAGGATTTCAATCCTGAGGAGAAATCTCCTCAATATAACTGAATTTCAATAACAAGTTGAATTTCATTCTTGGCCCTTAACAAGGGATCCATTTCAAATTTTGCAAAACATCACGATGATCATGGAGAGAACGAAAACTGACCGGGAGACAACCAAACATATCATGAAGAAAAAATCAAACATTCACTCCTATTTCGAGTTTACACAACAAGTTCATCATTGAACCAAACTAGGGAGAAGATGGATTTTTCCAATAGGAGACATCAGACACAACACCAAAACAAGTGCCCTTTTAGGGCTAAAATTCAAAAACTTCCATTCTTCCATTCTTACATTCCAAAACTCATACGTGGTTTGTGCTGACGAGTAGAGGCCCATAACACCCTACCCTCTCTCCCTCTTCTCGTCTTGAGAAGAGACTTTACACTATTGGAGTCCAACTAAAGACCTTCCCCCATACATGGCCACTTCTACCCTATCTGAGGGTGAGTAATCCAATACACCCATACAATCCCTTCAAAAATTCAAAACAAAATAGAAAGAAAAGACATTTAAGAAAATCTGTTTCAATCCCTCCCAACATACTCAACACACACACAAACATACATAAGCAATAAAATTGTAACATGAAACACAAAATGAACAAAAAGAGGTGAAGTATTCCTACCTTCAACAATTGGGTTATTGAAAATGCACAAATTTGAGATAAGCTTGCTTTCCTCTCCTCCAATTTTGAATTCCACTCTAAAACCAAAGGTTGGGTGAACACTCCAAACCCTCTAAAAATTGCCTCTAAATAAGATCCTGAACTCAACCACTCCAAAAAGTAATAATTCCCCCACTTTCCGATCCTGAACTCAACCACTCCAAAAAGTAATAACTCCCCCGCTTGCCTAAAGTTCTAGAGGCTTCTAACTCAACTAGACCTAAGGCTAACCTCAAGGTGGAGTTAAAGTTATCCAACCCATGATGAAATCACTCAATTTTCGCAATAAAGAAAAAAGGGGTTTTTGAGTGACCATAAAAGTCAACAAAAGGGGCTAGGAGGGTGGAAAATGTCCCCAACCCATACCCATACCCCTTGGGTACTTAGATTCCATGTTTTTAGGCCTATAGGATAAATTAGGGACCTAACAAATGCTAGGAAATTTTAGGACTATCTAATAACTTTCAAAATGTAGATTAAACACTAATCCCAATTAGGGGTAATTAATCTCAATTATAAGTTGATTAGCAAAAAGGTCACTAACTTAATCTGACTTAGATTTTTAGGTTATTTGGTTAACCCTAACTATCATGCTGGAATGCATATACAATTCATGAGTGTCAAGCAACACTATAAAAACATTGTTACGAAACATTAACATTTACTAATTACAAGATGATACATTCATACATCTCGCGATACAAATAAAATATGAACAACTGAGCTTCCAAAAATGGTACATAGGGTTCAATTTTGTTTCTCTATTAGGTTTCTCGGCTAAAATATCCTGCACACTCATCACAGACATCAATAGCTCAAGAAAATCACATGCACATATGTATATAATGTATCAAGGAAATCTCATAAATTAAAACATTCATCTTTCAAATAATTAGTCATTTATCTCATTCTACTCATATTCTCAATCATTAAAATTGCATAATCAAAGTGTTAATTCTACATTCACTTACTTCATCAATATACATGTTCATAAAACATTAAATGACAAAATCAAATATCTGAAAGTAAAACATCACATAACATGAAATAACATAATATGTTCGATGTATCCAATAGTGTCTTGACATATCAAGTCATGAGCATCAAAATAATAATGTATCGAATATGCTATGATGGGTCAGGGCGAGGCCTCACAAATTGAAACACAGAGTCTTTTTCAACAATTTCCTTCCTAATAATCTCTTTTTCAATGATCTTTTCAATCAAATTTCAACAATTATGAACAATGCTATGGCTACAAACCTAATGTAAGTTACTTTAAAGTATTTGGTAGCAAATGTTATATTTTGAAATAATCTAGAAAAGGAAAATTTGATGTCAAAGGTGATGAAGGCATATTCCTAGGATATTCCTATAGAAGTAAAGCATACAAATGTATGAATTTGTCTACTCATACAATCATAGAAAGTGCACATGTGAGAATTGATGAGTTTGCAAAAAAGAGTGAAGAAGAAAGCAACAAAGGGCCTGAGGATTATAGAAGATTTTTTTACTATGAACCTAACACCCTGTCAAATCTATCTAAAAGAAAGGAGGCTTCACCTCTTGAGTCCCCAAAATTCTAATAGCTACTGAGTTGCAGATAGTGCAACCCAAGTCACAGTCTAAAGGACCCGAGTCAGAGGCTACCGTACTAGACCAAACCGAGTTTGATGGACCCAAGTCACAGACAACGAGACTCAAGCTTGATACTGAAGTTCATAATGAAATCAATGAAACTCATTCCAAATCCAAAGAACCTGTTTTAGCAAGATATGTCAAAAGGCATCATGTACATGATCAGATCATTGGAGACAAATCAGATGGAATAATGGCAAGAAGAAAATTAAAAGGTACATATTTACTTGCTAAATTTGAACCTAGAAATTTTAAAGATGCTTTGGATAATGAAAGTTGGATTGAAGTAATGAACAAAGAAATATAATAGATAGAGAAGAATAAAACTTGGACACTTGTTCCTAGACCCAAGGATAAAAATGTATTGGCCCAAAGTGGGTATTCATAAATAAGTTGAATGAAGATGGAAAAGTTTCCAAAAACAAAGAAAGGTTGGCATATAAAGGCTATTCTCAAGAAGAAGGTATTGATTATGGTGAAACTTTTTCTCCTATTGAAAGATTAGAAGATGTTAGAACTTTACTAGCTTATGTAGCTCACAAAGGATTTAAAGTTTGTTAAATGGATGCAAAATCTGCATTCTTGAATGGAATTCTTGATGAGGAAGTCTACATTGAACAACCTAAAGGTTTTGTAGATCCTAGAAAAAAAGACATGGTCTGCAAATTACACAAGGCATTATATGGACTCAAACAAGCTCCCAAAGCTTGGTATGGAAGACTTTATAACTACTTGATACAGATTGGTTTTCAAAGAGCTAATGATAACAATAGTTTGTGTATCAAAGAAGGACTAGGCAAAAGGATTGTGTTGGTGGAAATATTTGTTGATGATATTTTATTCATAGGAAATGATGACTTGTGTAAGGAATTTTTAGAAGAAATGGGTAAAGAATTTGAGATGTCTATGTTTAGAGAGATAAAATTGTTTGTTAGATTATAGATTCAATAAAAGAAAAATGGTATCTAAATTGCTCAATCTAAATATATCAAGGAGATTTTAAAGAAATTTTGAATGGAAGACTCAAGACCAGTTGGAACCCCTATGTCTTCTGGACATAAAATTTTCAAAAATGATGATTCCAAAGAGGTAGATTAGACCACATACAGATTGATGATTGGAAAATTATAGTATGTAGTGCACGCAAGGCTTGATATTGCATTAGTAGTTAGTATGGTGGTAGACTCTTAGCAAATCCCAAAGAAAATCACATGATAATAGTTAGAAGAATCATGAGATATTTGAAAGGTACTGAAGAATATAGTTTATGGTACAAAATAGGAGGCAATTTGGACTTAAAAACATTCACAGATGCTAATTGGGTAGGAAGTATTGATGACATAATAAGCACCAGTGGTGGAGCATTCTTTCTTGATAAAAGACTACTGTCTTGGACAAGCAAGAAATAGAATTGTATCTCTCAGTCCATAGTAGAGGTAGAATATGTGGCAGCAGTAGTCAATTGTTCTAATATTGTTTGGTTCAAACAACTATTGATAGGTATGAAGATAGAAATCAAAGATCCAATAGTCATATACTGTAACAACACTAGTGCAATCAATATATCAAAGAATCCATTGATGCATACCAAAACAAAGCACATTGTCATAAAATATCATTTCTTGAGAGAATTGGTGCAAGATAAAGAAGTCAGATTAGAATGTGTAAATACTAAAGAATAAATTGTAGACATATTCACCAAGTCATTACCTAATGATTCATTTTTGCATCTAAGAGGTAAGCTAGGGGTCATTCCCCTATCAAAAGCTCACTAAATGAAGTTTAGTGATGCATCAGCTAGAGCATTATTGAAGATCATTCAGTTGGTGAAATATTGACAAGGGCATATTGCAAATGAATCAGCACTTGAGGTACATTAATATTAATCAGTTATTATCTTTAGCATGAGATGTCAAAGAGGGAGAAGTTTTCTGTTATATCTCATAGAAATTTTTGTGGAGAAGTTTGTTGTCATATCTCTTAGAAAGAGTTGTCAAAGAGGGAGAATAAACTTGGTAGAAGTTCTAGCAGATAGAAATTTTTGACAGAGGGAAAAACTAAAGGTAGAAAGAGTTCACACTGTTAGAGGGAGTTCTCATGGATGAGAACTAGAATAAAACTGAGAACATGTTCCTTACTTTATTCTTGCTTCAAAATTTTATTGTGTTATGACATGTTGTGTTGCCATCAATGCCAAAGAGGGAGATTGTTGAAATTGTCTTTGATGTTACACAAAATGTCATATCATTTATAGTCAGTGTATGCCAAGCTTACTTGGGCATTGAGGATAGTTTTCTATGTCTATCGAGTGTTTTAGAGTTTGCCTAGTTTAGAAGGTAGTGTCTATCAAGTTCACTTAGGCACTAAAGGAAAGTCAGTGGAAAATGAGTGTTAACCAAGCTCACTCAATTAATGAAGAAAATTTTAGATTAAACCAGTGTTAACCAAGCTACCTTGGTTACCAAATGAACTATGCGAATATGCAGCGTTGACCAAGTTCACTTGGTTAACACTAAATTTTTTTTTCTGAGTTAGTGTCTACAGAGTAGGGTTGGTTAACAAAGGATTTTCTTGTTTTGGAATATTGAGTTCAATTAATTTATCTATTGGTTCTAGCCGACTAGGAAGATGAATATTAATTATTCTAAGTTGTATTTGAGAAAACTTGACAATATGAAAGATATAAATAAACGGTCAAGTTGAGGGTTAGAAAGTGTGTGAAGCATGAGTGCATGGAAGACATTTCAAGATCTAATGATGCTAACAAGAATCACATTAGAAGGATAAGAAGAACATCCTTGAGAATTTGAAAAGATATATTTGATCAAGAAGGATCAAGTACAAGCTAGAACTGAGATCATCAATCAGTAATTGAGTTGCATCCAAATCAGGTCATTTATTGTTACTCTCTAACCATTGTAGCAGTGATCTAAATCTCTTAACAAAGTTGGCTTAACAACTATTTGTAAATCCTCTAACAAGGTGGCAATTCTATTGATTTTTCTAAAAACCTCTAACAAGGCCACTCCTAACAGGGTGGTTAAATCTTCTACCAGGGTCGCACCTAACAGTTTGTTTTGTAACCTTTAATAGGGTTGGCTCCTAACAGGGTTCACTTTAGAAGAGTGAAAAACAATAACTAGTTTCAATTGGTGGTTTTTTCCAAATTGAGTTTCCATGTTAAATCTTGGTGTCAAATGTGTTCATGCTATTTCCTTTATGTGTTTGTGACTAAGTTAAAGTAATAAGTAATTAGAGATAACATCTTAATATTTTCATGTTAATTATTTGTCAAGCATTCATAGTAATTACCAAGTTATAACATTTTCAGTGTGTTTACTGAGCATCACGAGAGTTCAATTTTTAGAGTTTATTTTGTACTGACATCTAAAATATTTGGAATTTATTTTTATAGTAACTAATTCACCCCTCCCCTCTTAGTTACTCTTATATTTCCAACAATTGGTATCAGAGCTCTTGGTGCTTGCAAAGAAGGTTTCAAGGACCTAAGCTAAAAATCAAGATGTCTTATAAAAGAGAGATTCCCAAGTTGAAATGAAACAAATTTGCAACATGGCAAGGACTTATGTGATTACATAAGGGAAATATTAGTTATTCAGGTTGTAAGTATCTTGATACCGAATATAAGACTCCTAGAACATTATCAGTTGAAGACATTGTTGAAAAGAAAAATCATAACATCATGATGATTGATATTGCATCTGCTCTTAGTTATGTTGAATTTGATGAAGTAAAAGACTGCAAATCAGCTCATGTAATATGGACCAAAATAAAAGATATTTATGGAGGAGATGACAATGTAAGAAGAGCTAAAGCAAAAAGTCTCAGAGGTCAATTTGATTAGATGAAAATTAGAGAAGATGAAAACATTGCAAAATATGTGAAAATAATCAAAGCAAGTGTGAGTGTAGTCAAAGCATCTAGAGGAGACATTAGTGACAAAATAGTTGTAAGTAAGGTACTCAGAACCCTTCTTCCTATTTATGCAATTAGAGTGTTAGCTATTCAAGAGATGAGATGTGATACAAATAGCAACATAGCAACATAACTTTGGATGGTCTAGTTGGAATATTGATAGCTTTTGAGTTGGATAACTATGAGCTTTTGAGTTGGATAACTATGATAACTATGTTCCTAGTTCCAAAGGTATTGAGTTTGGATTTGAAGCCAAACTCTCAATCTAGAAAAAGAGTAAGAAATCAAAGGCCAATAAATCAAGAAGTGAAGAAGAAATAGAAGAAAGTTCTGACAGTGATATTGAAGTTGTTGAAAATCTACTTGCAAAGAAATATTCCAAAGGCAGAGGAAAGTTCAAAAGCAAGATTCCTCTAATATGTTTTTCTTGTGAAGAAGTTGGTCACATTGCTGCTAGGTGCCCAAATAGAGAAAAAAAGGATGAAAAGAAAAGTAACAAGCACAAAGGCAAGAAGGAATTTAAGAACTACAAGGACAAAGGTAAGAAATCTTGTTTTATGGCTAACGATTTTGATAATAGTGAAGATGAAATGGTATATATTGTTGGAAAAGATGAACTTAGTGATGAAAGAGATGAGATGACACTTATCTCTCATGTTAGAAAAAATGACATATGGATTATTGACAGTGGCTACTCACATCATATGACTAGAGATAAAATGAAACTTGAGCACATGGAATATTATGATGGTGGTAGTGTGAGATTTGGAAACAATGAACCCTGTTGCATAAAACAAAGAGGGTGTATTTATTTTAACCAATGAACTTATATGTGATAATGCTTATTGTGTTGAAGGACTAAAGAAAACTAAGTGTGGCATAGTTGAATAATATTGGATTCGAGGTATAATTTATGAATGGGAAGGCCAAACTATTGGATGGAAAAGGAAATTTGGTTGGATTTGGTAAACAAAGAAAAAATAATCAATTTTATCTTGATCTTAGTAAAAGTTCATATTTAATTTCTCAAATACAAGAAATTTGGTTGTGGCACAAAAGATTATGTCATGTAAACTTTGATAGTTTGGTTAAGATAAGAAAATATAAAAGAGTAAGAGGCATTCCTAGCTTGAAGAAACCTGATATGGGTCTACGCAAAAATTGCCAAATTGATAAGATGGGAAAGACTAGTTTCAAAAGCAAGAATTATCATTCTGAAGAAATCTTAGAATTTGTGCATACAAACTTATGTGGACCTATTGGAATAGAGAGTTACAATGGAGAAATTTTTTTCATTCTTTTTGTTGATGACTATTCTAGAGTGATGATTGTAATGTATCTAAAGAAGAAATTATAAACTTTTCAAAAATTCAAATGGTATCTGGCAAGAGTAGAAAAACAAATGGAAAGAAATTGAAATATTTGAGATCAAACTGAGGTGGTGAATTCAATAAATTCTAAATAGAAAAGGAAATTAAAAGACAAGTATCAGCATCTAGTACACCTCGGTAGAATGGTATAGCCAAAAGAAGGAATAGATCCATCATGGATTATTCAAGAATATTGATGATAGAAAAGAATTTTGCAATCAAATACTGGAAGGAAGCAATCATCACTACAATTCATACCTTGAATAGTGTTGGTGTAAATACGTACTTTACTATTTACACTTACTTAAGTTTACTTAGAGTAATGCATTATTTAATTGTATTGCATTGTTTTATTATTTTTATTTGTGAGACACTTAGGAGTTTGCACACCTTTTGAGTTGTCATGTAGACAACACAGGAGTATGCAACTTTATTTGAGCACATGGTGTCTACAACATTGTTTTGCGTGTCCCACCCTTCTAGGCTTACCCTCACATCACCACACTTACTTCTGTGCTTAATGGAGGATAATCCATATCTGGTGGACATGTGCTTGGTTCTATGACACATCATGATGCTAACTTCTATGCATTCTAGAAGCTCTCCTGAGGCCTTTATATTCAAGCACTCCTAGTGTACTCTAGTATCAAGTTATTGAATACATTGTTATTCTGATCATACTCTCTTCATTTTTGGTCTATAGTTGTGCTTGTGTTTGAGTTCTTAGTTCCTGGGTGAATTTTGCCCTTAGGAAAATTCTTACAAATAGAATACAACTAAAGAAAGACTCAAATCAAACTCCTTATGAACTATGGTATGGCTAAAATCCTAATGTAAGTTACTTTAAAGTATTTTGTAGAAAATGTTATATTTTGAAAGAATCTAGAAAAGGAAAATTTGATGTAAGATGTGAATTGGTTGAAAAACAAATCAATGTGGCTAGTTTAATTTTAGATTTCAAGAAAAATCTTTTCTACAAGTGTGCAAGGCATAGTCATAGGTCTCAGTGGTTGGATCAACAATTTAGAATGTGTAAGGAGACTTTTCCCATTGACTTTGCAAAGAACTACACATTGCAAACCCAAAATGAGACACAATCTTAGTATTATAACTCCCTAGGATATTCTTACAAAAGTAAAACATAAAAATGTCTAAAAATGTCTACTCATAAAATCATAGAAAGTGCACATGTGAGAATTGATGAGTTTGTAGAAAATAGTAATGAAGAAAGCAACAGAGACCCTGAGGATTATAGAAGATTTTTTTACTATGAACCTAATACCCTACCATATCTATCTAAAAGAAAGGAGGCTTCACCTCCCGAGTCCCCAAAATCTCCAATAACTACCGAGTTGTAGATAGTGCAACCCAAGTTATAATCTAAAGGACCCAAGTCAAAGGCTACCGAACTAGAGCAAACCGAGTCTAATGGACCTGAGTCATAGACAATGGGACCTAAGCTTGATATTGAAGTTCATAATGAAATCAATGAAACTCATTCCAAATCCAAAGAACTTGTGTTAGAAAGATATTTTAGAAGGTATCATGCACCTGATCAGATCATTAGAGACAAATCAAATGGAACAATAACAAGAAGCAAATTAAAAGGTACATGTTTACATGCTGAATTTGAACGTAGAAATGTTAAAGATGCTTTGGAAAATAAAATTTGGATCGAAGAAATGAATGAAGAAATAGAATAGATAGAGAAGAACAAAACTTGGACTCTTGTTCCTAGATCCAAGGATAAAAACATAATTGGCACAAAGTAGGTATTCAGAAAAAAGCTGAATGAAGATAGAAAAGTTTCTAGAAACAAAGCAAGGTTGGTATGTAAAGGCTATTCTAAAGAAGAAGGTATTGATTATGGTGAAACTTTTTCTTCTATTGCAAGATTAGAAGGAGTTAGAAATTTACTAGCTTATTGTTAGTGAATAGATTGTCCTCAAAGAAAATGCATGCAATTATAACCCTAAATGCCCAAATGAGAGGATTAATCAGCACCAACAGTTGGACATGTTATCATTAGATTGATAACCTTCCTCTGAATTTTTATCAGGTACAAATCCTCATGTAAGATATACAATGAATTAATTATGAATGCTTTTAACTTGAAAGCACAAAAGGTATGAAAAATATCTATCTATAAACACAGAAAAGATATTGAGAAGTTAATCTAATCAATAAAGCCAGAAAGAAAAATGGCACTAAGTCCATTGTTTTCAGACCTCTCTACATTACAGTAAAATACGAGGAGAAAGTCATATCATTCTCTTTCTAATAATTGAGGCTCAAAGACCAAAATTATCATGCATGTAATTATGTGAGACAGAATTATACTCATAAGAGATTGGATCAATTGATAGATTGATCTCAATCAGAAAATAGATATCCAAACTCAAAGACTTGGCATACAAACATTCTTTGTCTTTGAATATCAAAAAGATGGCAAAGATCTAATTGTCTCTATTCTCATAAATTACAAAATAAAGAAAAACATGCCTTTCCCCTCTGCAAATACAAAATAGAACTTGAGATAAATTCCCCTGTTCTGTAGCCCAAAGTCTCCAGCCCAGAAGAGAAAAAGTGGAACCCCTGGCACCTCTTGTTGCTGCCTATTTATCTTCTTTTGGTTGGTTTCTCTTCCATTTCAAAATTGATTCTTGAAATTATTCTTTATACTTTATCATTCGAAATCATCTCCCTTTCATTTTTAGACTCCTCCTTGGAGATATCAAAATTAAGGTTTTTGAAAGGCACACGTGATCCTTGACAGTTAGTATATAGCTGATGACTCATCAAATCATTCCTTTTATATTATTAACTCTCGGGTTAACTAGTCATTTTTTAAAGTAAGTGACCTTTTGTTTATTCGATCTGATAATATATTTACTATTGGTTGCCACATGTCTTTGTGGATTTAGTCCATGTTGGTTATGGGCATTACAAAAGGGAGTTAAGATTCTAGGTTGATTGCATGGACATCAGTAATTTACACCAGTCACACTAACCTCTGTGAAAATAACCATCGTTGGTCGTGCCCCTAAAATGAGATGATCAAAAAAAGATGAATGATCTTTATCATTCGCCATAGCTATGAAAAGGGTCAACAGTTTGTCTGAATACATCATCCTAATTATGGTTGCCAAAGCTTTGGTAGATGCTTCTATGTGTGCTCCATCAAGAACAACTATAGCATCACTGATACCAAGCATCTTGAGTTGCTTAGGAGTTAAAACTGGCATCTTCCATATAAAATTGTATTCTCTAGATTAGCACAAATTGAGTCCATAGAAATTCTCCAACCTTGGCTACGAAGACAAAGAGCCATACATAAGGCTGTAACTGCATTCTGTAGTTGGTGGTACCCAATCACGCGAAGACATATACAAAATAATTCAATTGTCATTTGTGGATCATTTTCATCAGGCTTGACAAAAATATCAACATGTTGACATGATTGATCACTTGTAGAATCTAATTTAGTGATTGTATTATGAATCCTAGGCCCAAATGCCAATGTTATTGGTGCATTCATTGAGGTTGTTGCCTTGCGAAGAATATACTCAATTTATGGTTCAAATGGACCACCAAGTATCACTGGGCGTCCTTCTTTGATGATGCCTAACTTTGCAATTGCAATGTCCCTTCCCAATTGTTGTGATAATAGACATAGAAAGCCCATTGGTAGCATTGCGTGCTCCTCCAAATTAACTCTAAAGGCTTCTATCTTAGCTCATGACAATGATGTCGTGTCTTATCAAAACACTTACAATATCTTTGTGTGTTTGTTGATTATTACATCTTTGCACATGGGAGGATGCCGTGTGAGTGTCATGGTCTTCCATATTTGTGTTGCATAGAATTTACCAAATGTAGCCACTTATTGAAATCTTGGAGCAATGAGTGTGGCCACCAAGTGAGGTTCAAACACATTAAATGTGCAACCATTCAGGCATATGTTATCAATTTTGGAGAACTAGTCGAGCTCGTGCATTTGTTCATGCCTCCAAATTTTTGTGGATTCTCCTCATGCATCCAATTGTTGTCAGCAACTTGGGATTCTCACATGTAGATGTAAATGTGGGTCAAAAATATTCTTGATGGAACAGTAACATCTGTGATATTCATTGAGTTACACACCTATTCTTTTATGTTAATCACATCTACTTAGTGTGCCCAATCATCATTATGGACTCATATATCCATGAGATGAAGGTCATGAATGTTTATTTTTTTAATGTTAAATCATGGCTTTCAACATACTTCCTCATGATGAGACCTGAATTGCCTCAAATATAGCCATGGTGCTGCATTGAGCATATTTTGCCACAAGTGAGTGATCTTGCAGGAGCTTGACCTTAGCTCTATATTTTTTGTTATTAGATGCTCGAAATGTGTTCTGGTAGATATATCATTCATGTCCATTTCTATCAACATTTGATTAGACAGTCATCCTCCTAATATGATCTCAATGAAGATAAACTAATTCAAGAATTCAATACATTCATCGACCCTTCATAATTTGAATTAAATCCCAAAATGAAGCATGATTGCCTTTAATATCCCTTTTGATGGATGGATTTTATTTAATTAAATGCCTCCACATTTACAATCTAACAACTTCATGGGAAAAACCAAATTTAAGCTTTTATGCATTTCATGGGTCGGGGTGTTATCACACCAAAATTGTGTAATCTAACCAAATTATTCTGCCTTTAGGATTTCAATTGATATATAAGTAAATATAATCCTAAATAGCATACTCACTTTTATCAGAGTATTGATACATTGAGCTAACTGTGAATTCTCATATCATGTGTGGGGGCTCTGTACTTTTAATGGTGTATCTTTGAAAATTCTGAAATTGAACTTTTGAATTCAACTCATTGATTTGTAGCCATCAAATTCTAAGCATATGAACTCACTGATATCACCAAACACCTAAACTAAATTTTAAACCTGTGAGGCCTCTTGTGAAGTCATCTGAACCTAGATTAAATGATCCCTATACCTTTGCTCTGAATCATTGGAGTTGATACTTTTGAGCCTGAACCTTGATTCTGAATTTGCATGTCAAACTACTGAACCATCAAACCTTTGAATGAACCTCTTAGAATAGATCAATAAACCTGCACGAGCAATTTGAATTGTTTTGAACCACTTTGAACTACTTCAAACTTTAGTTCGAAGTGGTTCAAAAAATTTGCACTTGAAGTTTTAAAGTCATGTCCATATTAGGTGCTAACACTTATGCAGCTCATAGAGGATTTAAAGTTTATCAAATGGATGTAAAATCTACATTCTTAAATAGAATTCTTGATGAGGAAGTCTACATTGAACAACCTAAAGGTTTTGTAGATCCTAGGAAAAAGGATATGGTTTGCAAATTACATAAGGCATTATATGGACTCAAGCAAGCTCCTAGAGCTTGGTATGAAAGACTTCATAACTACTTGATACAGATTGGTTTTCAAAGAGCTAATGATAAAAATGGTCTGTATATCAACTAAGGACTAAACAAAAGGATTGTGCTAGAAAAAATATTTCTTGATGATACTTTATTCGTAGGAAATGATGACTTGTGCAAGGCATTTTTAGAAGAAATGAGTAAAGAATTTGAGATGTCTACGTTTGGAGAGGTAAAATTCTTTGTTGGATTACAGATTCAATAGAAGAAAAATGGTATCTACATCACTGAATCAAAAAATATCAAGGAGATATTAAATAAATTTGGAATGGAAGACTCAAGACCAGTTGGAACCCTTATGTCTATTGGACAGAAAATTTCCAAAAATGATGATTCCAAAGAGGTAGATTAGACCACATATAGATCAATGATTGGAAAATTGCTGTATGTAGTGCACACAAGGCCTGATATTACACTAACAGTTGGTATGATGGCAAGATTCTCAACAAATCCCAAAAAAAATCACATGATGGTAGTCAAAAGAATCATGAGATATCTGAAACGTACTGTAGAATATGGTTTAAGGTACAAAATAGGAGGCAATTTAGACCTAAAAGCATTCACAGATGTTGATTGAGCAGGAAGTATTGATGAAAGAATAAGCACCAGTGGTGGAGCATTCTTTCTTGATAAAATACTAGTGTCTTGAACAAGCAAGAAATAGAATTGTATCTCTCAGTTCATAGTAGAGGCAGAATATGTGGTAGCAACAATCAATTGTTCTAGTATTGTTTGGTTCAAACAACTATTGATAGGTATGAAGATATAAATCAAGGATTCAGTAATCATATACTATGATAACACCAATGCAATTAATATATCAAAGAATCTTTTCATACCAAAACAAAGTATATTGCCATAAAATATCATTTCTTGAGAGAATTGGTGAAAGATAAAGAAGTCATATTGGAATATGTAAATACTAAAGAAAAAATTGTAGACATATTCACCAAGCCACTACCTAAGGATGCATTTATGTATCTAAGAGGTAAGCTAGGGGTCATTCCCCTATTAGAAGCTCACTAAATGAAGTTTAGTGATGCACCAACCAGAGCATTGTTGAAGATCATTCAGTTGGTGCAATATTGACAAGGGCATATTGCAAATGAATCAATACTTGAGGTACATTACTATTAACCAGTTATTGTCTTTTTCATGAGATGTCAAAGAGGGAGAATTTTTCTATCATATCTTATAGAAATTTTTGTGGAGAAGTTTGTCGTCATATCTCTTAGAAAGAGTTATCAAAGAGGGAGAATGAATTGGCATAAGTTTTTTGATAGAGGGAGAAACTGAAGGCAGAAAGAGTTCACACTGATAGAGGGAGTTATCATGGATGAGAATTAGAATAAAAATAAGGACAAGCTCCTTAGTTTATTCTTGCTCCAAAATTTTATTATGTTATGATATATTGTGTTGCCATTAATGCCAAAGAGGGAGATTGTTGAAACAATTGATTAATTGTGTATTGTCTTTGATGTTACACAAAATGACATATCATTTTTAGTTAGTGTATGCCAAGCTCACTCATGCATTGAAGACAATTTTCTGTGGCTACTGAGCATTTTAGAGTTTTCTTAGTTCAGAAGGAAGTGTCTACCGAGTTCACTCAGGTGCTAAAGGAAAGTTTGTGGAAGATGAGTGTTAACCGAGCTCACTCGGTTAACGAAGGAAATGTTGGATGGAATCAGTGTTAACTAAACTCACTTGGTTACCAAAGGAACTATGAGAATATGTAGTGGTTATCGAGTTTACTTAGTTAACATAGGAAAATTGTTTTTGAGTTAGTGTCTACCAAGCAAGGTCGGCCAATGAAGGATTTTCTTGTTTTGGCATATTGAGTTCAATTAATTTATCTGTTGGTTCTAGCCAACTGGGAAGATGAATATTAATTATTCTGAGTTTTATTTGAGCTGACTTGACAATATGAAAGAT
The DNA here is from genome assembly GCA_028749045.1 of Cupressus sempervirens. Lineage (NCBI taxonomy): Eukaryota > Viridiplantae > Streptophyta > Pinopsida > Cupressales > Cupressaceae > Cupressus > Cupressus sempervirens. Next base: position 524,890,975 of record CM053784.1, on the reverse strand, counting down.
ATAAATAAAAGGTCATGTTGAGAGTTCAAAAGTGTGTGAAGCATGAGTGCATGGAAGACATTTGAAGATCTAATGATGCTAAGAGGAAGTGAATTATAAGGATAAGCAGAACATCCTTGAGAAGTTGAAAAGTTATATTCGATTAGGAAGGATCAAGTAGAATCTAGAACTGAGATCGGTAATCAAAAATTTAGTTGCATCCAAATTAGATCATGTCATTGTTACTCTCTAACCATTGTAGTAGTACTCTAAATCTCTTATCAGAGTTGGCTTAACAACTATTTGTAAATCCTCTAACAAGGTGGTAGTTTTATTGAATTGTCTAATGACCTCTAACAAGACCCCTCCTAACAAGGTGATTAAATCCTCTAATAGGGTCACACCTAATAGTGTATTTTGTAACCTTTAATAGGGTTGGATCTTAACAGGGCTCACTTCAAAGAGTGAAAAACAGTAACTAGTTGCAATTGGTGGTTTTTTCCAATTTGAGTTTCCACATTAAATCTTGGTGTCAAATGTGTTCATGCTATTTATTTGATGTGTTTTCAACTAAGTTAAAGTAATAAGTAATCACAGATAAAATCTTAAGATTTTTATGTTAAGTATTTGTTGAGCATTCACATTAATTACTGAGTTACAACATTTTTAGTGTGTTTACTGAGCATCAACAGAGTTCAATTTTTAGAGTTTATTTTGTACTAACATCTAAGGGATCTAGGATTTATTTTTGTAGTAGATGATTCACCCACCCCCACCCTCCTAGTTACTCCTCTTATATTTCCAACATAACTCACTTAGTTAGCAGAGATAGCAACAAGTCAAGCACAGATAAAGCATGATGCACAACTATTTGATACAGTGTGTACAAATGTGAGAAATGATTTGTAAACACTTGATGTTTGCATCAATGAGCTAAGGAGATGTCTTGAGGAAGGAAATAAATTCTATGGATAATGTACTTTGGCATACAATGACACCAAATATATAAATGATGAATTTAGTGCTTAAACTGAATGAACTATAAGTTTTAACAAGAAGACTGTAGCAACTAGATACCAAAATTGAAGATGCTAAGACAAAAATTGCACAAGTTCATGGTGACATGAGGATAATTGAATAGAGGAAAGAGAAAGTAATAAATAAGTTCTCTTTGCTAAGGGAGCACCTGAATAATCTGCAAAAGCATCTTGAAGAATGCCTTGTAACCAAGACATCATATGAGAAGTTTGTGTATATAGATTTAATGAATATAGTAGAGGGTACATTCTATTGCTTATGTGCATTACTCAACATATCAAGGGTAGTCAAGAACACCTAAAAAAAATAGTATGAGAGCTTGAAAATAAGCTTGCACAATTGTGTATCAAGAATTTTAGACTCGACATGAAGGAAAGGTAATACAAATTTTATCTATACATAAGTTTTGGCACCTTTGTCATTGATGTCAAAGGGGGAGAGAAAGATAAGGAAAATTGTATACATGTATGTATATGGAAGGATAAAGAAAATGGGAAAGAAAGATAAGGAAAATGTATTATATATAGATATGTATGAAAGGGAGATTAGTAAAAGGGGGAGTTATATAATGTAGTTAGGAGATATAAGGAAAGATGGTTAAAATGTAATATCAAGGGGGGAGATTGTTGAAAATCTAGCTAAGTTAGACATTGGTTGTTGACATTTATGAAAAAATATTTTTAGTATGAAGAAGACAAACCTTCAGGAATAACTTATGTCATTTACACTTAGAAAATTTTCTAAGTATTACTTAGTTTATCTAGTAGAACAGATAGATTTTTTATTAGCACAATTCACAGAATTCGTATTGGCACATGTACATTTAAGGAAAGATAGTATAGAGTGTGATGAGTCTACAATCAATTTCGCAAGTCAACATGGACAATACAATAATATGAGTTCTGGACAGTTTACCAATTACGGTAGTATACAGACATAACAAAAAATACGATAGAATTGGGTATATTTGGGTTAAGGAATTATTCATTTACAAAATAATTACTTAACTAATTAGGGATGGCCTCCTAGATGTTAACCCTAAGTCAGAAAATGATGATAATGTATTTTGTAAAGTGTAATAATGCATGAAGGTCAACTGGGCGATAATATTAAAGGTATAAAGAAAAGATTGGGAATGCAAAGTTTTGTGATGTAAAATATGTGATGTGTGATATGTGAATTTTGATGTATGATCATAGGAATGCAAATTGAGATAAAGTATTGGGTTAAGAAGAAATGGCAATATCAAATATTGAAGATATCAACAACAATGTAAAATAGGTTTTTGTACCTATCTCTTTATATTAAGGAACTACATCATATATTGCATGTTTGTGTAGTGGTCTCATCATGCATACATTTTGTATTTGTATACAACAACTCCTAACAAGGTTGAGGCTTCTAACAAGGCCTAACTTCTAAGTTCTCTAACAAGGACTGAGACACTATACATATGTAATAGACTCCTAACATAGTCAATATCTTTCGCAAGATACTTTTGGTTAGTGGATTATTTTGTGTGTACCATCCCTACTAGGGTTTTCCCTTGGCCAGGGTTTCCATAGTTTAAAAAAATGGTGTTATGAGTTCTCTTAGTATTTGACACAAATAAATGATTGTTTGTAAATCCTTTTAAAGGAAGTTACCTAATACACCAAAGATTGATGATAATAATTTTCCTTAATTTATTATTGAATAATTTCTTTATTATTAAAGAAATTTCCTATTTCTAACACATATGAACTAAAATGAGCATGTGAGTAGGAAGCAACTGGAAAGACATTGTGTATAGACACTCACCATTCAGTATGCACATATCATTAATCGATTTTTCCTAGCTAGGGCATGATGACAAGAGATACGAAACACATTGCCAAGAGACAAATGCATGACAAGAATAAAAAACAATTAACTCTTAAATCCTAATTGAAATGAGTGAATTCAATAACTAGATGGGGACATGAAAAATTACACAATCAATCAAAATTTAATGATAGTTAGTTACCCTCCATTCACTCGATCCCCAAATAAAACTTACAATTTTAAAATGAAGAATCTAACTAATCTATCTGCAGTGTTGCAAGGAATTTAAGAATTCCTTCATTGGTTGCAAACACTTACCAAAGTGTTTCATCATGTGCGCTATAAATTTGGTAATGATTTTGTGATTTCATGCACTTGACCTTTGTAGAGACCTCTCTTAGAGTGTTTGGGAATTATGATTTAAAGTTCTCTTTTTTTTCCTTATATTTGCAATGTCATTGTAATATTGATGGCATCGGAGATAGTTTCAAAAAAAATGCTAAATTTACATTAGAAAGTCATTGCCATTGCAAAATGACCCCTAATGTTGTAGTGTCAGGTGCCTAGTATATCAAGTATTCAATATATAGGGTACCCAAATTTTTCTTGGTAGCTCTTTGGATACCTAGCCTACATGGTCAATGCCAAAAAAATCCCAAAAAATTATTTTTACCCTATTTCTGTGAGTTTTTGACTTCAAGCATGTAGTTGACAACTTCTTTTCACCCGAATTTGTTGAAACAAAAAGGGTTTCTTAAAAAAACTCTCATCTTTCCAATGAAATAATTTTTATCAAACTATGAGTTCGATAAGTATTTTTTACTTATTTTTTGATGAAGTTAGCTATAAAGTGTTGATTGACATAGTGATTGAAAAATAGCTATAACTTTAAAACCCTAAAATATTTTTGAAATCTAAATTATACATCACATTCTATGATTTTCCTAGGGTAGAAGCAAGAAGTTGGGTCTCAATTTTGTGGAAGTTCATAGATTGAGATCATGATCTTTTAGAAGTGGGTGCTCATTTTTAAAAAATGGGCATCTGTATTAGGATCGGGCATTCGATCCAAAATTCAAAAAATGAGCTCTCATTTTCTAAAATTGGGTGCCCATTTTTTATTTTCAAAAACTAGGAACCCAATTTTGAAAAAAAAAAAAAAATTGATTTTTTAAAAAATGGGCACCCATTTTGGTACCTACTTTTCAAAAATAGGGTGCCTGTTTTTACTTTTAAAAAATTGGTGCCCATTTAAAAAAAAATCAATTTGTTTTTTTTTTTTTGGGGGGGGGGGGGGGGTGTTTGGGGGGATTTTTAATGCATTTTAATCATTGATTTTACTTTTTCAAAATGGGTACTTGCTTTTTGAATTTCAAATAACGGGTGCTCATTTCTTACAACATGGGGCAAGATTTTTTTCTCTTATCTCAGATTTTGGTATGAGATAGGCCCTATGCCTTAACCTCTCAAGTTTTGGCTAAGGAATTGAACTAACAAATTCACTCCTTGCCATAATTTTTAGAGGGTATTTTTGATCAAACTTTTTTATGAAACAAAAACTCATTAGAGTTCTCACTGGCTAGATTTCAGAAATATAAATTTTATATTGTTATGATTTTAATTACTATTTTTGCATTATTTTTTAATAAAAGGTGGTACCTAAATTTAAAATAGCGAGGTTTACTATAAACTTTAATAAATTTTATATTTTATATTTTTTCTTAAATTAATTTATGTCATCAATTCACATACAATTTTGTTGAAGTTAAAGAAAAAAAGAAATATTGAAAAAAGTGAAACTTTGATCAAATTATGGTGTATGAGAGGTTTTAAAATTTACCTTTATAACCAATTAAAATTTAATAATAAAGAAATTATTCAATAATAAATTAAGGAAAATTATTATCATCAATCTTTGGTGTATTAGGTAACTTCCTTTAAAAGGATTTACAAACAATCATTTATTTGTGTCAAATTATGGTGTCGATATACAAGTGTGGTATGGTCCTAAAATAGACATTTTGAGAACTTTTTTTTTAAAGATCCATACCAAAAACAAAATCTATCATATGGGTACACATATAAATTGCATATTAAAAAATTTGATTCCAAATACTACAATTTTTATTTTTGAAGCTTTTTTATATTCAATCTTTAAATGCCTCAAATTTTGACATCAATTGATGAGAAATTTCAAAAATAGGAAAAACACTTCCACTTGTTGCCAAAAAGCGAGACCCAACTTCTTGCACTTACCCCCTAATACAAGGAAAAATAATAATAATCAATTTTGTAATGTTTTAAATTAGTTAAGGCGGTTAGGCACGAGAGTTCTTTTATTTTGAAAATGTTGTAGAAAAATATTCATGATTAATTATTTATTTGGAATTAAAATACCGAAAAATATGCATCAAATCTAGGCACGAGTCTATTTCTTATATCTATGATCTGATAAAAAAATATTATCATTTGATTTTGATTAAGGTGGTCATACATACGCCTACCTTTTATTTTTGTCTTGAAATTTTTGCACTACTCTAATAAAATCTAAATTTTTGATCAATCAAATTATTATTTTTTGACATAAAGCCTAGTATTTTAGAAAATGCATTCAATTTTCTATAAATTCTATTATTACAATTTTTTAATATAAAGTTCATAACTAGTTCAAAATTTCATGTCAAGTTTACATAACCTTGATTTCCTTATCTTTCGCTACCACATAAGGCCATAGTTTGGCCCCTCGTGATCCTACACATGCCCTCAAGTAAAAAATGCTTGATGAGTTAGTCAAAAATAAATTCTATGGCATTTTCTTGAATCCCACACCTTATGAAAAGTGTATAGAATTTGCGTGATAAATCACCACAAATCAACACTTTTATGTACATTATCTGACATGTTTACTTGGTATCAAATGACTTTTAAAGTGTGGGCTAAACATAGCATCACAAATAGTACTACTTAATCATAAGCTTAATTTTACACTCACTTTAGCACTTGCTTTATTTAAGAGTACTCTTATAATTTTGGACAAGTTTTTAACACACTTGTAAACTTGAACCAAAACTAGGGGAAAAAACCTATTAGCCATCCAAGATAACTTTGCACACCTTAACTCCTAAACCATAAGTTGGATTTTGTTGATTTTTCGGTGTACCTCTGTAGATGAGTGAAGAGCTTAAAGTTAAAGTTTGGCTTTTGGGCATTCACATATCTCTCTATAAGGATTGTGGAGTGCAAAGTGGTCAAAAAAATCCATTTCAAAATGCGCGTCTAATACTTGCTATGTTCATGCACCAACAATCACTCACCTAAAAAGCAACAATACTTGTGGTTAAATGTCCCAGTTGTGTTTATGAAATGTTCCAATAGCGGTGCACAAATTGGTCAATCACCAACCAAACAAGTTAAAAATGATTGACTATTAGTACATGTGTGATTAACTATTAGTATATGTATTTTCATTTTTCGAAGCTCTTTCAAAAATAATAATTAAAAAATATCCATGACAAAACTGTTAGAATTATTAGACCTTATATACCAACATATTTGAAATGTTAATTAAGACTTACCATTTAATGAAAAATAAGTTGAAGTTAAAATTAGATTAAAGACCAACTCTTCTACAAGCTATGTAAATTGAATACTAGACCATTTTACCAAATGCAAACAAGCCAAAAGAAATGAAATAGTGAAAAAGTGATGGGGACAAACTTCTCACCTTTACACGAATGAGGAAAAGACCTTATCCCGAAGCACTGCGTAAGATTTGCCATTTATTTTCTTGCAATAAATTTCTCCTTATGGGCACTGAGTGCTCCGCGCCAGTTTAGCACAGAGGGAAATTGCAGGCTATCATTTATCACTGTAACTTTCCATGCTTGTGAAATATATGGTGCGTAGAACTATTTGGCTGTAATCAAGTGCAATTCAAGACTAGAGCTCTCGACTTTCTCCTTTAATCATTAAAAACCAACTTACGAGGCGTCGGCAATGGCTTTATTTCCTGAGTGCTTCTCAGAGTTGACTTCAGCGTTTTTCTTTCTTCAGCAGTAATTTGCAATTGCTTGAAAAGTTTTCTACGTGGGTTTCTGTGCTCGTCAGTCCAGTAGATAGATAGATCGTCTCGTGATATCAAGCGTTAACATCTAAATTGTACATCATCAAATGTTCTTCTTGCAGCTTCTCGGCTACTGCATCAACACCACGTCTGGAGCATTTATTTTGACGCTTGTTTCTCACTGTCACTTAACATTACTCATTCGACATTTGAAGGATAATCACATACACTCCATCTATCACTCGAGATAAGAGTTTTAGACTATTGTACTGGTACTTTGTAGGTTAAACATTTTGATCAAGGAATCTCTCAAATAAAGTTTTAGAAATGTTTTGTAGTTGGACAACATCTAAATATTATTATTATTTACAGGTGGCAACATCTAAATCTTAACTTCACATTTTCTAAAATTTTATATGAAAATTTAAATCATTCTAGTTGGTTATAGCAGTTTATATGACAAATTCATTATATACAATCAAGGTATAAGGATTAAATTAGCATAAGTTTTGCAAAGGTGTTAAGAAAGAGTTCAAAATATAAGTTTAGTACTTGTATACTAAGCATGTTTTATTCGTGCATTGATGTGGTGTCATATGTTTTGCTCTTCTTCTTCAGTATAAGGAATACGTTTAATTAAATTAGGGTAGTCATCATCAACAATAATGACATCATAGTCACAAATAATTGTAAAATATAGTTATATATAATAGACATTAAATCAACAAGTAATTTAAGAACTATTGAGATGAGTTCAACTATTAGTCATCTCCCTATTAGATGTCTTTTCTTGAAACTTTGTAATGTAACTTGAGACAAGAAAATAGTTAAGAAAAGTAGGGTAAGTAGATAAAAGTTACACTTCATTTGAAGGAAACAAATTCAAAATTCAAAATTAAACTAAAAGAGCAGAGCAAAGAGGAGAACCACAAAGATAAAAGAAAAGATACAAATAATAAACTAAATGGAAATATAGGAGTGACATAAGACTTGATGATAAAATAATATTGATTACAATGTGAATAAAAGAAATTATGTATGGTTATAAACATATTTAAAAAGATGAAGAATGAATATATATGTATCAAAAACTTCATAAACATATACAATAAATATATGCATATACTTTAAATAGATATCTTTGATACAATAAAATTGATGATATCAAAAGTATATGAAACCAATTTTTTAAAATATAATCTTCTTCTATGAATTAAATAGCTACTCTTTATAAATCCATTATAATGAAATAAATTGTACAAATAATTTTCTTAAAAAAACCACCATATTTATATAAATGCCATCAAATCTTCATTGACATCTTTGGCCCCTTCCCTATTGAAACATTCTTAGTCACAAATTCTAGCCTTTTGTTTGTAGGTTTTATGGTAGTCCAAAATTCCAACTTTCTACTCTATACCATGTTGAGCATACGATATGACCAAGCAAATACTAGCAAGTAAAACAATAAAAGCCAAGAGGCCCATACCCACTTAAGCATCAGATTTCTTCCAGATGATCCACTCTACCCTTACTGTCCGCTCTGACGAAGTGAATTGTCTCGGTATGACACATTGCAGTGTTAAGTCTCTTTCTTTCTGTGCAATCCACAGTCCCACCCTGCAACGTGCTTTGCTAGTTGTAGTTGCACAGCGATATCTTTGGGAATTATGGTCACCCTGCATAGCATGCCACAATAGACACCTAATGATATCATGGTCCCTCGCCTACTCATTCTTCTTTTTCCTTCACATACTCAACGTACATTGTTTGACCAGAGTAATTATGACAAGAATCACTAATATTGAAGGTTTTATCTAATACATATAGTTGAGTGCAGAAAAATCTTATACTTAACTCTGATAACAAAAAGTGTAATCTAAAACTTAATACAAAACTCACACAGTAAAGACTCATCGTGAACATTAGCACAAAACCTAATACAATCTAATCTTAGAACAACAGTGGCGAAAACTAGAGAGTGTACAAATCTGAGATCATCCGATATCAATGATTATTGTTCGTAGAAGCCTGGTTAAACACGGTGGTACAAAGGATGAACATATTCACATTAATTTGTAAGGCTGGAAAAGGAGGCGCCTGACTATTCCGACAGCGTGTAGCGAGTATATTGGAAATGGACAATGATGGGAAAAGCAGGGAGACATGTTGGGAGAATCAAAGTTATCTACTATAAAACGGAGTTCAAACCTTGCACTCGTCTACACGTTAATTTCATACTGCTGCCTCTCTTTTCCTTACTCCTTGCGACTCAGATATCGACAGATTTGTATTGTCAGGATTCAAGCGCAGAAGAAAAATGCATTCACCTATACCTCCTTTTAGGGTTTGCAGGAAATATCATAATTGCTTAAGCAGAGTGAAATTATTTCAATGTACGATCTAAATTGGGATACACCATCTTGCAGGAGCCTTTATGATTTTACATGTTGGACACTTTTCTTTCTTTCTTGCCGGATTCAAAATCGAAGATTTTCTCAATGGTTGCTTTATAAAAAATAATAGATCATAGTTTGTCAATTCAATTAATCAATTCGAACTAAAATTTATAACATGGATTTTGTTTAGTTAGTAATAGGCCTTTGGTTTGTCGATGTAGTTGAATATTTCTTAATATTCGTTTTAAGAATTAAAGTTTGTCAAGAATAAAATTCTAACATTATAAAAGATGAGGTCGGAATAGTGTTTCTTATAAATTTGGTAGACTAATTATTTCTTCAATTCATTGCTCTTAGTCATAAAATTCAATTGTAAAAATTAAGTTTTAGATCTATTTTATATTACTTTGATATTATTTCTTCATTTTTGATATATTGATTAAATATTAAAATTTTGGCATATAAATGATTATAAAATTTAGGAAAATTTGTTAATGCAATCATACCATTGTATGCTATCTATTGTAATCATTGTGAAAAATTTTCTCAACATTAATTAGTTGTAGGTTTGAACAAAATGAGTAGTTTGATCTATTATTGATGTTGTCATTGATTTTAACAAGTCTCTATATTGTCATTAATGACTAGCTTTTGGAGATTTTCTTTAGTTTTCTATGGAGTGATGCTAAGAGATATGCTCCATAGTTTTATATAGTGTAAATATGTTAACGTGGTTTGGATATGTTGTTAAGTAGTGTTTGAAGGTACCAAAATTTGATATTTTGAGCTCTAGATCACAATTTAGAGGAATTGGTGTTCGCAAGTGTATGCCAATGTTTGAAAATGTTATAAATGGATGCTATGCATTTATTTTCTTGATGGGTTCTTGTATTATGGATTTGAAATTTCACTTAGGATGTTTGTATCCTTACTTAATTTAGTTGACATGAGTTTTTTGTGTTTCAAAGGCATGGATACAAAGTTTGGTGGTGCTTACTCTAGGTTGGGCTAACCATGGGTGTTTACAGTTTCATAATTTAATACTTAAGTGAATGCAAGATGAAAAGTAACATGTATGATGTATATTTTGGTCTCAACTAGGACATGTGTTGTGGTCTATTTTTTCATTCTTTTCCACAATGTGAGTGTTTACATGTCAATCTAGTTTGACTTATATTTGGTTAAGATGCTTCGATAGCTTTGGGAGATTTTGTTAGCATGAGTATGATATAAATAAAGAAAAGATTGTTGAGGGAGTATCTACATGTATGAAGCAAAGGTGTGTGTGTGTGTGTGTGTGTGTGTGTGTGTGTGTACACATGCAATAATATTTTATTAAAGAGAATGTATCTCCTTGTATGTTTGGATATTTATTAGTACATAGCATTGTGATATGAATTGTGGACTTTCATGTACATTTACTACCAAAAGTAATGAACATAATACATACTAACAATATTTCAATCATGTTGCAAAGATAAATTAGTGGTAAAATTTTCTTTTTTATTATTATTCATCTAGGCAGTGAGCATGTGATAGTGAGCCTTCTTTTAGGCAATGAGCTCTCTAGTAGTGAGCCTTTTTGCAGTAAGAATTATTTGCAAAAATCACCTTAATAGATTTATATATACACAAGAATTAATACTCTTTGTGCTATTTTCCCTTTAATATATTTTTTCACATAACATGGTATTTCGTTATGGATGATGGTTCATGTTTTCACATGTTTGATAATATCGAGGAAACTTTTGTGAGGAAGATGAAAGGGACCTGGAATGTAAGATAGGTCAATGTTATGATTCTAGATGTCTTGACAAAATTATAAATAATAATAAGGAAAGGGAAGGAAAGATAGATAAAAAGGCTTATTTTGTTAGAGAAGATGCAAGTAATTGTGATGATGAATCTGATAATGAAGAATAAGATGAATTCCTTTTCTTAGTGATAAAGGAATTGAGCCTTTTTCTACTAATCTTGACAAAATTATGAAAGGAAAATCTCCAGATGGTAGGGCTAAAGATGATGATAATATGGTATCTATTTTTCATGTTAGAAGAGATAGAGATGACTAGCTTGTGGACATTGGATGTTCAAATCATATGATTGGTGACACGATTAGTAATTTTATAAATCTTGAGAAATGTAATGGCAAAGATGGCCAGGTTAGTAAGCTTTTAGAATAGTTTCAATAAGTTTTGGTGAAAAATATAATAATGTCAATTTTTACTATGTGAAAGGCTTGATGCATTTTGAGTGATGGTCAAATGTGTGGGAAAGGATATTATATTTTTTGTCAAGATGGTGGTTTTGAAATGAGATAAAGGCCTAAAATTTTGATTACTACTAGAAAGGAGGCAAATTCTAAAATATTTATCTGTTAAAGACTTCTAGTGGATATTGTTTGATGAATCAAGTCAATAAATTATGGTTATGTCACTAGAGGATATGTCACTCTAATTTTTATAGTTTGGTAAGGATTAGTTTAGTTTAAGATGTGATAAATTTGTTAAAGATTACAAACCCTACTAATATTGTCTACAAAGAGTCAAGCCAAAAAATAAACAAGGAGGACTTTTAAGGTAAAAAATAATAATCTTCTATTAAGATATTCTAATAATTGTACATTGATATTTGTGGTCCAATCAAAATAAGAATTGAAGAACGTGACATACATTTCATACTCTTAATTGATGATTATTTTTGAATGATTTGTGTCACTTCTCTGAAATAAAAATAAGAACCTCTAGAAAACTTTAAGATGTTGAAAGCTATGATAAAAAATGAGATAGAAAGAAGAATTAAATACTTAAGTTCTAATCTAGAGGAAGATAATTTTCTTATGATGAGTTTAAAACTTTTTGTGACAATCTTGGAATATAGATGCATTTTTTTGCTCCTACAAAGTTGCAACAAAATTGATCAAAAAGAAAATTTGCAACAAAATGGTTTGGCTGAAAGAAATAAAAACTAATTTAGGAAGCTTCTAGAACAATGTTTATGGAGAAAATCTATTGGAGAGAAGAAACAAGTGGACTATAGTTTACACACTGAATAGGCTATAGATTAGAATTTTTTTTGAAAAGACATATTATGAACTATAGTATGGAAGGACTCCTATAGAATATTTGAGTTTTTGAGAATAAGTGTTATATGAGAAGAGGTGAAGAAAAATTGGAAAATACTGACATGAGATCTAGTGAAGGTATATTGGTTGGCTATTCTAGAATAGAAAGTATTATAGATGTTATGGTAAAAGAATGAGAATGATAGTTGAAAGTACAAATGTGAATATTTATTATGACATTTTGAAGAATAAAAAATTATAAGTTGGATGTGGATTGGGTGATTCAACTAGAAAAGAGGAAGAAGAGAAGGTTAAAGAAATAATAGAACATAGTGAAATAGAAGATGCTCAAATACTTACTCCTAAAATTCCAAGGTATGTGCAAAAGAATCATTCAAAAAAATAGATCATTGGATACAAGAATAAAGGTTTTATCATATTAAAGTTTCTAAAGAATAAAAGAACTTGTATTTGATTTCATAGAATAATCAAAGACTATGAAAAAAGTTTTCAAGGATCAACACTCATTTAGAGCTATGAAATGAGAACTAGAAGATATTGAGAAGAGTTAAACTTTTAGAATTTTCCCATGGCTAGCATATAAGAATGTAATATATTGTTTATGCCTATCTAGATTGGGCTAGTTGTGTGGATGGCAAAAAAAGTACAATTGGGGACACATTTATCCTTGGATCCTAGATTTGGTTGTGTAGTAAAGCAAGAAATAAGATTCAATATCTTTACCTTTTGCAAAAGGTGAATATATTGGTGTTTTGTCCTATTATAGATAGTCCAATTATGGATGAAACAAACTTTGAAGGATATTGAAATACTATTTGATGGTCCCATTTAAATCTTGCAAGACAATACTTTAGATAACTTGGTATCACATTAAATGAAAAAAATAAATTCAGTTCAATATTAATTTTTGAAAAAGATTATTTTTTAGAATGAGATAAAAATTGATTATGTTCCTAAAAAAGAATGAATTTCTAATTGACATGTCTACCACGGGTATTTCTATGGATACTTTTTAATATATCTAGGAGAGAATTGGGTGTTATTGTCCCTCCCTTTTAGAACTAGATGCATATGGAGATGAATTGGTCAAATAGACTTTATTATAATCTTAAATTGGACTAATAGTGGAGGATTCCTTCTAGGGGGGGCTAAGTGTTGTTGTGAGCTTGTATGAATTCCTTAAGTAGATATGAGCATAATGAGAAATTATCTTTTGAGTTTGGCCTTTGTCATTGATGACAGACATGGAGAATCAATCACAAGAAAGTTATTTGTGGTAGATAATCAAACATGAAAAATTGTACTTGCATTGGTGTGTTTCTATCAATGAAAAAAGAGTTAAATTATTGCAAGCTTGAGAAAAATAGTACCCAGATGAGTTATTGGTGTTATCGAGTTGATGTCAACATGTCTCTTTTGTGAGTGACCAACAATTATAGATGCTCTTGAGTTTTATTTCTAGCAGTATACAGAGATTTGTTCCAATTTTACAATATGTTTTTAATTTAGTGTAGTTTGGATGTGTTGTTAAGTAGTATTTGGAGGTATTGAGTTCAATATTTTGTACTCCATATTGTAGTTTAGAGGAATTTGTGCTTGAGCTAGTATTTGATTGTGTTTGATAGTGTTTCTTGTGAGAAATGAATACTCCACATTTCTTTTCTTGTTGGTTTCATGTGGGTTTGGAATTTCACTTAGGATTGGGAAGTTCTTATCTTCCTTTGATTAAGTTCACATGATTTAAATTAATTTTTTTCGGCTTGGTTACAAAGTTCAATGGTGTTTACTCTAAGTTTGGGAAATATTCTTTGTTTTTAACCACTTTCATAAAATTATTTTGTGAATAAAATATAAAGAGTAACTTATGTGATGTATATTTTGGTCCCAATTAAGATGGTTTGTGGTTCACTTTCTCATTCCTTTTCATTATGTGAATGTTTGGGTTCTAACCATTTTCAAATTATGTTTCTGTTAGGATGTTTAGCTAACTTTGGGATATTTCCTTAGCATGGGGATGATGCATAATTAAAGGATAATTTTTGAGTTTGTGCATATGTGAACCAAAGGGGTGTGCGTGTTTGCATGTGTGTGTGTGTGTGCATGTGTGTGTGCATGTGCATGTGTGTATGTGCATGTGCATATGCGATCAAGATTTGTGAAAGAGAATTTCTCTCTCTATATGCATTCATATGTATTGGTGCAAAGTGTTGTGAAATAAAGGGTTGATAGCTATGTAAAATGACTATCATAAGTAGTGAGTTGAATGCATTCACAAACTATTAGCCAATTTATAGAGCTCAATTGATGATGTATCCTTTCTCTTTTATGCTTCTTCATTTGGGCAGTGAGCCCTCTTTTAGCGAGCCTTCTTCTAGGTAGCCATTAATCAACACCACCCTAATAGGTGCTTGTATATTTTGAGAATCAATCTTCTCTGTGATTTTTCTCTTGACAGGACTTTCTTGGTAAATTTGACATTTCCTTATGTATTCTCTTTTCTATTTTTACATATTCCTTTCATGTTTACATCATTTTATGATTATGTATTTTGAGGTGCTTATATAGTTTGAGAATTAATCTTCTCTAGGGACAATTTCTTTACCCCTAATTGTCGTACGCATTCAACAATATTGCAATATCAAAATTACATTTTTTTAAATCTTTATTTTAATTATGATTTAAGATGTATAAATTAAATATTTAGTTAGAACAAAATATGATAACATTTGTAAATTATATTTAATTTAATCGTAAATAGCTACACTCAATTGCACACATTAGTTGAGATTTTTCTACAAAATAAGAATAATTTGTACAATCTTAATCCTTTAGATCCAACATTGTCAATAAGATTACATCTCTAAAATTTGAATTTATTTAGAAATGAAAATTTTATGACCATTGTCTAAAACCTTTATTTTGTGTTACATTATTTGTTTAGTATTTCTAAGAAGTTTATTAATTAAATTGATCTATCCATTACTATTAAAAAATCTAATTAATTATTATAAGAAATACTCCTATTTTTATATTATTTATCAAATATTAATAAATATTATTATCCTTCTGAGCTTCTTCAAATACTATTCTGACAAGAATAAGTCTTGGGCAATATTGGGGGTTTTCTTCCCCATTCTTTTTCCTTCAGTGTTGAATGGACATAAAACCTATATAAATTCATTTCAAGGATTAAAATAATATAAAGGATTCTAAGCCATTTACCAATAATATTCTTTTTATTATCCTTCTTAAATGCACATTTAATTCCTTTATTGAATAAATAATCAATTATTTGTATTAATTTGTATAACAATATTTTCTTTGTAATATTATTTATGAGTTAATTTAACTAGGGTATGCCCCTTTTATGATGTTATAATAAATGATGTTTGTCCCAGGCTAGACTAGAGGTTTTCTTCTCCGTTCTTTCCTACCAGTGCCCATTTGAACGGAGATACTCTGTTGGTTTTATTAATAAATACTATCAAGGCCTTGGCCGTTTACCGATAAAAAAAATTTAAAAATAATAATAATAATAATCAATTAAAGTGCAGACCACAAATAATTAATTACCTAGTTCATCTAGCTCACTCAATCATGATTCTAGTCTTACTCATCAATCAATTTGAATTAATTATTATTATTTTATTTTATTACATATTAAAATAATGCATAACTATTTGTGCAACATCTCTCCTCGTCAACTTCTTCAATCCTAAGCATTTTCAAGTTCTATAAACTAAACATCACATTTATCATTTTGAGATCACAATTTTTATGCATCTTTTTTTGTTGTGAAATAAGCTCCTACACTCATCACGAGTATACCTTCACATAATGCTTGATTTTAATTATATTTTCTTTATTCATTTAATTTTCAGTTTCTCAAGTTTTAATTTTTCTATATTTTTAATGCATTCAATCTACGATGCCTATGTATTTAATATGAAATTTCTTATATACAATATGCCTATGTAATATGAAATTGCTTATATATACAATTGTTCAACAACACTCTTATTTGTGGATTTCTCCTCTATACCAATGCTTTTAACTATTCATGTTTATTTCTTATGAAGTCAACTTGCTCCAATATTTTTTATTACCTTTACAAACTTCTTTTTTGTATCCTTCATATCGGCGGATCTAAACTAAAGATGCCTTTTTCTAGATTGACTACCCAAAATAATAGCCCTCCTTAGAAGATAAGGTCACAATATAAGGGAATATTTTATTAACCAACATAATAGGACAAAACAGCTTTAAGCATCGTCATTCTGCTATTAATTTTTTGCGGTTACATTTAAGAATAATTCCTTCCGCTTTCAACATCCGGGCACATCCTTCTCTTACATTTAAAAATTTTCTTTGCGCTTTCATATGCTGACATTTCCTTCTCGCTTAAGAGTAGGATAGCTCATTAGTTATTCGAGCGCAACGCGTAGGGAATCAAACCAATTTAATTATATATTTTAATACATCCCTGGTCTCCACGTTTGATCCAAGGTGATCGTTACGTTGATCTAAGGTGATTTTTACGTTTCAGGAACAATACAAACGAGGGAAGAAAATTGCTGGATCGGTCAAGGATCTGTGAATTCCATCGTCTGAATTCAGATACTGTAAATAAACTAAGAATGCGAAAGAAAATACAGAACAGCAAAAACGTATAAACACAGAGTTTATTGTGGTTCATTACAAATCGTGGCTACGTCCACATTAGAACAGAGGAATTATATTAATGAGAAAACCAATCACGTTTACAATACATGCCATCAGCACTTATAGATCACAAATGATCAGCTGAAGAGACAAAATAATATGGAGGGAAAAAACATGTCTGTTGGCCTTCACAATTCAACAATCTCCCACTTGAAGACAACAGATACACTAGCTGATCATCCATTCCCCTGCTCTACATGCTGACTTACTTCTTTTTAACAAGGCCAAGAGAAGTCCTGGCACACTAGTCACACAATATCGCAAAGCATTTTCTAAATTTTAGAATAAGAAAATGTCAAGAACCATTCAAATCAGTTTTTTATTGGGTAGGCAGGCGATGATCTTTGAAATACTCTGTTTTATTTATTTTTATTATTATGTAAGTTATCTAATTTTCTATGCCTTGAGTTCTAATATTTTGATGATAATTTTAATTCAGAAATAAGTCAGGAAGTACTATAAATAATGGAAAAATATTTTTCTTAAAAAACAAAATTCTTAATATAGATCAAGTCAAGTCAGTTAGATTTTATACTAATGTGTAAAAAAATATTTTATATTTTTCAAATTTATATTTATTATCATTTTCTTTCTTTCTTTTACATATTTTTTGAATAGATCATAAGTCTGATCTAAACTAATGATGTAAAACAATAAAAACAATCTTATAAAAATATATTTTATAAATATAATGAATTATGAAAATTTGATATCATTCAATACTGACAAATGATAAAACGATGTTGTAGATTATGGACATTCATTATTTGAATTTACCCTTTATTAAGTGCGATCAACTCCCCATCACATCAACCACATGAGTCTTGTTGTTATTCTTCAAATCACTCTCCATCATTGATCCTCATCTATCGATCCCAACTATCCATCTCTTTTGAACCACCAACCCATATATTCAACCTTCAATCATTTGTATCCCTAGCTCACCTATTTTGTATTGGAGAATCATTATGCTACCAAAATCATGAACACAAACCAAATCTACCATTGTGGACAAATATACTCGATGAAATGAACAATATAGTTGGATTTTTAAAGATTTTGTGTTGGTTTGAGCTCTTTTCATGCATAATTTCGATTATTGCTTTGACTATTTTTTTTGGGTGTTTTTCCTTACCATTTACATTACTATTAAACTCAAATTTCCTTATACATAGTTTCCTAAGAAGATTGATATCTACTTTAACTTATCTACCAAGTAGAAGGTTAAAACATTCTTTGTTCAAACCTTACATAGATTTCTTAGATTATTGTGTTATTTACTCTCTCACATGTCATATTTTCATTATAATTTGTACATTAGCACTTTCAAGTGTAGATACAATATAGTGCACTAGTTTCCATCACCTTGTTAGTCACAAGTAGCTAGGTGTCCTTGTCACTGTGTCAGGTATCCTTCATGTCAGGTTGGATTTTGGGGAAGTGTAAAAGTTTCATGATTGGCTAGAAAAGTGATTCGACAATGATCTCAGACATGATGTGGTCAAGGGAGATAGATGTCTAAAGCTCATGTCAAAATCATCAATAGCTAAATAATTTATGTATTGTAGTTTTTTTTACCATAACATCTTTCGTGAAATAAATACTTTACATATGCAAATTACCTATCATTTGACATATGTACTTAGGTTTTGTGTCACAATATAATACGATGCATCTATTGTGATGTGTTCAAACAAATTAATTTATTTTGCATGACATTGTGTGTAATTATGTAACTAATATTGTATTTAAAATGGAGGTTCTTACAACTACCCAGATTAATGATCTTTCTAGTAATGTTTGAGTTCTCAGGAATTTGATCTCTTTTCTCGTAGGAGAGTGGAAAAAGGGGGAAAAAAAGTTTCCCGAATTTTTTTTTTTTTTCATAGAGGAAGATAAACTTATAAAGGTAGAAAGGGAAACTAGATTGTAGAGGGGGGTTAGGAGTAGTATTAGATATGTCCAACACAACCTTCAACAAAGATAAAATTTTAGGTTTTCCAAATATTAAGGTACAAGCAAGAAGAAGCTTGATAGAGAAAGACATACTCAAAGAATCAATTTAGAAAGGAGGGATTGGAGAATGAACATCAAGATTAGAGAGGACTATCATACTAAGGTATGAACGAGAAGACAAAGGAACCTTGTTAATAGAGCTCCCAATTTTAAAAATTGATCCAAAATAACTTATATTTATTCTTCATGCATGAGAGACAAATCACTTGTCAAAGAACCTACTATTATTCTCACAAGTAATCCTATCAATAATTGAACCATAAGAAAAAGAGAGCTCATTCTCTTGATATAGTGTGTGGAAGTTCTAAAATTATAAAAAAAAATGTTGATAAAATGCATTTATTGAACAAACTAAAACATAAATGATATAAAAAATACACCGAACTATTTTTCCTCCAACACTTCTTAAATTTTATATTTGTAATTTCCCGCATAACCACAGTACATAACAATCATAAGATTTCTTCACTATAGAATTTTACCTCTTCAAATTTACTAGATGAAAATTTGAGTAAGTGATGGTAACTCTTGCAAGATTGACGATTCGTGGCAACACTTTCAAAGACCAATTTCTGAAAGACCAACATCCGCACTTCGAAGATAAGGTCACTATATGAGGGAGTTCTTTATCAACTTAACCAAGGACGAAACAACTGAAAGCATCGGAATTCTACTATTAATTTTGCAGCTTCGTTTTAAATGTCTTCCTTCCTCTTTCATATTTCGACACTTGTTTTACATTTTAAATTTTATATTGGGCTTTGATATGCCGACATTTCCTTCGCATAGGAGTAGGATACTTTTTACGAGCGTAAAGCATAGTGACTCAAATCAATTTGACCATATATTTTTACGTTTGATACAAGGTGAGCCTTCCTTACATTAAGGAACAATACCACCGAGGCAAGAAAACAACTGCTTCAGTCAAGGACGTGTTAATTGCAATATAGCCCAAGTTCACAAATTCACACTATTTTCTAATTTCGCAGAAGAATGTGTGGAGAAACCTCCAAATGAATGTTTTCTCGGGCGTATACCAGCGACGATCTATTTCTGCGTGTAACACAGATCTGAAACGATGGCAATAATACTCGAGCTGGTTTCATCTCTCTGTTGTTCGAGCTCTAATACTTTGAAGATTGTATGAAAAGTTTGATTAATACACACATACATAGAGAGCAACTGAAGCATCATAGAATAATGATAAATAGTAGATCAAGTAATGTCGAACCAGTCAGTTCCTGTATTTGCATGTCGATATATATTAAGAAAATCAAGAAAACAACTCACAAGAAATTTATGAAAGAACCTGTAAAACTATGTTGTGGATGAAGGGCATTCGTGATTTGAACGTTGCCCTGCAAGATATGTGATTACAGTTCTAAAAGTTGTGGTTTTAATGAGGGCGGCAGTGGCCATGAATTGAAGACTACATTGTGGAAGTCCAGGCGGAGGCAGTGTAAAGAGGCAAGCCCTTCCACCCGAGCTTAAGCAAACCACGCTCCTCAACGAGAGAATACCCAAATCCATCCGACGGGAACATGTTCAACAAGAGCTGCGCCTGGGCAAAGGCGTTTCCTTTCATGGAGATCTGCCTGAACCCGAAGTTGTGCAATTGGGTTCTCCAGTTGCCGAAACTCATCTCCCCAGTCCGAGGAGCGAGAATGTTTTTGATCTCATGAGAAAACAACTGCTGCTCCACCAGATGCCTGTCCGTGTTATCGGGGCCAAAGCAGGCTCCAAGCGAGTCAAACATCGCAGAGTAGTAGTGCAAGGCGTCGACAAAGCGTTCGAGAAAAGGCCCGGTGCGGTTAACATCCTGCTCAACCATGGTTACAACCTTGGGTCTGAGGCGGTGCAGCAGACGGAGAGTGGAGGCGTCGGAGGCGGAGACGTCGTAGAGGGAATGGTGAAGCCAGTGAACGGCCAGGGCGTCGCCGTTTCTCACGCCCAGACAGCCCGGGTCGCATTTCCCGGCGGCCTGGGCAACGGGGAGGAACTCGAAGGGCAGGCGGAGAGTCCGGGCAAAGCTGGAAAGACGTTTTCCGGTGGCCTGCAGAGCATCCATGGAGGTTCCCATCCCGGTGATTCTGACATGCGGGCAGCCGCCGGGGCGGGCAGCGAGGATGTGAAAGAGGGCAGGCCATTGGAGGCCCTGCATTATATCCAAGTCGATAATGTGCACCCTCCGCTCGCCCTCGAATGCCTCCAGGATGGCCTGGTTGGACGTGAAATGCGAGAACTTCACGAACGGGGAGATCCCATTGAACGCCTGAAACGCCCCCAACATGTTGCCGTAATTCACACTCACCACCGCACATCTCTGCGCCTCCTCCGACGAACTCACTACGCCCAAATAGGAACTCACCACTCGGTACGAAATCCCCTCCGCGAAATATGCCGCGACTCGCTCCAGGCAATTTCCGTATGGGGTTGCGAGTTCCACGAGCTGAGGCAGGATCGCGCTTGCTAACTCAATGTTGTTCGCCGAAACGGCCTCTGCGGTCTGTAGCAGCAGGGACAGCAAGTGCAGCCCCTCGTCTTCACCTCTGTCCCTCACATTCACATTCCCCTGCTTCATCACTCTCAAATCATCTGATCCCCTCGGAATGTCCCCCAAATCTCCTCCATGAAACTCCTCAGAGCTCGTGTAGCAAGAGGAAAGAAACCCAGATTCCATGGCGGACGGAATCTGTAATGAATCCATTACAAACCTCTCAGAATCACACCAAACAGAGTCCCCTGCCTCTGCAAGATTGTATTCGTGGCTTTTGGGGACCGAGAAGACAACTGGGCTTTCTAAATTAGACGCCCACATCGGAGGATTAGCACAAGGCGATCCAAACGACAACAATTTATCTGCAGTAGGAGGAGGAGGAGCAATATAGTCCCAGCAAAAGCTTGCTTGTTCGGTCGACCAGGAGCTGGAGCTGGAGCTTGGGGCGTTAATGGTGGCCGGTATTGGTCCCTCCTTCGACTTCGACTTCAATTTCCTGCTACACCCGAAGGAGTCGACTCCAAAATCCGGCGTTTTCGTCATTGTTGGAGAAATCCCAAAAGCCGGAGCCGAGCGACTTTGATCTTGGTATATTTCCGACGATTCCGTGTAACTTGTCATTCTCACGACTTGGGTTTCATATAGAAAAAGAAGAAAGTATTAATCTTTGTCGAGCAAGATCCTAGCGGGCAAAGAAGGGAGAAACGTATTAAACGTTTGGATAATGATTAAATTTGGTACTTCCATTGGTAGGGTAATCAGATTTTCCTAATTATTAATGCGGCACTGCAGTGAGAAAGACACCTTATATTTATGTATTAATTGAGGAGAAAATGGGGGTGGCTAATCTTTGGCCTTGATGCAGGACAGACGCAACCACCATGGGCGTCTAAGTTGACGTGGAACGCTTATGTAAAATCAAATCATAATACGTCCACCGTAACTTCCTTTCCGGAGAATCTACCAGTCTCCCTCATAGCACTCGTTGATTCTATTATTTAAACAAGTGTGGGTGTAATTTACTTGTGAAGGTTCATATCTTCGAGCTTACAAGTCGAACCTATGGTGACACCCATAGAAATTATGATCGACCCTTGTATAGGAGGGTAAGGATTGCATTGAAACATCAGTTCTTACGTAGTGATACATTAATTTATATTATATATCATATATCATTATGATGAAATGGATCAGGTTGACGATCTAAATATTTCATATAATTGAAATTAGAAATGTACAAAAATTAACATTATGTATTTTGGAAATTATATGATTTATATATGTTTGTGTGTGAGTGAGATGTAATACAATTTTAGAGGATCATAAATGATACGCTACTTTAACTTATACTAGCTCTTGCACTCTAAAAAGGTGCCATGGTTATTTAGATAGGAAGATATATTCGGATAATATTTTGAAAGGTGGGAGAGGGGGAGGGGGAGAGTGTTAATAAGCTAACTAATAAATCTTCCAAAACTTACATCAATCAAAATAGACAACTACAAATTACTAATCAAATCACACAAGTGAAATAATTTTGTATAAAGCACTCGATTCATGGAAGACTATAAACATTTTGACAACAAGATCTACTGTACCTCACTAATGCCTTTATTGTCATAATATGAATGATGTCTTTGCACCTTTTTCTCAGGTAGTATTAAGTGGAGCATGCATGCCACGATGTGTTGTTTATTATCCAAGTCAAAGTGACAAACTTGGCTGAGTATAAGTCCTCTTCCATTGCAATGGTAATAGTGGTGGCTGAAGGTCTTTTTTCCACCACTAACACTGACATATGAAGATCGGTTAGGAGCTATATTTGATCCATGAGGCTATGTTGATGAACTTCTCCACAATGATACAAGAAAAGTCCATTTCCAGCAGGATTCTCTTCAACGACATTAATTAATTGTAATGCTCTTGATATAGAGGCATGTTTATGTTGCTAACAAGTGTTGCTTGGCCCATTGGCAATGACGTGTCGTATGAAAACTTCCTTGTAGTTTTACTTTATCCACTTTGTATCTGAGCAATGATTTGGGGTTTTCTTTTCTGATTCTTTCCTCTTTAAGCTCTTAAATCAAATTTTACTTTAATATACTTGTCACCTGCCACATTCGCCTAAAAAAAAACTAATTTTTTTTTTTGTAGTGCTCAAATGAAGGACAATACAATTACAAATAACTAATCAAATTCACACAAGTGAAAGAATTTTGCAATGCTCAAATGAAGGAAATTACAACTACAAATAACTAATCAAATTCACACAAGTGAAAGAATTTTGTAGCGCTCAAATGAAGGAAAATAACAAGTATTAGCAAATAGGACATATATTTGTTGGTAAAATGTATAAAATATTAGCGTGAATGCACGAATCTGTGTCATCTTTGGGGCTAACTTGACCGATCTAGTTGGAACTCATTCAATTGGATCGATTTTAGCCAGAAGGGATTCAATTGGATCTATGTCATGCCTACTCGGATCCACGTTGTGTGTACGTGTGCAAGGGGTTTTGGCCAAAACTAACTTGATCGAACCCCTTTTGATCAAGTTGGATTCTCTCAGAAACCCCCAAAATTATATAAGCAACAAAAAGAGTAATGTGCGACTCATTTGAATAGAACAACTTGCTAGGATTGTAGAGCGGGTAGGGGCTACATGGGCATTTTAGTCGGATCGGGTACATCAACATTTTTTTACCAATATTTTAATGTGTTTTATGTTTCTTAGTTATAGATTAGTTTAAAATAATAGTTTTTTAATATTTTATTATTTTAAATAGTTAAAATAAAATTTAATTTTATACATATACGTTTTTAAATACTGTATTAATTTTTACAAAAATATATGTAATATTTTATTCTAAGTTTGTGTAATATTATATAAGTTAGAAAATATTTTTAATTTAAATAAAATTTAGACAATATTGGAAAAATTAGATAAATTGTAAAATATTATTTCATTATTGGTAGATGAATAAGAAATTTTTTTGTTCATTATTGTTAGAAAAATATTTAGAGAAAATATTAGAAAAGTTAGAAAATTTTACTTTGTTAATGTTAGAAAATATTAGAAAATGTTAGACAACTTGATTTAGAAAATACTACTTGAAATATTATAAAAATAAATACAATGTAGAAAATAATAGAAAATTTTATGTAGCATAAGTAAAACTCTAACATTGAACCAAATTAAACTGATAATTAAAACCCTCACATTGAACCAAATCAGACTCCAACATTGAACCAAATGTGGCATAAGTGGATGGAGTGGCCATGGGCTCACCCCTCTCTCCACTTGTCGCCAACCTTTATATGGAACATTTCGAAGACATTTCTCTGCATTCTTTCCCTCTTAAACCTAAATGGTGGAAGCGTTATGTTGATGACACCAACGTCTGTTGGCCCCATGGCCTTGAAAAGCTTGAAGAGTTTCATGCGCATCTCAATAATGTGGCTTCTTGCATTTCATTCACCAAAGAGGTTGAATCTGCTAAGTGCTTACCTTTTCTTGACATCTTGATTATCAGGAAACCTGATGGTACCTTAGGTCGCAAGGTTTTCAGCAAAGCCACTCATACTGATCGCTATCTTCATGCTGCTTCGCACCACCACCCTAGCCAAAAAGTGGGCATTATAAAAACCCTAGCCTTGAGAGCCTTCCGTATTTGCGATGAAGACAACTTAGACCATGAGCTCTCCCACCTTCGCAAAGTCTTCAAATGGAATGGCTATTCACACAAACAAATCTCTCAGGCTTTCAACCTTGCTAGGGCTTTCTCTCACTCCTCCTAGCTCCCTTCCTCTTCTCCCCCAGACCCTTCTTCATTTGTTTCTCTTCCTTTCGTGGCTGGAATCTCTCACAAGATCACCAAGATTCTTACCAAGTATGGTTTGCGGGTGGCTTTTAGACCCTTGACCACCTTGAAGAATTGCAACCCCTCACTCAAAGACACCAGGGATGTCTTCTTGGAATCTGGTGTCTATAAGGTTTGGTGCTCCTGTGGCACTCCTTATATAGGTGAAATAGGTTGATCATTCCACACCAAGATCAAAGAACATGTTGCAGATATTAGGCATGAACGAGTGGTCAAATCAGCCTTGGCAGAGCACTCTGTTGCCACTAATCATCATATTTTCTTAGAGAATGCTCAAATTATGTTCAAGGAAGACAATTTCTTCAAGAGGAAACTGAAGGAGGCTATTGAAATCCTTAACAACCCTTCTAACCTCAATCACGATGACTGTTGGAACTTGAGCACCTCTTGGCATCCTTTGTTATTTTCCCTCCTCCTTTGCCTCGTGGTCTTTCCTCCTAGCTCAGGTTTCTTTCCTCCCTTTCTCTTCTTTTCTCTCTTGGCTCCCCTCTGCCCTCCATCCGTGGAGTGCCCTCCCTTTTTTTGTCCTGGTTTCCCCTCCACAACCCCCCCCCTTACCCCTTGCTTTCCCAACTCCTGGTGGGTGCTTGTCCCCATCTCCTCGCCCTCTCTCTCTCTTTCTCCCTCTCCCTCTCCCTTTGTTACCCTGGTTTAAGTTTTTTCTTTTTTGTTCCTTTTTTCTTCTCACTCCTTTGCCTCTTCGCCTTCTTGTTTTGGTCTTCTTTTCCCCATTCACTTTTTTCTTTTATGGTGGTTTCCCCCCTTTTTTCACCCTTTGCATTTTTTAGCGCTTTATTTCTCTTTTTGTTTATATATATATATATATATATATATATATATATATAATTTATTCATTTTTTCCTTGTAGATTTATTAAGGTATTTTTGTGTTTTTATTTATACACTTTTATATTTACTTTTTGGTTTTTATTTATCATTGCTCCCTTTATTTATTCTTTTATTCTTATTTTATATTTTTGCCACTTTATTTATTTATTTATTTTGTATTTTCTTCCTCCCCTTTATTTATTTTATATTTAATTTTGTTTATTTTGTTCTTCTTTATGGCTCATTTATTTATTTTCTTACTCTTAGCTCCCTTTTTCATTTTGTTTCCCTGCCAGTCCTTTTTTCTTTTTTTGATCTTCTTTATTTATTTATATATGACAACTTTTTAGTTATACTTTCTTCTTATTAGTTTTTTTTTTTTTTTCTTTATTTTTTCTTTTCATTTATATTCTTTTTCTTTTTTATAATCTAGTAGGTTTTTTCATCCTATTTTTTACTTTATTCTTTTTATTCTTTCTTATTCATTTTTTTGGTTTCTTCCCCCCCCCCACTTTTTATTATCCTATTTAATTTTTATTTATTTAGTTCTTCTTTATAGTTCCTTTTTATTTTCTTTCTCTTTGCTTTCCTTTTTCTTCTGTTCTCCCCTTGCTCTTGCCCTTTTTCTAGTTTTTAACCTTTTTATTCTTGCTTTTATTTATTTATATTTATTCATTTCTTATTTATATTCTCCTTCCTTTTATTTTATATTTTTTTGCTCTTATATATATATATATATATATATATATATATATATATATGTATTCCTATCATTTTTATTTTTTAATTCTTTTTATCTTTCTATTTTTTATCTTTTTCTTTTTAAAAAATCTAGTAGGTTTATATATGTTTATATTCTCTCACCTTTCTCTTCTTCTTTTTATTATTTTTATTTTTGTTTCTATAATTCTATTTATATTTATACATTTTACATATATTTATATACTCTTTTCCATTTGGATATTTTATACCTCTTTTTGTTCACTTATATATATATATATATATATATATATATAATTTATTTAATTTTATTTCTATTCATAGTCTTTCATTTTTATTCTTTCTTCATAGTTGTCCTCTCTTTATTTTTATTTTTATTATTTTTATTCCGTCTTTTTGAGTCACTTTGTTGCATTTGCCTCTGTTTCACTCTCTTTCTTTCATGGATGCATCATTCATCCTTTCCAATTGACTGCCCCTTCTCTTGTTTGTTTCTTTTTTCTTTAGTTTGTTTACATCTCATTCTCTTCGTCATCCATGTCTCCTTACTCTCTGTGCCCATTCCATCTCTCCTTTCTCTTTTTATCCCCACTCATAGATCTGCTTTCCATATTTTTTCTCTCATTGACTCTTTGGTATCCTGATGATGGATCATGTAGTATGATCCAAAACGTTGATGAAAAAATTCTTACACAATCTTTCCCAGAGATCAATATGCAACAAACTCCAACTGTTATATTGAACCTAAATAAACTCTAACTGAAAGCCTAACATTGAATGTAATAAAACTCTAACTAAAATTCTCACATTGAACTAAATTAGATTCTAACTCCTACGTTGAACCTTAAACCGTAACATTGTTCACCTAATGAAACTCTAATTGCTAACCTTGTCTCACTAATCCCAAACTCCATCTCTCTAATCCCTAACCTTCTCTCTCTCTCTCTCTCTCACACACACACACACACACACACACACACACACACACACACACACACACACACACACCCACAGACCCACATACCCACCCCAAGTTCCTTTATCTCTAACTTCTAATACTGAAATTAAAATGTATTATATTTAAGTTTTATTTATATGTTTTACAACATGACTTAAATTGTACTTAATTTTTTTAATTAGATTTGTTTAAAAATATGCATTTATTATGTTTTAATTAAATTAGTTTTTAAAAACAATGTACACACACACACACAAACAACATCTAGTGGTAGTGATTTTGGAGAGGCCAATGTACATGGTCATTCACGTAATGGATCATCACGTAGATCTACTAATACTATCCAAGATAGGCAAACACTTTTCAATGAGACTTTCCAGTGCTTATAGAGCACACTTGATGTCATTGATCATAGTTTATAAGCTTTACCTACCCTACAACATAGGGACAAGGTGACTACGATTAGAGATGAGTTGATCAACATGATCAACATTGTTTGGGGTTTTAACCCTTATGCTAGTCCAAGTTTGGACACATTTTATAGAACTCTCTCCCATAGTGTCAGTGGTGGAATGGGGTGGAGAGAGATAGATGATATGGTCTCTATAGAGAATGTGAAGAACATTTTCCCATATTTTTGACCGTTTAAAATGATCAAAGGGTACCATGCTACAAGGTGTACTGACCCATTGGTGATTCCTTTTATATCCTCATTCGTTGGTTGCACATCACTTGTGGCGCTAAAAGGATGAGTTCCCCCTCTATTTATACAAATAATTAATTTCATAATTTCATCTACATCATGACATTGACTATATAGATATCCCTAGCCATGTTGGGTAGGGTTAGGGTAGGTTTTTAAATAAATTCAAACACCCTGGTACGTTGATGCCCATTAATAAATAAACATTGATTGATCCAAACCTCTTGGTAGTGCCAAAATGGTTGGAGTTACCTATAGCTAAAGATAGAGTGATAGATGATACACAAAGAGTTGTGTATGATAGGATTACCACTATTACAACCAAAGTGCATGAGATTTCTACTGACATGATCACAAACAACATCTACAAGTGGTCATGATGGTGCATTGTCTTTAGTGGGAGATATGTATCACAAGGTTTACATACCATCTCCACTAGAGGTGTCAACAGAGTCTTCGATAGACCATTTGAGGGTTATGAGCACATGCTTGTCTATTGGTCTTCTTCTAGCCTATTGAGCTATTCACTTGTTGACTGAATAACCTCTTAGTGTAGTGTCATCATATGTGATTGGTATCATCGGTGGTAGGTCAAAGGCATAGGGTGGTCATGGATAGGAGGACATACCTATAGCAGCTACAACTCCACCACATACTATAATTGATAAGGATACAACCTTCTTACCCAGGAAGTTTTAGATCTCCCTTCTTACCCACCATGATGATCACTATTCACAAACATGCCCATATATCCTTTTCTCAACATTCCAGATATGACCTTTAGTGATGGTGATCTCAATGACATAGGTAGACATATATTTGTGATGACGATGTCATATGGAGACCTAGAGACACCTACTCATCTTGTGCAACATGAGACACATGTAAAAATTTAGAAACATGTCTATTTAATTGTCTATTGATCTTCTGTTTATTTATTTTTATAATATTTAATTTAATAAAATATAAATTTTAATAAATATGATTTTTTTTTTTCTCTTATATTACATATAAGTTGCATCTATAACTTAGGAGGGTGGAGATATATATAGAGAGAGAGGTCTGACCACCCTAGTCATCCCGAGTCATAGGTACATTTTTTGTGCATAAGTTACTATTTAGAAATAATTTATTGCATATATACACATGTACATGATACATTTATTCTTATATTGCAAATAGGGTTTGAGATCTCACGGTGATCAATCACATCATGTATAACAACATGATCATGTTTGATATTTATACATGTTATATACATGAATTTGGATCATATGTTTTAGATGTTTGATATTTATACATGTCATATTGAGATTTTGGATCATATGTTTTAAATGAACTTGATATTCATTTACTATAATATCATTTACATATATTAAGCTGATAGGCTTATATGTGGGAGCTCCAGAAAAAAATATAGTTTTTCCAAATAATTGTCATCCTTTGCTTGAACTTTAATTTTCTGGTTATGATTTGTTTCCATTCTTATCCCTATTTATTCTTAGAAATTTTTTTATTTTTAGAATCTTCTATAATTGCCTTTCTCTTGTTCATTTTTTTGGTAACAAGAGAAAGACTTAGCATGATGAGGAAGACAACTTTGTTTGGTGTATATTCAGTTTAATTTTTGTGTATACAAATCACTACTCCCTATTTAGTTTAATTGTTTTGTATATAGATCACTATTCACTTCTCCATGTTCTTTTGATTTACTAGCTTCATTAATGATATTGTTGATTCAATGGCTTGGGAACTCTTGATAATTTCCAACTGCTAACTATGCCTTTGCATATTGACTAGGATACTGTTTTCCACTTATTGAATGATAATTTATCAGTTTTCTGGCTTAGTCCCTATATGGTGCAGTTTTTGAATTCACCACTGGTATTCCTATTCATATCTCCCTTGTTCCACACAATTTCCCTACCTTAGATTTAATGATTGTGTGAGTTGCTAATTTTTTGATCTTTTAATGAAGGCCATGTATGAATCTATAGTCTTGATTGTTGACTATTAACTTATTTTTCATTTGGTTCTTGTTATTATATCCTCTCTCTTAATCATTTGCATTTTCCATAAATTAATTGTCTTCTGATCCATGCAACAATCACTTCCTTGTTCGATTTCAGTCATATGAAAAAGAATCATTCTAATGTCCACCTGCAATGTCTATTCTCTACTATTTCATTGGCATAATTTTTAAATTATTCTTTCTAAATATTTTCTTCTCCTCCATCATGCAATGCATTTGATCTTTATCTTACATTTTTAAATTTTTAGGATAGCTTAGTTCTTAAGTTTCTTATTTATAATTAAAATTTTAAGGTTAAATATGATGTTATATTTTGTTGAGGTGTATGAAATAATTCTATTAAAATTTAGATTAAATAGTTATATAAGAGATGTTTTATTAATTTCTTAATATGATATTAAATATTTTGTTTAAATATAGGTAAGAGCCTACAACACAATGGTAACTTGCAAACCTCTCATTGGGGAGGTCTTGGGTTCAAAATTGCTCAAGCTTATCACATAATAATAATTAATCTTCAAAAATAATAAAAAATAAATGATAAATAATCAAGCCTTTCGATTACCTATCAATTTTTTTTTTTTTTTTTTTGTTTAAATACTTTTATCTTATATGAGATAACATTCATAGTTGAGTATTAGTTTAATATCTTTAAAAACAATTCTGACAATTTTAATAATTCTCAATTTTTTTTTTTTGTTTAAATACTTTTATCTTATACGAGATAACATTCATAGTTGAGTATTACTTTAATATCTTTAAAAACAATTCTGACAATTTTAATAATTCTCAATTTTTTGGCATAACATAGTTGTATGTTTTTTATTTTTGTTGACATGTAGAAGGAATGTTTTGTTAGCATTTTAACATGTCATACGGTTTGCTAATATATATATATTTTATTCAATTAGAGTAACCATAGCCTATATTACCAATTTCAGTGTCAAAATTCTTAATGACTTATTATGAAAAATATTAGATTTTAAAATAATAAATGCCATTAGAATATGATCAACTATCTCTGACATTTCTTTTGTTAAAATTTATTCAAAATTAATTAGACATATTAAAATCTTATAACTTAGATAAAGAATTATTTCCTTTAAAAAATAATTTTGTCATATATTATCTCCTTTCTTTGTTTGTAAAGAAGAAAATAAGATATTTTTGAGTCTAATTCGATAAAAATATTTTTTCATTTAGAAAATCTTTAAAAATATCATTATTATTATTATTTTTAAAATCTTTAAAATTGATATATTTTTCTAAATATTTTAAATTCAAAATTCAAAATTAAATGAACATGTATGATATAAATAATTATTAATAAAAAAATATTCAACATTTTTTGTAAATTATATATTAATAAAAATATTCAACATTTTTATAAATTATATATTAATTAAGAAATATTTATATTAAACTCTATGATATACTATCAAAATAAATACATAAATATAAACTATCGGCTTATCATTGCAAGCACAAAAATATGTAGTTGCTTGTACTACTTTTTTATTGTATTTTTTCTTATAGACACACCTGTTATTGGGACATTTTACATTTATGGTCCACATATTTGACATATGAATGATATTTGAATGAGTTGTCTAACAATTTACATTTAATGACATATTTGATATTCATTTGTTATGTACATGCTCTTAGAAATTTATATAGAATATCTTTTAGATTAATGTGCATACATATTTTAGAAATCTCTACATATTGTAAAGATAAATTTACATGTTGTAGAATTTTATAACAATATGTGTGTTGGAAATTTGTATAGAAAACATTTTAGATAAATTTACATATGCTAAATTTACAATTAGGTAAAGTCTTAAATGTACAATTAACTGGGGTCAGTAAACATATACAACAAGTACATACATCAACAATATCAATTTAAGAATATGCATACAATTAATATAAGAAACTCTCTCACACACACACACACGCACATGCGCACACACGCACGCGCGCATGCACACACACACACACACACACACACACACACACACACTTGATATATTCATATGAATTGTAAATCTATTGATAAATAAACATAAGAAATGTATACATAAGTATGCATGGCACATAAAAATTGTGCACCTATACATATAACTACTTCATCTAAAAAAACACCTATATCTATATTTATACACTTAAGAAAATGTAAAAAAATGTATGTATTAAGTAATGACACGCATATTTAAGAAATATGTCTATATCTAGACATGTGTACATATTTAAGAAATACATATGTATGTACACAAATCTACATAACAAATCAAAATAAAATTCATACACCTGTCTAGACATAAGAAATAATGGGATTACATATTGAAAAAAAAAAATAAACACGCAGATATATTGAATAAGCAATGAGATCATCATGTATACTATTTAAAAGTATGTACACATGTATAGCTAATTTGTACATGTGTAGATGAAAGTAATATAGATATATAATAAATGTTAGAAATGTTTAGAATAATTGAGAGGGGGGGGGGGGGGGGGAGGGGGGTGGTGAATCAATTACTCAAGGTCTATATGTATGACTTGAACAATTAAACATTAAACACATCAATGTTCTATTGATCCCGCTTATCCCATTGTTGCTTAGTCACTACTATAAAACTGTCATAAACTTAACTTGCATTGCAAAATGAAAACATCATTACATGTAAAACATTCATCACATTTGACATTAGAATTATACATGGAAAACCAATTTGGGAAAAACCACCAACAAAATGTCACTCTTTGTCACTCTTTCAAAGTGAGCTTTGTTAGGAGCCAGCCCTATTAAAGGTTACAATACATATTGTTTTTTATTAAGTAAAACAAGTTTTTTATAAGAGTTCCTGAAACCCACTAGTTAACAACATAAAAAAACTAACATTTTAGGTCTAGCTACCAAGCAATAGATAAAACAACAGCCCTGACCCGACCAACAAATGAAAGAAAAAACCAAAAGGCCAAAAGCCAAGGAACAAGTAAAATCTAGCAAGTGTGCTTAGGGGACAAGTTCTTTAGCTAGCTCCTATTTCTTTAACTCCATCTCTTCCTTGGCCTAAGCCTCATCGGTCTTTGAGTGACTATCATCCTAAGAATCCACCTCTTCCCTCTTAAATGTGACTTGGCTAGAAGATTTAATCACCCTATTAGGATCAACCTTGTAAGAGGACCTTGATCATTCCATTTAGAATGTCACCCAATTAAAGGATTTACACAGACTATTAACTCTTCAAATGACTATTAGATCAACCTTGGTTAAAAGTATTTCAATACAAACTATTTACAAACATAAGAAAGAAAACATTAGGTTTTGATTTGTGTGATTAAATCTCACTTTTGTTGGTTCAGATCTCTGTTCAGTCCTTATGTTGGTTAATTGATAGGCCTTTCATTTTCATCTTGATCTTCTTGGACACCCTTTAAGCAATCAATCTACTATTCTCATCAGAACTTAAGCCTTTTGCTCAGATTCACTTATCAACAACAATATATGCAAGATTTCTATTTAGCTTCACATCCACTCACTTGTGTGTTTCTGATCAACGTTGCTCTATATGATTTCCTTCACATACAAACTCGTACTTCTTGATCCTCTGTATCTTCATGTGTGTGTGCTCACTTTTTTTTGGCTCTATACCTCCTTAAATAGGTAATCTATATTTTACCATTTTCTACATCCATTGTAGATCTTAGGGTTTATGATCAGATTAAACTCAATTCAATGTATCTATACATCTTCTTGATCATCCTCTAGAAACTTCTTTAGAATCCTTCTGTTAGGTCTTTACCTAATCACCACCTTGAATTTAATGATCCAACTCATCAATCTAATCTTCAACACATTTTACATCTCCCAAGAAATCAATTAAGTTAACTTGACCATATGGTTCCTTTGAATTTGATCTTTTATTGTCACTCAACAATTACTAAATTCTAACATTCAGTCAACACTTAAACTCTTGGTCATTGTTTAAACTTTCTGACTTGGCATCTACTAACTTTCTTGATCAATGGTAATGCTTGGTCGACACTAGATTTTCTTGCTACCAACTGTGGCTTGGTTGACACTAGCATTACTTGGCACTCCTTAGTATTTAATCTTTTTCTTGGCTTGGCTTAGCTTTCTTCACATGACTAATTACTTTGTTTTATCAAAGTCTATCTAATCAAATATTTATTGTAGCTTCCTTTTCATAACTTCAACCTTTATCTAGGTTCTATAGTTATGAGTAACTCTCAAATTATCTTCATCAATCAAATAGATATGACATCTATATTAGGTACTAATATGTCTCATCCATAGATTTGACATCAATGACAAAACAACAATTGTTCCAATTGTAAGTTTCCAACAATCTCTTTCTTTGGCATTGATGGAAACATCTAAAATATCTAAAGTACTAACAATAGCATAGTTACCATACAATCCAAAATATTTCACTTCCATGAGTGACCACTATCCTTAGTTTCATTCTAATTCTCATCCATTCAAACTTTCAAACTCCCTCTATCATTTTTCTCATTTTCATGATTCTCTCCCTTTGAGCTTTATCTTTCTGTTCTCAACAATTCTTGTGACTTCTTAATAATTTCTCTCTTTCACCTTAGTTTCTCAATAATATCTCCCTCTTTGACAAAAATGCCAAAAATGTGTAGCTCTCTCAACATCAAATTCTTCATACATCTAAATTATGTATATTTTACATGTCTGGCTAATACTTGTCATATGTCTTTGATTGATCTTGTATGTTGTACTAAAGTATTATACCTTAGGCATGTCTCAAAGTAGAGCTATATTGTACCACTATGTAAAATATGTTGTGTAGCACATGTGATGCAATGCATCTTGGCTTCTTAATGAGCCTTAGTTAGGGCAATGACCCCTAATTTACCTCTAAATTTACCTCTAAGATATTCATGAGCATCTTTGGGTAATGGTTTTGTGAATATATCAGTAATTTGTTCCTTTGTATTCACACATTCTAGCTTCACTTCTTTGTCTTGAACTAATTCTCTCAAGTAGTGATATTTGACAGCAATGTGCTTTGTCTTAGTGTGCATCACTAGATTCTTTGAAATATTAATAGCACTTGTGTTATCACAATAGATAACTACTGGATCTATAATCTCTTCTTGCATGCCTTTCAATAATTGCTTAATCCACACTATATTTGAATAGTTCATTGTAGTTGCCTCATACTTGGCTTTAATTGTTGATTATGAAATACAATTTTGTTTCTTGCTTTTCCATTATAACAATCTTTTTCCTAGAAAGAATGCACCTCCACTAGTGCTTTTCCTATCATCAATATTTCTTTCCCAATCTGAGTAAGTGAAAATATTCAATTCAAATCTATCACTTCTCTTGTAGTGTAATCCATAATATTCTATACCTTTTAGGTATCTCATTATCCTTTTTATAGCCATCATGCGATTCTCTTTAGGATTTTCTAAAAATCTAGCAACTATCCTAACTACCAATGCAATATTTGGTTAGCTGTGAACAACATATTGCAACTTTCCTATCATGGATCTATATAGGGTTTGGTTCACATCAAGAGAATCACTAGTCTTAGATAACTTATGTCCTATAGACATAAGTGTGCTTACTGGCCTTGAATCTTCTATTCCAAAGTCTTCAATATTTCCTTGATGTATTCAGTTTATAAAATGGAAATACCAAACTTCATTTAGCACACTTGTAATCCAATAAAGAATTTGATCTCACCAAACATAGAAATTTCAAATTCCTTTTTTCATTTTAGAAGGAAATGATTTACATAATACTTCTCTTCCTCCAAATATGATATCATCAACAAATATCTTAGATATCTAGTACTTCATTGCTCTTTCCATTCTTTAAGTATAGATTATTTTTATAATTTTTCTCTCAAAATCAAATTTCACTAAATAGTTATGTAACTTCTCATACCATGCTCTTGGTGCTTGCTTCAATCCATAAAGAAATTTTTTTATTTTACATAGCATTTTCCTCTTATCTAGATCTACAAATCCTTTAGGTTGTTCAATGTATACTTCTTCCTCTAGTATACCATTTAAAAATGCAGATTTGAAATCCATTTGATATACCTTGAAATTCTTGTAAGATGAGTATGCAAGTAGAGTTCTAACTCCTTCAAGTCAGGCCACAAGAGAAAAAGCTTCTCCATAGTTGACTCCTTCTTGTGCATAACCCTTGCATACTAGTCTTGTCTTGTTTCTTCTTACTTCAACATTTTCATTGAGCTTGTTACTAAAAACATGCTTTGTCCCAATGACATTTTTGTCTTTAGGTCTTGACACTAAGGTCCAAGTGTTGGAAATGTATGTGGGCCCAAGTGACTGAGAGGAGGAAGGGGGGTGAATTAGGAACCAATAAAACTTTAACTTATATTCACCAATTAATCCTTCATAAGCCATTCTGATCTAATTGCATATATGAATGACTAAAAGAAATAAAACATTCATAAAACTTGACACAATATTTGATAACATAGAAACCTTTCAAATAGAAAGTAAAAATGGGGTGGGGATGATACCCACAAGCTTTATGACTATAGTATAAAGTTGGCTTGTTAAGGCTTACAATGATCACTTCTAGTGATCTACCCTATTAGGAGCAATAAGGACTATTAGATCCACCTTGTGGAAGGTTTTATACAATAAAATGAAGTATGAACTTGGTTAGAAGATATAGCATAAGACTATTAAATCCACCTTACCAGAGGATTTGATTGATGCAGATGTTAGGATGAACTAGTAGTTGATCTTTGATCTACAACTTGATTTTATGTATGAGATTCCTTTGATGAAAAATAATCAACTTGCTATGATAGATGAGACTCTTCTTTCCCTTATACTACTTGTAGCCTTTTGTCTTTTAATTTTCATTCATTTTTCTTCTTACTTGTTACTTACTCTCATTTGGATATGATAATATGTATTACATATATACCAATCCAATTAATTATCTTCTAGAGCTGGCTACAACACCATCAAAAGCACTATCAACTCGAAAAGATTTGGCATTTTTTTGACATTGGTGCTTAGTCCACATTGATCACTTAGGAGTAGCATGAACTCATTTAGCATTGGTTTACTCGGCGAATATTGGACAATTTAGTAGACACTAAAGGGCTCAGTTAACACTGTAGCTTGGTCAACATTACCTTCATTCTTCTTCGTTAACACTGCCAGCTCGGTAGACACTGAAGAGCTCAGTTAACAATACTTCCTACATGGTTTTCACTGATAAGCTCGGTAGACTCTAAGAAGCTTGATAGACACTTCTATCTCATTAATGTGAGGCTCAGTAGCAACTATAATGCTCAGTAGCAATGTAATTAATCAAAATGATTAAGTGTTTAGTCACTAACTAACAAATGATTTGACCATCAAGTCAACAATCTCCCCATTTGTCATTAGTGACCAAAACACTTATCATACCAAAATTTTGAATACTCAAAATATAAGTTGAAAGTCCCCCTATCAATATGCTTGGGTATGCAACTTAGTTTTGACTATTGTGCTAGCAACTCAAACAACACTAACTCTATTTTTGAATTTTGAAAATTATTTTTATAGCTCAGCTATACATAAATTTATTTAAAGGGAGATACTACTGAGTTTCTAGTATATGTAACTAACCTTGGGAGAAAAAGACATTAAGTCTAGAAGAAGTTATGCAAGTTTTGGTGATGATTGTTCTAAGATAGAGTTTATAGAAGCATGCTCCGGTAAACTTGTTATATCTCTTAGCAAAGTTGTTATTCTAAGAATCAAGGTTAAA
The DNA here is from genome assembly GCA_028749045.1 of Cupressus sempervirens. Taxonomy (NCBI): domain Eukaryota; kingdom Viridiplantae; phylum Streptophyta; class Pinopsida; order Cupressales; family Cupressaceae; genus Cupressus; species Cupressus sempervirens. The sequence goes on along the minus strand of CM053784.1, from coordinate 524,852,440 downwards.
GGCATGTTGATGATGTCATGGCTAAGCTTTCTCATCATAATATTACATGTATAGAAATTTATTCAAGTTGCAAGGTGATAGATTAATGTTATCACTAAGTATAACGTGTTCTTAATGAGATCCTATAATAATTAATTGAGAAGGTGTAATTGCTAACTCAAGGAATTTTTTTATGGATTTGGTATAAAGGAAGGACATTTTCCTTTGATTGTATGAATGATTACATGAAGAAAAAAGAGAAAAATAGAAGATAAATAGTTGATATGTGAAGATAAGCAGAGTAGAGCGAAGTTGAAGAGAACTTCATTGCCAAGGTTTTATTTAGTGATTTGAGGTTTGATATTTGGAACTGAGGTTTGTGACCTAGTCTACAAGGTCTAACAATGATTGGTCTAGTTGACAAGATAGAGAAAAGAGGCTAAAGCATAGTACAAACATGTATTCTACAAGGAATAGTTGAGAGATCAGTTGGACAATGAAGTTCAATGGTCTTTCCCCAGAACTTGTTTGGACAGTTGGTCCTTTTGCCTTCTACAACTCCTAATAGGGTTGGCACAACTCCTAATAGGGTCCATCCTCTAACAAGGAATTGTTGGATACAATTGTCAATTATATATTGTCTTTGATGTTACACAACTATCATATTAGCCATCAGACAGAGTCTACCGAGCTCAGACGGTCAACAAAGCAATTTATAGTGTCTACCGAATGTTCCTGAACATTACACAGTAAGTTAGCTCTTACTGAGCTCACTCGGGCATCAAAGGATCTTGTAGCAGAAAATTAATGTTAATTGAGCTCCCAAGGTTAACAAAGGAAAAGTCAATGTTTACTGAGTTCAATGTCTACCGAGTTCACTTGGTCATCGAAGAGAAAATTAGCTTTTACCGAGCTCACTCGGTAAGCGAAGGAAGGTTAGCTTTTACCGAGCTCACTCGGTAAGCGAAGGAAGGTTAGTGTTTATCGAGTTAACTTGATCTCCGAAGGAAGTTGTAAGGTTTGCAGTGTTTACCGAGCTTCACTTGGTTAACACTGGGGAAACCATTCTGGAGCAATGGTCATCGAGCTGGGTCAGGCAGCGAAGAATTTTATTGTTCTAAAGAATTAAGTTTAATTGTTTTATGTAGCTGACTGATTTAATGTTTTTTAGTTGTTGTAACTTGTAATTGAGCCAACTTGACAATATGTAAGGTATATATGAAAGGTCAAGATGTGAATTCATAAGAAGTAAGAGTGTGGATGAATAAGAGTGCGAATGTATGGATATGGAATGAGCGAATATTGAATATATGAGCGAATGTTGAAGAAGGATTAGATATTCTTATGGAGCTAAAAAGTTGTATTCGATTAGTGAGGATCTAGTGAAGCAAAACAAAGATCTGTATTTAGCAAAGATAAGTTGCATATATTTCAGATCACTTCATTGTTTCTTTTTAATCATTGTAACACAGATTCAAAACCTCTTAATAGAGTTGGTTTGACAGCCATTTTGTAAATCCTCTAACAAGGTGACAATTCAGTTGAATTGTTTTAAAGACCTCTGACAAGGCCACTTCTAACAGGGTGATTAAATCCTCTAACAGGGTCACACCTAGTAGTGTTTTTTGTAACCTTTAACAGGGTTGGCTCCTAACAGGGCTCACTTCAGAAGACTAAAAATTGGTAACTAGTTACTTGGTGGTTTTTTCCAAATTGGGTTTCTACGTTAAATCTGGTGTCTCTTGTGTTCATGTTAATCACTTTAAATGCTCAATAAGTTAATATAACATCTATCAAGTTTTAGCATTCACCCCTCCCCTCTCAGTTACTCCATCTATTTCCAACAGGAATATATATATGTATATATCAGTATATCTTTGTGGGCATCATTCCCACCAGGGTTTTCCCTCTTATCAAGGGTTTCCCTAGTTAACAAATCTAGTGTAATTGTGTATGTGCATCTTGTTGTGGTTTTTGTTTACTTTTATTAAATTTTTAAGATTAATTAAGGTTGATAAATGTTTTAATTGGATAATTGATTCACCCTCCACCCTCTCAATTATCTTAGTGGACTATTGTTTCTGACAATTGGTATCAGAGCATCAAGTCCTTGAAAATAAAGTTTAACAACTTTGGAAGATCCATGGAAAACATATTCAGAAAGGATAGTCTAAAGTTTGATGGAACAAATTATGATAGTTGGAAGGAAAAGATGAAGACACATCTGATGTGTATGGGTCCAAGATATAGGATCTTGACAAAATTAGAAAAGACAATTATTATTGAAAGTGCATTGGAAACTTGTACTGAGGATGAGAGAGAAATTTTCATGTGTGACATGAGAACTAGAGAAGAACTATTGTTTGTACTTCATAAAATTGAGTAAAACCAGGTTAAAACACTTGATACTTCTCATAAGATTTGGAAAGCTTTGGAAAATAGTTTAAAAAGTGATGAAAATTCTAAGAAATTGAGGCTACAAAGTTGGATTTGTGCATTTCAAGATGATAAAATGATGGAAGATGAATCTATAAGAACATATGTAGGTAGAATATCAAAAATTATTGCAGGTATCAGATCTCAAGGAGGAACCAAGGAAGATGATGAGGTGATTTGGAAGATATTGAAGAGTTTAACACTATGATTTAAGGAAACTTATAAATTTTTGATATCTTGTACCAAATATTTCACCAAGGAAACATTACTTGGGAGACTTAAAGTAGTTGAGAATAAGCTTAGATGGTTTGGAGAATTATCTAGAACAAAGAAAACTTTTAGTGCCCTAAACATTCAACCTAATCTATTAAGGAGCACAAGTGCTTGAGGTGATTTTGCTAGCAACAACATATCTAATGAGGATAGAAAGATACAAGGAGTAGCCCTTCTAGTAAGAAGAGAAAAAATCTTTAAACATTGGACTTGTACTAAGTTTGGTCATTATGCATCTAAGTGTCCTAAAAGAGAGAAAAAGTATAAAGGAATGTTCAAACCTAGAAGAGATAGAGATTGTCTATATGCCAAATAAGAAGATGGTTCTGATGAACAAGTAGTAAGTGCTAGTGATGATGAAATATGATTTTTAGCTATTAAAGAAGAAAGTCTAGAGAAAATGGCTTTGGTATCACAAGTTGAAAAGAAATTTGATTGGATAATTAACGATGGTTGTTCACATCATAAGACTGGTGACATGAATAAGTTTTTTGACTTCAAAAGTTATGATGGAGGCATTGTCAAAGTTGAAAACAATGAAACTTGTCATGTTAAAGGTATTAGATCTATAACTCTTGATGGTAAGACTAACATTAAGGATGTATATTTTGTTGATGGTTTGAAGCACAATCTTTTGAGTGGTGGAAAACTAGTGGATAAAGGTTATCAATTACAGTTCATAGAGAAGACATGCATGATCAGAGACAAAGATGGAAAGGTAATTGGAACATGAACCAGATCTCAAGGCAATGTATTTTAGCTAAATCATGCAAAGATGACATGTTTGGTAGTAAAGGTCGATGACAATTGGTTATGGTATAAGAGATTTTGTCATATAAACTTTGATAACATTGTGAAAGCTAGTGATATGTTTGTAGTTAGATATCTACCTAAGATTGTAAAGCCTACTAACACAATTTTCAAGGAGTGTGTATTGGCAAAGCATAATAGAGCTTCTTTTCCCAGCAAGAAGTTCACTACTATAGAAAAGTTGGAGATTGTAAACACAAACCTTAGTGGTCATACAAAGACTAAAGGATTCTATGGTGAAAGGTATTTCATGATCATTATTTATGACTTTTCTAGAATGACGTGGGTTGCATTTATTAAAAAAAAAATCTAAGACATTTAACAAAATCAAGATATTCAAGAATAGAGTTGAGAATGTATCAGGTATGAAGATTAAATATTTAAGATTAGATAGAGGAGGAGAATTTACTTCAAATTAGTTTAATATCTTTTGTGAAGCTAATGGAATCAAAAGACAATTATCAGCTCCTAGAACCCCTGAACAATATGGCATTGTAAAGAGAGGAAACAAGTGAATAACAAAAGCACCAAGAGCTATGCTAGCTAAGAATGATGTATCAAAGATTTTTTCAAGAGAAGCTATAAATACAACAATTTACACTATGAATAGAGTGCAAGTCAGGAAAGACACAAACAAGACCCCTTATGAACTATGGTTTGGTCACTCACCTACAGTTAAGTATTTCATAATTTTTGGCAGCAAATGTTATATCAAAAGGGATGGTGATGTTGGTAAATTTTATGCTAGAAGTGATGAAGGTATGTTTCTTGGTTATTCATTGAAAAGAGGACTTATAGATGTTATAATATGAGAACTAAGACTATTTTTGAAAGTGCAAATGTAAGAGTTGATGAGAAATTCAAGATACAAGAAAGAATAATTGACTATAATTTTGATGATGAGAATATTGTTATTACTAAATCAAGAAATAATGAAGTATTCTTTGAGACTAACAATGATTCGTAGAATGAAGGAGAGCTAAGGTAGGAACAAAGTTCAAAGCCTATAACAAAGTTGAGTTGAGATGACAAATCCTAATTCTCATAAGAATATGATAAAGAATCATCCACTAGAACAGATCATCGGCAATAGAGATAAAGCTATGATGACAAGAAGTAGAATCAATGAAGAACTATGTCTGATATCTCAAGTAGGACCAAAGAATATAGATGAGGCATGTAAATATGACTACTGGAAGCAAGCTATGAAAAAATAATTGGATTGGATAGTTAAGATTTTGGAAATATTATGACAGGCTAAGTTACTGAGAGGGGAGGGGTGAATTAGTAACCAATAAAACTTAATCCTTAATTAGCAATTAATCCTTCATTTATATTCTGATTTAATTGCATGCATGAGAAACTAAAAACATTAAAGCATATATAACACTTTTAACACAATTTGGTGACCTAGAAACCTTCCAAATAGAAAGTAAAACTAGGGTGGGGATGATACCCACAAGCTTTAGTACTGCTTACAATGATCACTTTTGATGATCTACCTTTTTAGTAGCAATAAGGACTACTAGGTCCACCTTGCAAAAGGATTTACAAACATACAATAAACTATGTACTTAGTAAAGATATTTACACAATACTATTAAGCCTACCTTGTTAAAGGATTTGACTGATCCACCTATCAGGATGAAATAGTAGCTAATCTTTGATCTATAACTTGGTTTGCTAAATGAGATTACTCTAAGTGTAAAAATCACCTTGCTGTGATAGATAAATCTTTGTTGCTCCTTATACTATTGTAGCCTTTGTAATTTTCTCTTCTCTCTTATTTGCTTTTTACATTACATCCTATCATCATTGTCTCATGTTGGATGTGATACAATATGTTACATATATACCAATCCAATTTACAAATTACAAAGTCGACTACAATACAAGTTTACACAAAATACACAAAGTCAGCCCAAATGAAGAAATTCAAGTTCTAAAGACTGGCTTGGTGAGGTTCTGATACTTGGTGTCCATTGTCAATGCTCAAAATCATCATGCACTTGGTAGACATAGAAGCTCAGTCCATATTGATCACGTCTAAGTATTCTTGAACTCAGTCTGCACTAGTGACTCAATGAATAGTATAAATCTCGACATATAAATTGAATCACTTGATTCACACTATATAGCTCAGTTAATGCTATCACTACAAGCTCGGTATAAATTAAGTCACTTGGTTAACATTGAGTAACTCAGTTAACACTAGACTCTCATCATAGTAACTATGAACTTGGTAAGTACTACACAACTTGGTTTGTACTGATAAACTCAACATACACTGAGATGCTTGGTTTACACTATTGATCAATAACTTTGTAGGAAATGTTCAGCGTAAACTAAATACTATTTCAAGGACTTGGTAGCAACTATAGAACTTGATAGTAACTGAAATGCTTGGTTAACACTATTAACTATACAATATGCTTAGTAGATACTTACAATCTGAATAAGTGTATGTCACTAATAATATACATGACTGAAATGTCAACAATTTCCCCCTTTGGCATTAGTGACAAAAACACAAGTATCAATCAAAACCGAATTCAAAATGTTCAAGAACATCTTTATCCATCACCTTATGTCTCCAACTTGGTAGAGTATACTATTTTTGAGATTTTTCAAAATTGGTTTTGTAAGAAATGTATTCATGTATATGAATAATATAGTAATGCTCCCCCATACATAATACATAGTATACTTTACATCTTTCTATACATTTTTCTTTTTCACAATACATCTATATACATCTTTTCTACAATCTTCAATCTTCTCCCCCCTTTTGACATTATTGCCAAAGATTTATGCTATATATATACTATACAGTAATGCCAAAATGTGACAAGAAATTTGAATGTACCTTGAAGATAAGTGCCAAAGTCTTGTTCCAATTCTCTTGCAACACCTTGCATGTGTGCAATGCAATCTGTACTTTTGCTGGTAGTTCTATCATATGGTTTGTAATGGAGAAGTTGTTGTCATGGATGAGTGTTTTTGCATGTGCAATGTGTTTTTGCAATGCAACCATGTTTGGGACAATCATGTTCTATATATCTATCAATGTAGCTCTAATTATTGCCTCTTCTCTTAGCAATTCTGCATGCATATCAGTTAGGAATCTGATCTTGGTGTAATGGGCAGAGCTGTAGCTTGTATCAAGCTACAACTGTTGTGCACTTGCCTTCAGATCCTCATCAATCTTGGATAGTTTATCTTTTATTTCCTAAGTGAAAATTGATATATCACATAGTTTACCAATTAGTAAAGATGCATTGTTGCAAGAGGTCTCTAGTGAGCCTAGAATAGTAGATAATTCTACTTGATGGAAGATAATTTGTTGAGCAATAAGTTTAAAAACCTTATTCTCAAACTTCTTCTTAGCTCTCTGTAACAATTTGTCTAGTCCACTCAGATCATTATTGAACTTTTGGACTACCTCTACTAACTAGTTCAAAATTGGTTGAGAAGTATCAACCTGTATGTTTAGAGCCTCTGCAAGGATATTCTTAGCATCCTCAATTATCTATAATTCCTTATTCCTTTCTTCTCTAAGCCTCTGCTACTTGTCTTTCTTTTGAAGAATTTCTTGAAAAATGTGCATTTGATCAAGATTGAGATTTGTGATGTCCCAATTAGGAATAACAATCTCCTCATCAAGATCTATGTCTTCTTCCTTTTCTTTTCCTTTACCCAAAAATATTGTGTTTGATTGAGGCCTAGTCTCAACTATCTTTACACTTATTAATTACATTCTAGGAATGGAAACAATTGTAGAAGTGGTAGGACTCGCTGAAAATGTTGATACTTCACTTATTGCTGAAATGTTAATAGTAGAAATACTTGGAGTTAGCAAAAATAATGTGGAGGGAAGTGTTGGCTACTTGGTAGATGAAGTCAATGGCGTGCTAAGATGGATGGGTGTAGAAACTAATTGAGTGCTTGTGCTAACTATGTTTGTCACAATTAATCTTGTTGAATCTTTCTCCAGGCTTAATGTTTTTAGTTCCTTATTTGGAGAATGAGGAAGTGAGGCTATGACTATTGCATCAATTTTTATTGGGTCAGTCTCCTCAGCATCTTGTACATCTTCCTCAGTAGCTTCCTATCCCTATTCCTCTTCATCATCTTCATTATCAAAATAAGTTACTTCTTCATCATCAATTTCTTCATCCTTTTTTGGTTCATCATCATCATCACCATCTTTATCACTAACACTTACTACAAAATCTCTCGGCTTGTAAAGAAGATAAACATTCTTCCATGTGTTTGTAGCATTCTTCACTACATGCTCAATGTCTTTCAATAATACAAGACAAGTGTTGAATCTCAAAGTAAGCTTTTCTTTATTTTTCTTTAGAGATTCCTTTACCTCCTTGTCATCTAAATTTTGCATGAGTTGCCTCAGGGTCTACTCATAAATGTATTTTGTAGTCTTCATGGCATTCTCCCATATTGGGTTGACCTTTTCCATTAGAACTTTTGGAATCTGCTAAACAAGTTGGTCTAGGGAGTATTTCCACTTACCCATTTTAGTTATTAACATATCTTCAATTTGATTTTTCTCTTCTACAATCCTGGTCTCATACTTAAATGCCTTGAAATTTGTTATGCCAGACCTTTATTATAATTCTTTCATTCTTTCCTCAAAAGTAGGTGGAGGCCTCTTGAAGATTACATCTCCTCCTTCTTTATCTACTTCCTTCCTAGATGATCTTCTGGTAAACACAGTAGTAGATGTCTTACCAGGTTTGGTAATGATTACCTTACCTTTCTTCTTTAATGACTCTTCATCCTCTTATTTCTCTTCATCTTCTACTTCTTCATCTTCTCCTTTGCCTTCAGTCAATAGAAGAGTGGAACTAGTTTTCAATTTAGCAATCATCTTCTTTCCTTTGTTGATTTCCTAAGGGAGTTTGATTTCAAGCTCAATTCTAGCCTTTGGGTCATCATAACTGCCAAAGTATGTAGATTTAGGGTCAACAAGATCATTAATCAATGCCTCAATAATATCTCCAGTTTCATCTATGTTTACCTCATAACCAAGAAGCTTTACCCATACTATCCTAGGTCTACATGCCTAAAAGTATACTTTATCACTATCAACCATAAAAAAAGATCATCCTTGTAGTCTTCAACTAGTTTCTTAGGAATCTTGAATCTATTATTCATCTTCTCTTTGAATACATCAAAGTAGTTATCCATAATAGTTACATAGTTCTCTCCCATTTCAACAATATACTCATTAATTTGATAAAGAATAGTTACATCTTTCCTCCAAACTACTGTACCTTTAGATGGGAAGAAATTTTGCACATAGAAGAACAAACAAGTCAAAAGTGAACCAAATTTACATGGATTGTTCTTTGAAGTCCTTATACTTTTCATGTTCTTGTTGAACTGGTTCAACATCATCTCGACAAGGTCAAGTGATAGGTTATTCTTGACTACCTTGTAAGCCAAATCCACTACTTCACATGATACGCTGTTTAATCTTCTCAAACTATATATCTTGTGAGAAATGACATGTATCCCAAACTTGAGTTTTATGTCAGTAACACAATTGATATTCATTCCCCTTCCATTCCACTCGGCAAGGGTTTTCTTCTCCAGTTCAACTTGACTTAGGGTTTCAGTCATTTTTTCTTTTGTCAACATGGGAAGACTAGTGATCCTGTGGATCATCTTCTTGGTTATCAAAATGGGTTGTTACAACCATAGATGACCATTGTGCACATGAATGAGTATATATCTTATCCATTTTACTTTAAATTCCTATGACATATGTGGAATGTGAGTTAAACCTTTAGTTTCAAGATGTTGATGCTCAAGTTTCAACACACCATTAATACATAGTTCTTTTAATGACTCATCCATCTCTAGTGTCCCAAAGTCTTGAATAACACATTTGAAATGTGAATGAATATCATTGATTGATAGTACCTTGGGTGGAATTTGTGACTGAGCTCTGCTTAGATCTAGGGTTTCTACAACAACATGAGTCAACTTAAAGTTTGGTGCTCTCCATTCCATGCCTCAAACGAACATGTCTGAACCTTTCTTTGATTTGCTACTGGTGGATTCCATCTTTTTTTAGTAGGGTTTTGAGAGAATATGAAAATCTTCAATAATAATTCAATCAAATCACTTGAATGCTCTAAAATCATTCTGCATAGATAGCTATCAAAAATTCATAGTGAGAAATGACTTCGATTTAACCCTTTTTCATCAAATTTTTCCATAAATGCCTGGTATGATTGTTCACTCAAATGATAGGTTTTCATCCACTATACTTGCATTGAATGCTCAGCAGAGTCTTCTATGACTTGGTAACCACACAGGACCTAGTTACTCCTGACCTTTCTTGGCAAGGTCTACAACCCGACCTCGCTTGGTAAGGTAGTAACTTGACCTTACTCGATAATTACTAAATTTTTTACTTGGTGATCCCTTTATATCTTGAATGCTGATTTTGAATCATTTAACCTACTAACTAGAACTAATGTGAGTTATATTTTTTAGAATCTTAGTTCTAGTTCTCCTATGAGATATCAAGTGGAAATGGTGGATTCAACCAATTCTTGAGTGATATCTTCATTAGTGCTCAGACTTGTATTTTTAGAAGACTTTGAAACCCATTTCTATCTCATCTACTATTTGATGTTATCAACTTTTGCCTTCTTTTTATCTTCAATTTTTTTAGTATTCATACAGTTCTTGGCAAGATGACCAAGTCCTATACAAATGAAACATCTTCTGGTAGTATCTCTTGTCCTCATATGAATTTTTACATAGTTCATTCCAATGTGTTTGAATTCTTCACAATAATGACATCTACATCAAATGTTATAGTCCCAACCAATCATAGTTTTTATAATTTTCTCTGTTGGGTTCAATGTCTTAGTTTTGCATTCTAATGACTTGTGCCCATGCTTCTTACATTTGTGACATTTGCCTTCAAATTTAGTTTTCTCTTTGCACTCATTAGCCCTATGTCCATGCTAATTACAATTGTAGCACTTACCATTGAATTTTTCTTTCCCATTGCTCCAACATTTTTTTGATATATGACCTATCTTACTACAGTGACTGCAAGTAGGTCTTTAACTCTTTTGAGCTCCTTGCTTGGATGATTCACCTTCTTCAATATATCTAATTCCTTTATTTCCCTTTTGTCTATAATGGCTTTTGTCATTCAATTGATTCATGTCTGCTTGAAATTTCCTCATTCTTTCATTGGTTTGACTTTCAATGTTTAGATCATTTTGTAGTCTTTCATTCTCTAATCTTAGATTCATAATTTCTTCATTTGCATTGCTAAGCTGATGAATGGAGTTTGTCTACTAAAGGGATAGGTACTAAATTTCATTGTTCTTTTCTTCTATCTCTTCTTTTATCTTGTTTTTCTCTTCCATGACTTCACACAACCTTACTGACTGAATTTCTTGCTCTCTTCTTGAAGAGTACTATTCCTTTCAAACAGTTCTTTGATTACTTCATCAACTTCATATGAATTTCTTGAGTGGATGTCTTCAATTATTTCTTAAATATAGATTTGGTCATTCATCTAGATTGCAAGTTATTTTCCTCTTTTTGGGGATTAAAAGAGTTTCTCTTTTTATTTCTTGAGTTGTCCAATAGCCAATTCAAAATCTAGCTTCTCATTGTCAATAGCCTTGTCAAGTTTGAATACCTCCGTAGCCTTTGATCTTTTCTCAAGCTGTTAAACTTTTCTCTAAGAACCAAAAAGTTGTACTACCAATTGTTAGAAATATTATGACAGGCTAAGTTACTAAGAGGGGAGGGGTGAATCAGTAACCAATAAAACTTAATCCTTAATTAGCAATTAATCCTTCATGTATATTTTGATTTAATTGCATGCATGAGAGACTGAAAACATTAAAGCACACATAACACTTTTAACACACAATTTGGTGATCTAGAAACCTTCCAAATAGAAAGTAAAAATAGGGTGGGGATGATACCCACAAGTTTTAGTACTATAGTATAAAGTTGGCTTGTTAAGGTTTATAATGATCACTTCTAATGATCTTCCCTATTAGGAGCAATAAGGACTACTAGGTCCACCTCGCAAAAGTATTTAAAAACATATAATGAAGTATGTACTTGGTAAAGAGATTTACACAAGACCATTAGGTCTACCTTGTTAAAGGATTTGACTGATCCACCTATCAGGATGAAATAGTAGCTGATCTCTGATTTGTAATTTGGTTTGCTAAATGAGATTCCTTTGAGTGTAGAAATCACCTTGCTATGATAGATACAACTTTGTTGCTTCTTATATTTCTATAGCCTTTGTAATTCATTCTTCTCTCTTGTCTACTTGTTACATTACATCCTATTATCATTGTCTCATATTGGATGTAATATAATACGTTACATATGTACCAATCCAATTTACAAATTACAAAGTCAACCATAATACAAGTTTACACAAAATACATAAAGTTAGCCCAAATGAACAAACTCGGGTTCTAAAGAATGGCTTGGTGAGGTTCTGATACTGGCATCCACTATCAATGCTTGGCATCATCATGCACTCAGTAGATGTAGAAGCTCAATTCATACTGATCACTTCTATGTAGTCTTGAACTAAGTTTGTACTGGTGACTCGGTGAATACTGTGAAACTTGACATATAAACTAAATCACTTGATTCACACTGCATAGCTTGATCAATGCTATCACTATGAGCTTGGTATAAACCAAGTCACTTGGTTAACATTGAGTAGCTCAGTTAACACTAGACTCTCATCATAGTAATTGCAAACTTGGTAAGCACTGTACAACTGGGTTTGCTCTAATAAACTTGATATACATTGAGATGCTTGGTTTAACTATTGATCAATAACTTTGTAGTAACTACTTGACACAAACTAAATACTATCCAAGGGACTTGGTAGTAACTAAAATACTTGGTTAACATTGTTAACTATACATTATGTTTGATAGATACTTACAATATGAATAAAGTGTATGTCACTAATAACAAACATGACTAAAATGTCAATAGAAGAATGAGAAATGAGAATTGGTCCCTAGACCAACATACAAGAGTATGATAGGAACAAAATGGGTGTTTAGGAACAAGATGAATGAACAAGGTGAAGTTGTAAGGAACAAAACAAGATTGGTATGTAAAAGTTACTCACAACAAGAAGGAATAGACTATGATGAAACCTATGCTCTTGTTGCAAGAATTGAAGCAATAAGGTTATTCTTAACCTACGCAACATATAAGAAATTCAAAGTGTATCAAATGGATGTCAAGTCAACATTCCTAAATGGGAAACTTGAAGAAGAAGTATACATAGACAACTTGAAGGTTTTCCTTTAATAGATGACAAGGGCATGGTATGTAGATTAAAGAAAGCATTGTATGGCTTAAACCAAGAACCTAAAACCTAGTATGCAAGGTTGGAAAAGCATTTGAAAAAACTTGGATTTAGAAAAGTGCTGATTTTGGTAATATTTAATGATGATATCATATTTGAAGAAGGAATTTAAAATGAGTATGATAGGAGAGATGAAATACTTCCTAGGATTACATATTGTGCAAGATAAAAAAGGAATATTTATTTCTCAGACTAAGTATTTGAAAGATATATCGAAAAGGTTTGGTTTGGGAACATATAAACTAGTTGGAACACCAATGGTAATTGGATACAAGTTATCTACAAAGGATGAGACACCTATTGTTGAGCAGAAGAAGTACATATCTATGATCGAAGGATTATAACATCTGACTCACACAAGGCCAAATATAACAAATGCAGTTGGAATTGTTCCAAGATTTCAAGCTGATCCTAGAGAAGCATAATATGTAGTAGTTAAGAGGATATTTAGATATTTGAATGGAACACTAGAGCTCAGATTGTAGTATGAAAAATCTAATGATTTCACTTTATATGCTTGTACTAATGCTGATTGGGCAAGCAATATGGATGACAAAAAGAGCACTAGTGGTGGAGCCTTCTTTCTTAGAGGAAGATTGGTTTCTTGGTTAAAAAAGGAGTAGGATTTTATCTCACAGATTATAGCAGAGGCAGAATATGTTGTAGCAACAAACAATTGTAATCAAGTTATTTGGATGAAGCAGATGCTGAAGGATATATGGATATAACTCAGTGAACCTGTTGTCATACATTGTGATAACACAAGCATAGTAAATATGTCTAAGAATATAGTGTTGCATTCTAAGACTAAGCACATTTCTATCAAGTATCATATGTTGAGAGAAAAATTTGCAGAAAAGGAAATCAAATTGGAGTACGTAAGCACCAAAGAGTAGATTGCAAATATTTTCACCAAACCTCTTCCCAAAGAGACTTTTGAGTATTTGTGAGGTATGCTAGGGGTTATGCCCCTACGCACATCAAAGTAGATGATGCAAGAGTTCATCATTCAAGTGTTACATAGCACTATTATTTTTTTGGACTAGATGTTGATGCTTCCTACGTGGGGGAGTATATGTGGAATAGAGTCATTTAGGACTCTTGATGGATGTTATTTTGAACAATGTCTTTGGATACTTGAGAAAGTCAGAGATAGTTATTGCAAAGATAGATGGTTGCTAAAACCTATGACATTGATGTCAATGGGGGAGATATTACAACATGAGAAACAATTTGATATAGAATACATTGAGGTATATCAATGGGGGAGAATGATTGAGGAAGAGGATTTGAAAAGAAATAATAATAGACTTTTACAATTGGTATTCTTGGAACTAGATATTTTCCATCTATGTTTCCATCAATGCCAAAGGGGGATATTTTTGGAAGCATGAATGGTAATGATACTTCTATGGGGGAGTATTGTATAAACATGATTAGATAATTATTATGATGATATGTTATATTCATGATTGTGTTTGTCATTGATGTCAAAAACATAGCAATTTTTTGTGGTATTTGATAGAAGAATAATGAAAAGATCAAGTTGGTATAGATGGATCATTGAGTACTTTCACTAGCAAGGTTAAAGGGAGATACTACCAAGTGTCTTGTATATGAGACTAACCTTGGGAGAAAAAGACATTAAGTTTGGAAGAAGTTATGAAAGTTTTGGTAATGACTATTCTGAGATAGAATTTATAGAAGCATGTTTTGGTAAACTTGTTATATCTCTTAGCAGAGTTGTTATTCTGAGAAACAAGGTTAAAGGCATGTAGAAGACATGTTGATGAGGACATGGCTAAGCTCTCTCATCATAATATTACACATATAGCTAGTTATTCAAGTTACAAGGCTAAAAATTAATGTTATCTCTAAGTATAACATGTTCGTAATGAGGTCCTATAATAATTGATTGAGAAGGTGTAATAGCCAACTCAGGGATTTTTTTTATGGATTTGGTATAAAGGAAGGAAATTTTCCTTTGATTGTATGAACAATTGCATTAAGCATGAACAACATAATAGAAGAGAAATAATTGATATATGAAGATAATTAGAGCAGAGTGAAGTTGGAGAGAACTTTTTTGTCGATGTTTTATTTAGTGATTCGAGGTTCATGATCTGGTCTACAAGGTCTGATAATGATTGTTCTAGTTGAAAGGATAGACAAAAGAGGTTACAACACAATATGAACAAGTATTATATAATGAATAGTTGAGAGATTAGTTGGACAATGAAGTTTAGTGGTCTTGCCCTAGAAGCTATTTGGATAGTGGGCCCTTCTTCCTTCTACAACACTTAATAGGGTTGGCACAACTCTAATAGGGTTGGAATCTCCTAACAAGGATTCAAAGTCTCCTAATAGGGATTCTTATGTAATAAATGTGTTTATAGACTCTTAACAGGATCCATCCTCTAACAAGGAATATTTATATCAGTATATCTTTGTGGGCATTATTCCCACTGAGGTTTTCCCTCTAATAAAGGGTTTCCCTAGTTAACAAATTTGGTGTAATTGTGTATGTGCATCTTGTTATGGTTTTTATTTAATTTTGTTGAATGGTTAAGATTAATTAAGGTTGATAAATATTATAATTGGATAACTAATTCACCCCCCCACCCTCTCTTAGTTATCTTGGTGGACTAATATTTCTAACACCTCTATACTTAGTGCATCAAAAAATATTCCTTTAATGTCTTCAAGCACTTGATTTTTCTTCTTCCTTTCTTCTCTAAGCTTTTGTTGTCTAGCTCTTTTCTTCCATAGCTCACCAAGGGTATCGATTTGATCAAGAGTTAGATTGGAGAGATCCCAATCTGGTATAGAAATGTCTTCCTCTAGATCAATGTCTTAATTAGAGGCTTCTACCTCTTTACCCTTTTCCTTTTGAGTAGTAGAAGGAATAATCTTCTTTACTTTGCTCAAATATTTAGTGCTTGGTTAAGGCTTAACCTCAACTATCATTGCACTTGCAATAGTTGAAACAACATTTTTGAATGTAGAAATAGAAATAATAGTAGGAGAACATACTATTCCTTGTTGAGACTGTAAGAATTTGCCTTAGGGAAAAATCATCCAAGATCAAAAAGTGCAATAACTAGCACAAATTAGATGAATAGAGTATGATTAGAATAACAATATGATATTCAATTGATGTAATAGTACACTAGGAGTGCCTATATATAAAGGCCTCTAGAATGCTTCTAGAATTTCTAAGAGTTAGCAATATGATAAGCCTCACAACTAAGCACATGTCCACCAAGAGTAGATTATCCTCCATTAAGCATAGGAGTTAGTGCAATGATGAGAGGATAAGCCTACAAAGGTGTGTCATGTAAAATTATGTTGTAGACAGCATGTGCTTAACTAAGAGTGCGAATAACTATATTGTATACATGAAAATTAGTTGATTATGAAAACTCTAGTGTTCTAGACACCATGTGATAAATTAGAGTTGCTTACTCCTGTGTTGTCATCAAGAAAACTCATATGAGTATGCAAACTCCTAGGTCTCTAGCCTAAGAAATAATAAAATAATACATTTATCCTAAGTAAACTTAAGTAAAGTGTAAATAATAATTATTTACACTAACACCCACCCTTAAGTGCAACTTAGGGGAATGCACTTAAGCTCACAAAAGCTATGATGAAATGCATAATGGGTCTTGGCTACTAGGCCATATTAGGTACCCAAGTACAAATGCAATGAAATCTCTTTGCAAATGGAGAAAGAGGGAAAACCTCACGGGAAAAACCCTCCCCCATAAAGAGAGATATGTACAATATAGAAGAGAAGGATCATGTGACCCCCTAGTGAAAAATATCTCACCCCCAAGAGTTCTCACAAATGAAGATACTTGACCTCTGTGAAGGGCTTGGTGCAGATGTCAACTACCTATTGCTCAGTAGGACAATATTGTAATGTGATGACTTGCTCATGAATCAACTCTCTGATGTAGTGCATATGAACCTCAATATGTTTGGTGCATTGATGTTGCATTGGATGTTTTGAGATCTCAATAGCTCTCTAGTTAACAAAATGGATGACTGTGGGTCTAAGTAGATCAAAACCAAACTCCTTTAGAATCTACTATAACCAAATAGATTTGGTCACTGCAATCACAACTTCTTGATACTCAACCTCAATCAATGAGAGAAAAATGGTGTTTTTATTTTTACTTTGCCAACAAATGGGGCCAGAATCAAGATGAAACATATATGCTGAAGTTGACTTGTGAGAATCAAGGTCCCTTGCATAGTCTGAGTCTGTATAACCCACTAACTAAAGCTTAGTAGTAGCTGCATAGTGTATCCTATGTGTATGTGTATCTTGAATATAGTGCAAGATTCATTTGGCTACCTTCCATTGAAGTTCATGTGGCTCTTGCATGAAGCGAGAAACCATGCCAACTACAAATGAAATGTCAAGGCATGTATGTGTCAAGTAGATAAGGATTCCAACCAATTGTCTATACAAAGTCACATCAACAAGTGGAGTGGAACATGTTATTTCTAACTTAACACCTAAAAGAAAGGGAGTAGGTGCAGCCTTGCAATCACTCATACAAAACTAAGCAAGTAGATCAAGAGCATGCTTGGGTTGTGATAATTTAATCTTTGATGAAAACTAATGTATCTCGATACCAAGGAAATAGTGTAGTAGACCCAAGTTTGTCATTGAAAAGTTGTCCTACAAAGTAGCCTTGACACTATTAATAATGGATGTTGTGCTCCTTGTAATGATCAAGTCATCAACATAAAACACAAGAAGCAAATGTGAACCATCCCTCTGAAGAATGTAGAGATTCAAATCAAAATGAGATCTAGTGAACCCTTTGGAGAGAAGGAAAGAATCCATCTTGGCATACCAAGCTCTTAGAGGTTGTTTAAATCCATATATAGATTTCTTCAATTTGCAAACTAAGGTAGCATCCTATATGAATCCCTATGGCTGCTCCATATATATCTCCTCATGAAGATTACCATTCAAGAATGAGCTTTTCACATCCATTTGATGAACAACCCATCTTTGAGCTGCTTCTATAGCTAGTGTCAAATAAATGGAATTCATCTTTACAACTGGTGCAAAGGTCTTAGTGTAATCAATGCCAAGTACCTAAGAGAAATTTTTTGCAACAAGTTGAGCCTTATGTTTATCAACACTTCCATTTGTTACAAATTTGGTCCAATAGATCCACTTTTATCAAACCAATTTTCTTCCCTAAGGAAGAGAGACTAAGTCCCATGTATCATTTCTCATAAGAGAGTTATATTCTTCCTCCATTGCTCTATCCCATTCTGGAATACCTGATGCTTCTTTCAATGATTATGGATCTAAAGAAACTACAATATAAGCATGTGGGAGTGAGTTGTGTTGTGATCTTGTCCTCCTAGAATCTAAAGGATTCCCTACCAATTATCCTGCCACATCCAATGTATGCTTATCCCATCTAGGTATATTGGAAGAAGATGTATAAATATCCTCAATCTCAACTGGCTAATGCCTTTGTGTTGGTTGGGGATCAACATCTTCCAAATCACTATTATCACTATCACTCTCTTCAATAAAGGAGGAAGAAGGGGGAGTTGAAGAAGTAAAGCTTGGACAACTTTCTTCAAAATGTACACTGTTCTCATAGAATATGTCATGTGTCTTTGGATCCATTAACTTGTAACCTTTATGTGAGTTTGCATATCCAACAAAGATGCAAGGTTTTCTTTGAGCTTCTAATGCCTTGCATTTCTATGAAGGTATTCGTGCCCATGCTAGACAACCAAAGAATTTGAAGTGCTTAATTATAGGTTTCCTACTAGTTCATGCTTCAAAAGGAGTTATACCATCCAAAGCTTTGTGAGGAGTCCTATTCTATATATAGTTAGCACAATTCATTGCTTCAGCCCAAAAGATTTGATCAAGAGACCTATTTAGTAGCATGCAAGTGGTCATCTCTTTGAGAGTTCTTATTTTCCTTTTGACAACACCATTTTTCTATGTTGTATATGGTAGTGAATGCTGTAGGTCAATACCCTCTTGAGTGCAAAAGTCTATTAGTCTTGTTTTCACACACTCTCTCCATTATCTATACGAAGAACTTTGATGTCTTTTCTTGACTGCTTTTCCACTTGAGCCTTGAAGTTGAGAAATTTTTCAAACACTTCACTCTTATGAGCCATGAAGAAAACCCAAGTAAAGCATGAGTAGTCATCTATGAAGGTGAGTGCATAGCAAGAATTGCCAAATGATGGCATTGGAAATGGTCTCGCCACATCACTATGAACTAATTCAAGAACACATTGTACTCTCCAAGACTTCCCCATTTCATACAATTTTTCTAGATGTTTTCCAAGTGGTAAACCTAAACAAACACCTTCTAAAAAATGGACTTGAGGTAGACCATCAACCATTTTCTTATTGCTAAGCTGCTGAAGATATCTGTAGTTGAGATGTCCAAATCTCTCATACCATAGTTTTCTTTCTACATTTGAATGTAGTAACAAGGCTTGTGCATTTGATTTTGGCATGAAGGAGGAGAAAGTGTAAAGCCTTGAATCATGATTAGCTTCACCTATTGCAATCATTGAGTCATCCTTGATGCTTTTCACTATCACTGTATCTGGAAGAAATTTAACTTTATTTCCACCTGCATAGTGAGTCATTTGCTAGATTGAAAGAAGGTTAGAGGTAAGATTAGGAACATATAGAACATCCTTGAACACTCCATTATTCATCTCAACATCACCTTTACCTTAAACTTCCACCTTAGTATCATCTCCTACAAAGATGTGTGGTAAATTTGAATGTGTCATGGAAGAAAAATCTCACTTTGACACACCCATATGATGTGTGGCACCTAAATCAATGATCCATTCTCCCTGACTAACAATGTTTGTGAGTAAAGGATGCCATTTTTCCTTATAATCTAAGGATGAAGATCCTTTTCCTTATCAGCATTAGATAGTGGAACATTGTGTTTCTTCATGATGTTTATAATGACCCATCTTCTTACAATAGGCACACTTTTTCTTCTCTTGATTAGTGTTTCCCTTTTTGTTGTTATTAGAGGAAGACTTGCCTTGTTGATTTGATGTCAGTGTTGACTTTTTTGTATCTCTTGTTTGTTATTATTCCACTTCTTCTTTTTCCCTTTCCTTTGTTTGAACTTTGACCAGCTAAATTTTGAGAACCCTCATTATTAGCCACCAATGCCTTAGACTTTGATGACTTGAGAATCCCCATTATTGTCAACTTAGATTTTTCATCCTCTAATAGCTGAGCATAATCATCAAAAGTGATTTTCTTATAGTAAGATCCTAAGGTAGTCTTTGTGGTGTTGAAAGAAGAGACAAAGGTGGATTACTCAGATGGTAGCTTATTATGTATGAAATAGATCAACCTATCATGTTTAATAGGACTACCACAATCATCGAGCTTTTTTCTTATCTCATCCACCTTAATGATAAAATCCTAAATAGAATCAAAGGTCTTAAGATCTAGGGAGACAAGCTCATCTTCAATTTTTTGAACATCCTCCTCAGTCACTTTATCATATAGGTTTTTGAGGGCATCCCAAGCTTCCTTGGATGTATCATACTTCATGGTCTGATAGAGGATCTTGTCTTCAACCCCAATCCTAATATCACTTAGGACTTTCTTATCTACCTTTACCCAAGCTTTGATATCACTTTGAGATACTTTATCACCTATTGCTTTAGGAAGGGAACCATCTACATAATAAGAAACTTTATCATGCATCAATTTAAACCATATTTTAATAGACCATGTGGCATAGTTATGTGGTGTTAATTTTGGAATGTTAAGATTTCCCATGATACAAGAAATTAAAGATAAAAATAGGAAAAGAGGAACACAACATCAAGAGACACCCCCCTGTTCACTTAATCAAGAACCCCCCCCGCCCCCGACAAATGAAAGATTTTGGCACTTCATACTTAGTGTGATTACAATAGTTAGTTGCCAAAATAGACTTAGTGGACTTCTAAATTTCTATTTTACAACCTCCTCTTATAGTTCAAATATGAAACTTTATAATGTAGCTCAGAAATACAACAATTTTGAAGCAATACAACACAAAGAAAGGACCTATTTCTAAAAGTGATATTTTTGTCCACACAAGCCTATAATCTGATTGCAGATCTAGAAATTAGACAAAAAATAATTCAATTTCAAAAAATGGAACTTGATTTGGAGTCTAGATGAGCCATTATAACATCACTAAAAATTTCAAGAAATTATAGCCAAAATCAAAATAAATTGCACCTAATTTGGAGCTTAGATGACTAAGATATGACCTCCCAAAGTTGGACTGTCAAATCAAAACTGAATTTGGAGAGGGGTCTAGGAAGCAAATTGTGAAGTTAAATTTGATGTCCAAATAGCTATCACAGTAGTGTAATTTGGCCTGCTAATGATGGTCAATGACCATCAATTTTAAGGAAGTCAAAGGGTGACATCAACAAAATATTCCCTCCTAGATGATGTGGTAGTGATGTCACTGCTAACATTAGTTGTACGAATGGTATGAAAAAAGATGACGTACTCGAGCTGAGGTGGTAGTCATACACATGTCTTTGCTGACTGTGTGCTTATGTGGTGGGGCCTATGTGGTGGAGATCATTGTTGACTATGTAAGCTAACATGGCATATGGATCTGGCATGGTAGCTCTGTCAGTCATAAACTTGGCAGTTGTCAGTTCTGATTGGAGATTTGTGTGTCACCTCAGTGAAGGTTAAAACATGGTGCCGATGTTGGTGAATGAAGGAAAATGCCAATGGTAATGTAGATGATGACATTGGAAGGTTAATGCCCCAACGATGGCACAAATGTTGCAAAAGAAGATGCAATCGGCAGTGGCACAAGCACCACACAGTTTTAAAAAGGCCAGCAGGAGGACACCTAGCAGGTGTAGTATGTGGGACTTTAGTCCCACATGCACCTTGCTTGTGATGTAAAATGAACTTAAAAACCAATGCATAGGTAGATTACAATATCATGCAAGCCCCAAGTGGTAGAGCTCATTGAATGTGTGATTTTCATTTGCTGAGAATGTGGTTGTCAGTTGCGGCTTTGGACCTATCGATGGAGATAATATGCCAAATTATTGACTTAGCTAGACTATGTGTTGAATTATGATATGGAATATGTCGTAATATTAAGGAAAATTCCACCAAATATCCTACAAGGGCCAGGATTTCACCACCTAGTTCCTGCAAAAAAAATTTCTCTACAGGCCTGATAGGCCAATTTTTTTTTGAGCAATAATAGAAAAATTGTAGATCTAAAAATTCTAAAATATTATAGAGAAAAAAATAGATAGATCCATAAATTAAATTAGAGATCTGAAATGACCATACCAAATTTGCAAAGTAGGCCTTTAGATGCCAGTTTGCAAAAAAAATTTGCCTCAAATTTGACTATGGCCCAACATAGGAAAATTTATAGTCAATTTTCACCGAATCGATGCTCCGAATGCAATGGTGAGGTCCACTTTGGCTTTAGACTCTCCCAATAGCTATGGATACTTTAGATCTAAATTGAGGTGTCCTTAGAGAGGTGAAGCAAGAATGGTCTCCAATGGCTATGAAATGACGCTCCTATGGCTCTAATACCATGTAAGAGTTTTCTTTAGGGAAAAATCACCCAAGACCAAGAAACACAATAACTAGCACAAAGTAGACCAAAAAAGTATGATTAGAATAAAAATGTGACATTCAATTGATGTAATAGTACACTAGGAGTTCTTGTATATAAAGGCCTCTAGAATGCTTCTAGAATGTCTAGGAGTTAGCAATATGATAAGCCTCACAATTAAGCACATGTCCACCAAGAGTAGATTATCCTCCATCAAACATAGGAGTTAGTACAATGATGAGAGGATAAGCCTACAAAGGTGTGTCACATAAAATTATGTTGTAGACACTATGTGCTTAGTTAAGAGTGTGAATAACTATGTTTTCTACATGACAACTCAGTTGATTATGCAAACTCCAGTGTTGTAGAAACCATGTGGTAAATTAGAGTTGCTTACTCCTCTATTGTCAATAAGACAACTCATATGAGTATGAAAACTCCTAGGTGTGTAGCCTAATAAATAATAAAATAATGCATTTATCCTAAGTAAACTTAATTAAAGTGTAAATAATAATTATTTACACTAATAGAGACTCGATTGGGCCCATTGTTGGGAAGAGTGGAGCCTGTTGCTTGGTAGATGAAGTGGTGGAATAAAAAATCATCATTGCACTTGGTACAATTTCTCCAATAGTCAATTGGGTGCTTGGTGGAACAATTTTTACCTCATTTGACTTTGTAGTAGCCTTCTCTAAGCTAGATGGCACTAAGGCTTTTGTTAGAGAGAGTGGGAGAGAGGCCATTATCTCTACTGTTATCTTCTCAGGGTCCACGTCTTGAATTCTCTATATTTTAGGAAGATCTCCACTTGCTACTTGTTCCTACTCATCTTCTTCATCATTACCTTCTACCTTTATTTATCTCCTCATCATCTTTTTCCTCATCATATTTCTCCACATCCTCTTTCTCATCATCATTTTCATCATCAATTTGTACAACCTCCTTAGTAGCATTATGCTTCGATTTTAAACTCCCATCCACACATAACTCCCCACATGCTTGATTCATCTCAAACATACCCAATTCTAGAATTGAACAATGATATAATGAACTAATTTCATTAATCAAAAGTATCTTTAGAGGAATTTGTGAATGAGCTCTGATTGGATCAATTTCCTCCACTATCATAGACACAGTTTGAATGTTGTGGTTCTAGTTTCAACAACTATGATCAACATCTTGGAACCTTTCTTTACTTTGCTATTGAATGAAGATTTCATTATGCTCAGTAACTAATTGATAAAACCATCAAAAAAATTGCACTAAATCACTGGGGGGCTCAGAAATGCTCTGCTCTATCTACTTTGCAATTTGTAGTGAAGAATAGACCTTTTATTTTCATCTTTTAACCAAAAATTCATCTTCAAGTTGACATTAATGCATCATATGATAGATAGCTTAGTGACAACCTCTTCAAATCAATAGTCATAAGATGCTTGGTTAAGTCCATCAACTTGATATGTGCCATCAACACTGAATTGGTACTCTAAACTTGTGATCTGTATCCAAGCTCAGTTAGGTTTGGCAACCTAACCTTTCTTGGTAAGGTCTTAAGACATAACTCTAACTTCTATCTAACTTGGTGATCCCAATGTATCTAAAATATTGATTTGGATCTTCTTGGTTACTAACTAGAACTGATATGAGATGATGACTCCTTTGAATCATAGTTCTAGTGATCTCCATAGCTAACTAGATTGAAATTTTTGAGTTACCCAACTCATTGACTTGGGTGTCAACATTCTCAGGACTTTGATTTGTATTCTCTAGAGATTTCTTTATCTATTTTTGCCTCATTTGACTTCTAATTTTTTTAACCTTTGCTTTCTTCTCATCTTCAACTTTACCTTAGTTCATGCAATTTCTAGATAGATGTCCAAGTTATATACATACATAATATCTCTTTGTAGGGTCTCTGTTCCTCATGTGAGTTCTTATGCAATTTCTCTAATATGACCATGCTCACCACAATAGTGACATCTACACCATGTGTTATAATCCCAACCAAAAATATCTTTCACAATTTGTTCTACTAGATTCTATTTCTTGGTCTTGCACTCTAAAGATTTGTGCCCTTATTTATTGTAGTTGAAACACTTTCTTTTAGTCTTAGGTTTCTCTATCAATTCACTTTCTCTATGTCCTAGTTTGTTACAACTATAGCATTTAACATTGAATTTTTATTTCCCATTGCTCCAACACTTGTTTGATGTATGCCCTATCTTTCCACAATGATTGAAATTAGGTATTTTGTTCTTTTGAGCTCCTTGCTGAGATGATTCACCTTCATCTTTATAGTTTAATCCTTCTTTTCCTTTGTGGCTAAATTGAGTTTTCTTGTCTAATTGATTTATGGTTTCTTGAGATATCATTATCCTCTCATTGGTTTTCTTTTCTATGTTGAGATCATTGTACAATCCTTCATTCTCTATCCTTAAGTTGATAAGCTCTTGACTTGCATAGTTGATTTGATTGATCAACTCTGCATGTTGAAGAGATAGGTTATGAATATCATTGTCATTTTCTTCTACCTTTTTAGTTAGCAATCTTTTCTCTTCTTTATCTTTTGCCTTTTGTTCCATGTCTTCAAACATTTTGAGTGATTGAATTTATTGTTTACTTTTCAATTTTTTGACTTCTTCCTGAAGAGTAAGATTCTTTTCAAATAGATCTTTGATTGATGCATTAGATTCATCTAAACTTTTCTCTTTACAAATTTCTTCAATTCTATCTTCAATGTAGAGACTATCATTCATCTATGCTGCTAGGTTTTTATTTATTTATTTAAGGATTGAGTGAGATGCTCCTTCATTTTCTTGAATTGTTTGATGGCCAATTATAGATCCAACTTTTCATTATCAATAACTTTCTCTAGTCTATACACTTCCATTACCTCTAACCATTTCTCAAGCTACTAAACTTTTGATGTCAAAACACAATGCTCTAATACCAATTGTTGGAAATGTATGTGGGCCTAGGTGACTAAAAGGCAGGGGGCGGGGGGGTGGGGTGAATTAGGAACCAATAAAACTTTCTAATTGCATGCATGAATGATTGAAAGAAATAAAATATTTATAACACTTGACACAATATTTGGTAACCGAAAAACCTTCCAAATAGAAAGTAAAAATCAGGTGGGGATAATACCCACTAAATAGAAAGTATAAATTTGGCCTATTAAGGCTTGCAATGATCACTTCTAGTGATCTACCCTATTACAAA
This sequence comes from Cupressus sempervirens, assembly GCA_028749045.1. Classification (NCBI taxonomy): domain Eukaryota; kingdom Viridiplantae; phylum Streptophyta; class Pinopsida; order Cupressales; family Cupressaceae; genus Cupressus; species Cupressus sempervirens. The sequence continues at coordinate 524,826,649 of CM053784.1, read as the reverse complement.
TAATAAGGACTATTAGGTTCACCTTGTGAAATGTTTTATACAATATAATGAAGCATGCACTCAGTTAGGAGATTTAGCATAATATTGTTTAGTCTACCTTGTTAGAGGATTTGATTGATGCACCTATTAGAATGAATTAGTAGTTGATTTTGATCTATAATTTGATTTTCTGAATGAGATTCCTTTGACATAAAATGATCACCTTGCTATAATAGATGAGACTCTGCCTTCCCTTACACTACTTGTAGCCTTTTGTCTTTTAATTCATATTCATTCTTCTTCTTACTTTTTACTTACTCTCATTTGGATATGATAAGATGTATTACATATATACCAATCCAATTAATTACCTTTTGGATTTGGCTACAACACCTAATTCAAATAATCTTCACTATGTCAGCTTACTATTGTAACTCAGGTTTTGAAGACCACTTGGGTGATATTCTAACACTCAGCAACACTATCAACTTGGAAATCTCTGGCACTCATTTGACATTGGTGCTCAGTCCACATTGATCACTCGAGAGTAGCATCAACTCGGTTAACATTGGGTTACTCGATGAACACTAAAGGGCTCAGTTGATACTACAATTCGGTCAACACTACCTTCATTTTTCTTCATTAATGTTGCTAGCTCAATAGACACTAATAAGCTCGATTAACACTACTTCTTGCATGCTTTTCACTAATGAGCTTAGTAGACTCTATGAAGCTCAAAAAAAACTGCTATCTCATGAATGTGAGGCTCGGTAGCAACTATAAATCTTGGTATCAATGTAACCAATCAAAATGATTAAGTGTTTAGTCACTAACTGATAAATGGTTTTAGCATCGAGTCAACACCATGTATTATTCTACTCAATCTCTTCAATTTCTTCATTCATAGCTTTTATCCAATCTTCATTATCTAAAGCATATTTTATTGATTTAGGCTCAAACCAACATAGTAAGCATGTGTTACTTTTGAGTTTTCTCCTTGTCTGAATACTTCATTTAACATCCCAATTATTTTATTTGGTTTATGATGTCTTCTCACATATTTTGCTAATATAGGTAGCTTTCTTCATTGCTCTTCTTTAGGTTCATCTAAAAAAAAAAGCTCAGGCTAATTTCCTCTTCTTTTTCCTAATTTTGGTTTAGGTTCTGAATGCTTGACACTCATTATCTGATGATCAACATTTTCTAAGTGATTCAACATCTACAATCTATTGTTCGAGACCCACTCTCTACTACTTGGCAATTTGCATTTCCACTCCATCATGTCCTATCTGGTGGGAACTTGCAGTTTGATCTATCTTTTCATTTTGAGTGCTAGGAGCATCATCATCCACATAGATGAATGTACTATAGTCTTTAGGTTCTTCATTACATGAAGCATCACCTTTTTCTACAAACTTATCAACTCTCACATTTACACTTTCCACAACTTTATTAGTGTTAGAATTTAAACACTTTTAAGCTTTGCTTTTTGTGGAATAATCTTGGAATGTGCCTTCACTTTTGAATCAAGTTTTCCATCTCTATCATCTTTCAATATATAACATCTACTTCCAAATATCTTGAAATATTTAACATTGGGAGCATAACCATACCATAGTTCATAAGGTGTAGCATTTATACCTTTCTTAACTTGAACTCTATTCAGGGTATAGACAACAGTACTAACTGCTTCTCTCTAATATTTATGTGATATGTCTTTCTCCACCATTAGTGTCCTTGTACAATCCATAATTAATATGTTTCTTCTTTCAACTCTCCCATTTTGAGGAGGGATCCTTGATGCTAATAGTTGTCTTTTGATTCCTCTATCATTGTAGAATGTATTGAACTCATGTGAAATGAATTCACCACCTCTGTCAAATCTCAAAGACTTCAGACTCTTCCCTATTTATTTTTGAACTCTAGCTAAATACCACTTGAATAACTAAAAAGCATTAGATTTAACATTAAGAAACATTACAATAATTATTGTAGAGTAGTTATCTACAAATAGAATGAAATATTGATCTCCATAGTAACTTTTAACACCAATGGGTCCACATAGGTCAACATGAACCAATTCCAAAATATCACTGGAAGTATATGCTTTACTCTTAAAACTAGACTTGGTCATCTTTCCTAATTGACACTATTTACACATAGCATTTTCAAGATTCTTTATTTTAGGCAGTCCTCTTACTTTTTTCATCTTATTGATATTCACCAAATTGTCAAAATTCACATGAAATAATCTTTTGTGCAAACATAGATGTCTCTTCTAATAGGTCTAGATAGAATAAGTTACCTCTTGTCTACATCATGTATCTTGGCCTTCCAATTGTGGAATTCAACTCTATAACCTAATTTGTTTAGTTGTGAAACACTCAAAAAATTGTAGTTAAGTACTTCAACCTAGTAAACATTTTCACATGTTATCATGTTAGTCAATTGAATAGTCTCTTTACCTTTTATAACTCATGGGATATCATTACCAAATTTAAAAAATCCACTATTGTATGGACCAATGTCTTCAAATTTGTCTTTATCACTTGTCATATGATTGAAACATCCACTATCAATCATCCATCTATCACTTTTGTTTGCATAAAAAATTAATGGAGTTTTCTCATCTTCATCAGACTCTTCTTTCATAGCAACATATACAACTTCATCATCATTAATCTTAGATTCATAATCAAAAGTTTCTTCAGCAATATAACATGATTTCTTACCTTTTTCATCCTTACTTCTTCTGTAGTCATTTTCATCTCTTCTTCCTTTGTAATTTCTTTCATTTCATCCTTATCTTCTTTTTTGGGACATCTAGCAACAATATGATCAACTTTGTTGAATGAAAAATAAATGATAGGTAATTTACCTTTATATTTACGTCTTTCTCTTCTAAACCTTTTTACAACTAGGGCTTCAAGTTCATCAATCTCATCATCAAAAGTATTACTTTCACTGTTCACATGTTTTCCTTTCTTCTTACTAATAATCAATTGTGATTTGAAAGTAGATTCAATGGTAGTAGGTGTGCAGTTATCAAAATTAGACATCTAAAAAGTAGTAAGTCTACCAACTACACATTCTAAGGTCAAATTGTTACTTGGTGTGCATCTTAGTTCTTGAATTATAGAGACTCTAATGACATAGATAGGGAATATAGTCCTCAATACCTTACTTATCACTATTTCATCTTCAATTGTTCTATTTTCTCCTCAAATAGAATTAACCTCTTTAACTCTTGTTTAATATTGTACTATGTTCTCACCTTCCATCATTCTCATATCATCAAATTTATCTCTTAGGATTTCTGGTTTGGCTTTTAGTACATTGTCATCACCTCCATATATGGTTTTCAAATAGTCCCACATCTTCTTTGCAATATTGCAATCTTGTAGGTCATTATACTTGGCATAGCTTAGGGTTGAGGAAATCTCCAACATTGTTTGGTTTTGGTCTAACTTATGTCTCAATTATTTAGTAGTTAGAGTAGTTGTTACCTCTACATGTTTACTACTCAAAACATTGACAACAACATCACTGATATTAGATATGTGTAGCTTCATCAGGGTCTACCATGTAGGAAAGTTATCCTTATTCAGCTTGGGTACATCTATCTTGTTTGTCATGATTGTTGGCTTTAAGTACCTTCAAACTTTTCTCTATAAGCACTCAACTCCAATACCAATTGTTAGAAATGTTTAGAATAACCAAGAGGGGGGGTGGTGAATTATTTACTCAAGGTCTATATGCACCACTTGAATAATTAAACATTAAACACATCAATGTTCTGTTCATCTTTCTTATCTTGTTGTTTTTCAATCACTACTATAAAATTGTCATAAAATTAACTTGCATTGCATAATGAAAACATCATCACATGTAAAACATTCATAAGACATTCATCATAGTTTGACACTAGAATTTTACATGGAAACCTAATTTGGGAAAACCACTAGTAACATGTCATATTTTTTCCCTCTTTCCAGGTGAGCTCTCTTAGTAGCCAACCTTGTTAAATGTTACAATGCACAATATTAAATGTGACCCAGTTAGAGGATTTAATCACCCTATCAGGAGTGGCCTTATAAGAGAGCTTTGATCATTCCATTTAGAATATCACCTAGTTAAAGGATTTACATAGACTATTAAGTCTTCCAATGACTATTAGGTCAACGTCTATTAAAAAGATTTCAATACAAATTATTTATAATGATAAGAAAGAAAACAATAGGTTTTGAGCTATGTGATTACAACTATTTTTTTTGGTTCAAATCTCTATTCGATCCTTATGTTGGTTCACTGATAAGTCTTTCAATGTCATCTCTGATCTTGATTTTCTTGGACACCCTTCAAGCAATTAGTATACTCTTCTCATCAACACTTAAGCCTTCTATTCAAGTTAACTTATCAATAATAGAATCTGCAAGCTTTCTCTTTAGCTTCATCCATTCACTTGTGTGTTTTTGATCAACCTTACCATGTATGACTTCCTTTGCATACAAACTTGCACTTCTCGATCTTGTGTCTTTGTGTGTGCATACTCTCTTTTGTTTGGCTCTATACCTCCTTAAATAGGCAATCTTTATTTTACCATTTTCTACATCCATCAAAGATATTAGGGTTTATGATCAAATTTAATTTGATTCAATGTATCTGTATAGAGTTGTTCTATTAGGTCTTTACATAATCACCACCTTGAATTTAATGATCCAACTCATCAATCTAATCTTCAACATGTTTTACATCTCCCAAGAAATCAATTGAGTCATCTTGATCTTATGATTCCTTTGAATTTAATCTTTTACCATCACTTGACAATCACTAAATTTTGACACTTAGTCAACACTAAAATACTCAATCACTATTTAAGCTTAATGAGTTAGCATCAACTAACTTTCTTAGTCAATGTTAGTGCTCGATAAACACTAAATTTTCTTGGCACTAACTATGGCTCAGTTGACACTAGCATTACTCAAAACTTATTAGTATTTACTCTTTTTCTTGGGTTGGCTTATCTTTCTTTACATAAAAAACTCCTTTGCTTTATCAAAGTATATCTATAATCAAATATCCATTACAACTTCATTTTCATAACTTCAACCTTTCCTCTAGGTGCTATAGTTATGAGTAACTCTCAAATCCTCTTCATTAATCAAATAGATATGACATTTAGATTAGGTAGAAATATGTCTCATCCATAGATTTGACATCAATGACAAAACAACAATTGTTCCAATTGTAAGTTTCCAGTAAGAGATATATCAAAGTAATGAAATATAACTACTTTACATAAGTCTTTTGATAGATATGGTCTAGATCCTCTCTATCTTTAATTACCTCCAAGAACTTTTCATGCTCCTCAATATGTAACCTCTACTTTGGTTTGCTACATCCTTTTTTTAGAACTATATCAAATTAAATATTTGTGGCCATAACCAAGTGGTTGTAATGTAAAACTTTTTGGCCAGACATGTATTTGATAAATTGAACACCATTGTGGTTAATTATTATTTGCTAATAATATGTACCTACAAAATAAAATTTACTTCATTAACTAAATTCTTAATAATCTAGAAAAAATACATGAATTATTTACTTGTATAGATGTCATAAGGGGACAATCTATACCTTCAATAATAACATAACTAGTTGGATATGACTAGTTATCATCATCTGTAGTCGATTCAGTTGACATGAATTTTTCTTATGTGCATATTAGTACATAGTAATCTAAACCTTCCACATTTTTAGGATCTCCATACACAACAAAGATGTTACTTACAAAAATATGCTTTTTCACTTACTTGAATTAATGGAGATTTGTGTTATCCTTTAGTCATCAATTGATGTAATCTTCTAATTCCAACAATTGGTCGACAATTGTAAGGAACAAATTAATCAATATCAAGAATACATTAAATTTCCAAAATTCTATGTCAATAATATTAACTTTAATTCAAATTATAAAAAGAAATTAGATTAAAGAAAAATATAAAACTTACCAAGTTTCACTTCCCAAAAAAATTATTTATTATATGTTGTGTCCCAAGGAGAAAAATGAGGTTTGCACCATTCAACAACTTGATTTTCTTTTTCTGTATTTGCAATTGTACAAGAAAGAAAATTATATGAATTTTAAAAAAATATAAAAATAATTATATAATATGCTCATATACATCAAATTGGATTCGTACATATTAATAATATAGCTGAAAGTTCATATTGGCAAAATGCACACTTCACACATGCTCTCGTTCCATCATGCTCTCCTTTTCTATGACACTTTCAAAGAAGTTCCAAATAAACTTAACATTGCACGTTGCATATTGTGTTGCAAGCTAATTCAATATTTTTGAACACTTAAATTTCCCTACAATTCTTTTTAAATAAATTTATGAGTAATTAAATTTATGTACATAGTTGTTCATTTAATTATATATGTACATTAAATTTAAAAGTTTAACTTTTACCTAGACATACCTGCAAAACCATCAGACCAAATCCATTATTCTGCAACATTTATCCCACAATTTGCAAGATCATCAAGCATCATTGTAAAATAATGAGCTGCATAGTTCCTATCATGAACCCTATCATCACTGATACAAAAATAAACTTATTTGATGATACTATATTCATTTGGATCAATACTTTCTATCCCATCCACATCAAATTGTGCTTGTCTATATATAATTTGTACAAAAATTGCAACTTGATGTGAGTGATAATATTTAGCTTGAATTTCAGATTGAGGGGAAAATGTATAGTTTTTAGAAAAATCTACAATTAATAGAATACATCCTAGTGGGAAATAATTTTTTGAATCTCAAAACTATTTAGCTTGCCATCTTGCACCATTATAATGTTGGATGTGTGGATAAATCATAGCCTTGAATTTGTCTATAAACTCACCATATGGTAAATTTCTCTCCTTCAATGCTATTTTTTTAGATTTAACTATATTCTTTGTTTGGTATATCTCATACTCAAATATGTTCCATAGAACTAGTGTTGTAACATCAATATTGTACATTTCATATGAAAATTTCTTCAAATCTCCACAATTTGTACATGCATTGTTTATGCATTGTACATTGAATTTATCTGACTCTTTAGAAATATCACATAAGATGAACTTAAAAAATTGTTTTTTACTTCTATTAATTGTCACACATGGTCTAAGTGTTGTCATAGATTTTCTATAAGATTGCAAATAAATATGAAACTCAACATGATTTTGGCAAAAAAAAAGTTTCACATATCTTAAATTTATGTATACAAAATAGGGGTGCAACCTCTCAACCATTCTTTGACAAATTTTCACATTTGTAATTTGCTTTTTCAAATCTTCAAACAATTCACTTTGTGTTGTGTCTATAATGTGTTTTGGACGTACACTTTTCATACCCATCTCTCCATCTTTCATCTATATAGTGTGTCTTCTATTAGAAGAAACACATGAGTGGTCATTCCAATATTCAACAACTTGTCTTCTACCATCTTCATAAATTCTATCTTTTCGAAGAAGTCTACAAATATTAACCCAATTCTTTTTAATGTTCTCATCTAGAAAAAAATTCCTTTTGATATATTTTTGAAAAATCCTTCTGGATAGATTCAACAATTCAAAAATTTCTTTTTTTTTTTGACAAATCCTTTTCGGTAGTCATATTCATCAATGTTCTCTATGTGACACTTAAATTAACTACTTGACATCTATTATTAATAACATTTAATGCATCTATCAAATTCTAGACTATTGTTTCTTTTACATGATCTTCAAAGATTTTCCTATTGTTCACGCCCAACAACTCTAGAACAAGACTCATTTCTCATTTCCTAAATTTCCTAGCAAATAATTATGCTTTACCAATCAGAGATTTGTTTTCAAAATATTTCTCCCATATATTTTTTAGATGTAGCTTTATTGTAATTTTAGGCGTCATATGTTCAGATGATTCAAATTCTCTAAAAGGTGATTCTTCATCCTTCTCCATCAAAATTTCCAAACCAAAAAGAAAAATTTATAGATTTCCCACTACTTTATGGAACTTTAACATGATCTTCATCATCTTCAATCAATGACTCTTCAATTTGTGGCGCTATATTACATTTTGTCCATCCTTTCTTCTAGTCATCTCTTATTTGATCATATCTTTTTGTTATTTTCACTTTATTCCCCGTTGCACACAAAACCTAAAATAGAGAGCTTCAAATCACCTACATGCAAAATACTTTCAAATTCACCTACATAAAGAATACTAGATCATAGACAATTTAGAAAAAATGGTCAAGTTTAGAAGTTTGATATATTTTATTGCATGTTGAACTATAAAATCTTAAGATGAAATAGTTGCATTAAAGCATTGCTAAATTTAGATTAAATAAAATGATTAAATATATTAATTAATTTAACTATTTAACAATTTTAATAACATTAATAATTCTTTAAAACAATCAAATTAAATCCAATAAGTGATTTAAATCAAATAATAAATTTAATTGATTGATTTCAATATAAAATAATTTTAAAAACCTACTTTAGAATAATTTATATCATATAATTTATTTAAATCAAGAAAAAATTTCAAATTTAATTTTCTAAATACTACAAATGCAAATATTAGAAGAAATACACTATTTAAAAAAATAAACTTTGGAAATAAAATTAATAAACTACTTTTTATTCATTTAGAAAAATCTTAAAATTAAATTTTTAAGCCAAAGTCTATTCAATCCGATCATGTGTAACCAATGGGGGTTTGGCCAAAATTGATTTGGTTAGATCTGGTTCAGCTGAATTGGTCCATGTGTCATCCTATGTGGTAGTTTCTCCCATGATTTTTGTAATTATGAAAAGCTTTACACTTCACAAGGCAATTTCAACATCAAAATTAGGGTTTCAAAACAAAAAATGGCTAGATAGAGCTTGAAGTTAAAATTATGCACACATATATATATATATTTTGGAATTGTGACTTTATATGGTTTACAATAATTATAAATTATTACAAGTAGGTTTTTCAACGCTGAAGATGATGCACATTCAAAAAAAGATAAAAATTTGTAGATGATACCAATTTAAAAAAAAAATAATCAATTTTTCTAGAGAAGAGAGTCGTCATCAACAATATGTAACTTTTTAATTGATTAAAATGGATTTTTTAGGGAAAAGATTGTGGGAACCAAAAACTACTAAATTCTGAAAAGTTGAACTTGGAATAGTTATAACAACCAAAATATACAATATTTTAAAATCTTCCTTTTATATAGTTCTAGGTACATATGTCATCTATAACATACTTAAAAATTATTTATCTACATTTATACTTGTAGTGGGAACTACAACCCCCAATTTGGTATATTTTTAGACAGTAAAAAAGGCCATTGAAAATTAAAAAATAATACTACTTTTATTTTATAGTTTTTAAAAAATATATCAAAAACAAACTTCCTCCATACATTTCATCAGTTTATAACATCTTAAAATTCAAAACATAAATATCACTTTTACATCATTAATGTTTAACACTTTTTGTTGTTGTTAGCTTTTTCCTTTGTAAAAGGGTGACACGTTTGTAATTTTAGCCATTATAAGTTTTCCTTTAGATGCAAATGTAAAAGGAAAAATATGAAGCTTATTTTGTAGGCTCTTTTTGTAAGAGTCCTAAATGTTGAGAATTTATAGGCAAATCAAACATAAAATTGGACATAAGCACAATAATTTTAAATAGCTAGAAAATATTTGAATAAATATTGCACTATAGTAAGAGCTTCTACAACAAAGTCTATCAAGACAGTAAAAGACGAAGATTACAGCGAGTCATTTTTAGTGTTACTACCATTATTAGTTAGTGCACTATATTAGCCAAAAGAGAAATTTGAGGCACTGAAATTTTTTCTTCCACAATGAAATAATGTCTTCTTACGTGTCAATGAAGGGAAAACCTTCAGCTATAAAGCATAAAAATGTTAAATTTTTTATCTATAGCTCAAATGTAAAAGGAAGAAAAAGATGCGTCTCTAGAAAAATGGAAGCAATAAGAAACAATATTAGTTCTTCCAACTATCAATTAAATAATGCAGTGATAAGGAGGATCCATTGTAACTTAAGTTGTACTTCCACATTTAGAAGAGCCATTATGTAACATAAGTTAGCCACCTCTCCTTTAAAAAATCTAAGCACATATCAATATGAGGGTATGTGACATGTGACATTATATAGATGTACAAAAGGTTAATTATATTAATATTAATATAAAATGTTTGGCCAAAATGGTGTGGTATAATGATGTTTGAAAATCAATTAGATCTTAACTTCCACCAACCATTACAAATGATATAACGAGTCTCTTTTTCAACTTATAAATCGTTTAACAAAAACATGTTCTTAGATATAGATGAAGAGCCAACAACAAAATGTTGTTTCACTCTACTACATAGAAAATCATGTATTAAAGAGTTGGCCCAATATAGAAAAAACTAATCACATATTAAAGCACTAGCCCAATATAGTAAAACAACATAATGAATTGCAAGCCTATGTGTAAATTTTTCGAGGGTGTAAGTGGAAAAATATCTTCAAAATTATTGAATTTAATCTCAAGGAAAAAAAATTGTGACTTGTGGAATAATTAAATACAAATATAAATCCTCCTTTTAAGAGGTCAAATGGTCCTTTCTCTTTGATGTTGGAATACATCTGTCTATCACATATTGTCTCCTACAATTATTATTATTAGAATATAACCTATCACAAGTCATAAAAAGAGGCATAAAAGAACATGCAAAACACTTGATCGAGTGGGAAGGAGATACAACCTTGGTATACTTGATTGAGTGGGGAGGAAGAAAAATCTAGGCAAAAGGAGATTTTTAAGGTAATTTTCAAAAGTCATCAAACTTGGCAAATTCATATAAAAAACCTTTGTTAAATTTGAGGGATCATGCATTTCAAAGAGACGTGTTTAGAACATGAAAGATATTACTTAAATTTGTTAACTAATTTAGACATGAGAATGTGAGAAAAAAATTTACCTTGTAAAGAAAAGTCATTTTTAGATATACAAAACTCGAACCTCCCTAGGAGAAATGTTTCGATAACCAGTTACAAACTACAAAAAATGCTCTTTTCAATGTTGGTGTAAATGCTACCATCATATTAACAAGTTTTAGGACATGTAAAAAACCATGTGAGGGTATAATAATTTTAAGATTTTCACACTCTATAAATCATACATGAGGGTGGTTGAGAAAATAATCTTAACCAATGTGCATTAAGAAGTATAACCATGATCAAATTAATGTGATTCCTTTGCACTTCAGCCTACTAAAAGATCTTATTAGCCAAGATTAAACTTTGATAGGGAATTTAAGATACTTAAGAAACATCAATTAATAATTTTATACATACCTCCCATAAGTCATGCTCACTACATAGAAGAATTTCCAATTTCCTTTTAGAAAATATTTCCAAAGTGGAGATGGGAAACACTTGTAAACAATAGAAACAAGAATTCAATCACCAAAAGTATTCAAATATTGAGATAGGTTCCAACTAATGCACACAATAGTTTGGACAAATGAAATCTTATACAAAATTAAGTCAGGTCTAGTTTTATAAAGACTATTGAGGATAGTAAATTTAATTGAACAAATCTAGCATTGGTTTTGTAAAAATTACTAAAGAAAGATATTAGATTGATAGAAACAAATCTAAACCCAATTCTAATAAACAATAACTCACTTTATTAAATCACTTTTGAAGGGCCTCAATTTTTGGCATGATCCCTGAAGCAATAGTTGCATCCGCAACCAATAAAACATAATTCCTTCTATAGTTAGGTGTCAATGCATCATGTGATCTCAAGTTATTTAACCTCATATTATTTCCAAAGGCATTACATTTGCAAAATATCATTGTATTCTGGAGGTTGTGTTGGTGTTTGAAAACTAACAGGCATATCTAAAGCCCAATACTAGAATACAGAAGATAAGACTCAATCTAAGGGTTAGCTACTTCCTATAACAACTGAATTCTCTTCAGATCTAGACCAACTTCAACAAAATCATAGAGTACTCTCTACACTTTAGGCTCTTTAGGGCCAAGAAATGTGCACCTTAGGGTTGGAAATGAATGAATATTTTGATATTCTTCTTCATAATTCATTCATTCATGCTTTATTTTTCATATGTATCCCCTATAACAAAAACTGGTCAATAATTCTTCTTAGATTTGTAATGACTCCTTGATTATAGTATCTAACTACAATTCAAAGAAAGACTATTACAAATAAGTAATGACCAACAGTTTGTTTCTTTGTTATAGAAAAGTAAATATTGATTTGATTTTAAAATGTGCTTTGTGCAACCACTTGAATTCTTCAATTTGCATCTGAACTAGTGATTAGTGTCTTATCCATTTCTATAAAGAGTCTTCCCAAAAAACTTGACCTATTTAATTTCCTTACAATTAAATATATCAATAGTTAACCCTAAATTTCATTCTTATGATATCTCTCCCATATACCTAAAAACCTTGTCAATTCAATGAAAGAATTTAATTAAATACTCGAATTAGAAGAAATCAATGAAAACATATATAACTCATCCAAGTTGCATTAAAATGAAAGAACCTTGTTCAATTCAATCCCAAAATTATAGACACAAGGAAATGGAGACAAAATTTAGATACACAAATACTACAGAACCTTTCTTTGCATTAATTTTCCTTGAAAATAATACATTACTAATATAAACTCAAGAATAGCTCAAGATATGAAAAAATAGTCATTCAAGATTCATTTATATTCTTAGACTTGAAAATTTGAATACATCATAAAAAATTGACACAAAAACTAACTAGACCAACTGCAACATAGCATAAACACTAAAGTTGTACAGACTTTGAACCTCAACTCCACTTCTTGGAAATCGTTTTATAGGAAGGATTGTAACAAGCTTCAGATTGGAGGACACATGTAAAAAAAATATTGGAAATAAAATACATAATCTTTTATATTGTCATATTAAAAAAATTCTTTGTACTTTGATAAAAAAACTAGGATGCAGTTGCAAAATTGGTAGGTGGCACTTTTCTATAGGCTTCTTTAGTATCTTTCAATTGATCTTCAATTGCCTATCACTTTCTTTATCCTTTTTGTCTCTTCTACCTTTAATTGCACCTTTGAGATTCCGAATCACTTTCAATTGATGGTATGGCCTTTATATCTGCTATGACTTCCCAATTTGTAACATTAGTGTCCACATCAGGCTAGGTGGCATTTGGTGCCAGTTATTTCTTTTAACTCTCCAGTAACCTTGCTCATATCGAACTTAATTCTAAATAGAAAATTAATCATGTCATTGACAACTATTACATGTGTTTCATTATTGTAATAAGCAACAAACTATGGGTGCCTAAAAATATTCTCAAGAGAGGAAAACCATTCCTACCATTTTTTTATAACTCCATTAACATATAGGATAGAAGGAATAAAATTGGGAATCCCCATGGAATTTTTTTTCATTTTACCTTGGATTAATTGCATTTTACATGAGAAAAACATGTTTAATTCTTTTACCTTATTTATCATCTTATTGACACTAATGATTACCCCCTTGGGAAATTCTTTCTTCTAAGGTAGGAGAGGGACCAAACTATCAAAATTTTTTTTGTAGGGCCCCCATGTTGTAAATAGAGGGGATAATAAGGCTAATACCTCTAAGCATTGAAATTTAGCTCCCTACACAGATATGTGGCTACAGTGCATTTTTTGTGAAACAATATGTAAGGCACCTATCTTGTGCATAATCATGCTCCAAATTACCCTAATTTCCACCTCTTTTACACCATCCCACTCATCAGTATCCATTTGCTAAAAAACTCCCACATTTGTTGTATCAGCTTTTTTTTGGGCTTCTTGGTCTTTTAGCTTTGTAATGGGGCTAGCCACATTTCTTAGTCATCTTACCTCTTCGTCCAAGGCAACCAATATCTATTCTAGGACATAATTCCTCTTTAGATCTTCCTCATATTTCTTCCTAGAATCAATGGATATGTTGTATGCTTGATACAACCATTCTTCAAACATATCCAGTTTTCTCTTCCCCATTAATGATGTTGTGTTCATTAGGTTATTGATTTGGCCACTAGAAATAGTATTGACATTCTAATATATTACATTTCCTTGGGGTGAATATTTTATCTCTATAAGGGTTGTCTTATTTCCCTCAAGATCCATACTACATATAACCATTGTCTTGCTATCAATGTTGAAACCATACCCCTACAATTCACTAGCAATATTGGTCTCTTCAAAAGAGACCAATTTGTTTCATCTTCTGATTTGATTGAACATGAAGGATAAACTAAGTTCCTACCTTGGGAAAAGAAGCATCCCACTTCTTGTTACCAGTTCTCTATCATCTTCAACAATTTGTATCTCACTATTAGGGTCATACTCTTGCAACATCTACACTAATTCTAAAGTCTCTTTTGGGGAATCTACTGGTTCCAATTGCAAGGCAAGCTCATTTTGATAAAGCTTACAAATGAATGAATTGAATTCATGTGAGTTTATGGATTCATCATCCTTCATGAATTCTTGAGCCTAGATTATTCTTTCATCAAACATCTAGATTTGTAGCTTAGTCTTATTGGGGATTTTCTCATTCTCCCCAGCTTGCTTCAAAAAGAAATTATGCCTTATTGTATCAAAGAATTAGGATCCCCTAGGAAAAATTTCTAGTGCCTTCCCTTTGACCTTATCATGAATCTCAATCATCTTTTTTTTGTTTCTCTCTTGAGACCATGAAGAGCTCTCTAGCTAATCATCTTCTACATCAATAGTAATAACATCCTTTGGTTGAGGGACTTGTGGCTTTGCTCTATTTTTAAACTATATAGGTACTTGTGCTATTATTTGATCAAAATTATCCAGGCACTAATTGAACCTATCTATGTATGCTGATTCATGATAGAAACCTTGGAATGATGGATCTGCTACCTTCATGGCTTCCTCTATTCCCATTATCTTTCTCCAATTTGTAGGTTCTATCCCTATAGACCTCTATGTCTAAGCAATTCATTATGCAATCCTTTTCCAATTTGGCTTGTTGTTAGGGAGGGTATAATTTATCATCTATTTAAGAGCATGGTTCACCAAATAATTTGGATCATAGGTCCTAGAAGGGACTATAGAGAGCATAAATTTAGTGATGCATCTATCTATCTCTTCTATTGCATCTTATACTATAAAATAATCCTCTATTTTGGTATTTCTAGCTACAAAAGAGCCTTTCTTAATAGTAGGGCCTAGATACTCTTTATCCATCATAAGTAATTGCTAGAACAATTCTAACTAACCTAATCTTTCTAGAACATACTTAGGTAGCACATGAGGGGGCTGAGGACACCAAAAAACCCTTATTATTGAAACATTTCCAAACAGAAAAAGACTAGCCCAATCATGGCTCAATACCCTACTCCCATTAGGATAGTGAGTGGTCTTATTCATATTCTCACTCCCCTATATATCCTCTCAGTAATATTAGCTAGCATGTTTGAAATTGGAAAAACAAAATCTTTATAGAAAGCAATAGAACTAGCATAAGGATAAAACCTTTGCTAGAAGCGAGTCCACAGTCACACGAGTAAGTTTTTTCCATTCTCTCCAGTGGCCTCAATAAAGTCTGAAATGATATACCTTATTTTCTTATAAAGAATGATGTGCATTAGCAATGAGTAATGGAAGAACCTAAAATTTTCTAGTTCTCCCTTCTACACTTCCATAATATCTTCATGTATCTTGCTGATGATGTATTCAATAAAGTCATATCCAACATTATGATCTAGGTCCACAACATCTAAAGCCATAATGTAGATATATCTAGGGTCATTAATAGTTCCATCTACTCCCACCAATTTTTGTTATTTTGAAAATGGTGTATTTGAAGTATTTTTTGAAGAATTCAAGTAGCATAAGTTCTCCTACCTTCTTTAGTAGTTCACCCTTCTCCTTTATTTTTTGGGCATGTCTCTTCTCATAAGCCTTCCAGTAAAGAAGATTTTATGAATCTTAAACATTTATTTCATCTTTTCTTTCTCAATTAGCTTGGTCATAGATCCACCAAGGTCAAAAGCTTCAATAAAAGTCTCCCTATCATGCTTGCATATGATAATTATGTCCTTCCTATGAAATAATTTAGTTGTAGAATTGTAAGATTTGATCAATGCCTTCATCAGATTAACATCTACTATTACTTTTGGCATTATCAAATTTTCCATGTTTATGATCTAGGGGTTGTAAATTGGTGGTTTCTCAAAATCTGTTATATAAAACTACTAGAAGATCTCATTTCTATTGGTATAAGGGACAATAACATCTTTGCAAAAAGAGTATGTATCTTTGAAAATATGGGCATTCATGTTTTGAGCATGGGAAGACCTTTGAAGAAAGTACACCGATTCCTATTCATTAACTTTTGAAGACTCTTCTATGCCAACTTGGGCTATTATCTTGCCTTCTTGTGCAATGATTTTTTCAATCAATTTCTTTAAACAATCTTGTCAATATCAATTGCTAAAAACTTTGAATATCTCTGCTTGAGTTCTAGAAATCTCTTAGCACTCAAGCTTATGTCTTTGGATTGTCCAAAATATTGTACCTTAGAAAACCATTATATCAACTTATTAATAGAGAAAAATGTAGCGAAGTGAGCATTTATGTGTTTTTGTGTTAATGTATGTGAAAAGCCTCAAATTCTACAAAAGTGCCAAAATCTACTTGTACTACCAGCCTTTCAAGTCTTTTTTATGCACTTTTTGATAGTACATCACTTTTAAATCATGATGAAGCTTTTAAGAGTCAGTTTTTTGCTCTAAAACTCATGCTTGCAACCCAATGACTCATTTTAGTCACTGTTCTATGGCCATTTTATGCCTTAGAATTTTAAAACAATGACTGGGTAATCACATATTCACACCTTCTTCACTACTTTGTAGTCTAGCTAATATTTTGGGCACTTAACTATTTGACTGAGTGCCTTAAGGATTTGAACCCTTTTAAAAATTCAACCATAAAGTCACTAAATTTTATTAGCAATAAATAATTTCTCTGTGACTATATCATTCCGCTTAATAATCACAAAGTCACAGCTTCACACACCTTTCTTTCTTTTGGAACTTCCTTGTTGCGACCATGTGATCACTTCCTACTTATAATCTATTGAAGACTTCATAGGGTCAAGCCTCTAATTATCTCATAAAAAACTTGTCATGCAACCGTGCAAGAAAAGGATTCTTCATGCTCTTTTAAACCAATCATTGCTTTGTGGCCCATCCTTATTAACATTTCTTTAACATTGCAAGATCATGACTACTTATGTTCTTCTTTCATTTTGGCTACATTGCATTGTCATGGTCTAATCACATCTTATAATGATTAACCACGTGACCATGTGAAAAAGTACCTTTTAGTTGGTTTTGCTAGGTTGTGGCTTATCTTTCTCATGACTTAACATCTCAACTACACGATTAGGCATATTTTTCCTTCAATCAAGTCATATCGCCTAGTCGTAGTAAAACTAAATACTTATTTTAACCGCACGACCATGTGTATCAGAATCTTTTTGAACTTCATAATTGTCTTTACCAAGTTATAATTCATCCTTCATATCATGATTTTTTTGCCACAACCATGTAATTGAAGATAATTTTAGGTGTTTTTAACTTGGTCGCTCCTTCATAGTCAAATCTTCCAACCATCCAATCACCCTATGACCATGCAAATAAAGGTTCTTTATGTGCTTTTGAGCACTTTTGCATAGTCATAGTCATCCTTCAGTCTTTATCTTCTGAGGCTCCAACCATTCAAATATAACAATATACCCAGTTGCTGTGAAAATTCATCTTACCTTTCACATTCAAGTGATCGCATGAATGAGGCTTCATTGACTATTTCACTCAATTACAATATAAAAGGCAACTAGGCATTTAACTGCTACAACTCAATGATCAAAGGAAACTTCACTACTTTGTTAGGTCATGCTATAAAATGATATTATCTTTTGATAAGCTTCGACTGTGCAATCAACTTGGTTTCCTGGTTGCACACTTAAAAATTTTATAAGTTCACATTAAAATGCTAGAAAATGTTAAAACAAGATATAACCATTTGAAATTTTTGAAATTTCAATAGCTCAAAAAGGGTGCAGATTAAAACCAAGGGTTTTGCTAGAGAAAAATAATTTTATGAAATTTAGGGAAATCCTAAATTCTAGGCACAAACAAATTTTCCCATTTAGGGTTTTCAACAGAGGACTAATAACACAACATTACAAACCCTAGTTGCACATCACAATTCAAGGCATTTTCACTTAAAAATTTCAAAATTTAAGTATAGTGAAAATGAGAGCTAATAGTGGCTCTATTTGGTGATGATGAATAATCTATATACATGCAAGAATTTATAATTTATGGTTAGAACAGACCACATACATGAGAAATTTTTTTGATAAATCTGAGAGAGTAAGGCACACACAATAGAAAAAACAACTATATATCAAAAGGCACACAGGAAAAACACTGCACAAGGATTTACAGGGGCTTTATAGAATTTACATAATGTAAAGGAAAAATCGTAGACTACTGTTCATGGAAAATAAGTTTTTAACAAAAATACCTCTTCAAGAATTGTCCATGAATTGGTAGCTCAAAAATATAAACTAAAAGCTCCTTTAGAATGTAAGAGTCTTAACCCAATGTAGAATCAACCAGATAAGGACCCAACTAGATAGGATCAAATTTACCATGTTTACCCCTATCCTCAATTCTATCATTCCACATTAAAACTAGATCACTAAGCTCAAATTTCTTGGCCACTACTTTGTTTTCATAGAAAATTTTGGCTTGCAACTATAATTTTACATTCTTGGAAGATGCTTCCTTTCTAGTTTCTCTTAGTCCTACCAAATCGTCCGTTCTCTCTTGCATGCCATCAATAAAATCATCTTTATACATCTAGATGTAGTTATATAGGCCTATCAATTTATTTTGAGGCATCCTTGCTTGGATTCCATACTCAAGGTCAAAAGGTCAAATACCTATTGCTTTCTTCACTGTCACTCTATTAGCCTAGACTACCAATTGCAACTTAGAATCCCATGTCTTCTTATTATTATGCAAAGTCCTTTTTATGAATTTCATAAAGCTTTTATTTATAGATTCAACTTGTCCATTTCCTTATGGATGATATGGTGATGATATTGATCTGGTAATGCCATATTTGTCACAAAACTTGGCAAATTATTTTAATCTAAAATACATAGCATTATTAGTCACAAATTTTTGAGGACACCTAAACCTTGTTATGAAGATGTTCAGTAGAAAATTATTACCCACCTTGCTGGTAGCATTTATAGTTGGAATAGCTTCTACCCATTTTATCAAGTAGTTTGTTGCAAAAAAATCCATGAGTAGCCACTAATTGATTTGGTAGAGATCTCTCCTATGACATCCATACCCAATTACTAAAAGGGTGCTTGCACTTCTACTAGCTTTAGAGGAGTGTTGCTAGAAAATTTTAATTTCTCTACAAATCTTTGGCACTAGTCACACTTTCTTATTAGAATTTATGCATCTTTAAATAAACTAGGCCACCAAAAGCCTAATCTCATTATCTTATGGGTAGTAGTCTTTGCCATACAATGACCCCTACATACTCCTAAATGCATATCATTTAAATCCTTCATATATTCTTTGTGATGAATGCATCTCAAGAGTATCTCTTAAAAATTTCTCCACAATAGACTTTCATTAACAATAACATACCTAATGTCATGTAGCTTAAAAATTCTCCTTTCATTATCTGTTAGGTGGGATGGGGCTTCCATGTGCTACAAGTAGTATATCACATGTGTATACTAGTCATAATGGTCCATATCATAGGTGCTTGAATTAAGGTCTTGAGATACAAGATTCACTTGGTTAGCATCTAAATTTGATTGAGCCATCAATTTTTCACTTGGTTAGCATCTAAATTTGATTGAGCCATCAATTTTGATAACTCTTGGCTTCTCACTAACTTAGGGATCTGGATGTCAATATTGAATTCTTGAATCCTATCTATCCATCTACATCTTCTGCCAAATACCTCCCATTCAGAGAATATATCTTTGACTGCTACACTTGGCACAAATGCAATAATAATAGCACCTGCTAAGTAACATCTAAAATATTTAATAGCTTTGACTAAATCATAACCCTACTTTTCATTGATTTCATGTACATAATTTTTGTAGGCTAGAGGGATTTACTGAAAAATGCAATTGGTTGTTCATATCCCTATTCATTATTTTACAACAATACTATTGCAATAGTGTGGAAAGATGCAAAAGAAAAAATGTGCATGGGCTTTTCATAATCTTGCTTCCTAAGAACTGGTACATTTTTAATAGCACTCTTGATTTCTTGAAAAGTTATTGTAGGCTCACCTTCCCAACTAATGGCTAGTCCTTTCTTGAGCATCTTGGAGATTGGTTTGCTCATCTTAGCAAAATTGGTAACAAATATTCTTACAAAATCTACTTGCCCAAAGAAAGATTAGATTCCCTTGACATTCTTAGGCTTAGGGACTTTATCGATTGTTGCCACTCTTCTAGGGTCAATTTTCACTCCATCCTTAGATACTATATGACCAAGAAATTTCCCTTCAGTCACTCTAAAGGTACATTTATTTAGGTTTAAAGAAACCCCATATTCTAGGACTTTAATGATTTTTTTTTTCAAGTGGTTACAATGGTCTTCATCCCTTTTTGAATATACAGTCAGATTATCCTAGTATACAACCATGAATTTATCAATATACTCCTTAAATTCTACATCCATGGCCCTCTAAAAAGTTTCTCTTGCATTTATCAAGCCAAAATGCATCCTTACATACACATAAGTCCCCAAAGGAGTAGTGAAGGTTATTTTAAATTGTTCCTTTTCATCAACAAGGACATGGTTAAATCCTGAGAAACCATCCATCATAGACATTAGCTATGAACCAGTAACTTGCTGCAACATGGCCTCCATATTAGGCAATCCATAATTATCCTTTAAGGAAGCAATATTAAGGTTTCTAAAATCAACACATAGCCTAATATCCCCATTCTTTTTCTTGATTGACACTAGGTTTGACACCCATTAAGAATGTTTGATTGCTTTAATAATCCCTCCATCCCTAAGCTTTATAAGTTCCTCTTGCATTTATGGGGCTAAATTAGGATTTACATGCCTCTTCTTTTGTCTAAATGGTTTGACATTTTCTTTTATGGGTATTACATGCTGAAACAAATCCTCCCTATAATCCTTAAGGTCATCTCATGACCATGCAAAAACATGTCTAAATTTTCTCAACATATCTATCAAAGACTTCTTAATTGTAGGGGATAAGGTCTTGCCAATATATACCCTTTTAGGACTTTCAACAGTCCTAATATTGATCTCTTCAAGTTCCTATGATTTCTGATCTTTGACTTCTAATTTCACTATATCCTAGTTGTCAAAAACACTTTCTTGAACTACCAATCTTTTAGGTACCTTGTTTGCCTTTAACTATAGGATCTCTTGGCCAAAACTAGTTTTCTGTCCATCTATTGTTTCAACCAAAGAACTATAGTTCAACTCTTGGCCATGATACTTATCCTGATTAAGAATAAAGTTTAAGATATATTTATCATCTTTGAATACTTCCAATTTTCCACATTGCCAGGAATTGATGGCCTACTCTACATTTCAATTTTAGACACACCGATAAATGATATGTCATCTAACTTAATTTCTATATTAGCCAATAGGTCAGCCATCTTGTTATTACTTGTCTCCATCCAAGAAATGTAAAAGGCATCAAATGCTTCTATTTGGTCCCAAACAACATTCCTATACTGTTTTAACCTTTTATTCTTGGAGGCACATGTCTCCTTAACTTGAGACATAATTAACTCTGAGTCACCAATAGCATGCAATTTCTTAATTCTATGACTTTTTGCAACCTTTAATCCTAGTAAAAGTGCCTCATACTTTGCAATGTTATTGCTACATGCAAAATTCAAAGTAAATGAATACCTAGAAGTGTTTTTCTTTGGAGATATATGTACTACCCCAGCTCATGATCCTTCCTTAAAAATTTCTCCATCAAAATAAATAGTCCATATGTTTTGAGAATTCATATAGCTTGTTACCTCTTGTGCAATCAATAGGAGTGGTTTCTCAATTTCTTGAATGACAAATTCAACTCTAAATGCATTAACCTTAGTATCTAGAAAACATGTAGCATATTTATCAACATTATCATCAAACATGTGAGTGACCCTTGGTTCTCCATAAATTTTAATAGCTTTATCTCCTATATAAAAAGTATCATATGAAAAATCACATTGTAGGATACCTCCCATTGTAGTACTCCATTTTCTAGAGAGTAAGATTCCATAATGGGGAGGAAGGACAGTCATAGTTAATTCAACATCAGGGGGCAACTAGTTTAAAAGGTAGGGCATTAATTGTACTTATGATAGGCACTTCCCTTGTATCCATAGCTCCACACCTACCCTATTTGGTATCTACTTATAAACCAAGGTCTTCCATAACTTTGAAAGGAATAATAGTGTTTGATGCTCTTGAGTCAATCATGTAATTTTTTAAAATTTTCTTTTTATGACCAAACTAAGAAATAAAGGATTGATGGCTTGTATGTAAGCTACATATGAATTGTCCAAGTACATCTAGGGTATTTGGGACATAATTCCTTTGTCTTCTATTATGAGTGGTGTATGTTGCATGAATGTGGGTTTTTGTTCAACAACATTACTATTTCCTATCCCACCCAACTAGTACAAAGCCTTATTTTTCCTTAAAATTTTAGATAAGGGAACTTTGACAGTAATTCAAGACAACATTTCAATCATGTCAGCAAGATCACAAATAGTAGTTTTAACATAATTACTTGTAGCTACTACTACTAAAATAGTAGACCATGATGTTTGCTTGATGACATCAGATTTTGATTTCTTTTCTTGCACATCTACCTTGATTGTTTTAAGTCCTTGAAACTATACTTTCTTTTTGGGCTTCCACTTTTTGTTCTTACTATCTTTGACCTTAACTATCACTGGATTATCCTTTTTATTTTCATCATTCATCTTATGAGTATTACCTTTAATAAAGATGCTAGATGGCTTACTAGTATCATTGTTGATAGTTATGCTTCTCAAATTGTAAGTACTATGCACTTGGGCTATCATTTCTATAGTGATCCTATCAATCTCTTATTTTGATGGTTTTCTCAAATTAATGTGATCCACACGTGACAATGTATTGCATATCTTGTCTTTTTCTAAGCCTTCATCATTTGAGAACACTTGTTAATGGTGCAACTAATATGCATTTCTCTAATTGAAAATATCATTTTTAGATTCTTCTAAATCTTATTTGTCACTAATATCACAAAAATTTATCATGTTGCATCATGCATCCTCATGATTCTTTTCTTCCTCTCCTTCTTCATTTTGTGCATGTTGATTTGTAGAGAATGACTAAGCCAATACACAATAGCCAGGGGAATGGGGTGATTAGCACATAATACACTAGGGTACATCATATATCATGTTCACATAATTTATTTGTAGTGGATCTGGTGTACCCTTTTCTTTATCATTCTTAGTAGGAGGAATAACATGATTCCCATCCTTCCGTTTGGTTGTATACAAGAAATTTTTCATTCTATGCTACATGTTATAATTGTTGTTGAATAGAGATTTCTCACTAGTAGTGGAATTATTTGCAATAAATGGTGGTGGATTCATATTCTTAAGTAGGTTTAGAACTTGACCCATTGTATCCTCTTTAGGCTTTTTACCTGCAACAGGCCTCTCACCTTCTTTCTTATTTTTTCTTGGATTTAACAATTTTGGGTCATCTCTTCTTCCCAAATTAATAGAGGCTCTCCTATTATTCTCAATGTTCATAACCATCTTGTAAGCATCTCTTAGAATCTTCAGATCTTTATCTCTAAGGGTATATGCCATCTTGTTTTCAAATGCATTGAAATAAGTAGTGAGACAAACATCTTCACCCAATCTCATCGCTTAGAATAGTTTGTACATCCCCTTTTGAAATATCACATTGAAGTCAAAGGTGGACTTATTTGGGCTGTTCTTAATTTTATTGAAGTCATTTAGCATAAATAAAACATTAGTATTATCTCCATACTTCTCTTTGAAAATTTTTTCTAAATCATTCCATGAGTTGATGCTATCATCAGGAAAACTTCTAAACTAATATCTAGCATCCTTAGTCAACGAATGTATACATAACTTCACGAGTACATCTTCATGCTCTACTTCATAATAATTGAGCATGTCAATCAATTTTCTTATGTGTTCTTCACCTGCTATGGCATTATTGCCTGAAAATTTAATAACCATATCCCTCAAATAATTGGAAATAGGATGTGGAAATCAAGGAATGCCTACAAAGGACATTTGTTTATACTTCTCCATATAAATGGGTCTTCTCTAAAAACTAACAAAATTTGATGTGCTTTGTCTAACTACTTGAGTTTGGATAGGGATTTGAGGCTATTGAATTTGCTAAGTAGTAGGTATCTAACTAATTATGGTAGAAGATGTAGTAGAAGCATACTGATATATATTTTGACTAGTCATTTTTGGTCCACAAATAGGAATAGAAGGTATGGCTTGTGAGGATAGATTTGGCTAAGATGATAAAGAAGAATTGGATTTGATAAATTGTATTTTCCTTCTGGTTTCAATAGCTTGGGCTTTGTTTTCAACCTTTACAAGCTCTTTGGCTAGCTCTTCTCTTTCTTTCTTAGCTTTCTCAAGTCTAAATCTAGTTTAGACATGACAGGACCTACTGGTTTGCTAGGAGGAGTTTGGGGCTCATTTATTTGTATCCCTACAACTTTCTACTTTCCTTTATTAGGGTGTTTCATAGTTAAATCTATAACTTCTAGTTCAATGGGTTTATAGGGTTGTATTTGTGAAATAATAGGTCCTTCTTTTTCTTTAAGGAGATGTTCCTACTCTTGCACTTTAGATCTTAGATCTTCAACATCTCCAAATACATATAAATATACTTTGAAGGATTTCTCTTCCAACTTCTTGTTTTACTCCCTTAGAGTAGCCATTCTCCTAAGAAAATTATCTCTCTCAATGAGAGTTCATGGTAATTTTTTCTTTCTCCTTTTCTAAATAGTTGCACTTGGCTTCTTCTTTAGCAACCCTTCTTCTATGTACTTCCACTTCAAAAAGAAAGTCATCATGGTCTATGGTTATTTCTTTAGATTCTATAGGGTTATCCAAATCTATCAAGTTTCTATATGAAACTTGCCCAATATTTGGCCTATTAGATTGAACACTTCTAGGTCTAAGATGTTAAAGGATGTTCTTCATGAAAAGGTGTGACAATAAATTTCTTGGAAGTTTGGTGTTCTTAGATTCTAAGCTATAGGATAAGAATTCTTTGTCAACTATAGGCTAGAACTAGAAATAATCTCTTGGTTTCCAAGCATAACTGCTTTCTTCTTTCTTCTTAGGGAAGTTGTTTTTACTACCTTTTGGTAATTCTATATACAATGGGATATTAGGGTTTTCTTTTACATAAGCTCTTGTATTTTTCCTTATATCAGCCATCATTCACTTTAAGACAAGAACTAGTAACAAAACCTAAGATTGAGTCACCACTCACTAGTGGAAAATATCTTTTATAATGGTGAAGACAAGAAACTTTATGGGAATACCTTTCTATAAAAAAATTGACAAAAGAGACCCAACCCTAATTAATTTTATATTGTATATTTGAGGAACACAACTCTATATGACTGATAAGGCACTTTGTAAACCCTCTCTATATCACATAGCTCCCATGGTAGTGGAAATTTTACATATTCTCAAGGTTTGTTGCTAAAAAACAACCAATACCAAAGCTTGAGTTTATAGGAAAGCATATATTTGACTGCAGATATGTAACTCACAACAGAGATTCTAGAGCTTTAGAGTTCATTTGTTTCATAGGGTCTCTAGTAGAGTCACCATTTTTTTGGTGTTTGAAAACTACCAGGCTAATCTAAAGCCCAATACTAGGATACAAAAGAAAAGACTCAGTCTAAGGGTTTTCAACTTCCTATATTCAGATGAGTTCTCTTTAGATCTAAACCAACTTCAATAGAATCATAGAGGACTCTCTGCACTTTAGGCTCTATACGGCCAAGGCAGGTGCACCTTAGGGATGGAAATGACTAGATATTTTGATATTATTCTTCACAATTCACTCATTCACACTCTACTTTTCATATATGTCCCCTTTAGAAGAAAATGGTCAACAATTCTTCATAGATTTTTCATGACTCCTTGATTACAATAGCTGACTACAATTAAGAAAAAGGCTATTACAAATAAGTAATTACTAGCATTTTGATTCTTTATTACATAAAAGTAAATATTGGTTTGATTTTAAAATGTGCTTTGTGCAACCACATGAATTCTTCAATTTGCATCTAAACTAGAGCTAAGTCCCTTATCCATTACTATACAGAGTATGCCCAACACAACTTGACATATTTAATTGCCTTACAATTAAATCTATTAGTAGTTAACCTTGAATTTCATTCTTACGATATCCCTCCCATATACCTAGAAACCCTATTAATTCAATGAAATCATTTACTTAACACCTTGAATTAAAAACAATCAATGAAAAGATATACAACCCATCCAAGTTACATCAAAATGAAAGAACCTTGTTCAATTCAATCCAAAAATTACAGACTCATGGAAATGTAGATAAAACTTAGAGATAGGGACATTGCATAACCTTTCTTTGTATTAATTTTCCTTGAAAACAATACGTTACTGATATAAACTCAAGAATAGCTCAAGATATGAAAAAATGATTATTCAATATTCATTTATATTCTTAGACTTACAAAGTTGAATACATCATAAAAATTTGACATGAAAACTAACTAGAATGACCACAACATAGCATAAACACTAAAATTGTACAGACTTCAGACCTCAAATACACATCTTCAAAATCCTTTTATAGGAAGGATTGCAACAAGCTTTATATGGGAGGAGACATGTCAAAAAACTATTGGAAATAAAATACAAAGATATTTTATATTGTCATATTACAAACATTCTCTGTACTTTAATAATAAAAATTAGGATGCAGTTGCAAAATTGGCAGGTGGCACTTTTATGTAGGCTTCTTTAGAATCTTTCTATTAATCTTCAAAAACCTATTGCTTTCTTTGCCTTTTCTTTATCCTTTTTTATCTCTTCTACTTTTAATTGCACCTTTGAGATGCCTAGTCACTTTCAATAGATGGTATGGCCTTTATAGCTGCTATGAATTCCCAAATTGTAATATCAAAATCCACATTTGGCCAGGTGGCATCCAAGATGGTGTCTAAGTCACCTATGTATTTATTCCATTTGGTGTTAGTTATTTATTTTAGCTCTCTAGTAACCATGCTCATATCTGATTCAATTCAAAATAGAAAATCAATTATGTCATAGATAACTGTTACATCTATCTCATTATTGCAATAAACAACAAATTGTGGATGCCTCAAAACATCCTCAAAAGAGGAAGATCATTCCTGCCATTATTTTATAACTCCATTAACATATAGGATAGTAGAAATAAAATTGAGAATCCTCATGGAAATTATTTTCATTTTACCTTGGATTAATTTCATTTTACCTGAGAAAAACCCATTTAATTATTTTACCTTGTTTATCATCTTCCTAACACCAATGATTACCCCCTTAGAAAATTCTCTCTTTAGAGGCAGCAAAGGGACCAAGCTATCAAAAAATTGTGTAGAGCCCCCATGTTGTAAATAGAGGGGATAGAAAGGGTAATGCCTCCAAGAATTGGAATTTAGCTCCCTACATAGATATGTAGCTACTCTGCACATTTTGTGAAATAATTTGTAAGGCACCTATCTTGTGCATCATCAAGATCTAACTTGTTGATCTTAGATTGGTTTTGACAAGTAAGTGTCAACACACTTAAACCATTTACTTAGTTCATACCAAACTAGTAATACATACCAAGCACAACATGTAAATATTAGACCATGCCAAGTTATAGTGAGTGTTGAGTCACTCATGTTCCAAGTAGATAGACCATGTCAAGTGATTTAGGAGCCGACTAAATAGTGGATGCCGAGTAATTTAGGTGCCAAGTCATAGTATATAGAACAAAGCATGCTAAGCATCAAAGACTTCATATGCTGAGTGACACATTTTTGACATATTTATTTGATATTTTGGAGATAAGAATGAATCTCTATTTGGAATCCCTATGCAATTACATGTAGCTAATAAAAGAATGAGAAAAATTAAGTGCAAAAATGGATGAATCTCAGCTGTAGATTCATACCTAACCCTAAGCCACCAAAGTCTTCTTAAGGAGGAAAAAGCCCTAAACTCTTTAGTGCAAAAATAGAGAAGTTATGATTGGGGAATAGATAGAGGAGTGAACAAGATAGTTTGTAGAGCATTGAAGGTGACTTAGAAGTTATGATGAAAGAGTGAATTGAAGAATCAGTTAGAGAAGAATAGAGGATAGAGCAAAGGATACAACATTAAGACATCTAATTGTGAAGAATCAATAAGATATTGTGTAGAGGTGATCTATTATCAGGCAAGCAAGTGCTAAATTGTAGTGTAGTGCCTGCCCTTGTTCACATCTTTCTAGACACATTGTTGTTATTATTGTTAGACTATGTTAGACTAGTTTTATGTTGATGGTTAGTAGCATTATTTCGAGACTAGCAAATATTGTGCTATGGATTCAGTGGATGTATAATAAGATGACTTAGACTCTATATTTCATGTATGCATGATGATTATTACATTGCTTTCAGTTATTGATGATGATTAGTTAGATGGTTTATTATCACATGTGTTTTTATTATGGATACTTACCCCATACTTGCATGTGTATGGTGTGTGTGTGTGTTTGTTCATATGTATGGCATTTCTAATGTGGTTAAGGAAGGGAGTCGTAGTCACCTGCTAGTCAAGATCTACACGATGCACCACTTCCTGCCATTGCTTATTTAGTTTAGCATATATATATATATTGTATGTACATGCATGGTTTTTATGCAGGTTGCAGGTACTGGATATCGACTTCCCTGAATTGCTAGGAAGAGCGTACCCTATTACACTATCTCAATGGTAAGAGAGGGGATATAAATTCTCAAGTCCAAATCCTAAACCCTTAAACCATTTGTCCTAGTGAGGTAGGACAAGTATCCGAGATATTTTACCTTCCAAATGTGTCAGATGACATAATTTGTGATTTTTAACCCTTTAGACTAATTTTGTATGGATTTTTCTATGATGGGTTTTCATATTTTATCTTGGAGGTCTATGGTGAAATTTCTATTAATTAAGTCTTAAATAAATAGATTTAATTAATAAATTAATTATTTGAAAAAAATTAATATAATATCATGATCTTTAGAAATTTTGATTATAATTAATTAAATGGGAATTAATTAAGAAAAAGAATTAAATAAAAGAAATTAGAAATTAAAATTAATAATAATAATAAAAATAATAAAAAAGTAATAAATAAATAATAATAATAAAAGTAATAAAATAATTAAAATAAAAGTTATAAGCTTGCCAAGGAGTAAACATGCCTTTTGATTGCACATATGTCAACAACACAAGAGTTAGTGCACAAATTAAGCACATGGTGTCTACAACCTTATGACTCATCTAGAAGGTTGGAAAAGGCTCATGCTTAGTTGTCAACACCTTTTGGTTGTCTCTAGAGACATTCTAGGTGCTTCTTGAGAGTTCTTTATATTCAGGCACTCCTAGAAGCTTAGGGAGAGCATTTTGGAGAGCGTGTTTGGAGGACCTGGGAACGTTGGAGAAGGAAGGGGCTTGCTCTAAAATTTTTGAGGAGAAGGGATTTAGCATCAGTGTCCAGGTAGACACTTGTGATTTTGGCTTATGATAATCTTGCTTCTTGCACTTCCTGTCTTCTTCGTGTCTTCTGAATGCTTTCTGAGGATTTTCATATGTTGGTTATATGCATTTTGTCATTTTATATGAAAAACTTTCATATGCATAAATCCAATGAAATTATGGGGCTAGGGTTAAAATTTATAATCAAACCTATTAGGAGAATTATTGGGTAAATTTAGAGAACAAATATTTTATAGGAAATTTTTAAAATTGGAAGCCTTTTAAAAATGGTGTATATGTTCTCTGTAGAAATATTCATGTTTTTTATATTTTTCAAATCTGCATATATATATAGAATTGAATAATAAATCGCAATGGAAAATGTATTTATAAAATTTGAATTTTGTTTCGCATCTGCGAAAAGTGATTTTGAAAAATGTTATAAAAAAAATTTATATAAAATTGGGTGGGGTGGATTGCAACCCCCCCATACCTTGTGCATTTAGTGGTCGTAGGGTACTTGCGTACGCAGTGTACCTGCGACAGAGCATTGAATGCTTAAGTCGTAGGGTACCTACGAAAGTAGAGTACCCATGACAGAATGTCACGACAGTTAGTTCATATTTTAAAAATTGATTACGTTTTACAAAAAATGTGTATGATATATGTGTGTGTGTGCGTGTGCG
Organism: Cupressus sempervirens; assembly: GCA_028749045.1. Classification (NCBI taxonomy): domain Eukaryota; kingdom Viridiplantae; phylum Streptophyta; class Pinopsida; order Cupressales; family Cupressaceae; genus Cupressus; species Cupressus sempervirens. Next base: position 524,795,969 of record CM053784.1, on the reverse strand, counting down.
TGTGTGTGTGTGTGTGTGTGTGTGTGTGTGTGTGTGTGATACAAAAATTATTAATCGCCAAACACTATCACATGCCATATTTTATGATTTGTAAAAAATTGAATTTGTTTTATGTTTTAATAAATGTGAATTGATTTTTACATTTCAATTTTTTATAAAATAGATAAAATGTTATTATTATTATTATTAAATGTTTATAATTATGTGTATATATATATTTATGTATGTGTGTATATATATATATATATGTGTGTGTGTGTGTGTGTGTGTGTGTGTGTGTGTGTGTGTGTGTGTGTGTGTGTGTGTGTGTGTGTGTTTGTGTGTGCGCACGCGCGTGTGTATAAGTATATATGTATATATGTTATTAATAAAAAATAATTATTACATCTAAAAGTGATTTGAATAAATGGATCATTCTTTATAATAATAAATTATTTTATACTATTATAGTCTAACAATATAGGGTCAATTTAATTACTTTAATTGACTTGAATTATGAAGAAAAGATGATTTCTCATGTTGAAAATTTATAATATAATTTTGATGGGGGTCATTTTCAAATAACATTTTTATAAACAATATATCATTAGAATGATTGGAAAATCGATTCTAGAGGTATGGGTAATTTTAAACTAGTACGTGGGTTAAGTAATAATGTACAAATTTCTCCACTTGATATCTAAATTTGAAAACGAAAAATTGAGACTTCCACATTTTATTCAACAATGTAATTTTAGCAAACTAAAACATGTGCTTGCATTGTGTTTACTCTATGCTTCTTGTTTTAGGTTTATTAGTGTTGACCAGTTATAGGATGTCTACTAGAGGCTCGGGGGTTATGATTGTGATGTCATGATGATGTCTATTTATTTCGATCTTTACAAACCCAACCATGGTTATGTGATGGTATGCTCTATGAAATTTTTTTATTTATTGATTTTTATTGCTTTCCAGTCTTCTTGTGTGAAGATGAGATTCTTATGTATGAGACATTTGACTTAACCATTTTGAGTCATCGATCAATTATACTTGGGTTACTTTCTAGTCATTTGATGGAATTGGAATTGTTTATCTGATCTTGATGATCTCATGTTGTGACAAGTTTTGACTCAACCATTTTGGAGTCTTTGATCAGTATTATTTTGAAATACTTTTTGGTTGCTTATTAAGAACCAATGATTATTGTGATTATCAAGGATACCTTCAGTTGCCAATAGAGAACTATTGTGGTCATGATTATCTATGGATGCTTTTTAGTTGACTCATGGAGATTTGATGTTTATATTGTGGATTATCTTTTGATATTTTGTGATTTATGATTCCATGAGTCTAGGGTAGGTTATCTACTTGTAGTGATGGGAAGTGGCTTGCAATGGGGGCCAGGGCCCTAAGAGGCTACTAAGGTAACTCATTGTAAGTTGTCTTAATAAGTGAAAACATTCACACCTAATACTAACTAAATGAACCTAAAAAGATAATTGTTTTGTTCTCACCCATGCCTCGAGTGCTAGTACAGACTAGGATGGGAGTAGAGAGAATGCTTGGTTGCGACCTTGCATTTCATAGTATGCCTCATCCGTATGAGAGGATACTAGTGGCCGCACAAGGATCACTAGGGGGCTGGGGTCTATTGGGAGACTATCAAGGTAACTCTAGCGTGATTCGTGTGATGACACTTTCCCGCTTGCATAGTAGGTTTCTTACATGTCTTTGTGTGCCTCTGGGATTAGATGTCGATTTATGTGTTGGAACCTTTGAGTTATTATAATTTTAGGATTCTTGGACTTAGAGAGTATTTATGCTATGTGATTTTGATAACATGTTTGGGACTTGAGATTATCTCCTTAGCGCGGTGGGAGTGGACCATTTAGGTTCCACGTGGTCGGGTGGTAGTGCTTTATCACTCTTATCATTTGAGATCTGTATGAGACACTATGGCTGATGCAATCTCTTGTTGGCATCTATCTTCATTCTGTTTGTGGATTATGATGGTGGACATGTATCCTTACATTGATGATTTGCATATGTTAGATGATGTTATCTTATGCTTTACTTTGCATGTTAGATTACTTTATGCATATGATTTAGGAGTGCCATTCCTACTATGTTAATATCGATGATCTCTTCGATGATTTGGAAAGTTACGCACAGAGGGATGGCTAGGACCCACGATGGTCTAATGATGCAATATACGGTTGGGAGGAACTATGCACTTAGTGAATTATATTTGATGGATGTTTATATCTTTTATGATGATGATGTATCATGTATGATATGTGGCTTCATTTGTGTTATTGCATCATGGACTAGAATTAGTTGGATGATGTACTTTATTTATACAGATGTATATTCTCTTAAGCCTTTCATACCCTATGACATGTACATTGGATGATTGCCCAATCTGAAATGTAATTACTAAAAGGACACTTGTATATTGTTTAAGTACGTTGGAGGTATCATTATTATTTCATGAGGATATGATGTTAGATGAATAGATAAATTAGATTTAACTCAATGTTAAGGGATCCATGAAGAATGTAACCTATTATGTAAGTATGGTTATTTTCATTTAGATTGTTGCTATTGCTTCTGTTATTATGTATAAGTTGTAAATGGTATTTACTTTCATGATTAAAAAAAAAAAATGTTACCAAACTTAGTGAAACTTTAGGTTAATTCTTTGGATCCCTTGGTAGGGTGTTACATTTGGTATCGGAGCCCAAGTTTCTACATTGGGGGCTCTGGGTATTTTGGAACAAACTAGGACTTTGAACTTTTAGGCATATCTCTATCAAACTTGAAAACTAGGTGAACTACAATAGAACTTAAAACTGTTACTTGTATATTTTTCATACTTCAACACTTAGGTTTCAAACCTAAAATTTTTACTTAAACCTAAACATAGGCAAAACTGAAAATTGAACTTAGTCTAATTAAAAACATGTGCCTTTGGGTTGTAATAGTACTAAGCATCTTGGATATTGTTGTAGGATGGTAACTGAGACTAGGTCTTCTATTAGAGGCCATGGTAGAGGCTATGGAAGAGGCCGTGGTCATGGCAAAGCTATCAGTGTCCATGAGTCTACCTGTGGGGGATTTTCTCATGAAGAGAGCAGAGGAGAGCACACTAGTAAGTAGTAGGAAGAGAGCCATAGAGAGGACCAAGCTGAGTCTGAGGAGGTTAACTTGAGATAGATGATGCATACCATTCTTGATCTTCTACCTCCTACTCATGAACAACATAGAGCACATCAGACAGAACAAGAGCATAGACCTAGGTCTAGGAGCCCTCAAAAGGATCGACAAAGATCTATTGTATCTACTCAGATGAAGGATCTTTCAAGATCCAAGGTCAAGCCCTTTAATGGGCAAGGTTCTGGATATGTGGATGAACAGTGGCTTATCGCCCTTGACATGATTTTTTCTATGCAGGATTTTGATAGTAATGTTAAAACGAGATTTGCGATTACCAATCTGGAGAATTTTGGGGCCACTTGGTGGACAATTGAGGAAAAGAAGTTGGGTATTGATATGAGCAGTGTCACTTGGGAACTATTCTTAGAGAGTTTCCATGAATGATTCCTACCAAAGGAATGCAAGTAGCAAAGGGTAGACGAGTTCCATAATCTCAGATAGTATTCTATGACTGTGATAGAGTATGAGCTCAAATTTGATGAGCTCATGTCCTTTTCAAGATTTAGTGACAATTCAGCTCAGTTCACACATCACTTTATTAGGGGTTTGAACAACAATATAATTGGGGGTGTCAAGGTATTTGAGCCAAATCCCTCAAGGATGTAGTACGACGAGCCATCCTTGTTGAACAAAGTGTTAACCTTGGTCAAGGAGGTTTTATAGGAGTGCCTACAACATCTGGATCTAAAGGCAACTACAACTCAGGTGGAAATAGGAAGCCTCCTTTTTCTAAGGGGAAATAGTATCAACAGTAGTCTCAGCAGACATAGCAGCAAAAGGGAACAAACAATCAGGCTCAAGGTGGTGGCAGAGGTTCTAATTCCAAGAACAACCACAATGCTTAGCACAATAAATGTAATCAACCCAATCAGCCAGCTCAGAGTAGTCAATCTTTTGTTAGCAGGAATAACTGTCAGCAATCAAATGCACCACCTATGGGTAGAGGTTCTGGCAGAAATATAGGATGTTTTACATGTGGGTAGATTGGACATTTCATAGCTCACTGTCCATAGCAAACACCTTAGTATTCAGGCCCTAGGCCAACAACATCCGAGCCTATAGTTGGGAATGTAGGTAGAGCTCATAAAGTGTTTGCAGTAGTGGATCACCATCAGGTAGACCATCAAGGAATAGTGGTTGAAACCACAGGAGCTATTCGAGGTACATTTCTTTCAGTGTTGTTTGATTCAGGAGCTATAGATTCATTTATTTCTTCATCTATAGTTGCTAAGTGTAAGCTGGATGCGGTGAAGCAAGATCATGGTTAGCAAGTGGAACTAGCCTCAAGCATTAAGGTCTCCACAGATTTTGTAGTTCATAAGTGTGGGCTTAGCATAGGAGGATTTGATACTGCAGTCGACCTTTGAGTTATACCCCTTAGTTCATACGATGTGATTTTGGGTATGGACTGGCTTGGATCTCATAGAGACAGTATATATTGTAGGAAGAAGATTATATTCTGTCAAGATGACCAAGGGAATGATGTGAAGATAGTTGGGATACCAAGGCCTATACCTCTACAGATGATTTCTACTATGCAATTGAAGCAGATTTTTCATAAGGGATGTTAGATATTTGTTGTTATGGTAAATGATCTTGATGAGGAAGATCCTATGGGGAAGACTTTAGATCACCCGATTCTACAAGAGTATGCAGATGTATTTCCAAGTGAGATTCCAGGTATGCCTCTGAAGAGGGACATCGATTTCATCATTGATCTGATTCCTGAAGCAGAGCCTATCTCTAAAGCTCTTTATCATATGACTACACATGAATTGGGTGAGTTGTGTCTTCAACTAGAGGAACTCTTGGCCAAAGGGAGCATTTGACCCAATGTGTCACCATGGGGAGCTCCTTGTGCTCTTTGCAAAAAAGAAAGACAGTTCTTTGAGCCTTTGTATTGACTACAGACAATTGAATAAGGTGATAATAAAGAATAGGTATCCTCTACCTAGGATTGATGACTTATTCGATCAAATCAAGGGAGCTAGAGTATTCTCCAAGATCGACCTTAAGTTAGGATACCACCAACTTCACATTAAGGAAGCTGACATTCACAAGACTGCCTCTCGAACTCGCTATGGGCATTATGAGTTCACAGTGGTATGTTTTGGGCTAAGTAATGCTCCATTAGTTTTCATGAGTTTGATGAATGGGGTGTTTCAATCATATCTTGACAGGTTTTTACATGTGTTTCTTGATGATATATTGATATATTCTAAGACTCAGAAGGAGCATGAGGAACACCTGCGATTGGTTTTGCAATGCTTAAGAGACAATCAGCTTTATGCCAATGTAGCTAAGTGTGAATTCTTCAAATTAGAGATTTAGTATTTAGGGCATGTCATTTCAGGTGATGGTATTTCAGTAGACCCTGCAAAGATCTAGGCAATAGTAGATTGGCCTACACCGACTAATGTGTCAGAGATTCGTAGTTTCATGGGTCTAGTTGGTTGTTATCATAGATTTGGCCAAAATTTCTCCAGAATAGCGCATCCTATCACTTCCATTCAGAGGAAAGGAAAGAAGTTTTTATGGACAGAGAAATGTGAGGAAGCATTTCAGAAGCTCAAGGAGATTTTGACTAGTGCACCAATCTTAGCAGTACCCAATCCAGAGGGTGATTTCATGGTGTGCACAAATGCTTCCCTAGAAGGGATTGGAGCAGTTTTGATGAAAAATGGACGGGTGATTGTGTATGAATCATGCAAGCTCAAGGATCACAAGCTAAATTATCCTATGCATGATCTTGAGTTAGCAGTAGTAGTTCATGCTTTGACAAGGTGGAGACATTTCTTGTTGGGGCACATACTTGAGCTACATAGTGATCATCACAATCTTCAGTACATTTTCACTCAGCCTAATTTGAATGCTCACCAAAGGCATTGGATGGAATTTCTTTGTGAGTATGACTTCAAGGTAAATTACCTCAAAGGGAAAGAGAATGTGGTGGTAGATTCTTTGAGTCGCAGGAGACATGTGATATCATCTATGACTCTTAGTGTTGATTTGAGGAGTTAGATTCTTCAAGCACTTCCTACAGATTCTTGGTATCAGGAAGTGTGTAGAGAGATAGATTCAGGAAGACCTTTGGAGGGTAAGTTTGCAAGCTACATCTGAGAGTCAGATGGCCTTTTGAGACATTCAAGGAGGATTTATGTGCCATTGCTAAATGAGCTTCACACTTTGATCCTAGCAGAAGCCCATCGTACACCTTACTCGACACATCCAGGTGTCAAGAAGATGCATGCTGATTTGTAAAGTTTATTCCTTTGGTTTGGGATGAAGTGAGACATTGCTGATTATGTGGCTAGGTGTCTTGAGTGCCAGAGAGTCAAGGTAGAACACCAGCACCCGACAGGAATTTTGCAACCAAATCTCATTCCTTCATGGAAGTGGGACATCATCTCTATGGACTTCATAGTAGGATTACCTATGACTATTCATCGTCATGATGCTATCATGGTCACTATTGATTGGTTGACTAAGGTGGCACATTTTTCACCAATCAGGTCTTCCTACATGGCAGCTTCTGTAGCTAATGTCTTCATGCGTGACATTGTGAGACTACACGGTATTCCCAAGAACATCATTTCTGATAGGGACCCTATTTTCACATCTGCATTTTGGACATCATTGTAGCATGAGCTTGGAGTATAATTGAATTTCAGTTCGGCATATCACCCTGAGACAGATGGTCAGACAGAGAGGGTGAATCAAGTTTTGGAAGATATGTTAAGGATGTATGTAATGGATAGGTAGACACATTGGGAGGACTATCTCTACCTAGTGGAGTTTTCTTACAACAACGGGTATCACAGTTGTATTGGCATGGCACCATTTTAGGCTTTATATGGACATCCTTTTCATACACCTTTGAGTTGGGACAGTCTTGAGGATCACATCCTATTGGGTCTTGAGATGCTTCGTGATATGGAGCAACAAGTAGTGTGTATCCGCGAGCACTTGACTACGACATAGGATAGGTAGAAAAAGTATGCTGATGCACATAGGATAGATAAGAAGTTTGCTATGGGAGATAAGGTTTTCTTGAGAGTGCGTCTATGGAAGAGTTTGATCTGATAAAAAAAGGGTTCAAAGCTAGCACCTCGCTTTGTGGAACCATTCAAAATTCTTGATAAGATTGGCCCAGTTGCTTACTGCCTTGCTCTACTACCCAGCCTAGCTCGCATTCATGATGTTTTTCATGTTTCAGTACTTAGGAAATATACCCCTGATGTTGTACATGTTCTTGATTGGAATGAGTTGCATGTAGAGGATGGCTAGCTGGCTTTGGAGCCGGTTTGTATTCTAGAGTAGCGAGAGTTGACCCTCAGCGGTCAAACCATCGAGCAGGTAAGGGTCCAATGAGACCCTACTGGTGATTCTTCAACTACTTGGGAGTATGCAACTAGATTACATGAGTTATATCCCTACTTTTTTGTAGGCTTCCAAGAGTAAGCCTAATCCTAGGGGGGGTGGATGTAGTGCCTGCCCTCATTCACATCTTTCTGGATAGATTGTTTTTATTATTGTCAGACTATGTTAGACTAGTTTTATGTTGATGGTTAGTAGCATTGTTTTGAGACTATAATATATTGTGCTATGGATTCAGTGGATGTATGATAAGATTACTTAGACTCTACATTTCATGTATATATGATGATTATTACATTGCTTTCAGTTATTGATGATGATTAGTTAGATGGTTTATTATCACATATGTTTTATTATGGATACTTACCCCATACTTGCATGTGTATGGTGTGCATGTTTGTTCAAATGTATGGCATTTCTGATGTGGTTAAAGAAGGGAGTCGTAGTCACCTGCTAGTCGAGATCTACACGATGCACCACTTCCTGCCATTGCCTATTTAGTTTAACATATATATATATATATATATATATATATATATATATATATATATATATATATATATATATATATATATATATATATTGTATGTACATGCATGATTTTTATGCAGGTTGCAGGTATCATGTATTGACTTCCCTGAATTGCCAGGATGAGCATACCTTATTACACTATCTCAACGGTAGTCCAAATCCTAAACCCTTGAACCATTTGTCCTAGTGAGGTAGGACAAGTATCCGACATATTTTACCTTTTGAATGTGTCAGATGACATAATTCATAATTTTTAACCCTTTAGACTGATTTTGTATGGATTGTTCTATGATGGGTTTTCATATTTTATCTTGGAGGTCTATGGTGAATTTTCTATTAATTAAGTCTTAAATAAATAGATTTAATTAATAAATTAATTATTTGAAAAAAATTAATATAATATCATGATCTTTAGATATTTTGATTATAATTAATTAAATGGGAATTAATTGAGAAAAAGAATTAAATAAAAGAAATTAGAAATTAAAATTAATAATAATAATAATAATAATAAATTAATAAATAAATAATAATAATAAAAGTAATAAAAGAATTAAAATAAAAGTTATAAGCTTGCCTAGGAGTAAACGCGCCTTTTGATTGCACATATGTCAACAACATAGGAGTTAGCGCACAAATTAAGCACATGGTGTCTACAACCTTATGACTCATCTAGAAGGTTTGAAAAGGCTCATGCTTAGTTGTCAACACCTCCTGCTTGTCTCTAACGACATTCTAGGTGCTTCCTGAGAGTTCTTTATATTTAGGCACTCCTAGAAGCTTAGGGAGAGCATTTTGGAGAGCGTGTTTGGAGTACTTGGGAATGTTGGAGAAGGAAGGAGCTTGCTCTGTGGTTTCTGAGGAGAAGATATTTAGCATCAGTGTCCAGGTAGACACTTGTGATTTTGGCTTATGATATTCTTGCTTCTTGCACTTCCTGTCTTCTTCGTGTCTTCTGAATGCTTTCTGAGGATTTTCATATGTTGGTTATATGCATTTTGTCATTTTATATAAAAAGCTTTCATATGTGTAGATCCAAAGAAATTATGGGGCTAGGGTTAAAATTTAAAATAAAACATATTAGGAGAATTATTGGGTAAATTTAGAGAACAAATATTTTATAGGAAATTCTTAAAATTGGAAGCCCTTTAAAAATGTTGTATATGTTCTTTGTAGAAATATTCATGTTTTTATATTTTTCAAAACTGCATATATATATATATATATATATATATAGAAAGAATCGAATAATAAATTGCAGTGGAAAATGTATTTACAAAATTTGAGTTTCGTTTTGCATTTGCAAAAAGCTATTTCAAAAAATGTTATAAAATTTTTTTATATAAATTTGGGTGGGGCAGATTGCACCACCCGCCCCCCCCATACTCCATGCCTTTAGTGGTCGCAGGGTACCTCCTTACGTAGTGTACCCACGACAGAGCATTGAATGCTTAAATCGACCCACCTGCGTAAGCAGAGTACTCACGATGGAATGTCGGGACAGCGAGTTCATATTTTAAAAATTGATTACGTTTTACAAAAAATGTGTATGAGATGTGTGTGTGTGTGTGTGTGTGTGTGTGTGTGTGTGTGTGTGTGTGTGTGTGTGTGTGATACAACAATTATTAATCGCCAAACACTTTGTCACATGCCATATTTTATGATTTGTAAAAAATTGAATTTGTTTTATGTTTTAATAAATGTGAATCGATTTTTACATTTCAATTTTTTATAAAGTTTATAAAATGTTATTATTATTATTAAATGTTTATAATTATGTATATATATATATATTTATGTATATATATATGTATATAAGTATATATGTATATATGTTATTAATAATAAATAATTATTACATCTAAAAGTGATTTGAATAAATGGATCATTCTTTATAATAATAAATTATTTTATAATATTATAGTCTAACAATATAGGGTCAATTTAATTTCTTTAATTGACTTGAATTATGAAGAAAAGATGATTTCTCAAGTTGAAAATTTATAATATAATTTTTATGGGGGTCATTTTCAAATAACATTTTTATAAACAATATATCATTAGAATGATTGGAAAATCGATTCTGGAGTTATGGGTAATTTTAAACTAGTACTTGGGTTAAGTAATAATGTACAAATTTCTCCACTTGATATCTAAATTTGAAAACAAAAACTAAGACCTCCAGATTTTATTCAACAATGTAATTTTAGCAAACTAAAACATGTGCTTGCATTGTGTTTACTCTATGCTTCTTGTTTGGGGTTTTTGGGTTGACTAGTGTTGACTAGTTATAGGATGTCTACTAGAGGCTCGGGGGTTATGATTGTGATGTCATGTTGATGTCTATTGATTTTGATCTTTACAAACCCAACCATGGTTATGTGATGGTATGCTCTATGAGATGTTTGTATTTATTGATTGTTATTGCTTTCTAGTTTTCTTGTGTGACGATGTGATTCATATGTATGAGACATTTGACTTAACCATTTTGAGTCATCGATCAATTATACTTGTGTTACTTTCTAGTCATTTGATGGAATTGGAATTGTTTATCTGATCTTGATGATCTCATGTTGTGACATGTTTTGACTCAACCATTTTGGAGTCTTCGATCATTATTATTTTGAGATACTTTTTGGTTGCTTATAAGAACCAATGATTATTGTGATTATCAGGGATACCTTCAATGGTCAATAGAGAACTATTGTGGTCATGATTATCTATGGATGTTTTTCAGTTGACTCATGGAGATTTGATGTTTATATTGTGGATTATCTTTTGGTATTTTGTGATTTATGATTCCATGAGTCTAGGGTAGGTTGTCTACTTGTAGTGATGGGAAGTGACTTGCAATGGGGGTTGGGGCCCTAAGAGGCTGCCAGGGTAACTCATTGTAAGTTGTCTTAATAAGTGAAAACATTCACACCTAATACTAACTAAATGAACCTAAAAAGATAATTGTTTTGTTCTCGCCCATGCCTCGAGTGCTAGTACAGACTAGGATGGGAGTAGAGAGAATGCTTGGTTGCAACCTTGAATTCCATTGTATGCCTCATCCATATGAGAGGATACTAGTGGCTACACATGGATCACTAGAGGGCTGAGGTCTATCGGGAGACTACCAGGGTAACTCTAGCATGACCTGTGTGATGAAACTTTCTCGCTTGCATAGTAGGTTTCCTACATGTCTTTGTGTGCCTCTGGGATTAGATGTCAATTTATGTGTTGGAACTTTTGACTTAGTATACTTTTAGGATTCTTGGACTTAGAGATTATTTATGCTATGTGATTTTGATAACCTGTTTGAGACTTGAGATTATCTCCTCGGCGTGGTGAAAGTGGACCATTTAGGTTCCACGTGGTCGGGTGGTAGTGCTTTATCACTCTTATCATTTGATATCCATATGAGAAATTATGGCTGATGCAATCTCTTGTTGGCATCTATCTTCATTCTGTTCGTGGATTATGATGGTGGACATGTATCCTTACATTGATGATTTGCATATGTTAGATGATGTTATCATATGCTTTACTTTGCATGTTAGATTACTTTCTACATATGATGTAGTATGATTTAGGAGTGACATTCCTACTATGTTAATATCGATGATCTCTTTGGTGATTTAGAATTTTATGCACAGAGGGATGGCTAGGACCCACGATGGTCTAATGATGCTATTTATGATTGGGAGGAACCGTGCACTTAGTTAATTATGTTTGATGGATGTTTATATCTTTTATGATGATGATGTATCATGTATGATATGTGGCTTCATTTATGTTATTGCATCATGGACTAGAATTAGTAGGATGATGTACTTTATTTATACAGATGTATATTCTCTTAAGCCTTTCATACCCTATGACATGTACAGTGGATGATTGAGCAATCTGAAATGTAATTACTAAAAGGACACTTTTATATTGTTTAAGTATGTTGGAGGTATCATTATTATTTCATGAGGATATGATGTTAGATGAATAGAGAAATTAGATGTAACTCAACATTAAGGGATCCATGAAGAATGTAACCTATTATGTAAGTATGTTTACTTTCATTTAGATTGTTGCTATTGCTTTTGTTATTATGTATAAGTTGTAAATGGTATTTACTTTCATGATTAAAATTTTTTTTTTTACCAAACTTAGTGAAACTTTAGGTTAATTCTTTGGATCCCTTAGTGGGGCGTTGCATGTAGGATCTATGCTAAGACATTTTAATAGGTGATTTTAGTTAAATCTCTTAAGTAGAGTAGTCCTAACAAACTGTATGAAATCCTTTAATAGGTGCTTATTTAGTTGTAAGTTGAAGTCCTCTAACAAGGCACACTTCTATTAGGGTGTTAAAATCCTCTAACAGGTGAGACTTAATAGTCTTTATAAGGCTTTAATAGGGTAGACCTTTCACAGGGTAGATCATGTTTCTTGGACAAAACATTGTAACCTTCACTGGATACACTTTATTACTACAATAGTGAAGATTTGTGGGTGTCATCCCCACCCCAGTTTTACCTTCTCACTTGGAGGGTTTTTGGGTAATAATATCTGGTGTTATGTGTGTGAATTCTTACATGGTTATATATTTTAGATGTGTATTTTTTACATGTTATTTCAGCTTACTTGTTAATGCATGTGATGAATGAATGGTGAAAGTTTTATGGGTCCAAGATTAAACTACTGATTCACCCCCCCTTTGCAGAAGTTTACTCTTTCCACTTTTCCAACACAATTTGTACTAATTTTCACCTCTTTTGCACCATCCTACTTATAAATATTCATTTCATGGCTCTCTCCCACATTTTTTGTATCAACATCTATCTAGGCTTCTTGGTCTTTTAATTTGTGATGGGCCTAGCCACATTTCTTAGGCTTCTTACCTCTTCATCCAAGGAAACCAATCTCTATTCTAGGACATGAATCCTCTTTAGCTCTTCATTTTATCTCTTCGTAGCATCAATAGATATGTTGTATGTTAGATATAGTTGTTCTTCCAACATATCCATTTTTCTCTTCCCCATTAATGATGCTATGTTCATTAGGTTATGGATTTGGTCACTAGATATAGTAGTGACATTCCAAAATATTACATTTCCTTGGGGGAATATTTTATCTCCATAATATTTGTCTTATTTACCTTAGGAGCCATGCTCCATACTACCATTGTCTTGCTATCTATGCTAAAACTAGACCCCTACAGCTCACCAGCAATATTGGTCTATTCAAAAGAGATTGATTTGCCATGTCTTCTGGTCCGATCGAGCATGAAGGATGAATTAATTTCCCACCTTGGGAATAGAAGCATCCAAATTCTTGCTACCAATTTATTAGCCTCTTCAAAAATCAAGATCTCACTATTAGGGTCATACTCTTGCAACCTCTATACTAATTCTATAGTCTTTTCTAGGGAATCTCCTAGTTACAATTATAGGGTAAGCACATTTTGTTTAACCCTGTATAGGCATGACTTGAATTTATCTAATTTGATGAATTCATCACCCTTCATTAATTCTTGAGCTTGAATTATTCTTTCACCCAACATCTGAATTTGTAGCTCAGTCTTATTGGGGATTTTCTCATTCTCCTCAGCTTACTTCAATAAGAAATTATGAATATTGTATCAAAGAAATGGGATCCCCTAGGAAAAATTTGTAGTACCTTTCCTCTAACCTTATCAAAGATCTCAATCATCTTTTGTGTCTTTCTACATTGACCCCATGAAGAGCTCTCTAGTTGATCATCTTCTACATCAATAGTAATAACACCATCCTACTAAGGGGTTTGTAGCTTTGCTCTATCTCTGATCTCTGCAGGTACTTGTGCCATTATTTGATCAAAATTATCTAGGAACTTATTAAACCTATCCAAGTATGTTGATTCATGATAAAAACCTTGGAAATATGGATTTGATGCTTTCATGACTTCCTCTATTCTCATTATCTCTCTCTAATTTGTAGGTTCTATCCGTACAAACCTATGTATCTAAGCAATTCATTATGTAATCCTCTTCCCATTTTGTCTTGTTTTTAGGGAGGGTATACTTTCTTATCTATTTAAGAGCATGCCTCACCAAATTATTTGGATCATAGGTCTTAGCAGGGGCTAAAGGTAGCATAAATTCAACAATGTCTTTATCTATCTCTTCTATTGCATCTTTCCCTATCATAGAATCCCCTAATTTGGTATTTATGGCTATAAAAGAACCTTTCTTAATAGCAAGGCCTAAATATTTCTTATTCATTGTAAGGAATTTCTAGAAGAATTCTAACTAACCTAATCTTTCTGGAACATACTTAGGTAGCACATGAGGGGGTTGAGGACACCCAAAAACACTTATAATTGAAAAAATTCCAAACAAAAAAAGACTAGCCTAATCATGGCACAATACCTTACTCCCATTATGATAAGTAGATGGTCTTGTTAATATTCTCACTCCCCTTGGCATCCTGTTAGTAATATCAGCTAGTGTTATTGAAATTGGAAAAAAAAATCATTATAGAAAGTAATAGAACTAGCATAAGGATAAAACCTTTGCTAGAAGTGAGTCCATAGCTACACAAGAAAGTTTTCTCCATTCTCCTCAATGGACTTAATGAAGTTTAGACCAATATGCCCTATGTTATTGTAAAGAATGATGTGCACTATCAATGAGTAATGGAAGAACCTAAAATATTCTGATTCTCCCTTCTGAGCTACCACAATCTCTTCATGCATCATGCTGATGATGTATTCAACATATCCAATGTTATGAACTAGGTATTGAACATCTAGAGCCATAATGTAGATATATCCAGGGGCATTCTTGGTACCATCTACTCCCACTAGTTTGTTGATTCTGAAAAATGTGTATTTGAAGTATTTGTAGAAGAATTCAAGTGGCATACATTCTCTACCTTCTTTGGTAGTTCACCCTTCTCCCTATTTTCTTTATGGATGTGTCTTCTCATAACCCTTCCAGTAAAAAAGATTTTCTGACTTTTAAACATTTCATTCATCTTTTCTTTCTCAATTATCCTGGTCATAGGTCCCCCAAGGTCAAAAGCTTCAATAAAAGTCTCCCTATCTAGCCTTCATAGGATACTCATGTCCTTCCTTTGAAATCCTTTAGTTGTAGGATTGTAAGATTCAATTAATACCTTCATTAGATCAACATCTACTATTACCTCATGCATTATCAATTTTTCCATGTTTCTAATGTAGGGGTTGCAAATTGGTGATTTCTCAAATCTGTTATTATAAAAATGCAAGAAGAGCTCATTCCCATTGGCCTTAGGGACAATAACATCTTTGCAAAAAGATTATGCATCTTTGAAAATATGAGTATTCATGTTTTGAGCATGGGAAGACCCTAGAAGGAACTACACCCATTCCTCTACCTATAAAATTTCTAGCCTTGGTTTGGTTAGTTCAATGGCTTGCAAAGACTCTTCTACATCAACCTGGGCTATTATATTATCTTCTTCTTGTACCATAAATTTTGCAATCAATTTCTATAAACAATCTCTGTCAATATCAACTTCTAAAAAATCTAAATATCTCTATAAACTCTAGAAATCTCTTAGTGCTCAAGCTTTTGTCTCTGGATGGTGCAAAATACTATAGCTCAAAAAACCATTATATCAACTTATTAATAGAGAAAAATGTAGCAGAGTGAGCATTTATGTGTCTTTATGTCAATATATGTGAAAATCCTCAAATTCTACAAAAGTGCCAAAATCTAGTTGTACTGCCAGCCTTTCAAATCTTTTTATGCACTTTTTGACAGGACATTACTTTTATGATGAAGCTTTTAACAATCATTTTTTTGCTTTAAAACTCATACTTGTGACCTAGGGACTCCTTTTAGTCATAACTCTGTGATTATTATTTTTCTTAGCATTTTAAACTAGTGACTGGGTGATCACATCTTCACACCTTCTTCCCTACTTTGTTGTCTAGTTAATGTTTTGGGCATTAACTATGTGAATGAGTACCTTAAGGATTTGACCCCTTTTAAAAATTCAATCACACATTCACTTTATTTTATTAGCATTAATATTTTTCTCTATGATAGCATGATACCCCTTAATAATCACAAAGTCATAGCTTCACACACCTTTCTTGTTGTGACCATGCGATCACTTCCTTCTTATAATCTATTTAAGACTTCATAGGGTCATGGCTCTACTTATCTCATAACAAACTTGCCATGCAATCGTATAGGCAAAGGATTCTGCATGCTCTTTTAACCCAGTCCCTACTTCATGGCTCATCCTTATTAACATGTCTTTAACATTGCAACAACTCAACTTCTTATGTTCTATTTTCATTTTGTCTACATTGCATGGTCATGGTCTAATCATGTCTTATAAATACTAACTGTGCAACCATGTGAAAAAGTACCTTTTGGTTGGTCTCACCAGGTCAAGGATTATCTTGCTCACTACTTACTTAACATTACAACTACACAATTAGACATATTTTTCTTCAATCTAGTAGTATTGCGTAGTTGTGGTCTGAAATTGCATACTTATTTTAACCATGTGACCATGTGAACTAGTATCTTTTTGAACTTCATAACTATCTCCACCAAGTCATAGTTCATTCTGCATACATGACTTGTCTACCACAATTGTGCGATTAAAGATAATTTTCAATGTTTTAACTTGCTCGCTCCTTTGCAATCAAATATTCTAATCATCTGGTCACCCCTACAACCATGCAAATAAAGGTTCTCTATGTGCTCTAACCACTTTTACATAGTTGCGATTATCCTCCTATTTTATAATATAGTAGGCCGTGACTGTGTGAACATAATATTTCACCTATTTTCTATGAAAATTCATCATACCTTTCACATTTAAGTGACCATGTGACTGAGACTTTATTGACTATTTCACTTAGTCTTGATGTAAAAGGCAATTGGGCCTTTAACTGTTATGACTTAGTAATCAAAGGAAACTTCACTACTTTATTAAGTCATGCTATAAAATGCTACTATCTTTTGATAAGCTTTGACTATGTGATCAACTTGGTTTCTTGGTCATACACTTAAATTTTTTATAAGCTTACATGGATTGATAACACAATATAACAAACCCTAGCTACACATCACAATTTAATAGATTTTCACATTAAATTTTTAGATTTTATGCATAGTAAAAATGAGGGCTAATAGGTTGTTGCAATTATAATAGGCTATTAAATTATTTCCATATCTAGGTTTTGATCGAATGATTTGTAATATGCAATCTCTAGTAATATGTCCAAAGTTGTTGCACTTGTAACACATAACTTCATTTCTTATGACATTAGTTGCACCAATAGTTCTACTAGATACAAGGTTATTACCTTGATACATTCTATTATTATTAATTCTAGGTTTACTACACTCATTAGCTCTATGTCCATATGTTGGAAGTCTATTGGGAAAGTGGAATACTAGGGGGGGGGGGGAGTGAATTAGGATCTATTAAAATTTTAACCTTCTAAATAATTATCAAACTAATATCTTTCACCACTAACCCTTATCTCATCAAAATCACAAATCACATAAACATATATTTAAATGATGTATAAGATCAAATCTACTTATTACAACCATAAACATGAAAGTAAATGATAAACACATAATACAAAGATTTGGTTACCCAAAAACCCTCTAAGGTGGAGATAAAAATAGGGTGGGGAATATACCCATAAATCTTCACTACTACAATACCAACATTTTCCTATTAGGAATACAATTTTGATCACTTCTAATGATCTACTCTATGAGGGGTTTGTCTTATTAAGATATTTCAAGACTCAATTAGTCTACCTTGATTAACGAATTTAAAACTTACAAAAAAGTAAGCACTCAGTTAAGATATTTACATAGGCCTATTAGGACCACTCTATGAAGAGATTTACCCCGATTAACTATGCTAAAATGTAGTAGTTCTTGATCCTTTGATTAGCACTATAATGCTTGATTATAGATCTCCCCTTTCCACTATCTGATTCTTCTCTAATGTGATATAAATTCTTTCTTCACTTCACTACTCTTCTTGGTTACTCTTCATTGTATCACCTTCAAAAATTTCTTCAAACATCTAAACTTTTCTTCTCGCCTGCACACTCTAACCATACTAAAATTAGGGTTTGGATCATCCTTATATAACCAACTAGAGAAGGTTCTAGATCAAGACCAATGATCTAAATTTCTCCTTTTTTCCACTTAAACCTTCATTTCTTCTAATTGGTTAAACATCTTGCATAGGAATTAATGATCCATCTCAAAATGTGTAATCAACTCCTTAAATTAATCTTCAATCATCAAAACATGGAATAAGTTGGCCAAAAATTGTTTACCTTAGTGTTCGTGCAATTTTAAACAAATATATTAAAACTGGTTCACTTGGCACATGAACATTCTGATGCTCGGTCATGACTAGTCTTTATGATGTCCCTCAACTTCTAAATTCTTGACATTTACTATATAACTTGGCATGAACTGAATCTATGTTGCTTGACACAAATTTAATTTTGTCTTACTTGGCATGTATTGGACCACTTAGTGACCATATAATTGCTCGACAATAATTCTTAGCCTTAACTAAAATAGAAACAATTCTAAATAGATTTCTCAACCTTAGTAGGATGGCATAATCATAGTGATGAATGACCAAATCTACCAAATAAATGACTAAGTCTTTGACACTAATAAACAACAAACTATAGGATCAACAATCGCCCCCTTTAATATTAGTTGCAAAAACACTTTATCATGATCATTATATATTAAAATTCAAAAATATTACTCCCCCTTAGATTATGACTTTGTCTTCATAAGACTTCAAAATGTACAATAGATATACATGACTTTGACATACTCGGTCTTCAAAAATGTTCAAAGAATAATACTTATACTTATTTTAATTTATATCCCCATCATGACATATTTTATATCCCATCATGACATATTTACCCCCTTGTTTTTATCACTTATGACTATTGGGGTACATAGGTCAAACCATACTTAGCCAAAAATAGTTTGTGAAGCTAGAGTATCATGGCTTTTGCACGATCTCAACTATTTCTAACTAATTCTAGCAATTGAATCTTGATTTCTAGCATGAAAACTATATCAATTAAACTTTAAGTCATTGAAAGATTTAGATCTCTTTGTGCTACTTGCTTGGCCAAGATAAGATCTCTCTACATAACCTCTAAATGAGGTTACAACATTTTCTAAATAGAGATGATCTTAGTCCTTATTCTTCCATCATTAGCCTCTAGATTGACTAATCTACCTTGTGTAGCAATTAATTTATTGAAATAATTTAAAGTAGAACTTAGGTTCATTTTCAATGTATGTTCTGATGTTTTAAATCTAATTGTTGTCTATCAATAGAATCTTGATTATCCTTTGTAAATAATTTGACATCACACAACTTTTTGTACAAAAAAAGAGTGCTCTTTACAATATCTTCTATAGTATTAATTAGATTTTCCAAATGTACTTTCCTTATTGAAATTTTAGTAGAGACCTTTTCAATGACTTTCTTCTCACTTTTTTGGGAACTCCACTCCATCAAATTTTCATTTCCATCAATATCATCATTATTGATCTTCTCAATAATATGAACCAATTGAACTATAACAAGAGAATTCTCATCAAAATTTTCCACATCAAATGCCTCAAGGAAAATTTCCTTAATCCTCTGTAGCACTTGTCTTTGTTGTAGCTCTCTCCTCATTTGTTCCTAGTTTGTCTTTTTGGCCAAAAAATATTGCAAAATTTTCATATGTTAAAATGTTATATTGTTAGTGTAAAATTTGGATATGATAATTAATGATTTCATCTAATGTTACTGGCTCGCATGGTGACCTTGCTTTCTTCCTTGATAATTTCTTCTTTCGAGTGTTGTAGTTAGGTAGTTCTAGCTAAAGTGAGTGTGATGAAACATCAACACTCAATATTTATGGCTCTTTTTCTCCACTAGCATCGATTATTATTGAGACTGACTTCTTAAGAGTCACAATCACCTACTTTTTAGGCATACCACTTTCTTTAGCCTTAGATTGTATAGAGAGTTCTACATTTAGTCTTCTCTTTGGTTCATGCTTCTAACCTTGTAAATCAATTAGTGTAACACTTGTTTTCTTTGTCTCTTTATTTCCCTCTATAAGAGGTCCCAAGACTAGTGCTTCTAACTCACCAATAGTAGAATTATCTACTTGTGCATTCTACTCATTAGTCTTATCTTCTATGGCCTAATTAGCCTCAGTAGGCTCTTCACCTTTCTTCTCTTCAATTTTTGATCTGCTATGTTCCTCAACTTCTATGACCAAATTCTTTTGTTCCATTTTCTTCAATTAGTCATTGAAGTTAACAATAACAATAGGTGTTTCAATAATTGATACAATTTCTTGTTGCTCCACTTATTTCTCTCCAATCTTGGGATATTATTTAATTTACATTAATATTGGATTGGATGTATCAATCAAAATGCATTTGATAGATTTTAAAGCTCAATCTCCTTGTTTTAACTCAATTGACACTAGAGTCACTTGAAGAGTTTTATCCTCAATGGTGACTATCTCTATTTATTTTTCCTTATCTTGAGCCATCTCCTCTATAGTCTCTATAAATTGTTCGACATCACTATATAGATCTTCTATATTTTCCAAATCTTTTTTCTCATCTTCTTTTCCCCCTTCCTCTGCAATTGGTGCAAATAATCTAAAACAAATCTTCAGCACCAATTTTCTTTCCTAAACTGCTTCCTCAATTTTGTTTCTCAAAATTTTTTATGACCTCATCTTGTGCACAAATTTCTTTTCATAATATCTTAGGGCTATAGACATATGCATTTTCCATAAATATGACATTGTTTGGACTATATTTTCTCCCCTTATTTCTCTCTTAGTAGACAATGCCCATTTCCATTTGGAACCCATTTTATTATACAACTCCTTTAATAGTTATTTTCCTAACACTATAGGAGTATACTTCAAAAATTTCATCATATAAAAACTACTCATTCTACTTTTTCTTCATCACCTTTATCTGAAAAATTTATTTTATATGCTTAAATACAAAAACTAGGCCTGCTAAACTTTGAATATTTTCACATACCTTGTCTATATCTTGAGAAGCCTACCTAGGTACAATATGAAATTATCTCAGATTGTTAGATTCTTTTCTTTCTCCTTCATCATTCTCCTCATCACCGGGGTTTACAATCATCTTCCTCCTTGATATCTTCTTATGATCTTTCTCGATCTCTTTAGCTTCTTATTTCTTTTTCTTAGGAGACTCACCCTTTTTTGGTTTGGTGATTCTTACAATTCCTTTCTTGGGCTTGGTAGCTATAGGAGATCATGCTACATTTGATCCTTGTCAAGTAACTCTTCTTTGAGAAGTAGGTGGAGTAACTAATTTATTCAAACTCCTATTGACCTTAGGATCAACAATCACTATTTTTCTCCTTTTGATGCCTAAGGCTCAATAGCTACCAATTATTTTCTCTTAGATTCATTATCATCATTATCTTGACTCTATCATTCTTCCCCTTTACCTTCTATAATTTGTAGGAGTGCCTCACCAAGTTTTCCTTCTAAACATTTAATCATTGTATTTCTTTTTTTAGTCCATTTTTAGAACCTTTGTTTGCATCATCATCCTTATCTTTGTAGTCTCATATATGTTAAATGGCTCAACATTCTTATCAATTTATTATGATAGTAAAGATATAACTATTACAAGCACTTCATCAACATTGAATTCAAATTGCATAGCCCTCAACCATACAACCCTTGGCATAACTGCCTATGCATATGTGTAGTTAGTGTTTGCCATAAAGCATATGTGATCCATGAATGACTTATTATTTTTCTTCATTTTTCTCTTTAATTTATCAAAATAACCATCCAAAATTGTTTCAAAATTCTTACCTAATTTCTCAATGCAACCATTAATCTTCTCATTTATAGGCTTAGTCTTGTCCCATACTACTTTACCAATGATATGAAATGAATTTTGTACATAAAATAATATGCACAACAAAAGTGAGCCAAAATTACATGAAGTATTATTTTCTTTTCTTGTGGCTCCTAGATTCTCTACTAGTTGAATCAACTACAACTTGGCTAAATAACAGTTATGGTGCTTCTTGATAATTTTGTAACACATATCAATAGCTACATAGGGTACACTATTCAATCAGCTTGATTGATAAAATTTATGAAAAATTATCCTAACTACAAACTTTATAATAGGATCTTCATTACCATCGATTGACATCCCTCAGCCATTCCTTTTTACCCTTGTAAGTTCCTTTATTACATTCATGGCTAGACATCAGAGAATTTTCACTCGGTCTAGGGTAGGGTAACCAATGACTCAATGGATGATCAATTTTTTAATCTTTACTGGCCCATTTTCCAACCACAACTTCACATTGTGAATTTTTCTCAAAACTATTTTTATCCATCAACCTTGAAGAATTTTGGAAAGGCTAGGGCATGGATAAGCCCTTTTTTGGAAACTACTCTATTTTCTTCCTTTAGAACTCCATTTTTTGATAGGTTATCATAAGCATTCCTTAATTCAAAACCTCCAATTTCTCCAATCTTCCACATGTGACAAGATCACACATGGTGTAACATAATAACACATGGAGGGATAGATGACAATATTCCATATGCATCTCTAGTCATCATGATCTCATCATAAGCCTTCAACTTTGGTAGGAGGCATGTATCATTTCACACAATTTGGATATTACTATCCTTCAATGCCTCTTTTCTACTTATAGACACAAAAAATGCCATTTATAACTAGGGTTTTGAAACTTAAAACAATTTCGTAAAGCAATCAAACTCAACTCAAATATTCTTCACAAACTTTACTTACTTTTGCTCACTTTCGCTGATGCCATGCAAAAGATCTCTACAAACTCCACAAAATTTTCTCTAAATTTCCTTGGAGATGCTCTATAAACTCTAAATTATTGGGTGAGTTAATAAATGAACACAAAATTTACTATATACCCTCATATATTTGAAATTGCATTTATTGTTTCATACATATAGTACATAGTGTATGCCACCTGTGTCAACATCCAATGATAAATTAACATTCATTCTTCATTCACTAGCTCAGTTAATATACCAACTTGGTCTCAACTTAATTTGATTTCTCTATCACAACTTGGTCAACATTGTGACTCAGTCACTATAGACATCAATACTGATGCTCAACATCAACTAAACTTCAACTCGATATATGTGCACCTTCTTGGTTTGCACTTTATAAATTTCCTAATGCATCTTATCTCATGTGGATATAAAATTCACCTTATCACATGTTAGGAACTGATGTATGATAAATCATTTGAGATAGAGTCCCTCACATACCTTCTTTTCTTAGTTTAAAGTAGTGTGATCACCTAATCCAATGGATTGGGTGATCTCAACATCACTATTTCCACTATTGTTTCTTTCATCCCTTTTTCTCTAT
Source organism: Cupressus sempervirens (assembly GCA_028749045.1). NCBI lineage: Eukaryota > Viridiplantae > Streptophyta > Pinopsida > Cupressales > Cupressaceae > Cupressus > Cupressus sempervirens. The sequence goes on along the minus strand of CM053784.1, from coordinate 524,772,382 downwards.
ATTTGATTCATTTAATTTCTTGTTTGTTCTACATCAACTTTAATTTTTCCTTTGTTCCTTTTATTACTAGGTATTGGTGTTCAAGTCTTGTGGCCCTTTCTCACATGTCCAATCTTCTGAAAAATATAGAAAAATAAACTTCCATTCATCCAACTCTTGGATTTGCCTTTGAAATGTGTCTTGATGAAATTTACTTCAACATGACCATACTGACCACATAACTAAAAATTGTACCATGTGTTGTAATCCCAATTGATTTTTTCCCCTTGCTTTGTTGCATTTGTTTTCTTCTTAGGTGTCTAGTTAGGTTATCCTTTTATCTACATTCTTGAGCTCTATGTCCATACTTCTGACAACTATAGCAAGAACCTTCAAATCTAGGTGCAATTGGTGTATTTCTAACTTTGGATCTACACTCATGTGCTTGATGTCCTCTCTTCTTGCAATTAAACTAATTACTAGTAAATTTAGGCTTAGGGTTTTTCTTACCAATTTTTCTTTTGCAAATATTTTTTGTATGACCTATCTTTACACAATGATAGCATGTAGATTTTTTCTTTGGCTATGCATATCTTTTTTCTCCACTCTTTGATTATTCTCCTTCCTTAAAAGATGATAGGTACTTCTTGGTATAGTCTAGACAAGATGTGTCATGTGTTCTTCTTTGTGATCTCATAAGATCTTCATGATATCTCATACATTCTTAGGTTTGTTCAACATTTCAATGAATTCCTTTTCTTATTTTAGTTCATTATTTATATTTTCTTTCTTTGATTTCAGATTCATAATCTTCACATTCTTTCTATGGAACTCTTAAGTTGTAAGGAGTATTTTGCTAGCCATGTTAAACTAATTTTGAGTAATCCTTTTTACTTCATTTTTCTTGTCATCAAGTCTTATAGACATATGAATTTTGTCCTCTTTAGCTTTCTTTTTCTATTTAGTCACTTCACACAATCTTAAAGAGTGGATTCCATGTTCTCTTTTTAGTGCTCTTACCTCTTCATTCAATGTGTTGATCTTTTCCAATAGATATTCTATTTCTACATCACTCTCAATAGAATTTCCATCATCATGTAAATATTTAACATCTTCCTAATATTGTGTATCATTCTGCATGATTGCCAATTCTTTTCTTTTCTTTAGGGATTCGCTTAGTTCTTTTCTTGCTGATTATGATTGCTGTAGTAAATAAGATATGTCTCAATATTCTAGTTTCCAATAATCTTTCCCATATTGTAGGACTCCATCTCCAAGATCTTGACTCTTAAGTGGTTGGACTTTTGCTAAGAGAACAAATCTCTGATACCAATTGTTGGAAGTCTATTGAGAAAACAAGATATTGAGAGGGAGGATGTGGTGAATTGGGATCTATAATTTTTTAAAACTTCTATAAAAAATTATCAAATTGATATCTTTCAGTGCTAACTCTTATCTCATTAATATCAAAAATCGCATAAACATATATTGAAATGATGTATTCAATCTAATCTACTGATCATAACTATAAACATGAAAGTAAATGATCTATACATAACACATAGATTTGGTTACCCACAAACTCTCCAAGGTGAAGGAAAAACTAGGATGGGAATGAGATCCACAAATCTTCACTATTGTAGTATTTTTTTTTCCTATTAGGGATACAATTTTGATCACTGCTAATGATCTACCTTGTGAGGGGTCTTCCCTATTAAGATCTTTCAAGAATTATTCTGTCTACCTTGATTAAAGGATTTAAAATGTACAACAAAGTAAGAACTCTGTTAAGAGATTTAGATAGGCTTGTTAGAAGTAATATGTTAAGATATTTTCCTTAATTCACTTTCCTAAAATTTATCAATACACTATCCTTCAATTAGCACTATAATGCTTGCTTACAGATCTCCCCTTTCCACTATCTAATCCTTCTCTAATTTGATATAACTTTGTTCTACACTTCACTTCTGTACTTAGTCACTCTTCCTTGAATCACCTTCAAATTTTTTTTCAAGCATGTTAACTTTATTTTTCACATATATACTCTAACCATACTAAAATTAGGGTTTTAATCCTCCTTATATAATTGACTAGGGAAGATTCTAGATCAAAATCAATTTTCTAGATTTCTCCCTTTTATCACTTAAACCTTCCATTTTTCTAATTGGTTAAACACATTACATAGGGATTAATGATCCATCTCAAAATGCATAATCAAATCCTTAAATTACTCTTTGGTTATTAACACATGCAATAAGTTGGCCAAAAACTATTTCCCCCAATGTTTGAGCAATTTCAAATATATATGTTAAAACTAGTTCACTCAGCACATGAACATTTTGACGCTCAATCATGACTAGTCTTAAAGTTGTCCCTTAGCTTCTAAATGCTTAACATTCAAAATCTAGCTCAAAATGAACTAACTCTATTTTTCTTCATACAAACTATCTTCTATCTTACTTGGTATGTATAGGAGCACCCGGTGACTAGATAATTTCTTAGGTTTAATTGAAATATGAATAATTCTAAATACATTTTTTGGCCTTAGTAGGATGGTGTGGTTGTAGTGATAACCAACCAAATCTGATAAATAAATGACTAAGTGTTTAACACTAATAAAAAATAACTATAGGGTTCAAAATGATAAGAATAATAATTATAACAATAACTAGAAATAGTGTTAGTATATTTACTTGTATATTCCTTCTTCATGTGAAAAATTTCATTGTATGTAAAGCATCTTCCACCAAATTATTTCTTTACCTCTTTAGTTACTTCCTTGTTCATATCTTCATGATGTTGTTTAGGTTGTTTGATCTCTATATATGATTCTTTAGTAATGTTGGTGTTTTGAAATGTTATAGGTTTCAAATTACCCCGATGAGAATGAGACACATCTAGGGAAAACTAACTCCCATCCTTAACATATCTTTCCAGACACCAGGCCAACTATAAGGCTAGACCCTTCTTCTACTTCAGGCTCTGCAAGACCTAGGTGGGTGAACCTCAGATTCAATTATATGGTACCAGTGCAAAACATATTCTTCAATCTATTAACAATAGATTTAACCCTTATATCTCCTAATAACTCATGCAATGACATAGATCTATGGTAGCTAAATGCAATTATATGAAATTCACAAGTTGAGTGAGGGCATTCTATTCTAGCTCTTCAACATGAAAGGGAAAAGCATTTGATTAATAATGTTAAATTCAAAAAAAGATGACATGAAAAACATAACCCTATGATCCTATCAAAATGATCAGTACCTTATCTATTGGGCAGTCATACAAATCCCTAACACACATCCCTGAAAGTAATTAACATATGCCATACATCAAGAATTCCTGATCCATCTCACCACTTTGTGAATTAAACATTTGAATCTTTTTGAATCTCGTACCCAACCTATCCCTTCATGAGATCTGCAATCCTATGATGATGAATCAAGCATTTACCTAACCCTTTGAGTCATAAGCAAAATAAATCAGCATATACAACCAACAAATTTCAACTGAGTTTCACACTCTTTCTTTAAAAAACACAAAATATCACAAACAAGATGAATAGGAGACAAGATATCAGAACGAAGACTAACTTGCTGCTGAATTTTATTTATTTCTTTGAAAAAAATACAAGAGATGCATGAAATTAAAATGCCAAACTACCTAACAGCTCAGAACCATCTCTATAAAAACTTAATGTTGTTCAATACAAGAGAAATTATTGAAGAATGGCATCTCAGTAGTGAGCAATTTTTCTCCCCAAAACTAGAACCCTTACAATGGATGAAAGAAAGAAAGATATAGAAGAGAGATGAATTTATAGATCTAATATTAGAATGACATGTGTCCACTTGAAATTCCACCCCTTGTAGTTGCAAAACCTCTTTCATCTTTCTACCCCTAAAAAGTGATTTAGTTTTCATCATTACTTTGTAACAAACTTGTAAATATCTCTGTTGAATGATGAAAACCTTTATGCAACCAAAACTATCTGATATGCATCAAGAATGCTGATAAAAACTTGATTCAATTGACTTAAAAGTGATCAAATTTGACCCCAACTACATTTTCATTGTCTTTTATGTTCATTCAGTTCATTACCATGGTAGAAATTAGTTTTGAACTTTGAAACCAAAATATAGTTGCAAATTAGGAATCTAGGACAACACCTCCTATAGCTCAAATAAATGGCTTCCTGTGTGAAATCAAATTCCAAAATCAGAAAGTTCATCTTCTCATAATTCTAGCGATATATAATATTGCTATACTAGCCTCTAAGAAACCCCCTGACTCTCAGTTTGAAAAAATGTCCCTTTGCTATATGGCTCAGGTCTGCACTTCTTAATTTTTTCAAAAATTTAAAAATTCTAAGGTTTGGACTTTAGAAAATAATCCTCTTTGAAATTAAAAACTTTGAATGTGACCCCTTTTTGAAAAAATAATTAAAAATTATTTTTTATTACTCTCAAATTTTCCCCTACCCTTTAAATTTGGGTCAAACCTAGTTTGACCTTTGTGACATGTGATGGTATCTGATTAGCTGACCTCTGCACACCTACCACCTCATTTCCATGTGGCACTCTCTGAATGGTCTAGGAGTCACACCTACCATGACATCAAGGATTGGTCCTATTGCATGTGGCACTTCCCCACTTCCCCACATTATTTAACTACCTTGCAACTTCTCAAAGTGCGAATGCACCTATCATTCAATCTGGACATGTGTCAGCATCCTGTGCATTGGGCTTGATCTTCTATCATTGTTCCACATCATCACTAGCCTAGGCCCACTACCACATGGTGCTTAGGTGCATTCGTGCATTATCTAACTTCCTCACAACTTTTTTTTTCAAGCATGCACTAGCCCTTTGATGTGGACAACATGCCATCATCTAGTGCGTCATTATTTGAACACACCACATCAAAAAGTGAGCATCTTTGTTCAAAATTTAACATTTATTGCCTCCAATAGGCTGACCATGGGCCCCACATGTGAGCGCTACCTTTAAAAGGTTGTGTCCTTAAGACACTTAGCCTATTGTGCATTTTTGCATTTAAACAATTGAAAGAACACTACCACAATGAATATGGGATATACATGTTGAACTGTCTTTGCACTATGATTTCCTCTACAATATGTATGCCCTTTCTAACATAGTGTGAGGCTCCTTTGCACGTGGGCTTTTCATAGTGTCATGGGTGGTTCTTTTCAGCACCGTAGCTTTCCTTTATTTATAGTAGATGCTCATGTCTAAAACATATTGTCTTGTCTTTCCATCGTAGTCCTATGTTAGCTCATCAATGGATTTGGCACATTGTATTTTCCTTTTATGTGGTCTCTACTATGATTTTCATCTTGTAATAGCCTACATCTTCCTTTGGCATGGATCCTTTGTCTATTGCAAACCTTTTTTCGTCATGTCATGCCCTAGTTTTCCTTGTGTAAGCTCCTTTATTTTTGACTTGTGATTTTCATATTTCACATAGGTGCCTACAAATGCTACAGGTTTCTTTGGCATGCGTGGGTTTTTCCTTCAAAATAGCATGCAGCTTCATACCTTAATGCAATGGCTTCCTGTTGCTTCACACAATGTTTTCTCCTAACATGGTGGCTTCTTCCAAGTTTATGCATTAGGTACTATCTCTTCAATGCTCTCCATTATTTTACATAGGAAGTTTTCACTTTGTCCTTGTGCCTTGCAAACTCTAATGTTTTAGATCAAGCTTCAAATGTAAGCATTGCCACACCATCATCAAAAATGTAGCAAGAAACTTTATCTATGGGATAATCTACTACAAGCATAGATAAGGATATATTCACAGTAATTAAAGATGGTTCCTTCAATGGATCAATAGTACTAACAAATAGATCAACAACAACAAGTTTTGAAGGTTGATGCTCCTTGTCATACCTTAATGATAATCTGTCTAGGTATGTTTCCCTTTCAATCAGGAGCCATTTTGGAAATTGATCAAGGATCCAAGAGAATGCAAACCACATTTCAGAGATAATAGAAGTAATCCATAAGCCAAATGCATCTGTCATAGGATGAAGGATTTGGACCTAGTTTACACAGAAAAATTTGAATCAAGGTCAAGAAAAGGATGAAATCATTTGCCTCCTCCCATAAATTGAGGTATTATAAATGCATGATGTTCAAGAGATATCCCATACTCCATCTAACCATTCATCAACAATGGCACTTGAGGCATTATGGTATGTGGCCCCTGATCAACATCCATATTAGTTCCTCGACCATAAGTTATTTCCCCATGAAGCATGGACTCAGCAGTGTAATGTTTATCTTTCTTATCACAATTCCAAAAACCAAATCCATATTCTATATCATCAACATCATCCTCTTCTTCAATTTGCAATCATCAGTTGCTTTGTATTCCATGTTTTTTGGAAACAAGTTTGACACCATAGCCACCTAGATCCAATGTGCTCCCTAGCAATTTTCTAGTTTTGATATAAGAAAGAAAGACCTTTATTTTGAGGAAAAACCACTACATCTAGCATGATTTTCAATTCATACACAATTTCATTTATCTGATGTAGTTAGCCGAGCCCAAAAGTGGGTCCGACTAATTTTTTTTTTGTTTTCAAATGACTGAATTGCAAAACTGACTCATTCACCGTTTGATACTGATTTGAAACAAATTTGACCACTAAAAATGAATTTGAAGCTCATTTTACATCTTTTTGCAAATTGTCAATTTTGCATCAGGAGGTCCTTTGACTGGCCTTAAAAATTGATCAAAACACCTGATTGGGCTCTAAAATCTGACATTCTATTTTCTATTTTGCATACTTCTACCCTGTCAAATCTCATCTCATGATGAATTCTCAATCAAAATATATTGACTGTCAAAGTTTCCCTCTCAGAATTACCTGGAAATAAACATGTCAGAAAACCATAAAACACATTTAGATTTGGCTTTGAAAACTAGGTAAACTAACACTTGTGGGTATGAAAATTGGGATTTTGGTTCACTATCATGAGGAGAATATGGATTTTTGATTTGGGCTCATGATGAATAACTAGGTGCAAATGGTGAGCGGTCAAAGTGGGCTACTCAAATTTGCAGACTGGAAACAATGACATAAAAATAGTTTTTGCAAATGGAATTGACCTGAGAAAGTGTGTAAATAGATTCGTCAAGATGTGAAAATTGGAAAAACTAAAGTATTTTTGGAGGAAAACATAGTGGTACAATCCATTCAATCTCACTATCATAGATTGGGAGTTATGATGTCACAAACAAGGGTACTAACCAATCTGCCTTTCTTGACACCAGTAAAAAATTAGCAATCTCATTTGGAATTGCATTTGAAAATTGATCAAATAGATTCATCATAAGCTCAAAATTGAAACATAGCAAGTCTCTAACCTCTAAAATGCAACACAAAAGAAATTTCATCATTTTAATCAATTTGGTCAAAATTATGGCAAGTCAAATAGGACTTCTCAGAATTCTAAACATTTTCCATCAACATGACAACAATAAATGACCAACTTTGAAGGATTCAAATCTAGTCAAACAGATTCAAAATGACTCAAAATCTAAACATACACTCTCTAGTATGGGCACTAAACACTCCCAAAGTGGAAATTCATGTTATATTACTAGGTGCAAGATATTTGCATACAAACATGGCCTCTTGTCATTGCTTGACAATTAGGTAAAAATGTAGATTTGACAAAATGCTCAAAATGAGACTTCACAAAATGAGTCAAAATGGCCGTTTAACTTCATGGAACACATAAGCATACTAAATTCAAGGTTTTAGAAACATTAAACACCTCATGGGCCTCAAATGGATAGTCAGGTACACATGCATTAAAAGCACTTATAGGGCCTAATTTTCTCAATGGTACTCAAAATTGGAGCTTCAATTTTGAGTCCTAGTAGTGGCTCTATCTGGGGATGTATGTCTCTTGTAGGCATGGCAAGGATTCAGATCTCTGGAAGAAGCATACCATTCCTAAAATAGAAAAAAATTCTCTCGAACAACTTTTATTGAAAATAGGGAAACAACTACTACTATGGACACACAATGGCCTCGGGCCGCTGAAAAGTTTTCAAAACTTCTTACCTCTATCATAAATCTGATTTTTATCTACACTTTCATGAGGTAAGCTGAAAACATCTTTCTCAATTTTAGCAATAAGATTATCATCTTGAATCACATCACTTGGGAAAACAAAATATCTTTCTTCATTCTCATAGTACATATACAAAATAGCATTAACTTCTACCTTGTGCTCACTATGAGAAAACAAATTAGCATGCTCATGTAAACTAAGATCAAGTTGAAAATCATCAACCACATATAACTGATGCATGCTCTCAACCAGAAACACAAATGATTCATATTCTACCTTGTTCAAAAAGTTGCATATGTCAAAACTTTGTAACTCACCATGTGTAACCGGATGTGAAGAGTATGTAAAATCTGATCACTACCTACTTGTAGTCATGTTACTCATTAAATTAGATTTATCTTCCTCTAAAACCTCTTCACATTCTTCAAACAAATGATTAGTTAACAAATATGAGAACTCATTCTGAAAGTACTATTCTAAACTATGCTGATCACAATCATTTTCTTCATCTAACTGAATGTCAAAATAAACCTTGAACTTATCTTTACTAGACATATAAGCATATAAAGAAAATATATAATTAGATTGATAACTTTTATTGTTTTCCTCTTCATTACATGGAACATCAAAACATATTGCAGCATAAAAAACATGAGAAGAATCCAAAATAGCATTAAACTTCTCTTCACTATCATGCTCCACATCCAACAAATCATCATGTACAAAAACATCTAAGGTACTATTATATACACCTCCAAAGTCTAATAAAGATTGTATGGATTTTGCTCTCTTTCCACATCAAAATTTGGGGAATTGATTTGACTGAATGTGAAAGTATTATGAGGGAAAATATGATGATCCTTAGAAACACTTACATGCTTTTCAAAATCACAAGCCAATAAATCTAAGATTTCATCAAAGCTTAGGAAGACTGCCTCACAAATCTTCTCCCAGTTGTGATTATCATCCAAATAGCATGAAGAACTTACAATAGTAAAATCATTAGTGTAAGCATCTAGAAAATCAGTATTATTACAACATTCATTCTCATCATGGCAACCACTACCTCTACTGCTATTGTAAATTTATTCAACTTCATATTCACTATAACCAAATTTATTTTCACTTTCATATCCATCTTCCTTATGTTGATTGCAACTACTTGATTCATTTGCATTTGAATCCACCTCTTCACATTTGGAAGACAAATCATCTTTATATGTGGATTCATTATATTCATTGCTGCCTTGACGTTCAGCACACTCATTATTGTCATTTGAAGAAATAATATGAAATCTATAATCACCGCTTTCGATCTCTTCAATGAATCTTTTGATTTGCAAAATTCTTTGTAATCTTATAGGTGCTGGCCAATTGACTGAATCAAGCACTAGAACATCAAGGAAAACACTAGGTAAGGAAGATTACTCAAGTCTACAATGAAAAGGCATCTTGCTGATTACTGGTTTAAGCCTTAAACAACATTGTTCAACACTTAAACCGTGAGTACTTCCTACATCAATTCTTAGAAAACTGACAATCCTTTTGTAGATCATTTTATTTAACATAGCAATGTTATTACTCACAGTTTCTAAACTTTTAGAATTTGACAAACTAATCTTAGATCTAAGATCTAACTCCATCATAGAGTAAAACTTCTACCTCTCCTTTCTAGTGCTGAGAATCAATGAATAGAGGGAACCATATTTTTAACATTTGACTTCCATGAAAAGAAAACATGAAAACCCAAATACCTCAAGTGTTGATGCTAAACTTTGATCTGCTGATTTGGCATAGGTGTAAGATTGAAATTCCTTCACACCATTGGTCAAAAATTTGTAGAGCCACCACCTCCTTACAAGAGGAATACAAAATCACTGCTATGATTTACTCTTTACAATTCACTTTCTTATAATAGCAGATTGCAACAACACCTCAAAAATCCTATCAAGAATTTAAAAATTCCTATTCAAGAGACTAGCAAAAGCTTCAAATTTTCCCATACAACTACAAATTCTTCAATATATTGTAGTGGAATCAACCAAGAACAAACTAGTACAGAGATTTGAGAGTCACCACTCACACTTTGTGAGAAATAAAACATAATGTATCACTTGAAAAATCTAAACCAGATCTTCAATGTAGGGGAAAATTGCAAATCATTAACACCTTGAAAAGAAAATACACTTCATAAATCAATTCTTGACTCTGAAATCAATTCTTGACTCTATACTTTCTCAACAACACTTGCAAACTGAATTGATTGAAGATAGACCTATAATAGTCATAGAAAACAATTTACATCCAATTTTACAAGATGCTGCTATCCATGAATAAAGCTTAACTAGGGATAACAAAACTTTGCATACAAAATATACCAGAGGTTTCCAGCTCCATAATTTAGGCATTTACAACCTTGTTCCCTAGTAGAGTCACCATTTTGTTGGTGTTTTGAAATTTTACAGGTTCAAATTACCCTGATGAGAACAAGACACATCTAGTTGCATCTAACTCCCATCCTTAACATATATTTTTAGACACCGAACCAACTATAAGGGTAGACCCTTCTTCTACTTCAGGCTCTGCAAGACCTAGGTGGGTGAACCTCATATTCAATTATATGGTGCCAATGCAAAAAATATTCTTGAATCTATTAATAGTAAATTTAACCCTTATATCTCCTAATAACTCATGCAATGACATAGATCTATTGGAGCTAAATGCAATTCTATGAAATTCACAAGCTGAGTGAGGGCATTCTATCTAGCTCTTCAACATGAAAGGGAAAAGCAATTGATTAATAATGTTGAATTCAGAAAAAGATGACATGAACAACATAACCCTATGATCCTATAAAAATGATTTCTACCTTATCTATTGGGAAGTCATACAAATCCCTAACACACATCCCTGACAGTCATTGACATATGTCATACATCAGGACTTCTTGATCTATCTATCCACTTTGTGAATTAAACATCTGTATCTTTTTGAATCTCATACTCAACCTATCCCTTCATGAGATCTACAATCCTATGATGATGAATCAAGAATTTACATAACCCTTTGAGTCATTAGAAAAATAAATCAACATATACAACCAACAAATCGCAACTAAGTTTCAGACTCTTTGTTTGCAAAACACAAAAGATCACAAACATCATGAATGAGAGACAAGATATCAGAATGAAGACTAACTTCCAGCTGAATTTTATTTATTTCTTTGAAACAAATACAAGAGATGCATGAAATTGAAATGCCAAACTACCTAATAGGTCATAACTATTTTTATAAAAACTTAATGTTGTTCAATACAAGAGAAATTGCTGAAGAATGGTATCTCAGTAGTGAGTAATTTTTCTCCACAAAACTGGAACCCTTACAATGGATGAAAGAAAGAAAGATATAGAAGAGAGATGAATTTCTAGATCTAATATGAGAATGGCATGTGTCCACTTGAAATTCCATCCCTTGTAGTTGCAAAACCTCTTTCATCTTTCTACCCCTAAAAACTAATTTAGTTTTCATCATTGCTTTATAACAAACTTGTAAATATCTCTACTGAATTATGAAAACCTTTATGCAACCAAAAATATTTGATATGCATCAAGAATGCTAATAAAACCTTGATTAAACTGACTTAAAAGTGATCAAATTCGACCCCAACTACATTTTCATTGTCTTTTATGTTCATTCAGTTCATCACCATGCCAGAAATTAGTTTTGAACTTTGACATCAGAATACAATTGTAAATTAGGAATCTGGGACAAAACCTCCTATAGCTCGAATAGACGGCTTCCTATGTGAAAACAAATTCTAGAATCAGAAAGTTTGTCTTCTCCTAATTCCAACAATATATAATATTGCTATACTAGTCTCTCATAAATCCCCTAAATCTTAAATTTGAAAAAATGTCCCTCTATTATGTGGCTCAGGTCTGCACTTCTTATTTTTTCAAAAATTTAAAAATTCTAAAGTTTGGACTTTAGAAAATAATTTTCTTTGAAATTAAAATTTTTGAATGTGCCCCCTTTTTGAAAAAATAATTTAAAATTATTTTTTATTACTTTCAAATTTTCACCTACCCTTTAAATTTGGGTCAAACCTAGTTTGACCTCTGTTGCATGTGGCGATATCTGATTGGCTGACCTCTACACACCTACCACCTCATCACCACATGGCACTCTCTAAATGGTCTACGAGTTACATCTACCACGTCATCAAGGACTAGGTCTGCTACCACATGGCACTTCCTTGCTTGCCTGTATTATCTAACTACCTTGCAACTTCTCAAAGCAGGAATGCACCTATCATTCGATTTGGACATGTGTTAGCATCTTGTGCATTGAGCTTGATCTACTATTATGGTGCCACATCATCACTGACCAGGCCCCACTACCACATGGCACCCAGGTGCATTCCCATAGTATCTAACTTCCTTGCAACTTTGTTTTTTCGGCATGCACCAACCCTTCAATGCGGACACATGTCATCAAATGGTGTGTTATCGTATGAACCAACCACATTAGAAAGTGAGCATCTTTGTTCAAAATTTAACATTTATTGCCTCCATCTAGCCGACCATAAGCCCCACACATGAGTGTTGCCTTTAAAAGGTCATGTCCTTAAGACACTTATCCTATTGTGCATTTTTGCATTTAAACAATTGAAAGAACACTACCATAATGAATGTGGGATATACATGTTGAACTATCTTTGCATTATGATTTCCTCTGCAATATGTGTGTCCTTTCTAACATAGTGTGAGGCTCCTCTATGCTTGGGCTTTTCATAGTGTCATGGGTAGTTCTTTTCAGTGTCGTGGCTTTCCTTTATTTATTGTAAATGCTTATGTCTAAAACTTATTGTCTTGTCTTTACATCGTAGTCCTATGTTAGCTCATCAATAGATTTGGGGTTTTTTCTTTTCATTTTATGTGGTCTCTGCTACAATTTTCATCTTGTAATGGCCTGCATCTTCCTTTGGTATGGATCCTTTGTTTGCTACGAGCCTTCTTTTGTCATGCCATGCCCTAGTTCTCCTTGTGTGAGCTCCTCTATTTTTGACTTGCAGTTTTCATATTTCACATGGGTGCTTGCAAATGTCGCGAGTTGCTTTGGCATCCATGGATTTTTCCTTCAAAATAGCATGCACCTTCATACCTTGATGCAACGGCTTCCTACTGCTTCACAAAATTTCTTTTCTTCTAACATGGTGACTTCTTCTAAGTTTATGCACTGGGTACTATCTCTTCAATGCTCTCCATTCTTTTATGCAAGAATTTTTCACTTTGTCCTTGTTCCTTGCAAACTTTGATGTTTTAGATAGAGCTTTGAATGTAAGCATTGTCAAACCATCATCAGAAATGTAGCAAGAAACTTTGTCTATGGGATAATCCACTACAAGCATAGATAAGACTATATTCATAGTAATTAAAGATGGTTCCTTCAATGGATCAATAGTGCTAACAAATAGATCAACACCAACAAGTTCTAAAGGTTGACCCTCCTTGTCATACCTTAATGATAATCTGTCCAGGTACATTTCCCTTTCAATCGAGAGCCATTTTGGAAATTGATCAAGGATCCAAGAGAATACAAACCACATTTCACAGATAACAGAAGTAGTCCATAAGACTAATGCATATGTAATAGGATGAAGGATTCAGACCTAGTTTGCACAGGAAAATTTGAATTGAGGTCAAGAAAAGGATGAAATTGTTTATCTCCTCCCATAAATTGAGGTATTATAAGTGCATGATGTTCAAGAGATATCCCATACTCCATCTAACCATTCATCAACAATGGCACTTGAGGAATTATGGTTTGTGGCACCTAATCAACATCCATATCAGTTCCTCAACCATAAGTCATTTGCCCATGAAGCATGGACTTAGTAGTGTAATGTTTATCTTGCTTATCAAAATTCCCAAAACCAAATCCATATTCTATATCATCAACATCATCGTCTTCTTCAATTTTCTATAATCAATTTCTTTGTATTCCATGCTTTTTGAAAACAAGTTTGACACCATGGCCACCTAGATCCAATGTGCTCCCTAACAATTTGCTAGTTTTGGCATAAGAAAGAAAGACCTTTCTTTTGAGGAAAAACCACTACATTTGGCATGATGGAGAAGAAATGAAAATAATATCCATATTTATAATCATGAGAATAGGAATCCCTTGTGTTCACCAATTGCAACCTGAGCATTTTCAATTCATACACAGTTTCATCTATCTGATCTAGTCAGTCGGGCTTGAAAGTGCGTCCGACTAAAAATAAATTCATTTTTGAATGACTGAACTGCAAAACTGACTCATTCACCCTCTAGCATAGATTTGAAACAAATTTGACCACTATAAAAAATTTGAAGCTCATTTTACATCTTTCTGCAAACTATCAATTTTGCATTAGGAGGTCCTTTGGCTGGCCTTAAAAACTGACCATAACACCTGATCAGGCTTTGAAATCTAACATATTGATTTTTTGTTTCACATACTTCTACCCTGTCAAATCTCATCTTATGAAAAATTCTTAGTCAAAAGATATTGAATGTTGAAGTTTCCCTCTCAGAATTACCTGCAAATAAACATGTTAGAAAACCACAAAACACGTTCAGATTTGGCTTCAAAAACTAGGTAAATTGACACTTAGGGGCATGAAAATTGGGACATTGGCTCACTGTCATGAGGAGAATATGGATCTATGATTTGGGCTCATGAAAAATAACTGGGCATAAATGATGAGCCGTCAAAGTGGGCTACTCAAATTTGTAGATTGGAAACAATGGCAAAAAAGTAGTTTTTGCAAATGGAATTGACTTGGGAAAGTGTGTAAATGGATTCGTCATGATGTGAAAATTGGTGCACTTAAAGTATTTTTGGAGGACAAAACATTGGTACAATCCATTCAATCTCACCTATTACAGATTATGAGTTATGATGTCACGAATAGGGGTACTGACCAATTTGCCTTTCTTGACACTAGTAAAAAATCAGAAATCTCATTTGGAATCATGTTTGAAAAGTAATCAAATGGATTTTTGATAAGCTCAAAATCAAAACATAGCATGTCTCTAATCTTTAAAATGCAATGCAAAAGGAATTTCATCATTTTGGTCAAATGGGTCAAAATTATGGCAAGTCAAACAGGGCTTCTCAGAATTCTAAACATTTTACATCAGCATGACAACAATAAATGACCAACTTTGAGGGATTCAAAACCTAGTCAAACAGACTCAAAATGACTCAAAACCTAAAACATAGGCTCTCTAGTATAGACGTTAAACACTCCCAAAGTGGAAATCATGAAACATTACTGGGTGCGAGATATTCACATACAAACATGGCCTCTTGTCATTGTTAGACACGTAGTTAAAAATGTAGATTGAACAAACGCTCAAAATGAGACTTCACGAAATGACTTAGAATGGTAGTTTAACTTCATGGAACACATAAACATACTGAATGCAAGGTGTTAGAAACAGTAAACACCTCATGGGCCTCAAATGGACAACTGGGTACACATGCATTAAAAGTGCTTATATGGCCTAATTTTCTCAATGGTACTCAAAATTGGGGCTTCAATTTTGAGTCCAAACAAGTAACATTAGATCTCTTAGATGATCCTCCTTTATAGTAGCCAATACCAGTCATACCACCTTTAGTTCTTTGTGTCATGATCCTCTCATCTACATTTTTAGTGCTAGAATATAACTTCTTAAGATGTAGTTTTGTCTTTGTTAGCTCTCCTTCCATAATAGTTTTGCACTTTTGAATTTCTATAAATTGTAGCTTTGTAGAGTCAAGTTTAGATGTCACCTTGGTAAGTTTATATTTTAGATTTGGATTATCAAATCCAAAATTAGATTGACTTTTCTTCTCATCTTCTATCTGTTGGTGTTTAAAACTACTGAACAACAACATGCTCAATACCAGAATGAAAATGCTCAAATAATGTAAAGATTAGCTAATTATCATAATCAATTACATAAGTAGATCATCTGGACCAAACTTCAACAAAACTAAGGATGGTTTCCTACTCTTTAAGCTCTGCTAAACCAAGGTGGGTATACCAAGGCATGATTCTAAAGCAAACTGTTGTATGAAATTATCTTAGTTTCATTCTGATTTTCACATAGTTTATCAATTTCTTTGAAGCTCTCAAATCTATATGCATCCCCTATAAGCAGATCTGGTCCTAATTCTCCTAGAGTTTACAAGTATTTTTGGGAATAGTGGCTACCTATGATTTAGAAAACTAGATTTAAGTGAGTGGTGACCAGCATTACAACCTTGAACAAAATAATATATGAATGATTTTGAGTTTATAATAGTTTTAACATGTAGAGGAAAAAATTTACTCTTGATCATTTCTAATTTATAAGACCGATACCTTATCCAGTGGGCAACAGAGTTGATTATTGGCAGGAGACCTTGTTCAATTAGCTTGTAATTGAATCTGTCAACTATAATCACTTATTTCCATTCTTACATGATATCCTCTTCATAAACTCATGAATTCTACCAATTTATTGAAGAATTTACACAACTCATTGAATTAAAAGAAACAATATAACCAATACACACCCCATCTAGAATGCATTCAATCAGATGAACATTATCTAAATGATCTCAAAACTGATAAACTCATGAAAAGGAGATAGAAAAATAGTAACACAGATTTTGGTGTAAATATCCCTTTGTGTTATTCTTCTTGCTGACTAAGACAATAACCAATAGGAGCTTAGTAAAGAACCTCGAGAATCATACTGACTTTGCATTTCTATTCATTATCAAAAAAATATCATGAAACATAAACTTAGAACAACTACATATATTTAGATCGAATGTACTTTCTTGGAATAATTGAAGACATACAAAAATTTTTGGACCCTCACAATGCCTTGAAAAATCATTTATATAGCATGAGTTGCAACATGCAAAAGGAAATTGTGATTGACAGGTGTCTCTTTACAACAAATTCAAAAACGCGTATCAGAAAAGACAAAACTACAAATAATAGAAAGACATGCAGATCAAATATTCCTTTGTGGGTCCCTTTCTATTACATTTTGATATTCTGATTTGGCTGCAACTCTGATTCCTTCATGCATGCAATTGGTAAGCCCACCAGTGATGAAATCTATTCTAAAGATTGCAAACTAACCTCAACCTATGGGTTTCATCACCCTTATACTGTACTGTTAGAGTCACTCTTGCCTGTCACTATTCCTTTGTTATACTAGTATCCTAGTGTAATGGGATTGTCACTTAATATGAAGTATTAGAGCTTTAGAGGCAATGTGGCTATCAAATATAAAAAAATGAGCATTTTCTACTTCCTCAATGGTATCTGCATTCAAAATTAAACCATTCCTCTACCAAAATATGTCCCTCTTTTGAAAAGAGAGACATGCGTTAACAAAAAGTAAGAGTAACTATACGCATGAAACCCATGAGTATAAAATCTTCTTCACCCTCTCCAAAAACTCTACACGGGACCCTATATATCTTTGCTACCCTGGTATTGAAGTATACTTTCTTGAAAAATTCTTTAGAGAATGATGTTATTGCTGATAGGGTTCTAATTTCACCAAATTCACCCTTTGCTCTTTCCATTACCTTAGTGGCTCAATCACAACTCTTTATCATAGTCTCAAGGAAATCATAATCCACAAAAACACTTGGGATTACTAGTCTTCCTCTATCAAAATTCCATATACTAGCATGTGGAGTAAACAACTTCCTCTCTATAAATCATTTTTTGAGCAAATTTAAATTAGTTTGTGAGGTATCAACATCCCAGACCCAATTGCATTCATTAAGCAATCCCTCTACTATCCATGACCTAGGATTTGATGAGTCCATTGGAGGCATTCTTTGAATATACTTGCAGGACTAGAGCACAACAAAAATTATAGTACTCAATTGAAGTTCTTTCTTATTCCTTTACGCAATTCTGCAATCTTTTCACGAACAAATTACTTCACACACTTGCCAAATACAATCTTCTCATTAATTGCTTCTTCTTAGAAAAGGCATTAAATCTTTATTTGCATAAGGTGGGACTGAGAAAATCTTTTGTGTTATACTCTATTTTTTACACATGTAAAGCTTACATATCAAATAAATACACAGAGTGGCACCACCTTTTGTTTTTAAATCTATGTCGTCAATCCTAACAAATCCTGTGATCAAGAGATGCAGAAAAAGGTGACAAGTATTCCACTTGACAAATTGATCAGTCAATCCAATGGGAACGGACCACATATATAGCTCCCTTCTTGGTGGCATGTCCATTTGGACCCACTGGCAACTGAGGACACATGTCGACAGGTCGCTACCTCACTATACATAAAGAACAAGCACCTTGCCATAGAAAAGTAGTGATAGTCATTAATTTAATCTTGATCATGTGGATGACCCACAACTGTATTGCTTAGAAGAATAGTGGTGGTCCCCACATTCGCTATCTCGTTATACATATCCTCTGAGCAATTCTTCATAGTGAGATAGTGATGGTCATTGATATGAGATCAATCCAACAGTAAAGAAATTGCACAAACTTCTTAAGATGAGGTGGATCCCATATTTTCTATCTCGCATGGAGTAAACCACACACATCTTTTTTATGGCGAGATAGCAAGAATCATTGATCTTAGCTTGAACTGACGATCAAAATCCCTCCTGCATTTTATGAATGAGGGGTGGGTCTAGAAGGCTGATGATGAGATAAATTCTACACAGCTAGCAAAAGAAAAACAATATTTTAATTCCAGTCATCTTTCCATGTTGCTTGGGTTCCACCATATGCTCATTTCGTGGCAACTTGTTATATCACTAACGACGAGAGGCCTAGATTTTTTGATTAGCGAGGTAGCAATTTCTGGTGACTTAAGAAAACTTGGTGCTAGAAAACAAAATCATGTCACATCATAGTTACCCACTTAGTAGTTCGAACATGGTAATGATATCATCATTTATTATGCATCTTGGGACTCTTAATGACCACCGAGAAGTTTGATGACTATCGTGACATGGGTTTCCAGGTTGATTGCTACCTCGCTATCGGCAAGATACTTGAACTTCCTGACAGTGAAGACACAAGTACCAAAGCCTGAGATATTTCTAGTATCCCTGGTTACTTTTTCAACTTAGGGAGCAAAAAAAAAGTACACATGATTAAAAACCAATGCAAAACTTTTATAGTCATTGCCTCCACTTATCCAAGCACCGCAGCTTAGTTTGATGGTAATCACTATGTCACGATGGTCACTGAACTCACACCTTATCATGACGACAAAGTGACAACCCTCGATCTTGTCATGATTGAGCGACACTCCTTGAAAAGAAATGTAGGATGTGAAAGCTAAAGAATGTAAGGGAATATTCAAAGACTTTAAAATGTTCGTGCTCGAGTTTAAAAATAAAAAATAAACACAAGAGACCTAGGGCTCACTTAATGTATTACAATGGTTGTGTTGAGAGACAAACCTTGAGAATTTAATAGATTCTAGCAACACACAAATCAGGGCATGACTAGGTTAACCTAAAAAATATGAAAATTATGAGGAACGAGACCCTAATCTACAAAAAGCAAAGACCTAAACTGATTTTTCACCAAAATTTTAGACTTTTTCTATACTGTGAAAAATCAAACCAACACTATCAAAATCATCTTAAGATTGGTAATTTCAATCTCACACCATATAATCTCATTCTCCTTCTTTAGCTTAGAAACTACATCACTATCCTTGGTCTAATCATTTGACTCTTTCTTCTTGGAATTAGTAGATTCAATCTTCTATTTCAACTTCTAAATGTAAGATTTTTACTCTTTGAGTTTGACCTTTAGATTATCTCTTTCTTTTGTGATTACATAAACTTCCTCAAGAGCTTCTTCCAAATTATTTTACAACTGATATATACCCATAGTGATTTTACTCAAGTTGTTAGGCTTTCTCTAAGTAACCTGGCTTTGATACCAATTTTTAGAAATATGAAATACTGTGGGGGGTGGAGGGGGGGTGTGGTGAGTTAGAATTTCACAATTTTCCCCCCAATTATGGATATCTTTAACAATATTTAAACATGCATATGTAATAAAATTGAAAATTTAAAATAATAGTAACACAATGCAACTCTTAACACCATTATTTTTTAACTAGGAAACCCTAGACAAGGGATAACCTTGGTGAGGATGGTACCCATAAAATTTCCACTAGTAAAAAGTATATGGTGAAAGATATTGACCCTATTAGGAGTCTATTGCATCCTTATAGTGTATCTATCCTTATTAGAGGAGTAGGCCTTGTTAGACACCTCAACCCTATTAAGAGTTGGTATTACAATTACAAAAGTAGCAAGATGAGTGTAGATACAATAGTCTCATGATAGTGTTGATATCTTCAATATCTGATTTGTCCTTTGTAGCTCTCATTACAAAACTTCAATATACTACCTTTTCTCTTCTATAACATAAGGTTTTCATCATATAATTATTACAATACAATGACATAGTCATTACATGCCTTTGCATCCAAGCCTATTTCCTTTATACTTATTTATTTTGTCCTACCGACCTTCAAGCCTTCACACATGTCTCAAAATACCAAATTGATCGTTGCCCACTTAGGTTTAATATTTAGGATATCA
This sequence comes from Cupressus sempervirens, assembly GCA_028749045.1. Lineage (NCBI taxonomy): Eukaryota > Viridiplantae > Streptophyta > Pinopsida > Cupressales > Cupressaceae > Cupressus > Cupressus sempervirens. The sequence goes on along the minus strand of CM053784.1, from coordinate 524,751,626 downwards.
TCCCATAATAGTTAAGTAATTATTTTGGTGAACTAAAATTATTCCTTAACAGAATTTACCATTTCCTTGCCTCTATTTTGTTTTACCTATACATGATTGTAATTGGAAAATCACCAATATCTCTATCCACATAGCTCATTATGACATACACTTTGAGATATAGAATCCTTAAAACCTATACTATCTTCTCACAAATGCACATGTCCTAATTCACTCTTTGTGAAGCTTGCCAATAAAAATGGTGTCTCTACTGACAACTATTCTTTGTTAAACTTAGACAATTTTCCAAGTTATCTCCTCCAAAACATAACTCTAAAATATTCTTACTGGATATAGGATATATGTTTCCATAAATGACAACCTCATAGTATCTCTATACTCTCCTCTTACCCAAATTACCAACAATAGGTGTGGGAGCTTAGCAGTGATATTGTTTCTCAATTTTTGATGTGGATGAATTTTATGAAATGTTGAGAATATGCAATATTGCCTCATTACAAATTGGAACAAAAGGGGATTTTTTTTGTTTTTTTTAAAATTTAAAAATAACCAAATAAAAATTATTCATGCATGCATGAAATGTGGAAACATCAACATGAATATGCAACATAAAGATACTAGGAGGAAATATTTTCCTAATAATTATACTCAAAGCCCACTTCCAAATTTTGATTAAATTATTTGAACATATAATATACCTACCAGTCCCCCTAAAAAATATCTTATAGAATGTATTTTTCCTACCCCTATGATTGGCAAAGCACTAAAACCCATAAATAAATAACACCCACATGACAAAGTCTCTAGTTTTTTGGGTTTTGATTGAGAAAAACAAAATCTAGCTATAAATTTGATATTGAAATGGTTTTAAGAAAAAGTGAGGGACCCAATTATATGAGGGATATTTTATAAATAGGTTCAAATGATAGAGAACTAAAATTATATTCATGTTGATTTTAGTTTGGTGGAATAATTATCCATAAGGATAATCTAAGACTTGCAAAAGGAAAGCCATGGTAATTGCTTCCTTGACATAATATTTAGAAAGCCAAATAAAGGGAGAAAAATGATCCTTATTCACAAAAAGGTAATAAAAAAATATAATTTGACTAGATAAAAAGAGAAATATGAACTATATTGGATGAGTACAAACTTGAAAGAATGCTCTAGCGTTGTTGTCGACATCATTTCCAACCTTGTAGCCACACTTTTCTCTAGTGCTCCACATTTTCCTAGTGGTATGAACAACATCAAGGTTTTCAATAGGGATATTATGTGAGCTAGATAATCTAGATGGATTGGACCTTCGGTCCCATGTCTAGGTGAGACTAAAATAATGGATACATTGATAGGTTTTTAGAGTGCATTTAATAGTAGTGACAACTAGAATAGACATATTCAAGGGAGCCCTACACTCATGGTAGTTTCTAAGTAGTTAGAATTTGCACAAAAACTAAATGTAGAACTCCAATAATATATTATAAGCATTTGTCACTATCACTAGAGAACTCTAGCCACCATACGTATCTAACGCATTAGGAAAGGAGGAAAAGAGAACATGGTTTGGAACATACCTATCATTTTCCACCATTGATCTGCACATTTGGTTGAGTTATCCTTCAAAGATATTTTAAACACCATAACCTATCCAATATAGGAAATTCTTATCTTTTTAAGTTCTAGACCAATGTGCACCCAACACACAACTGATAAGATGGGGGATAATAGAGTAGATAAATTTTGATATTTGTGACCATGGAATAAAAATTTCATTAGAATCAATATTTTTCTAGCCTCCACCATTGCGATTGCTTATAGGCTAATTTAATCAAGTATTTATCATCATAGAAGAAACATAAAATCATAAAAGATATTTTGAGATGTAGAGTTTGTGTCAACATGATGGAACACAACACAAAAAGACACATTTGTACTAGGAAAATAGAGTTATCAGTAATTTTCAACAACGAGATAGATTTTCCTGCATACAATCAAAAGTGAGCTCGCGAGGAAAGTCTATATATATATATATATATATATATATATATATATATATATATATATATATATATATATAATTTTTTAAAAGATATTTTTCAAATACAATCTTAGTCCTAGGTTTATGATTTGTCTTTAAGTTTATCATTTCTATTGTGAATTTTAATTCATTTATTTAGTGACCTATTTATTCTGGTTAATACTTTAGAAATTTTATATAGAACATCTTATAGATTATAAAGTAGTATTAGGCAAATAAATTAGCCTAAAATCTTATTAAAGATATTTAAACTAAATTATTAATGTGGTAATATGAGATACTGTTTCAAAAATATAGAATTACATTTGAATAGAAATTTCATATGGGTGGATCATTGTTATCATCTATTGTCAATTAAATTATGGCTAACAATTTGAGGTTTTTTTAAGCTTACTCATTTGGGTGGTTATTTTTCTAATGAAGTAGAACGTGTTTATTGAGTGTCACATAGAATTTAATTATATCTAATGGCATGCCAAATTCATACATTCATCTCAATCTTTCTTGAGTAATGAATCCCTTCATAATTATTTTCACAAATGACTAGCAAACTGAATGGGATTTTTTTCACCTTTTCAAAAACTAAATCTTATTCCTACAATAGTTAATGGTTCCAAACCCCTCCCCGCTCTCTCCACACCCACCCTTACCTCCAATCTTTCTAATACCACCCTACTAAAACAAGTCACCTCCTTTGTATCCTTCACCTCCAACATTTCCTACATCACCCCATTTTTACCCTTAAATTATATTTAAGGAGAAAATAAAAGCATATATACACTACAATCTTCTTATCTCATAAATAAATAAAAAGATCAACTATTGAGCATAGGAAAAAAATATCAATAATGAAATTGGAATATTATGGAAACAATGGACTAATTAGGACAACCAACTATACAACTATTCATTGCAATTGGTTAAAAACCACTTATTTTTACCCTTATAAATTAAAAAATCATACACAAAATTTAAAAAAATAGGCATGTCAGTGGTGAGATATTGTGATGGTTAATTTTTTGTTTTTATTCTTTTCATCAATGTTCAAATCTCTTTGGGGATGAGTTCCCCATTTTGTGGACTCATCAGTTCATAGCTCTAGGTCAAATCATTTAGCCTCTTTAAAAAATAAAATAAAATGGACAAACCTCACTTATAGTAAAGTCTTTATTCAAAATATTTAAAGTGATGAATGAGTCCCCATATCAAAGTTGATTTATAGTGGTGAAGAATAAGAAAATAATTTAATTATTCTTTCCAATGCAATAATAATCAATGGAATCTTTTTATAAAACTATTTTTGTTGAAAATACTAGAGTTGAAACTACTTAAACATCATCAAGCTTGTAATTATAGTTTATAGGGTATGTGCAAGATCATGGTATACCAAGATGTGGCCTTAAGGGGAAATATAAAATCATAAGTTCAAGGTTACTCAACTTGATGTAAAAGGTTGAATATCTTAAGAATCTTATGCCAAAAAGTTTTAAGAATATAATTTGTAGGAAATTGAATATAGTTTCTAAATTATAAGCCCTTTAATGAATTTTTTTATATCTAATTGTTGAAGGTTTTTTTATTTCAATACAATGGCACAGAAACCTTAGGAAAAAGATTAAAGTATGTGTATGTCTAACCACCTTAATCACAATCAAATGATGATATTTTTTAACAAGATTCTAGATATAAGTAGGAAAATCATGCCCAAATGTGACACATATTTGTATTTTACCCAACTAAATAATTAATTATATTTTTTCTAAATATTTTTATAATACTAAAATTCCCATGTCTAACCACCTTAACTAATTCTGAACTTTACAAAAAAGTCCCTTTTAATAGGTGAAGTGTAGAATGTGATCCATGCTTTGGATTTCAAAAAGGTTAAGCCATTTTAAAGTTATAGTTATTTTTCAACTAGTCTATCAATTAGTACTTTAGAGGTAACTCAATTAGAAATTAAGTAATCATTACTTAATGAACTCAAAATTTGACAACAATTATATTGATGGAAAGTTAATAGTATCTTTAAGAAACCTTTTTTGTTTCATCAGTCTCAAGTGAAAAAGGGTTGCCAACTACATTGTTGAAGTTTAGAGATTATAGGAAATATGATAAATACATTTTTTGGTTTACTCCCTAGGTTTGGCATTGCAAAGACAAAACTTGAAGCAAAAACACATTTTAGTAAAATGGGAATAACTTTTCATTTCTTATCAAAATATTGATATTTTACATGCATTAGAAAGGTAATTAAGAGATATATAATATGGATAAGGTAATTTAATTATATTATATATGCAAAAATTAACTATAATCTTTTTAAGTGAATTATTAATTTTGAAACTTATAATAATCACAACTTTTATATTATAAAATATTTGTTTTAGTGTAAATTTTCTCCCGTAATTATCTACATTGTTCAAAGTAGTAATTAATGTAAAACTTATTTAATATGTACTAATGAGATTTTTAAAAAATCATATATCATCAAATAGGGGCTCCTTATTGTCTATGATCCGTTGTATAAAATTATCCAAGATTGTGTAAGAGAAAATGCCTCTCTATACCCATCTTCCCCTACCTTAATTTACTTATATCTATCTTTCTCACTTTCTATTTAATTTTTATCATTTTTAAATGCATCTCTATTCTTCTCCCCCACCCTTTGTCTATCTCATAATTTCTCTTATCTCTATTTATGTCCTACACTTGTGTGTGTGTGTGTGTGAGAGAGAGAGAGAGAGAGAGAGAGAGAGAGAGAGAGAGAGAGAGAGAGAGAGAGAGAGATTACAATTAACTCACTAATTATTCTTCTATTAATTAAGGGTTTTTAAATCATTAATTAGTCATCTCTATTCCTCTATAATTGAATCTTTGCATCATTTAATCTTCCCTGATATTAATAAAATAATTAAACTTATTTGAATGACAAACCTTTAATTAATTGATTATTATCAACTAACTAAATTCAATTTCTTAGGCTGTAAACAATAATGATTCATTAATTAAATTAAATTCTAAATCAAATTAAATTTTATCTTCATTTCACATCAATTTCAATTTCTTATTAATTTCTATTTAATTTCAACTAATTTCATCTTTCAAATTTAATTTAATTTTTAATTCAATTAAATCTTCGAAAATTTGAAAAATTAATTTTATGAGAAAATTTAAAATTTTAAAATTAGAAAATCTTCATAAATTGAAAAATTAGTTTTTCTAAAAAGCCAAAATTGGAAATGATCTTAATGTTTCCATTTTCAAATTTTAGAAATTTTATCTCTCCAAAAATTTGAAAATATCTCAGATTTTATCCTATCTTTTTGATTGAAAATTAGAAACTTAATAATTATTACTCCAGTCTCTTTCATCCTTGTCCATTGATCATGATTTTCCCAAATTGATCTCAACCATTTATGGATTTCTAGAAAATCTATATAAACAACCCTCCTATTTCTTATTTTCATCATTGACTCTCACTTCAAACCTTTATCAATTTTGTATCATTTTGTGATCATCTAAATCAATATCTTTTATCATTTCTTGGAGCTTAGAGCCTATGTGCTGCCAAAATCACAACTAAGTGCACACTTCATATAATCAAAGAGAAGCAATGGTAGCTTGGAGTATTTAATTAGTTTGCATGTTTTATTGTGTGTTTCCAATTATTCAGTGCTTCTTATTTTGTTGTTCATAGACTCATGTCAGGTAGCTTATTTGATTTCATTATTAGATCATAAAATGCTACTAATCCTCATTTATTGATTGTGTAGATTTAAGTCTATACATTTTGGTGAACTTGACGTGAATTTGACAACCCAACAGGACCAAATTAACAAGTTTAAAAGATTTGGCCATATCTCTCAAACCGTATATAACTTTGTTTTGAAATTATTTTTCAAGTCGATGCTGACATAAAGAGACTATAGAAAAAAAAATGGATTTCTAAGTATTTTTAATAATTTTTAATGATTTTTCAAAAAAATTAATTCTAAGCACAAATTAGACAATTTTTAAAAATTTATTACATTTCTAGAAATTTCTGGAAATTGTAGATAGGGTCTATTCTCTATGATTTTATTTATGAAGATAAATGATAGCCGAAATAAATAGATCTTTGAAAACTAATCTATTTTGAAAAATTAGGTCCCTAGGCCACAAATGAGCATATTTTTCAAAAATTCTTATATTTTTGGAAAGATAACTTATTTTAAATTGGGGTTTCTTCTTTTTACTTCTTTTTGTTTTGAGACCAACAATAAATCAAAAACTTGTATCTTTATGCCTGGGTTGAAAATTATTTAAAAAATCTTGTTAAATATGGAGTAAAATATCAATCTATGTGCTTATTATTTCTAGTCTTCACTGGTTTTTATTTCATATCTATATCCTTCACTTTTCTAGTCTTGTTTTGGACTAATATTTTTGGAAGGTGATGTGGATACTAAACTGGAATGATCACCCAGGTACATGCAAAAAATAAAACAATCTCAAAAATTTTCCTAGGTTTGTATAGCTTTGAATCAATCAATCAACATGCCTCTTATCAAATCACCTATCAATGAACATCTATGTACTTCATCAAATCTATTGTCAAGGATTTTTCAAACAAACAAAATTAAAAATATGTCATCTTTTGGACATCAGTCAAGCATGATTGAGCATAAACTTATGGTATCACACATTCAACCGACCAATTCCATGTAACATGAAAGCATCAACATGGTATCACCAACAAGATCACACAACCAACAAAAATTCCAATCTAGTCCTTTTAATTGTTTGCAGAAAAGATTGGTTGATAATCATTTGATTACTATTCAAGAGAATCAAAATCATCTACCCATATCTAGCAATGACACATATACCTCCCATGATGAAATTATCCTTAAATAAGCCTCCATAATTCCTATCATTCTTTGATCTCCTAAAATGTCACAAGAGGAACCTATTCCATTTCCAAAAATGATATATCTAGTAATGAGACTTTCCAAGGGCTATCCACAATGGACTTCCAAGTTAATCCCTTTCATGATGTGATTCCCTTCTACAACTCAACTATCCTAGATCCAATGCCACCATATATGCTCCATTTCTAGAAAAATCCATCGTAGAAAATCCCATTCAAAGCCTTTCTCCCTCATATCAAAATATTGAACCCTTCCAAGAATCCACCTTTCATACCCCATGTGAAGAGAATAATAAAAATTATGAAGAAGCGAGTCCTAAAAATAAATCAAGATCAAGATCCCAATAATTACTAGAACTATCCAATTTTTGACCAAGAACCCATATTTTTGGAGTTCCATGAATATTATACCATCCATGTCCATCCTATCAATGATGATCCCCATCATTCCAAAGATAAAAGTTTCATTCCCAATCTTATGCACCTTCCACTTCCTATCCCTAGGCAAGATCATGAAATCCTATCCATTCTTCCAAATGGTTCCATTCATAGTCAAGAGAAAACCACCCTTCAAATGAAGTCCAATAATCAATTTCCAAGTCAAGATCAAAGTATCCCTTCACCTTCATGTCCACTACAAGATCTCATTGTCCATCTAGATCTTCCTCATGATCCTACCATTCTATCATCTCCATATCATAATCCTCCATAACTTCCACAAGATCCCATCCTCCTAAAGAATTCTTTCATTACTCTTATTCCATAACATGATCTCATTAGTCCTCTTGATCCCCCTCATGATTGAATTTTCTTTTTGAAAGTTGTTCATGAACCCCATACATGTCAAATAGGTTTATCCACTTCCATCAAATCTAGTCTACCTCAAAATCCTATTGTTTCTTCCATATCATATCCACCCCAATATTTTATCAAGTATCCTACTAGTCATATGCATTATGAAGTCAAAGGGTTAAACCTACATGGAAAAAGTATATCAAAACCCTTCCATATCAAAGAAAATTCAAATTATCATGGCCATTCCATGAGCTACAAATATCATTCTAAAGGTGTTAGCTTCTATTCCAAATCCAAATCCAAATGTACACCTCCCCCTTCATCCCTTCCATCCATCTTAGGTCCATATATTCCTATAGTGTCCCAATCTTTTTAGCAACTTAGTGGAGTTCTTAGCCTTTACATTCTTTGAAGGCTAAGTAGAGAAACAAGGAGAAATTTATTAAATTAATTTCTAATAAATTCATTAAATAAATTAAAATTAAAAGGTGACTTTATATTTAATTAATTTAATTTTCTAGAAGCACAACTAATTATTGTATTGGAAAGGGGGAAGCTTCTAGAGAGTGCATTTTCTAGAAGTACAACTAATTATTGCCTTGGGAAGGGGGAAGCTTCTAAAGAGTGTAATTAAATAATATTTTACTTCCTTCTAGAAGGGTGAAGGAAAAGAATAAATAGGGAGGGTAGCCTCATTGTTGAGCATCAAATGTGTTGTCATCTACTCTTTCGGATAGCTTGTGGAGCCAAGGGTTTTTTCAATTGTTATATTGATCATTAGGAGTGAACATTCCCATTGATTTGCATAACTGAGGTGGTGAAATATCTTCTCAAGGGTTGCGACTATTGGAGAAGACAAAGCAGTCTTTAAATTATGCCAAATTTGTGGCCTAGGGCTAGCTTTGTGGAGTAAGGAATAAGTTGAAATTTTCTCTAGGAAAATTCATGCTTTTGGAGCAATTCCTAATTTTTATCTACTAAATTTTGCATCATTTGAGAGTAGATATTTAGGGCATTGGTAGGGTTTGTAAAATCTATTGTAATCTAATTTATATTAGAGTTTTATATCAAAAATTTTTCCCCTAATATCTTATTGATGTAGATGCATATAATTTTCCTATTTACAGTCAGTGTTATTTAAAAAATAATTGCATTTTCATTGTTAGTTGTTTGGTGTGTTCTTTGGAAGCATATTTATTAAAGTTTGGCATTTAGAAAGCAATCAAAATTTGCATATGCAATATATCTCTTGCTTGCAAAGTGTTTGACAAAATGTCAAACAATTGAATTTGAGAAGGATTTGGTATTTCATGAAGTTATATCATGTTGGGGTTATTACATTGGTATCAAAGCTTGCTCGTAAAGTGTTTGACAAAATGTCAAACAATTGAATTTGAGAATGATTTTTTGTTTCACGGAGTTATAACTTGTTGGGGTTACTACATTGGTATCAGAGTGGTTTCTTGCCATTCTATGGGGTAAGAAAATAGTAATTATTGTCATATTTTCTATTGCATTCGGAGTGGCCAACACTCTAGAATTTTATAGCCATGGATAGACATAGGAGGACTAACAATTCTAGAAGTTAGTGGAGTAATGAGGAAGTTAGCACAAAGATGAATGCTTTGCAGGAAAGTATGAAGAAATTTAAACTTCATCAATAGAGGTTAGAAAAGAGCTTGTTAGATCCAAAGATATTTAAGATAGTAGTAAGGTACATGGTTTCTACCTTTAGAAGGCCAAGATCAAGGTTGCAGAAAAGGAAGCTTGAGTTTTCCCCAATAGGAGTCCCTAATGTATGTTGATATTTAGTCGAGTTTGTTACTAGTGACAACACTTATTCAGATTTTGTATGGCTACTGAGCTCACTTAATAGTCTACAATGTTTTCCATGTAATTCAAAAACCACCAAGCTCTACAATTTTTACCAAGCATTTCAGTGGTTACCAAGGGAATTCAATTAGTGTGAAGTGCAATAGTTCAAACTAAGAAAAATTAGGTAGTGTAAAGTCTAACAGTTCAACCTAAGCATTTCAGCTACCAAGCTTTGTAGTTTCTACTGAGCTAGTAGTTCATGTAAAGAAAAGTTAGTGTTAATTGAGCTATGTGATGATTAGTGTTTACTGAGTGTAGTCATGGTAAATGAATAATTCAATTTCTACCAAGTTACACAGTATCTATCGAGTCACCAATGCAAATCGAGTTTAAGACTACATCAAAGTGATTAGTATGGACTGAGCTTCTACTTCTATTGAGTGCATGATGATGTCAAATAATGACAGTGGACACTGTGTATCATTACTTCATCAAGTCATTCTTCAAAACATGAGTGTCTTCATTTGGGCTGACTTTGTAATATTGGTGTTAACTTGTATATTTGCCAACTTTGTAATTATGTAAATTGGATTGATATATATGTAATGTATTGTATCATATCCAAGGTAGTATGAATGTGTGAAAATAATGTGAAATAGGAGCATGTGAATGCGAATCAACAAGAGGTAAAGTGTATTGTAAGGACATATTAGCAAAGGAGCATAAGAGTCATATCTATCACATAAAGATGATCAAGACTTCAAAGAATCTCTATCAAAAATCTAGTTGTAAGTTAGAGATCTACTATTTCATCCTGACAAGTTAACCAGTTTAAATTCTTTAACAAGGTAGACTTAATAGTCTTTTGTCAAATCTCTCTATCAAGTGCATACTTCATTATGTGTTTGTAAAACCTCTAACAAGTTGGACCTAGTAGTCCTAATTGCTCCTAATAGGGAAAATCATCAGAAGTGGTCATTGTAAGCCTTAACAAGCCAACTTTGTGTTGCAGTATTGAAGTTTTATGGGTGTCATCCCCACCCTAGTTTTACTTTTAATTTGGAAGGTTTATGGGTCACCAAATTATTGTGTTCAAGTGTTATGAATGTTTTATGCTTTTAGTTTCTTGTGCATGTAGTTAGATCTAATTTAATGAATTAAATGGTAATTGGAATATTACAATTAAGATTTGAATTTGGTAGAGTTTTTAAGGTTACTAATTCACCCCTCCCCTCTTAGTAACCTAGCATAGTCTTGAATATTTCTAACAATTGGTATTAGAGATTTATGGTTCTCAAGATAAAGTTTGATATCTTGAGAAAAGATGAAGGAAAATGGAGATATTTAGACTTGATAAAGAAATTAACAATGAAAAGATAGATCTAGAAATGGCCATTGTACAACTCAATAAAGCTAAGGAGAAAATTTCTCAATCCCTAAAAAGAAGGAAGGAACTTGCAAATCAAATGAATGATCATCAATACATTGAAGACTTTTTCCCTTCAAGCAGTTTAGATGAAGCAAATGATGCAATCAAAGAATTCTTAGAGAAGAATGGTTCCTTGCAAGAAGAAATAAGAAAGCTCAAAAGAGAACAAGAAATTTAGTCAGTAAGGCTATATGAAATCTTGGAACAAAGGAACAAGATGAAAGAAGAAATGGATGGAAGGAACAATGAGATCTAGAACCAATCCCTTCAACATGTAGATCTTATAGATAAAATCTCCAATGCAAATGAGGAAATCATGAGCCAAAGATAGATCAATGGAAGATTAAGAAATGATCTAAATTTGAAAAGAAAAATCAATGAAAGAATAAGAAGTGAGCTAAGATTTGAAAAGAAAATTAGTGAAAAATTGAAAAATGACCTAAAAATTGAAAAGCAAATCAATGAAAGAATGATGAAATCCCAAGCCTACATGAATCAATTGAATGATAATCTTTATAGACAAAAAGGTAAAGTAGGAATTGGATACAAAGAAGAAGGTGAATCCTACAAACATGGTGCTTAAAGGAATCAAAGACCTACTTGCAATCACTATGGTAAGATAGGTCATACATCAAATAGATGTTGGAGTAATGGTAAATAAAAAATCAATGGTAAATGTTACAATTGCAATCAGCATGGTCACAAGGCTAATGAATGCAAAGAGAAACCAAAATTTCAAGGCAAGTGTCAAAAATTCAAGAAACAAGGTCACAAGGCATTAGAATACAGAACCAAGCCATTCAATCCAATAAAGAAAATTGTGAAAGAAATATTTAGTTGGGACTATAACAGTTGGTGTAGATGTCATTACTATGGAGAATATGGACACATTGGCATGAACTATGTTAAACATCACAGAAGAAAGAGAGATACCACCATAAGATGTTTCACTTGTACAAAGCTTGGTCATCTAGCCAAGAATTGCATGAATATAGGTAGAATTGAAGATGAAAAGAAAGAAAAAGTAGATAACATTCAAAAGTAGATGAGGCAAAAATGGATTCCTAAATCTATCAAGGAATCTAGTTCAAGAAATCATGGTCATGTCACTCAAGAAGTGGGTGACTCCATCATTTTCAACTAAGTTCTTAAGGAAGAACTAGAATCGTGTTATCATGATCACATCCAAACAGTTCCAAAATTGAAAGGAAGCAAAGATCCAAATCAGTATTCAAGATACAAAAGGATCACTAAAGATCAGTATTAGTTATTATCTAGTTAAATTCTCTACCAAGTAAATTCAGATCATGGACTCTACTGAGCAAAGTCAGGAGTAACAAGAACATATTTGACTATCATGTTATGAAACCTTTACCAAGCAATTCAAATAGATAGTGGATGAAAACCAATTATACATAATGATGTCATCATAGCTACCTTCATACCAAGCATTAATGGTGAAGTTTTAACAAAAAGAAGGAAATCAAAATCATTTTCACTGAGAATTGTAAGTGTTATTGTGATCAAGTGAATTGCAGAGCAATCAAGTGACTTCGCGCAGAATTTGCAAATAAATCTTTCAAAGTTTTTCATAGCTTACCAAGTAGCCATGGTAGCATCAAGAAATAGTAGAAAAGAAAGGAAAGGGTCAGAAATGTTGGTCCAAGGTATCAAATGAAAAGCACCTAATTTCAAACTTGTGCCAGCAGTTGCTAAAACCCTTGATCCAAATGGAGCACAATCGTAGATTCCTCCTAAGGTACTACTCATTAATGATATTTGAACTCATTTTAAGTTTGTAATTTAGGAAATTAGAACCCTAGAGATGGAAGATTCCCTAGGAGAATTGTGTGTAAATGGTGTTCTTAAAACTGAACATAAACATTTGGAAGATAGGGTTTAACTCACATTCCCCACCTACCTCAAAGTTTCCAAATCAAATGGATTAGATACATCTTAAGCCAAGTTCACAATGGTCATTTATGGCTTGAGCAACCAGTTTTGATCATTAAGAAGATGATTCATTACATCACCAGCCTTTCCATGCTCTCCAAGGCCAAAACCATTAAAACCCTAAGCCAGGTGGAGTTAGAAAAGAAAACCCTAGCCGAGTGGGTCAACAAAGGTATGAAGATTAGTAGTGTAATTGATGCAGAACTAAAATTTAGCATACATGTGATAGGTCACAAGATCTACAATTCTAGCCATCTAAATAGTGTGTCATGTGAAGTAGTAGATTTGGCATACAATGTTATGAAGAATAATCTATCATATGATCTTGCAGATTTGTTGTTGAAGCAGTTTACCAAACACATGGAAAGTATAAGGACTTCCAAAAAAAACCCTTGCAAATTTAGTTCTTTGTTGACTTGTTTATTTTTCTATGTTCAAATTTTTTTCCCTTCAAAAGGCACAGTAGTGTAGAGAAAGGATGTGCCAGTGATATATTAGATTAATGAGCATATTACAGAAATGGGAGAAAAATTTGTTAGTATAATGGATAAATATTTTGATGTCTCCAAGGAGAAAATGAATAATAGATTTAGGATATCCCAAAAATTGGTTGAAGATTACAAAAATGATGTTTGTTTCATGGTAGACTGTGACAAAGTCTACATTTAGGTAGTGAAACCCAGAGTTGTATGGGTAAAACCTCTTCCCTATGAGGTGAATATAAATGAAACAAAGGACATAATTGAGGCCTTGATAATGAACCTATTGATCCAAAGGCACTAGACTTTGGAATCTATGATGAGGCTAAGGCACGAATAGAGCTTGAAATCAAGCTTCCACAGGTGATTAACAAGGGAAAGAGGAGAATAGCAAAACTCAAATCAAGAACACCTCTTATGTTGACTGAGGATAAGGGAGAAGATGTTGAAGAAATAGAGGATGAAAAGGAGTCATAAAAGGAAGAAGAACCAGTGAAGAAGAAAGGCAAAGTGATCATCACCAAGCCATCCACTACAATTTTTGCTAGGAGATCCAAGAAGAAAAATAGTGAAGCTATCTTTAGAAAATCTCCTCCCACCTTCCAAGAAAGATTGAAACAATTGGAAGAAGGTGTTGGCATAACCAACTTCAAATCATTGAAGTATGAAACTAGGACAGAGTCTAAGAAGAAATAGGTTCAAGAATTGGTGCTAACCAAGATGAAAAAATGGAAGTATTGTCTTGATTAGATAGCCTACCAGATCTCTAATGAATTATTAGAGAAAATAAAGACAAGATGGGACTTTTCTATGCAAACAGCTAAAGATATCTATGCACAAACCCTAAGGAAATTGCTACCAAGCATCACAAATGCTAAGGTAAAAGAGTCCATAAAGAAAAATAAGACAAGATGACTCTTAGATTTAATACTTGTTAAATTTTGATAAAGGATATAGAGCATGTGGTCAAGAATGCCATAAGTATGTGGAATAATGTTTATCTCTTGCATAAACAAAGTGACTTCCTAGTAGAAGTCAAGGATGATGACAGTGATGATGAAGAAGAAGAAACATACACTAAGAAAACACATTTTGACAATGAAGAAGTTGAAGAAGATAAAGAGGAAGAAGCTACCGAGGAAGAAAAAGAAGATGATAAGGAGACTAATCCTACGAAGATAGTAGTTGCAGTCATTGCCTCACTTCCTCACTCTCTAGCTAAACTTGTAGCATCATCAAGTTCGGAGACAACTTTAGCAAGTTTGATTGTGACCACAACAGATACATCAAATGTCCAATCAGTCTTCACTCCCTCATAGCTCAGCACATCACTGATAGAAGCATCTACCACTTCATTAACCAAGCTACAACCTCCCTCTTCTTCAACTCTTGAGTTAGCATCATCAACAATGAGTATAGTGGCTTCCACAATTTTGAGTTCTTCAGTAGTAAGTACTTCAGTTTTGAGTTCTACAATTTTGGATTCTACAATTTTGTCTTCTATAGTTTTGGATACTTCTGTAAATACTTCAGTTTTGGATTCAGTAAATATACTAGCTAGTATTCCATCTATTAGCACTATATCAATTTTCACTGCTAGTCCTACTATCTCTACAATTGTTTCCATTCCAAATTGAAAGGCATTAAGTACAATGACAGTTGAAGCTAAGGCTCAATAGAGTACAAGATTTTTGAGTAGAGGTAAGGAGATAGAGGAGGATATATATTCTTGGATGAGGAGAAAATGGGATTTTGATAATATCACTATAGATCAAATGCATATAGCTGGTCAACTCCTCCAAAAGAAGGAAAAATAGAAGAAATTGAGAGAGGAGAGAGACAAAGAATATAAAATCATTGATGATGCCAAGAATATTTTGACTAAGGTGATAGGTGTTGAAGTTGATACTTCTCAACACATTCTATTTCACTTAGAAGAGGCAATCTAGAGGTTTAATGAGCACTCTAGTGGTCAAGACAAATTGATTGAGAAAGTAGAAAAAAATTTGATAATAAAGTACTTGTGCACATTGCTCAACAAATTTCCATTCAACAAGTGGAGCTTTCCTCAATTTTGACCAATCTTGAAACCTCTTGCTCAAATATAACTTCACTTTTTGAAAAGTTGTGTAATGTTACTGAGTTCACAAAGGAAATAAAGAGAAAATTAGCAAAGGTTGATGAAGATCTGAAGGCTAGTGCACAATAGTTGCAACTTGACCCTAGTTCAAGCTCTGCACATCATATGAAAATTAGATTCTTGTCAGATATGCAAGCAGAGTTGTTGAGAGAAGAAGCAATGATTTGGTCTACGCTGATAGATATTTAGAATATGATCCTTCCCATCATGGATACAATGCAAATGCATATTATTTATTCAAAAATATTGATCCATGACAAAAACTTCTGCATTGTAGATCACATGATAGAACTCTCTACAGAAGTGCAAATTGCTCTACATATGTGCAAGAAAATTGGGATAATACTTAGCACTTATTCTAAACGTACATTATGATTTTCTTTCTTATATTGGTGTCTCCATGTAAATATATTATGAATAAATCTTTGGAATTATTGTCAAAAAGGGGGAGAGACACTTATTATGTATAGTGAGATACTATGTATATTGTATGGGGGAGAATCATGCAAAGGAAATAAAAGTGTATATAGTAGAGAATTTGCAGATATACTATACTAATGCCAAAGGGGGAGATTGTTGACATTTAGTCAAGTTTGTTATTAGTGACAACACTTATTTAGATTATGTATGGTATCGAGCTCATTGAATAGTTTACATTGTTTGCCATGTAATTCAATAGCCACAAAGATGTATAGTTCCTACCAAACATTTCAATGGTTACCAAGGGAATTTAGTTAGTGTGTAGTGAAATAGTTCAAACCAAGCAGAATCAAGCAATGTGAAGTCCAACAGTTCAACCTAAGCATTTCAGTGGTTACCAAGCTAACAGTTCATGTAAAGTGAAGTTAGTGTTAACTGAGCTATGTGATGATTAGTGTTTACCAAGTGTAGTCATGGTAAATGAGTAATTCAGTTTCTACCAAGTTACATAGTATCTACCGAGTCACCAGTGCAGACCG
The DNA here is from genome assembly GCA_028749045.1 of Cupressus sempervirens. Classification (NCBI taxonomy): domain Eukaryota; kingdom Viridiplantae; phylum Streptophyta; class Pinopsida; order Cupressales; family Cupressaceae; genus Cupressus; species Cupressus sempervirens. The sequence goes on along the minus strand of CM053784.1, from coordinate 524,735,106 downwards.
AGTTCAAGACTACATTGAACTAATTAGTATGGACCTAGCTTCTACTTCTACTAAGTGCATGATGATTTCGAGTAATGAAAATGGATATTTTGTATTAGAACTTCACCAAGTTAGTCTTTAGAACCTGAGTGTCTTCATTTGGGCCGACTTTGTAATATTGGTGTTAACTTGTATATTGGCCAACTTTGTAATTATGTAAATTGAATTGATATATATTTAATGTATTGTATCATATCCAAGGTAGTATGAATGTGTGAAAATAATGTGAAATAGAAGCATGCAAATGTGAATTAGCAGTAGACAAAGTGTATTGTAAGGCCATATCAGCAAAGGAGTAGCAAAGTTATACTTATCACATAATGGTGATCAGCACTTCAAAGAATCTCTATCAGCAATTTAGTTGTAAGTCACATATCTACTATTTCATCCTAATAGGTTAAATAGTACAAATCCTTTAACAAGGTAGACTTAACAGTCTTTTGTCAAATCTCTTTTAAGAGTGCATACTTCATTGTGTGTTTCTAAAAGCTCTAACAAGGTGGACCTAGCAATCCTAATTGCTCCTAATAGGGCATATCATCAGAAGTGATTATTGTGTAAGCCTTAATAGGCCAACTTTATGCTATAGTATTGAAGTTTTGTGGGTATCATTCCCACCCCAGTTTTACCTTCTATTTGGAAGGTTTTTGGGTCACCAAATTATTGTGTTCAAGTGTTCTAAATGTTTTATGCTTTTAGTTTCTCATGCATGCAGTTAGATCTAATTTAATGAATTAAATGGTAATTGGATTATTGCAATTAAGATCTAAATTTGGTAAATTTTTTAAGGTTACTAATTCACCCCTCCCCCCTCAATAACCTAGCATAGTCTTGAATATTTCCAACAATGTAGATGTACCTATATTTAATATGGCATCTACTAGTCCTATCCACAGTGTTGATGATGGACTTATTTCACAAGGACATGTGAATGTGGTAGTGCCCTTGGTGGATAGTAGTACTGAGTTTCTATAAGTTGAGGCTCCTAAAGTAGTCACTATGGTTAGTTCAAAGGTAGTTGATGATGTAGTTGTCATTAACATTTTAGATTCTCATGAGGAGGGAGTTGTTGTTGGAGACTTATATGTCAACTATCATAGTATTGCTCTAGTGCAAGAGGAAATTGCTTCCTCAGATGGGACAAAAGCATGTATAGAGTCACTTAGTTGTGATGTTGGTGATGTGGGTGTTTCAGCGGAGTAAATAGATGTGGGTTTATGCTCTAGTATTAATGATTCATAGCCTATTGTTGAGTAATGTATGCAAAGTTAGGATTCTGCAGTTGAGGTTTTGTCAAGGGATGGTGATGCAACAATAGTGGGATTAGAAGCATGTGAGGATATTTCCATATCAATAACAACTTCTTTGTCAGTTGAACCATACAAAAAGGAGTTTAGCAGTATGCATGGAGTTGTTGATGTGCGTTCTAATGATGGCATACATGTTGATGATTATGAATTTTCATCAACTACAGATTGAGTTTAGTTTTTTGTTGTGGTAGTTAGTATTGTTCCTATGTCCATATATTTTGATGTGGCTACACCTATTATTAATATAGTTGGCATGAGTGCATATGGTTTTCCTATAGCTACATATTTTTCAATGCATGTTGGTGATGATCAGGATTCTAGTCCAATACATGTTATGTGGGTACAAGGAAGAAGATGTTTCATAGATCTTCTACAAAGTTGCCTTCTAGCAACATTCTAACTTCTACATCATTAACACAAGTTTTGGGTGCTAGGCTATAGGACATGTGGTTGGTCCTAATGATGCTGGTTTGTAGTTGGTTCAATGTCCACAGGGATGTCACATACTACTTCATTTGGGATCCAAGTGGAGTTTGGAGTTCATTGTGTTGTTGGATTGCTTTAGGACAAGCAATTTTAGGGAGGGCAGATTGCAATGTCCCCATCTTTTTAGCAACTTAGTGGAGTTATTAGCCTTTATATTCTTTGAAGTCTAAGTGGAAAAATAAGGAGAAATTGATTAAATTAATTTCTTATAAAGTCATTAAATAAATTAAAATAAAAAGATAACTTTATATTTAATTAATTTAATTTTCTAGAAGCATAACCAATTATTGTATTGAAAAGGTGGAAGCTTCTAGAGAGTACATTTTCTAGAAGTACAACTAATTATTGCCTTGGGAATGGGCAAGTTTCTAGAGAGTGTAATTAAATAATATTTTACTTCCCTTTAGAAGGTTGAAGGAAAAGAATAAATAAGGAGGGCAACCTCATTGTTGAGCATTGAATGTGTTGTCATCTACTCTTTTAGATAGCTTGTGGAGCCAAGGGTTTTTACAGTTGTTATTTTAATCGGTGGTAACAAAAAATCCCATTGATTTGCATAACTGAGGTGGTGAAATATCTTCTAAAGGGTTGTGACTATTGGAGAAGAAAAATCAATCTTTTCATTGTGCCAAATTTGTGGTCTAGGGCTAGCTTTGTGGAATAAAGAATAAGTTGGAATTTTCTATAGTTATTTGTTATATGAAAATTCATGTTTTTGGAGCAATTCCAAGTTTTTATCTACTACATTTTGCATTGTTTGAGAGTAGATATTTAGGGCATTGGTAGGGTTTGTAAAACCTATTGTAATTTGATTTATATCAGAATTTTTTGCCCTAATGTCTTATTGATGTAGATGCATATTTTCCTATTTCTAATTAGTGTTATTAAAAAATAATTGCATCTTCATTGTTAGTTATTTGGTGTGTTCTTTGGAAGCATATTTATTAAAGTTTGGCATTTAGAAAGAAATCATAATTTACATATGCAATATATCTGTAGCTTGCAAAGTATTTTACAAAATCTCAAACAATTGAACTTGAAAAGGATTTGGTGATTCATGAAGTTATAACCTATTGGGGTTATTACATTGGTATCAGAGTAGTTTCTTTCCATTTTGTGGGGTAGGAAAATATTAGTTATTGTTAGATTTTCTATTGCATTTAGAGTTACCAGGGCTCAAAATTTTCAAGCCATGGATAGACATAGGAGAACTGACCATTCTAGAAGTTAGTAGAGTAATAAGGAAGTTACCATGAAGATGAATGCTTTATAGGAAAGTATGAAGAAACTTAAACTTCATCAACAAAGGTTCACAAAGAGCTTGTCACATTGAGACACAATTGACAGAGTAGTGAGGTATATAGTGTTCACCTTTAGAAGGCCAAGATCAAGGTTGCAAGAAAGGAAGGTTGAGTTTTCCCTAAAAAGAGTCCCTGATGTAGATGTACCTATATTCAGTATGGCACCTACTAGTCCTATCCACAGTGTCGATGATGGACTTATTTCAAAAGGATATGTGGATGTGTTAGTGCCCTTGGTGGATAGCAGCATTGTGTTTCTGTAGGTTGAGGCTCCCAAAGTAGTCACTATGGTTTTTTTAGAGGTAGTTGATGATGTAGTATGTCATTAATAGTTTAGATTCTCATGATGATAGATTTGTTATTGGAGACTTATATGTCAACTATCATGGTGTGGCTATAATGTAGGAGGAAATTGCTTCCTCAAATGGGATAAAAGCATTTATAGAGTCACTTAGTTGTGATGTTGGTGATGTGGGTGTTTCAGTAGAGTCAATAGATCTGGGTTTATGCTCTAGTATTACTAATTCATAGCCTAGTGATGAGTCATGTGTACAGAGCCAGGAGTCCATAGTTGAGGCTTTGTCAAGGGATGGAAATGCATCAATAGTGGGATTAGGAGCATCCAAGGATACTATCATATTAGCAGCCACTTCTATGTTAGTTGAACCATCCAATGAAGAGTTTAGCAGTATGCATGTAGTTGTTGATGTGTGTTCTAATGATGGTGCACATGTTGATGATTATAAGTCTTCATCAGCTATAGATTTGGTTCAATTTTTTGTTGTGACAATTAGTATTGTTCCTATGTCCATATATTTTGATGTGGCTACACCTATTTTTGATATAGTTAGCATGAGTGTATATGGTTTTTCTATAGCTACATATTTTTCAATGCATGTTGGTGATGATTAGGATTCCAATCCAATATATATTATGTGAGTGGATACAAGGAAGAAGAGGTTTCATAGATCTTCTACAAATTGCCTTCTAGTGACATTTTAACTTCTACATCATCAACACAAGTTTTGGGTGCCAGGCTATAGGACATGTGGTTGGTCCTAATGATGTTGGTTAGCAGTTGGTTTAATGTCTATAGGGATGTCACATACTACTTCATTTGGGATCCAGGTGGAGGTTGGAGTTCATTGTGTTGTTGGATTGCTTAAGGAAAAACAATTTTAGGGAGGATAGACTATAATGTCCCCATCTTTTTAGTAACTCAATGGAGCTCTTAGCCTCTACATTCTTCAAAAGCTAAGTGGAGAAATAAGGAGAAATTGATTAAATTAATTTCTTATAAAGTCATTAAATAAATTAAAATTAAAACATGACTTTATATTTAATTAATTTAATTTTCTAGAAGCACAATTAATTATTGTATTGGAAAGGGGGAAGCTTCTAGAGAGTGCATTTTCTAGAAGTGTAACTAATTATTGTCTTGGGAAGGGGGAAGCTTCTAAAGAGTGCAATAAATAATATTTTACTTCCTTCTAGAAGGGTGAAGGAAAAGAACAAATAGGGAGGGCAACCTCATTGTTGAGCATTGAATGTGTTGTCATCTACTCTTTTGGATAGCTTGTGGAGCCAAGGGTTTCTGCAATTGTTGCATTAATCATTAGGAATGAAAACTCCCATTGATTTGCATAACTAAGGTTGTGAAATATCCACTAAATTTGGTATTTAGGAGAGCTTCAATTCAAGAGTTTTATTTGTGCTTAAATTGGAGCATACATTTATTATTGGCTACTATAGTATGCAAGAATGATGTTGCACTACAATACTTATGCTTGATTCATCTCCATCCTTGGGCATCACTATTATTAGGTTCCTCTTGAAGCTATTAGTAGTTAACATTGTAATTTTTTTAGGGCATATGTTTTTGCTGTGATAATTTAGAATCATATTTTAGCATTACCGTAGTCATTATTATAAGCCATTTGTCTTGGCAAACTCATAACAACATTGTACATGAGAATGAATTCAATAAAGGAGATACATGTTACATACCATTTGTTTGATGAAATATCCATCTAATAGCATATATGATCAGTATAATAGTTGTATGTCAATTGTTTGTCAAAATTTCAATTGGTTGTAGGTATGCATTCCATATCTAGTTTCCATGTAAATGCATTAAAAATATCAAAAGAACTACACTTGCATATTAGTTAATTGTAAGAGGTATTGTAATATCATTTGTGAAAATTATGAATTTCTTAGCATTGAAAGGCAGGAATACAAGTGTTTGACAATATTCCTTGAGCAAAAATCAATCAGTTTGGTCAGTGGAGTAATAAGGAAGTTAGTGCAAAGATGAATGCTTTGCAGGAAAGTATGAAGAAACTTAAGCTTCATCAATAGAGGTTGGAAAAGAGCTTGTTGGATCCAGAGACACTTGAGAAAGAAGTGAGGTATATAGTTTTTGCCTTTAGAAGGCCAAGATCAAGGTTGCAGGGAAGGAAGCTTGATTTTTCCTTGATAGGAGTCCTTGATGTAGATATACCTATATTTAGTATGGCACCTACTAGTCCTATCCACAGTATTGATGATGGACTTATTCCACAAGGACATATGGATGTGTTAGTTCCCTTAGTGGAATGCAACAATGAGTTTCTACAGGTTGAGGCTCATAGGGTAGTCACTACAGTTAGTTTAGAGGCAGTTGATGATGTAGTTGCCATTAATAGTTTAGATTCTCATGAGGAGGGATTTTTTATTGGAGACTTATGTGTCAGATATCATGGTGTTGCTATATTCTAGGATGCAATTGCTTCCTCAGATGGGACAAAAGCATGCATAGAGTCACTCAGCTATGATGTTGGTGATATGACTATTTTAGCAAAGTCAATAGATGTGGGTTTATGCTCTAGTATTACTGACTCACAGCCTAGTGTTGAGTCATGTGTGCAGAGTCAGAAGTCTATAGTTGAGGCTTTGTTAGGGAATGTTGATGTAGAAATAGTGGGATTAGTAGGTTATAACTTTGTGAAACAAGTTATAATAACCTCTCAACCTATTATAACTTCATATGTTATTACATTGGTAACCTCTTGACCTATTTCATAAAGTTATAACCTACAAAGTCATGATAAACTCTCAATACCATCCTCTACACCTTTGAACCTGGCACCAAATAAATGTGTCCTTTTAAATGATGATCTCATTCATAAGGGTGAATCACTATTCTTGATAAATCCATCTATGAATCTTGATGCCCATGTATCCTTTGCATACTCTACAAGGATCAAATGTCTCCAATCCTCTGATATATCTATCATCACATTCAAGTGGGGTCTTTGTGACAAGGCATGTGCTAGTAAATTTTATGTCCCCTTGAAATAGGTAATATCAAAATCATAAGCTTATAATTTACTTACCCATTTATATTGCCTATCATTAAGAACTCATTGGCCCAAGAAATGTTTTAGGCTATTTAGGTCAGTTTTTATGTTGAATTTGCTACCCAGTAAATACTGCCTAAATCTGGCCAAAGCATACACTATGGCCAACATTTCCTTATCATAAACATTGAAGCTCCTCTCAGCCACCCTAAGCTTCCTACTCTCATAAGAAATCTGGTGCTTATCCTACATAAGCATTGCTCCAACACCTTTTCCAAATGCATCATAGTGCAACTCAAAAGGCTTGCTAAAATCTGGTAATGCTAGCACTGGACAAGAAGTCATCAACTCCTTAAATTTATCAAAACACTCCTATGCCTCAAGAGTCCATAAGAAAGCCCCCTTTCTCATCAAGTCCATCAAGGGTGTTGCTTGTCTAGAATATCCATTAACAAACCTCCTATAGAACCCACACAACCCCAAAAATCCTCTCAACTGTGTCAGGTTCATTGGAGTAGGCCACTCAATAATAGCACAAATCTTTTTAGGATCCATGTGTACTCCCTAAGCACTAATGATGTGACCCAGATATAATAACTTTGATAATCCCAAATCACATTTTGACTCCTTTGCATACAAGGATTCCCTACTTAGAATGCTCAACATAGTGTCTAGATGCCACACATGCTCATCCCATGTCCTACTATACACCAAGGTGTCATCAAAGAAGACTAACACAAATTTCCTCAACTAATGCTAAAAAACCTTGTTCATTGTGGACTAAAAAGTAGCTGGATCATTAGTTAGCCCAATGACATAACTACAAACTCAAAATAGCCACAATGACATCTAAATACCATCTTATCTATATCATATTCTCTGACTCCAATTTGATGATAGCCTAATCTCAAATCAATTTTATAGAAGAAACATGCTCCATGTAGCTCATCTAATAACTCATCAATTCATGTGATGGGGTACCTATTTTTTATAGTCTTCTTGTTTAGGACCCTGTAACCTATGCACATCCTAAGTGTTGCATCTTTCTTCTTCACCAAATTCATAGAAGAAGAAAAAGCTGACTACTTGGTGTAATGTGCCCTAGAGCAAGTAGTTCCTTGATGGTTTTCTCGATCTCATCCTTCAATCTCTTTGGATGCCTATAGGGTGTGATCATGATAGGTTTAGCACCCTTGTCTAACTCAATAATATGCTCAATACCTCTATCTAGAGGTCTACCTAGTGGTATTTCAATGAAAACCTTGTAGTGCTTGATTCTCAGTTCCTATATGTCTAGGTGATATTCTAATTTTTCCTGCCTCTATGATGGCATTAGAGTACAAAGGGTTTCCCACTCAACATGGTCATGTCTCAACAAGATCTCCATGCATCTACAAGACATCATCCTAAACCCGTTGTCATGAATGACCTAAAGTCAATGGTTCTTCCCCTTTGACTAAAAATCCATCTCCATTTATCTCAAAATTAGAGTGAACTCCCCTATGTCATGTAATCAAAATTATTTATCTTTAGGGGCAGACCTATAATCTTCCTATCACATTTGAGGATATAGCTATCAGCTATTGTCACTCTTAGACCCTCAAATTGCTCTTTCTATATCCCATGCCTCTCAATCAATCTAGAATCAATTAAAATTATGAGTAGCACTTGTATCAAGAAAAGAAATAACTCACTAACCAGCCAATACCCCTCTCATCCTAAATAATCCCTCTTATTGTACACTAGTGAGATGGGCCTCCTTAAGTCTACCATCAATCTTCTCATCACCTATATCATTTGTGCCTTCCTTTTCTTCAATTAATTCCTCATTTTCAGATTGCTGGTCTAAATTTTCAATCTACTCTACTTCAAAATACTATTGTTTCTTCCATATCATATCCACCCAAATCTTGTATCAAGTATCCTACTGGTCAAATGCATTATCAAGTCAAAGGGTTAAACTTGCATGGAAAAAGTATATCAAAACCCTTCCATATCAAAGAAAATTAAAATTATCATGGCCTTTCCATCAGCTACAAATCTCATTCTAAAGGTGTTGGCTTTTGTTCCAAATCCAAATCCAAATGTACACCTCCCCCTTCATCCCTTCCATCCATCTTAGGTCCATATATTTGTCTATCCACTAGTTCACGATCCACTTATCCTTTCCTAGATCAAAGTCAACAAAGGCACATATCTTGGACCCTTCACCCATCCAAATGGCCTCTATATAATTCATATCCATCCATTAATCCTAGTACCTTGGGAAGAAACTTGGATCTTCCCTAAATGAACTTTACAAAGGATAATCACAAAGATTGATATTTTACTTAGTATTTAACATGACTCTTTTTAATGATTTTCAACCTAGTCATAAAGATACAAGTTTTTTATTTATTTTTGGTCTCAAAAAAAAAAAAGTGAAAAGAAGAAACCCCCATTTAAAATAAGTTATCTTTACAAAAATGTAAGATTTTTTTAAAAATATGCTCATTTGTTACCTAGGGACCTAATTTTTCAAAATAAACTAGTTTTCAAAGATCTATTTATTTTGGCTATTGTTTGTCTTCAAAAGTAAAATCATAGAGAATAGACCTTGTCTATAATTGTAAGAAATTTTCATAAATGTAAGAATTTTTTTAAAAATCTTTAATTTGTTCCTAGAGTTAATTTTTTTAATGAAAAATCATAAAAAATTATTTTAAAAAACTAAAAGATCTAACAATTTCTAAATTTTTTCTTGCAGTCTCTTCATGTTAGGCTCAACCTAAAAAAAAAATCTCAAATTTTTTTTATAAAAGGTTTGAGAGATATGGCCAAATCTTAGAAACTTGATAATTTGGTCCTGTTGGACTATCAAATTCATGTCAGGTTCACCAAAATGTATAGGCTTAAATCTGCACGCTCAATAAATGAGGATTAGTAGCATTGAATGATCTAATGATGAAATCAAATAAGCTACCTAACATGAGCCTATGAACAACAAAATAAGAAGCACTAAATAATTGGAAAAACACAATAAAACATGCAAATTAATCAAATACTCCAAGCTTTCATTGCTTTTGTTTGATCATATGAAGTGTGCACTCAGCTATGATTTTGGAAGCACTTAGCCTCAAAGCTCTAAGAAATATGATTAAAAGATTTAATTTCAAATGGTAGCAAGATGGTAGAAAACTGACAAAGGTTCAATGTGAAAGTTAGTCATGAAATTAAGAGATAGGAGGGTTGTATATATAGATTTTCTTGAAATCCATAAACATTTGAGATCAATTTGGGAAAATCATGAACAATGGAGAAGGATGAAAGAGATTGGAGGAATAATAAATCACGAAAGATAGAGGATAAAATCTAAGATATTTTCTATTTTGGAGAGATATAGTTTCCAAAAATTTTAAATGAAATCTTTGAATTCACTTCTGATTTTGGATTTTTAGAAAAAATAGTTTTTTTAGTTTATGAAGATTTTCTAATTTTTAAATTTTATAATTCCTCATAAAATTATTCTTTTAGATTTTAGAAGATTTAATTGAATTAAAAATTCAATTAAATTCAAAAGATGAAATTAGTTAAAATAAATGGAAATTAATTAGAAATTGAAATTGATGTAAAGTGTGAAGATAAAATTTATTTTATTTTAATAAAGAGGAATATTATTTTATTATTATTTAAATTGTGGGAAATTTGAATTTAATTAAATGATAATGATCAATTAACTAAAGGCTAAATAATTAAATAAACTTAATTATTTAATTAAAATTAGGGAATGATTAAATAATGGAAAGATTTGATAATAGAGGAATAAAGATGATTAGTTAAAGATTTAAGAACCCTTAATTAATAGAAGACTATTTAGTGCGTTAAATGTAAACTTGGAACACTGTCCATTTTGGGTGTCTAAGATATATATAGAGAGAGAAGGGGGGGGGGGGGGGAGGGATGAAACGATGGCATAAGAGAGGAGACCCTAATGATTCATAGGATCCTTTGATGTGTCAGAAGACCCCTTACCATGCATAAATATTTGGAAAAGATTGTAATTGGTCCTGAGATGTCTTAAGGGGTACTTGAACACATTAATGTATCAAATTACTCTTTAACAAACCTTACAACCACTAAGGTTTGTGGTAAGGTGTCCTAAATTATCTTGAATGGTTCTAGGACACATTAATATATTCTTATATTCCTTAAGAACCCTTATAAAACTAAGATGTATGGTAAGGGGTTCTAGGACCACTTAAGATCCCTTCTAACCCTTAGGATCCCTTAGAAAATATTAGTGGAAGGTAATGATGTTAGCATGAATTCTTGATGTTTCTATATTGGGGAGTTTTTTAGATTTTAAGAGAGATGATTGAACTCTTATGTGTTGCATTAATGACAATGTTTTCCATTGATGTCAATATATCAATTTCCTAGATTGTTTAATCAGAGTTATAGAGGAAGATTTCTTTGACAATATTCATGGTCAGAGAGTTATGTTATGTGCACTTGAAGAAGAATTAAAACATGTTATGATATTATGTCTATGCTCACAGAAGAAGATTTGAAGCTTAACACAAGTTACTGATTGTTTTTGTGGAGACTTCTCTCAAAATGAGTTTCTAGTAAACAGTTTCTAGTAATTATGTTGTATCTTTTTACTAAGGATGAGGATCGTTCAATGAAATCTATTATGATTAAAGAAATATTAAGGATGCTTTGGATAATAAGGCATAATCAATTTTTTTTTGATACCCATATAGATCTCGTCATTAAACTTTCAGTGTAGAATCTTGAATCTCTTTGAACTAAGGTTCAAAGTAGTTCAACGTGGTTCAATTTGATTAAAATAGGTTCAACGTTTATTAGTTTCAAAATAGTTCATCTTGTAGGTTCATTGGTGGTCAATGTTGAATTTTAGCTTCTAGTTTTCAGTCTAAGTTCAAGTTCAATAGTTCAAAATTTAGGATTTAGACACACCAAGTCAGCTTCAATGCCACAAGTTTATTAAGATTGCAATCTGAAGCAAAAGTTTTACTTTCAACACAAAGTTGCCAAAGGCATCAGAATTTGGATCCCATGTGAAGTTCCAAATCGTATTCCACTTAATACATGAAAAGTTCAAGGAGGCTCCTCGTAGTGAATGGAAATGATGTGATTTTAGGGTTGTTGGTATTGGTACCTTGAATCTTATTATAGAGATCAATCTTCATGCCTCCATATTGCAATATGGGTGATGTTTCCATCAAATAGTGTGTGTTTCTAGCATAAGTTAATCCTATTCAAAAGCGCTTCACACCATTTCAAAGGTTCAACCTTGGCTTATACAAGAGGGTGTCTAAATTGGACTTTTGAGTGAGATGCTTGATCAAGTACCCCACAATGAATTTAAAATATGTGTGTATAGAACACATTAGAAAAGCCTCCTAAGCATCATGCCAAAGGAATGAAAGTGATGGTATATATCTAAGGACTATTTGATAGAAGACCTAAGATCAGCTAGTTCTTCTAAACCAAGGGCATGAGCTTGAATAAGTTGTGACAATAAAAAATCTTGATGCATGTACATCCCATATGTGGCACAAGATCTCCTTATGTCAAAAACTAATAATGATGCTTCCATTGTATAGAATTTGTATATAAAAATTGAGTGATCTTAATCTATATTTGTCAAAGGATTAATATTCCCCCAATTCTAATACTAAATAAATGGAACTTGAACATTGTAATGGTGGCTTCTACAATTTTTTTGAAAGAATGCACAAAGCTCAATTGGGATCTTGAGGTGCCATTAAACATCGACCAATAGTGGGTCTAATTCTCCCTCTTGCTCTCATGTGGATTACCTACCCCATACCACTAGTCGATTCAATCTCATTTTGATGGTAATATAGGATGAAAACCTAAAGGCAATTGGTATGCATATGATGAATGTGCACATTGAGGAGGTAATGAAGACTTTAGAAGCCTCACTAGATGGATGTATAAAGGGTTGCATAATCTGTATCATGGATTGAATGCTAATGGTGACCCAATATATTTAAATGTTATGGTGCATGTGATATCACATCTCTTCTTTCTTAAAGATTCCTACTAAGATAATGTTGATATTTTCATTATGGCGAAGAAATAAAGTTCTAACTTGAGCATCAAAGGTGAACTCGGAGCTAAAGAAGGGTGTAGTTTTAAGTTTTAGCAATGCATGGCTCCAAATATAATAACAATCTCAAAAACTATAGGTGACAAAAAACTTGAATACACCACACGGGTTAATATGATGAAACCATTTGAATGTAATGAATTCACTATCAAAGTGAATCCATAACTCAATATTTGGAGTTTGGTGGGTCATAAGTGTTTGATGCAATAGTTTTACGAGAAAACTATGATTAGGCATAGTTGCAAAAGATGATAGAAGGGACCCTACATAGATTAGCATTAATGAAATGGAGTTTGAGAATCGCACGAGATGGGAAACATCAATATGCCAAATGGTAATAAGAACTATGAGTAGATAGTTTGATTCATTCCTCAAAGCTTCATCATAGTTCTGACCTGAAATATGTAAAGTGATGGGTGGCAGAAAGGAATCATCTGCTAAGTGTTTGATACAAGATAGAAAATTTAGGTGTCAATCATAGTAAAGCTCGACATCAATGGGTTTTGGAGATATTAATGCAAACAAGGAGTTGTATGTCATGATAAAAAGGGTTGTGTATGTTTAAAGGAGTCTACAATCACATAGTGAGACATAAGGTATGCACAAGAAATGTTTGATGAAATGTCAAGATCACTGATCACCCATTCCCAACCTTGATACATCTGTGTACATGACAATATAAAGGTTGACTTCCAACATGATGACTCAACATGAGAGCCATAGGTTCCCATGGATGGAAGTTTGGAGAGATTCAAACATAATTATAGTATTTTATTAAACATTATAATGGCCCTTCACATCTTTATATTTCCTTGATGGTGAAATATGTTTTTTTTTTAGAAAATCAAATGAAGATGCAAAAAGTTGATAAAAGTTTGGGGGGTGAGAAAGAGGCATTCTCATGAATCAGTTTTGAAAAAAGATGGGGGAAATTTCTAAGAAATAGTTATAGAAACCAAAGGGGGATTTTATTTTTAGAGTTTGATTTAATTGGGGAGATAAATTGAAAAGGGTTCCAATTTTCAAGGGTAGGGAGATTGTTCTTTTCCAAAGACTTTGTGCTATGAGAGGGGGAGTTTTTCTACTTCTTTCTTTTTCTAATTGTAATACAAGGGAAGGTAATTTTTATTTTTAGATAGTGATTATTGTACATAAATAGCAAAATATTGATTATTTTGTTGTGTTTAGAGGGGATAAACAATAGTATATTAAAAATTTGAGTTTAAATGCATGTTTTCTAATCAATATTCAACTTAGATTGGTATTGATTTTCTATGAATTTGTAACTATTACATTTGATCATCATCACGATTATCCTTTGGACTTAGTGCTATGATTTTTTGTGTATTTGGAATGAATAGTTTGTCTTTTCGCTGTGTTATTTACGCAATGTAATGTTTGAATAAATGTACTTTGTGTCATTCATTTTCTATTTCCTTTTAGTTACTTAGTTTTTTTGCATCTATATCATGTTTATGGATAGATGTTTGTGAACCTTTCTTGCTTTCAAGTTAAAAACATTATCAACCATAGTGTAGTTGATTCATTGTAAATCATGTATGGGGAGTTGTACCCAAATAAATTCAGAGGGTGCTTATGCTTTGCAATAGGGAAGTGACCCAACTATTACTATATTAAGTCTTCCTATCTAGGCTTTTTGGGGGTAATCTATATGTATTTCTCTAGAGGACAATATTTTCACTAACAAATTTTTGGTGACTCTACTAGGGAATCCAAAACAAAAGATTAGTTTCTATAATTGTTTCCTCAGTTTTATGATTATCTCCATGTGTACTAGATTGGAAACTCTATTATAAAGACCATGTTGACTATAAAAGCCATGAGAAAGCCAAGGTCAAATCCTTCTCTCATGGAACTTTATCAAATGGATGATAAAGTGTTACATGAATTTGTGGATAGCTATAAAGAAAGTATCTCTTGAGTTATTAGGAACAACATAAGAATAGAAGAGAACTCCACATCTTGGCTATTGTGGAAAATCCTCTATGTGAGATTTCACAAGTTGAAAGACTTGCAAGAACTTGAGAAGAAAGTGTCTTGGTTGAAGAAACATTTAGAGGTGGATGATGAGGAAGCCCTAGTTATAGATTGACATTTCATCTCATGCAATTATTTAGTTTCGGGTTAGAAAGAAATCCAAATAGCCATAGCTCATCCACAAGAATATTAGACATGGCAGAACAAAAACACTCAAGCTAAGAGTGAGAATCCTAGCAATAGTGATAACAAAGAGAAAGAAAGTAATCTTAAATATAATTTCTAGCTAGTGGATAACCCATTATTAATATTAAATGTTTCCCTTCTTAATGAAGAAGAAGAAAGGTTTTTTCACCAAGAGAATACCTCTAAGTATGGTTCAATTATTGATCTAGATTTGATCGAAGGTAAAGAACTTAAATCTTTCCTACCATGCATAGAAGATGAGAAAGGAGGAGATTTCGCCACTATTTTTGAGAAGGTAGAATCACTGACTAAATATAAAAATGATAAGTTTTAGCATGAGACCTTCATTCAAAATGGTAAGAATGCTAAAACAGAGATAAATATGCTCACCTCTAAACTAGGTAATTTTCAAGAAGATGACCATCTTTCAAATTCAGGAGAAGCAACCTAGTTCAACCAAATATAGTAGCAATGAGAGAGATTGAAGATAAATCTAAAAATTTGGGGAATAAGGTCATTTGGAGTAAACCCAATCCCTTATACTTACCAATGGGGTTTTGTGAAGATATTACTATCAAAGAGAATCCTTTATTTCATCCTTATGATTCACCTTTAAGTGATGAAAATCTATCCTCTCCTTTCATATGATGAAATGCTCAAACTCTGATGGAAGGAGGAAATGTTGGAGTTAGTTCCTAGGTGGTTGGCCACTTAGTTGAGTTATTTGATGAGACTCTCCTCTACAGGGAAGAAGAAGACATAATATGTAGATTTTTATCATCTCCTAGGAAAGGGGATCCCTCTTTGGATAGTCAAGATATGAGTACAAAGAAAATAGGCTACAAGAGTTTGTTTGGTGATTCATTTCATTCTTTTCGGTGTGATTCTATTGAAGATAATGTTGTGAAATCTAAAGATTCACTAGGAGTAAAGAAAGATCAAATGTTTCACATATTTGGTGATGTCTCGATTCTTGATAGAGTTGGAGATTTTTTTTGATAAATTTGATCCCATGTTAGATGATTTATCTCTATTTGATAATGAGAAGCATAATTCTCATGATTGTGAGAAGAAGTAAGTTATTGTAGATTGTAGCTAGGAGGGTAATGAGAAATTTCCTGAATATTGTTCTCCTCAATTTGAGACCTTTCTTGATTTGAAAGATAATACAGAAACACCATTTGAAGACAAAGAATGCTATGATGAGATTTGGTTGTTTGAGACAAAATGTTGGGTTGCCAAATTTTTGCATAATATTAGTCTAAGTTTTAGCATTGAAGAGATTGTGAGGAGGCAGTGGTATGAAGCTACTCCACTAAGGCACAACCTACTACTATGGAAGGGTTCTTACTTCTTCCAGCCAAAAAATGGATTTACATGAGTTCTTCTTTCTTTAGGGTCTCATGGTAAGTCCTCTTCCTACCTTTGTATATGTTTTGTAAATATTTCTTTTGGTCTGTTTAGTGTTTGTTGAATAATGTGCAAGCTTCTTGCTTACTGGTAGTTTAGGTGTTTTGGTTGGTTAGCTTTTCCCTACTTCCCTCTACCCTCTTTGCTATCAACTCTTGGTTTTCTTTTTCTTGGTGAATCTCTTTTCCCAATGGATAAGGCACATTCATTTCCTAGAGATTGATGGAGTTCTCTATTTTTTATTCAAAAATAGTCCCACAGTTAGAGCCCCTATTGGTACCCATATAGAACCTACCATTAAACTTTTAGTGTGGAATCTTGAACCTCTTTGAAACAAGGTTCAAAATAGTTCAAAGTGGTTTGATTTGTTTGGAACATGTTCAATGTTTCTTTTTTTTGAAATGGTTTATCTCGCAGGTTTATTGGTGGTCAATGCGGGATTTTAGCTTCTAGTTTCGAGTCTAAGTTCAAGTTTAATAGTCCAAAATTTAGGATTTAGAGACACCAAGTCAGCTTCAATGCCACAAGGTTGATAAGATAGCAATCTAAAGCCAAAGTTCTAGTTTTAATTCAAAGTTACCAAAGACATGAGAATTCAAATCCCATGTGAAGTTCCAAATCTTATTCCACTTAATACATGAAAAGTCCAACGAGACCCCCAACCGTGAATCTCACATTGACCACCAATAAACCTGCGAGATGAACCATTTCAAAAAAAAGAAAGGTTTTTTCACCAAGAGAATACCTCTAAGTATGATTCAATTATTGATCTAGATTTGACCGAAGGTAAAGAACTTAAATTTTTCCTACCATGCATAGAAGATGAGAAAGGAGGATATTTCGCCACTATTTTTGAGAAGGTAGAATCACTGACTAAATATAAAAATGATAAGTTTTAGCATGAGACCTTCATTCAAAATGGTAAGAATGTTGAAACAGAGATAAATGTGCTCACCTCTAAACTAGGTAATTTTCAAGAAGATGACCATCTTTCACATTCAGGAAAAGCAACCTAGTTCAACCAAATATAGTAGCAATGAGAGAGATTGAAGATAAATCTAAAAATTTGGGGAATAAGGTCATTTGGAGTAAACCCAATCCCTTATACTTACCAATGGGGTTTTGTGAAGATATTACTATCAAAGAGAATCCTTTATTTCATCCTTGTGATTCACCTTTAAGTGATAAAAATCTATCCTCTCCTTTCATATGAGGAAGTGCTCAAACTCTGATGGAAGGAGGAAATGTTGGAGTTAGTTCCTAGGTGGTTGGCCACTCAGTTGAGTTATTTGATGAGACTCTCCTCTACAAGGAAGAAGAAGACATAATATGCAAATTTTTATCATCTCCTAGGAAAGGGGATCCCTCTTTGGATAGTCAAGATATGAGTACAAAGAAAATAGGCTGCAAGGGTTTTTTTGGTGATTCATTTCATTCTTTTTGGTGTGATTCTATTGAAGATAATGTTGTGAAATCTAAAGATTCATTGGAAGAAAAGAAGGATCAAATGTTTCACATATTTGGTGATGTCTCGATTCTTGATAGAGTTGGAGATTTTTTTGATAAATTTGATCCCATGTTAGATGACTTATCTCTATTTGATAATGAGAAGCATAATTCTCATGATTGTGAGAAGAAGTAAGTTATTGTAGATTGTAACTAGGATGGTAATGAGAAATTTCCTGAATATTGTTCTCCTCAATTTGAGACATTTCTTGATTTGAAAGATAATACAGAAACACTATTTGAAGACAAAGAATGCTATGATGAGATTTGGTTGTTTGAGACAAAATGTTAGGTTGCCAAATTTTTGCATATTATTAGCCTAAGTTTTAGCATTAAAGAGATTGTGAGGAGGCAGTGGTATGAAGCTACTCCACTAAGGCACAACCTGTTGCTATGGAAGGGTTCTTACTTCTTCCAGCCAAAAAATGGATTTACATGAGTTCTTCTTTCTTTAGGGTCTCATGGTAAGTCCTCTTCCTACCTTTGTATATGTTTTATAAATATTTCTTTTGGTTTGTATAGTGTTTGTTGAATAATGTGCAAGCTTCTTGCTTACTGGTAGTTTAGGTGTTTTGGTTGGTTAGCTTTTCCCTACTTCCCTCTACCCTCTTTGCTATCAACTCTTGGTTTTCTTTTTCTTGGTGAATCTCTTTTCCCAATGGATAAGGCACATTCATTTCCCAGAGATTGATGGAGTTCTCTATTTTTTATTCAAAAATAGTCCCACAGTTAGAGCCCCTATTGGTACCCATATAGACCCTACCATTAAAATTTTAGTGTGGAATCTTGAACCTCTATGAAACAAGGTTCAAAATAGTTCAAAGTGGTTTGATTTGTTTGGAACATGTTCAATGTTTCTTTTTTATGAAATGGTTCATCTTGCAGGTTTATTGGTGGTCAATGCAGGATTTTAGCTTCTAGTTTTGAGTCTAAGTTCAAGTTTAATAGTCAAAACTTTAAGATTTAGAGACACCAAGTCAGCTTCAATGCCACAAGGTTGATAAGATAGCAATCTGAAGACAAAGTTCTAGTTTTAATTCAAAGTTACCAAAGACATGAGAATTCAAATCCCATGTGAAGTTCCAAATCATATTCCACTTAATACATGAAAAGTCCAAGGAGACTCCCAACCGTGACTGCAAATGATGTGATTTTAGGGTTGTTGGAATTGGCACCTTGAATCTTATTACAAGAATCAATCTTCATGCCTCCATGTTGTAATATGGGTGATGTTTCCATCAAACAGTGTGGGTTTCTAACATAAGTTGATCCTATTCGAAAGGCTTTCACACCATTTCAAAGGTTGAATTGCAAATTATACAAGAGGGTGTCTAAATTGGACTTTCAAGTGATATGATTGATCAAATACCCCATAATGCATTTCAAATATGTGTGTACAGAAGACATTAGAAAAGCCTCCTGAGCATCATGCCAAAGGAATGAAAGGGATGGTATATCTGAGGACTATTTGACAAAAGACCCGAGATCAACTAGTTCTTCTAAATCAAGGGCATAAGCTTGAATGTGTTGTGACAGTAAAAAAGCTTAACACATGTACATCCCATACTTAGGATAGGATCTCCTTAAGTCAAAAATTAACAGTGACACTTCCATTATATAGAATTTATATATAAAATTTGAGTGGTCTTAATCCATATTTGTTAAAGGATTACCATTCCTCCAATTCTGATACCAAAGAAATGGAGCTTGAACATTGCAATGGAAAAATCTATAAAATGCTTGAAAGAACACCCAAATCTCAATTGGGATCTTGAGTTGCCATCAAACATCAACCAATCTTAGGCTTGATTCTCCCTCTTGCTCTCAAATGGGTTTTCAACCCCATACCACTGGTCAGTTCAGTCCTATTTTGATGGTAATACAAGATGAAAACCTAAAGGCAACTAGTGTGCATACGATGAACATACACACTGAGGAGGTAATGAAGACTTCAAAAGCCTTAGTAGATGGATATATGAAGGGTCAAATAATTTTTATTTTTGATCAACTATTGATAGTGACCAAATATATTTAAATGTTATGGTGCATGTGACATCACATCTCTTCTTTCTTAAAGATTCTTGCTAAGAGAATGCCAAGATTTTCATTATGGTGAACGAATGAATTTCTAACCTGAACATCAAATGTGACCTTAGAGCTAAATAAGTGTGTGGTTATAAATTTTAGCAATGCACGGCTCCCAATACAATAAAAATATTAGAAACCATATGCAACACAAAAATTTAATACACCACATGGGTTAATAGGATGAAGCCATTTGAATGTAATGAATATACTATCAAAGTGCATGCAGAGCTTAGTGTTTGGAATTTGGTGGGCCGCAAGTGTTTGATGTGGTAATTTTACATGAAAGCTATGAGTAGGTATAGTTGCATGAAGTGATAGGAAGGAATCCCACACAGATTGGCATTAATGAAGTGGAGTTTGAGAGGCATAGGAGATGGGAAACATTTACATGCTAGATGGTAATAAGAACTATGAGTAGATAGTTTGATTCATTCGTCAAAGTGTCATCATAGCTCTAGCTTGAACTATGTAAAGTGACAGGTGGTAGAAATGAATCATCTACTAAGTGTTTGATACAAGATACCATATTTAGGTGTTGACCATAGTAAATGCCTGACATCAGTGGGCTTAGGAAATATTAATGTAAACAAGGAGTTGTATGGCATGATGAAAATGGTCATGTATGTTTAAAGGAGTCTAGAATCACATAGGGAGACATAATTTATGCACAAGATATGTTCAATGAAATGTCAATTTCACTGAATGCCCATTCTCCACCTTGATACATCTATGTACATGACAATATAAAGGTTGAGTCCCAACATGATGACTTAGCATGATAGCCATAGGTGCCTATGGATGGAAATTTAGAGAGAAGAAAACATAATTATAGTGTTTTATTAAACATTATAATGGCCCTTCACATGTTTATCTTTCCTTGACAGTGAGATATGTAATATATTTTTTTAGAAAATCAAATGAAGACACAAAATGCTGATAAAATTTTGGGGGTTGAGAAAGAGGCATTCTCATGAATTAGTTTTAATAACTAAAAAAGATCCTATCAAAGCAAAAAGATGGGGATAGTTTCCCAGAAACAGTTACAGAAACCAAAGGGGGGTTTCATTTTCAAAGTTCTATTTAATTGGGGAGAAATATCAAAAAGGATTCCAATTTTTTGAGTTTCCAAGAAATAGTTACAAAAACCAAAGGGGAGTTTTATTTTTAGAGTTCTATTTAATTAGGGAGAAATATTGAAAAGGATTCCAATTTTTTTGGGGTAGGGAGATTGTTCTTTTCTGAAGACTTTGTGCTATGAGAGGGGGATTTTTTCTACATCTTTCTTTTTATGATTGTAATGCAGTGGAAGGGAATTTTTATTTTTAGATAGCAATTATTACATAGAAACAACAAAATATTGATTATTTTGTTGTGTTTAGAGGGGATAAACAACAACATATTAAAACTTTGAGTTTAAATGCATGTTTTTTTATCAATATTCATCTTGAAGTGGTATTGATTTTCTTTGTACATGTATCTGTTACATTTGACCATTGTCATGATTATCCTTTGGACTTGGTGCTATGGTTTTTTGTGTATTTGGAATGAATAGTTTGTCTTGTCTTTGTGTTATTTTCATAATACAATGCTTGAATGAATGGAATTTGTGTCATTTATTTTCTATTTCCTTTTAGTTACCTAGTTTTTCACATGTATATCATGTTTACATATAGATGTTTGTAAACCTTTCTTTCTTTTAGGTTAAAATCATTGTCAATAATAGTGTAGTTGATTCGTTATAAATCATATATGGGTAGTTATACCCAAAGACATTTAGAGGACACTTATGCTTTTCAATAGCAAAGTGACCCACATGTTAGTGCATTTTCAGTCTTCCTATCTAAGCTTTTTGGGGTTAATTTGTATATATTTCTTTGGAGAACAATTTGATCAGTAGCATATTAATTCTATAATGAGTTGTGAAGTCTTTTAAATGTGTTTTTTTCCAAAAAGTTTACTATCTCTATTATCTTTATGGAAAGAGTTATTTTTGATGAAATGCTTAATGTAATATATAATTACATAAGTATACTATTTATTGTAAATTAAGAAAGCATCATGGAAAATTTAATACTTCTTGTAGGACTTAGTATAAAGGAATGCTTGTTTCCTTGTGGTAAAATATCCATGTGATTTATTGTGGATGGTTATTGTTTATGTGAACTTGAATGTGAATTATGTATGATCGAAGAAAATATTGATGTTGTGATGTACTATGAGCTTCAAACAAAATATATTGGAAAGGGGTTTTTTGTTTAGTTAGTTCAAGAGCTTGAATGTATTATCCTAAAGATTTTTTAGTGAAGACAATCTCAAGACTATTTGAATAGTGGATTTATTTTCCTACTTTTAACTCCTAATAGGCTTGGAATCTTCTAATAAGGAGTTAAAATCTCCTAATAGAGACTTATATACATAATAATTATATTTCATTGGCTGCTAACAAAGTCTATCCTTTCACAAGAAAAATACATATTAGTACATCATCTTGTGGGAATTATTCCCATCAAGGTTTTCCCTCTGATCAAGGGTTCCCTAGTTAACAAATATGGTGTTATTGTGTATGGTTATCTCATCTTTTAAGTACATTTTTTTAGATTTGATAAAGTTATTAAAAGTCATTTTAAGAAAATAGATGATGCATCCCCATCAGTTATCTTGGTTGACTTTTCTTTCTAATAATTGGTATAAGAGAATTAGGTCCTTGAAGGAAAGGCTAAACAACTTGAAGAGATTCATGACTTCTTATTCAGAAAAGAAGGTCTAAAGTTTAATGGAGTGAACTATGATGGCTAGAAGGAAAAAATAAAGACTCACTTGATGTGTATGGGTCAATAACTTTGGTAGCTACATTGAAGAAGAAGACTATAATAAATGAAGATAAGACTAACTCTTGTGCACAAAGTGATAAAGATATATTCATGTACAATACGCTTTCTAAAGAAGCACTATTGTCAGCCCTTCCTAAACCTAAATTTGCAAAGATAAGAAATTTAAAGATTTTACACAAAATTTGGATTAGATTATAGAATATTTTTTAAAATGATGAACATGAAAATAAGGCTAGATTGTAGAGTTGGATATGTATGTCATAGTGATAAAATGTACGAAAATGAGGCTATAAGAGAATGCTTTATTAGGAAATCTAAGATTTTGTTGGAATTAGAAGTTGTGGTGGAACTAAGATAGAAGATGAGATTATATGCAATATTCTGAAAATATTGACACCTTATTTTTATCAAAAGGCACAAATTATTGATGAATTTATTCCTTGTTTACCTAATTTTATTGAAGAAACTCTTCCTAGAAAGTTTTACAATCATAAATTATTTATGAAATAGATTGGAAGAATACCTAGTGTTGAGACTATTTTCAACATGTTGAGGTACATATCTACATTAATAGGAAGTGCGAGTACAAGTGGAAATTATGATAGAGTAATATAAGAGGAAGAAAAGAATATTGATGAAGGAATCATATTTCTTTTGAGGAGAGAACCTAAAGGTAACAAGATTCTTTTTTTTTGGACATATAAGGATTTTGATCATTACTCGTCTAAATTTCCTAAGAGAGAAAGGAAGAATAAGCCTAGAAAACCTTATAAGTCTAGAATTCCTAAAGATTGATTCTTTGTTAATAAAGATGATGAACATGATTTTAAGGTGGAAAATTTTGTAGATAATAGTAATGATGAAGATGATGAGATAGGATTTGTTTCTTTTAAGTAAGAAAGTCCTAATAAAGAAGAAGTAAAAGAAGAAAAAAGTTTAGTATCACATGTTGAAAATAAAAAGTCTAGTTAGATTATAGATAGTGGATTTTCTCATCATATGACTAGAGATATAAACAAGTTTGTTGAATTCAATAGTTATGATGGAGGAATCATTAGAGTTGGAAATAATGCAACATGTTACATAAAATGAAAAAGATCTATTACTCTTTATGGATGTATTGAAACATAATATTTTTAGTGTCAAATATCTTGTTGACAAGGGATATCAATTGTAACTTATAGAGAAGACTTGCATTATCAAAGACAAAGATGACACATTGATTGGTATTGGTATAAGGAAAAGAGTTAATGGTTTTTCGATTGAACCCAATTGAGATGATATGTTTGGTTGCTTAAGTGGATGAAAGTTGGCTATGGAATAAGAGATTTTGTCACATTAAACTTGATAACATTGTGAAGATTACTACAACATTTGTAGTAAGATATTTTCATAAGATTGTGAATCGCTCGACCCGCATGGAGCCCAATCGCAGATTCCACCAAAGGTACTACTTACAAATGACATTTGTACTCATTTCAAATGCACTGTTTAAGAGATAGGGACACTAGATATGGATAATGCCCTAGCCGAGTTATGTGTGGATGGAACCCTTAAACTCGAGCACAAGCATCTGGAAACCAAAGGTTTGACCCATATCCTGCACTTGTCAAGGAACTTTCAAATGAAATGGATAAGATACATTTTAAGCCGTGTGCATAATGGTCAGTTGTTGTTAGAGAAACCCATCCTAATAATGAAGAAGATGATTCATAAGATCATGGGTTTACCTATGTTGAGCAAATCCAAAACCACTAAAACCCTAAGTCGAGATGAACTTCAAAAGTTAAACCTAGCTGAATGGGATGGTAGAGGATTGAAACTTAACAATGTATCTAATGCAGAGCTAAGATTTGGAATTCATTTAATTGCATATAAGATGTATAGTTCCAGTAGATTTAATAGTGTGCCCTATGAGGCTGTGGACTTAGCCTATAAGATTGTGAAGAAGAATATGGAGTTTGACCTAGCAGATGTGTTGTTGAAACAACTAAATAAGAACATGGACAGTATAAGGACCTCAAAAACCAACTCTTGTAAATCTGGTTCTT
The DNA here is from genome assembly GCA_028749045.1 of Cupressus sempervirens. Lineage (NCBI taxonomy): Eukaryota > Viridiplantae > Streptophyta > Pinopsida > Cupressales > Cupressaceae > Cupressus > Cupressus sempervirens. The sequence continues at coordinate 524,710,417 of CM053784.1, read as the reverse complement.
TGTTAGTTTGTTTATTTTTCTATGTACAAAAGTTTTTCCCTTCTAAAGGTACAGTTGTATGGAGAAAAGATATTCTAGTTTTGTATCAGATAAATGAGTTTATTGCAGAAATGGGCATAAATTTTGATAAGGTAATGAATAACTATTTTGAAGACTTCAAAGAGAGGATGAATAATAGATTCAAAATTCCTTCCAAGCTTGTTGAAGATTATAAGGATGATGTATGCTTCATGGTTGACTGTGACAAGGTATACATTCAAGCAGTCAGACCCTGAGTTACATGGGTGAAACCTCTTCCCTATGAGGTAAATATTGATGAAGCCAAAGATATTATAGAAGCACTGGTAAATGAGCCAATAGACCCAAGGCAAAAAAAAATTGGAACCTATGATGAAGCTAAGGCCAGAATTGAGCTTGAAATCAAGCTAACATAGCCCATAAGCAAGGGCAAGAGGAAAATAGCCAAATTGAAAACTTCAACTGGTCCTCTTATGCTCATCGAGGGAAAAGGTGAAGATGAAGTAGGTGAAGAAGAAGGAGGAGGAGAAGAAGAAGGACAAGAAGAATCTGTAGAAGAACAACCAAAGAAGAAAGGTAAGGTAATCATTACCAAACCTAAGAAAAAGCCTATTGCAGTATTTACCAGAAGTACTAGAAAAGGTAAGCAAGAACCTATACTAGTTAGGCCTACACCCACATTCAAGCAAAGGCTCAAACAATTGGAGGAAGGATCTGGCATCAAAAATTTAAAGGCATTGAAATTTGAAACTAGAAAAGATGCTGAGAAAATGCAGATTGAGGAATTGGTACTCAATAAGATGGGTAAATAGAAATTCTCCGCAAACCAGATTGCCCCTCAAATCTCAAAAGAACTACTGGAGAGATTGCAATCGAGATGAGAGTCAGCCACCCAAACGGTAAAAGATATTTATGAGCTATCCCTGAAGAATCTTTGACCAAGTCTCACTGAAGTAGAAGTAAAAACTAAAATGAAAAGCCATGAAGGTAAAATGATGATCAGATTCCACACCTATTTTATTTTGATTAAAGACATTGAACATGTTGTAAGTGATGCTACAAACATGTGTAAAAACATCTATCATCTATATAAGCCCAGTGAAAACCCAGTAGAAATCAAAGATGATGATAGTAGTAATGATGATAAGTTTGAGAGCACTCCATCCATCACAGTCTCACCAAGAGAGCTGCATGCACTGATGGAAGATAAAGAGGAAGAAGACAAGGAGGAAGAAGATGAAGAGGAAGATAAGGAGGAAGATGATCCAGTGAAAATTGCAGCAGCAGTGATTGCATCCCTTCCTCACTCTCCACCTAAAACTGTGACATCATCAAGGTTGGAGTCAACTTCAATAGGTTTGATAACATCTACATAGAATTTATCATCTGCACCTGCCACATCTTAGATCTAGGTATCAACAATGGAAGTTTCTACCACTTCATCTACCAAGCTGCATCCCTCTTCTTCAGCTACCGAGCTAGCCTCCTCAGCTCCATCATCATCAGTCGGTATAGCAATAAGTTCCACAATTTTGTCAATTCCAATTTGTTCTACAATTTTGTCAGCATTAGCTGCATCTACTTCAGACCCAGTTAGTTCAGATACTGCATTACTGAGTGTATCACCATTTTTGGCAAGTACTCCAATTTTTGATCTGGTATATACTCCTATTGGCACTCAAGCACCCCAGTTTTCACTGCTAGTCCTTCCATCTCTACTATTGTGTCTATTCCTAAGGTCAAACTAGTCATCACAGAAGTCAAACAACAGCAACCATTAAGACTTATGATCACTGGAAAGGAAATTCCTGAAGATATTGACTTAGACACAGAGATAGTAATCCCAAAGATTGACTATGAAAATGCTACCATTGAAGAAATGAGGTATGCTAGTCAACTAATTGAGATGAAGGCTACACAGAAGTAGCTAAGATCTGAAGGGGATAAGGAATATAGAATAATTGTGAATGCTCTGAATATAATCACAAAAGCTATAGGTGTTGAAGTAGATTCTATTGAACACATTTTGATTCAGTTAGAATAGGTTGTAAATAAATTCAATAAGGACACCTCTTGTCAAGAAAAGTTGATGGAGAAGGTAGAAAAGAAGTTTGATAATAAGGTTCTTGAGCACATTGCTCAGCATATAACAATAAAACAGGTTGAATTAACCACAGTTTTGGCCAACATTGAAAATTCTTTTAATAAAGTAACATCTCTTTTTGCTAAGCTTTGTGATGTTACCAAGTATACTAAGGAGATAAGAGATAAATTGAATAAGACAGATGAGGATCTGAAGGCAAGCGCACAAAACCTGAAGCTTGACCCCAGTTCAAGCTCATCTCATCACCTCAGGATCAAATTTTTGTCAAAGAAGCAGGCAGAATTGTTAAGGGAAGAGGCAAGGATCTAATCTACATTGTTAGATATTCAAAATATGATCCTTCCCATATGGACACAACGCAGAAGCACATTGCACATTCAAAATCATTGATCCATGATAACAATTTCTCTGTTGTAGAACATGTGATTGAACTCTCTACAGAAGTTCAAGTAGCTCTATCCACATGCAAAATCTTGCAAAAGAACTGGGATAAAACTCTGCAACTCATTCTCTAGGAACATTGTGAGTTTATCTCACATTTTTGTGTCTCTATGTAAATACATTATTTTATTCTTTGGCATTATTGTCAAAAAGGGGGAGAAAGAGATACTCAGGAAGAAATATTGGTGAGATAAATGTACAAAAGGGACAAAGAGATACTGTAAATAAAAGTCATATAACTCATGTAAATACCTTGTGTATATTGTATGGGGGAGTTATATGTAAGGAAGCCATGTATATTTAGCTAAATCAGTTGTCAGTATGTCAGATATTGTATATAAGTTTTGGCTCATAAGTGTTTTGGGTCACTAATGCCAAAGGGGGAGATTGTTGGAATTATGATATATTTGTCATTAGTTACAACACTTATTCGATTTTGAATGCTTACCGAGCTCATCACTCAGTCTACAGTTTATAATGAGCATTCCCTTGGAAATTGAGCATATGGGCAGTTCAGCAGTATCTACCAAGTTCTCAGTGTTTACCGAGTGATCAAGGTAAACGAAGGACTTAGTGTTTACTGAGTGATCAAGGTAAACGAAGAACTTAGTGTTTACCGAGTGATCAAGGTAAACAAAGGACTTAGTGTTTACCGAGTGATCAAGGTAAATGAAGAACTTAGTGTTTATCGAGTAAACAAGGTAAATGAAGGAATCAGTGTTTACCAAGTGAAGAAGGTTATCAATGGATTTAGTTTGTACCAAGTGACATAATATTTATTGAGTCACCAATGGTTACCGAGTTCCAAGCTACTTAGAATGATTAGTAGGGATCATGCCTCTACTCTTACCAAGTGCATGATGATGCAGTGTATTGTAGTGGATGTCGAGTATCAAAAGGTCACCAAGTCAGTTTGAGGAACTCGAGTTTTCTACCATCTGGCCGACTCAATAATGTTTTGATCACTTTTGTTTGGCTGACCTTGCCAGTGTAAATATTGGAATGATATATATCACTTGAAAAGAAGTGATGTTGTATGTTGTTGTTGGTATTGTATGGAAATTTTTGAGAAGAGAAAAAGTGAATCACTAGTAGAACAGAGGAATACAGCAAGGTCAACATTGGTGCAGAAAAGTCATATCTATCACATTAGATGATCGATGCATAAAGGATCTTATTAGCAATCAGTTGTAACTAGATCCATTGCTTCATTCTAACAGGTGAATTAGTTTGTAAATCCTTTAACAGGGTAGACTTAATAGTCTTTTGTAAATCTCCTAACAGAGTGCATACTTCATTGTATGTTTGTAAATCCTCTAACAAGGTGGATCTGGCAATCCTACTTGCTCCTAATAGGGTAGATCATCAGAAGTGATCATTGTAAGCCTTAACAGGCCAACTTTATACTATAGTATTGAAGTTTTGTGGGCATCATCGCCACCCCAGTTTTACTTTCTAATTGGAAGGTTTCTGGGTCACCAAATCAGTGTGTTCATATGTTATAAATGTTTATCTTTTCATGCATATAGTAGATTAGATGGATGAATGGTGAATATGTTCTTATGCAAAATTAATTTAAAGTTTTAGAGTTACTGATTCACCCCTCCCCTCTCAGTAACCTTGTTAGTCTTGATTATTTACAACACCTTTCATGTGAACAAGATCAGAAAAATAATACTACATAGTATTGGACTAACTCAAAACATAAAAATAACATTTATTCTGTCCAAATTATGACCCTCTATCCTAGTTCTAAAAATACTTTTATAATATGATGATTGCAACTAGCTTCATACATGGGAGTATAGACACATGTAATATTTTCATTTGACAACACTTGTTACATATAAGACAAAATGTCAACATCTATGACCTTGTAAACAAGCCAGAAAAGAAGAAGACTATTAGAAGAGTTACAACTAGGAATCATAATTGTAAAGAGAAGCTCCTTGTTTGTTATGTACATGTATCCATAGTGGGTGAACCACAAAACTAAGATACCCTATTTTAGATAATTTCACTCCCTCTTTTGGCATCTACTATTTTCCTTGAGCCTACTATCTAACTATCTTTAACTACTACTTGGGGAATATCTTCAAGTGGTGGTGCAACTTCTTCTATTTTATCTTGTCTATGATCTTGATCACCAATTTCCACCAATAAAACTTCACCTTTGACACTATGTCTGGTTACTCATTCATTTAAAATAGTATCACTAGGCTAATTAAACACAATAATCTCCTTTTATTTAATAAAAATATCATTCCACCTTCCCCTTAACTATTTTATTTAAAGAATATAAGAATTAAAGAACATCTTTTCCCTCATATTCTCTTCCATAGTTGTTGTGGACATAAAATTATACTCATTATTTATTATGTCATTCATTCTAATATTTAGGATAGTATTTAGTTCTTCTTCCCATTCTCCATGAGTTTTTATGCCATGTTCATCTTTATAATAAAAGGGAAAAAGTAAAAAAAAAATCATACTTAGAAAGACAAAAAATTACCCTTCTTTGTAGTAGCTCATGTTAGTATCAAATTCCAACAAATCTACCACTTGATTATATGTTTTTCTATCAAATCCTCATCTTGGGATTCATCTTTGGTTAATTCATAAATTTCCTCTGAGTCTTGTTCCTTCTTCACCCACTTATCTAAAATTGGTCTTAACACACTTTCATTCTTATCAAAAGAGTTCATGATATTTATGAGCTTTGAGATCTAATAATGGAGAGACCTAGTATCAATGACATATGCTAGATGTATTATTATTTCTCACACTTTCTCCTCATACCTTTGTACCACCTCTATTTGCAGAGCTCTAAGTTTGGCCTTTTCATCTTCAATATCCTCATAGAATTGTTCCTTAGCATGTAGAGGAGTTTGAGGAAGCTCAATTATGGGATTAGTAGGAGGTAGTGGAGCTGGTGATGAGGTAATCATTCTTTGAGAGGGTTCTCCCACTTCTACTTGTCTCCTATGTTGCCTTTCATACATGGCCATTGTATTCAACAACTCAAAGTTTTTTGTCCTTTATACATCATAAAATTGCAAGACCTACTCATACATGAGATTCAATTTATCAAATCTCCTTTTATCCTTTTCAAAAATGGCCAATGAAATTTTTTTAGTCTCTTTGTTCATAAGAGTAGCCTCAACATTTGAGGTCTCTCCTACTCTTTTTACCATCAGGCTTCCCACTTAATCAACGTCGGTAGAATCATGTTGTCTAGATTTATTCCCCTTCTACAAGGACCACATGAATAAAGAATCATGATCTTAATTGTTCTTTAATCCATTGGATTCTTGTCTAGTTTCCTCCTCAGTCCTAAAATTGGTATTTATTTCTATCCTTATTTCATCATAAACTATTTCATTAGTAGTATCACATTCCAAGAGAATTAATACTCTAGATTCCTTTATCATTACCATTCCTTCTTTTAGAGTAATTTTACTAAAATTGTCCATCATCTCCTCTTTTATTTAATCTTGTATAATAGTCTCCTCTTTATTAGGTTTCTCTACTTGCCCCTTCTTGCATCTAGTCTCAAAGTTTGACATACTCAACCTCTAAGCAAAGTGAATAAAAGCTCTAGACTTAACAAAACTATCATCTAAAAATAATCTATCACAAGCTTATTCCACAACTTGATCCAACTCCTTTCCTTTGAAATATTCCATTGTGAGGTCCATGGATTGCATTGGGGTTTCTTCTAGCATTCCTTCCTCTAGCTTAGCAATGGTTACAACAATATCGTCCTGATTACCAAATTATTCCAAGTACTTAGCCACCCCTTGTCCACTTTCAAAATGAATAGATGTTTGGGAGGTTGAGTACATCTCTTTACATGATGAAGTACCATCTTTTACTCTTTGTCTCTTTATAATGGACTCAAAAGGTGGAATTTCTAATAAAGGCCTTTTATATGTTGAACTAAGGGGAGTATTTTTAACATGAGGTGGTGAGGCTCTGCATTCTATCCCTTTACCTCTCCTAACCATATCTTAATTGGTTCTCATCACAATATACCTAGTCTTTTTCTAAAGAGTGTATTGTCCATGGTTTATATTAGGGGCAAGGGAAAGTCTTTACATTACCTTTGTAGCTTTATTAGTATATGCATTAATTAATGCAACTATATTATCTTTTAGAACCTCAATGATTTCAAAAAAAAGTGTCACTAACTTATGTAACTTGTTACTCCATATTTTCACATCCTTCAAAGGATCATATTACTTATCAAAAACATTTATAAAATCTAGGGGTTTCTTATAAACCCTCCACTTTTTCTTTTTTCCTTCTCTCTCTTACAAGGAAAATTTATTTCTAATTATATCTTCAAGGTAGTAGAATTGGTATGTATTCCTCTTAGCCTTGGGTCTTTTTCAAAATTTCTCATAAAAACCTTCCAAATATAAAATCATGGAATAAGATACAACCATCTTGTATGTATCTAACACTTTATTGAGATGTATCCAACCTTTCTTTGTGATTATGAACTGATGTGCAATAGTAAAAAAAGGGAAAATTGTACCTCTAGATCTATTTTCTAGCTCTTCCTCCTCTAGTTATCCATTTTTTTATAGAACTTCTACATAACCAACCTTAAGGGGAACCTAGTAAGATAACACATGGGGAGTCCCCTAAAAACTATATATTTTAAAAAATTTAGAAAATGGATAATGGATAATATCTCCCTAATTATGGAACTACTTCAAACTAGTAGGAAAATTCCTTTTATTTGATTAATTCCAATAATGCCTTGGGAATTCAAGGGTTATTAGGGGATAACAATTCTCTCATCTTTGAGGCAAAATATTTGTCAAATCTTACAAAACTAGTATCATCCCTATCCCATGAGATATCCATACTCCATATCTAGACATGAAATATCTCTCCATTATGTTCCCGCATCAATTTAATTTCTTTCTCAAAATAAGAAACTCCCTTAAAAAGGTACATATGCATGAGCATGGAGTACCATCCAAAAGGTCTTTCAATTTTTTGTTACTCAATCCTAATTAAAACATTATGGATCTCTTTAGCAATATTGGCAGCAAAATGAAATATCAAGTTAACACCATGATGAAAAATCTTGACAATCACATACATAAAATGTACATGCATATAATCTTTGTTCATCTTCACCAAAAGCTTTACACAAGGACCTCTACAGTACTAAAGCACGAGAGTTGAAATGAATCTTTATAAAACGTTTAGAAGTTGAGGGTGCAACCAAAGATAAATTTCTAATAGTTCCAAAATATTCCTTCAAAGGACCATTTCTTAGATAAAATCTTTGATCTTCATACATCTCCAGTATAAAACATTACAAATCTTGGCATGTTCTTCAAAATTGAGCAATGTCTTCCAGCTTATTTGCATGATGTCAATGCCCTCCATGCCTCTTTAATGCATAAAATGATCAAATCTTTGTGGATTTGACCTCTTATGGCTAGGTAAATCATTCTTTTTTCTTCCTATCACTTCTAGTATCAAGGCACTCCATGATCATCTTTCTTTCTAATTTTCATTTATTGCTCTCTTTGCAAGTCAGTTGAGTGGTTAGCCTAGGGTTTTTAGTGAGACATCTAGGTTATGCCTACACCTTTAAAAGGAAGTGGTAAATATATTTTAAGTATTGGTCTCTTTCTTTGATTGTTTGAAAGTAGCATTCTATGCTCTAGAGTTGTAATTTCCCTTGCCTTTCATAAATATAATCTCCTATCTTACCTTCTCCCATCATTAATGTTGTGCATGCATTTGTGCCTTCTATTAGTGTTGCTTCTTATTTCTTCAAGCTATATGTTATATCTAGTTTTTTTTTTAATACTATCTTGTGAAGCTTATTCCTTGTAGCATTTCATCTAGTACCTAATCTGCATGTGATTTCTGAGGAGTAATTAGGGTTGGGGAGTTGTGTATATTGGAGGCATATTGATGTGTAGTGTAGTCTTGGGTAGAGATAAGATCAAACATACTATTTGGTGCATCACCTCCTTTAATTCTAGATTTATGTCAGGGAGTTCTTCTCCCCTTAACCTTGAAACAAGTAGTTAGTGCACCTTGATAGTAAGGAGTTCAACCTTCTCTAAAGAATCAATCTCATAGTTCAAGTCACACATCTTGGAGATTGTTTCTTTGTTTCACAAGATTGCCTTTAAGTTAAACTTTAGGAAAGGGTGTAAGATTTAGTAACAATAGTTTTTGGCATGCCTAGTGGGAAATAGATTTCAGCTTCATAAGTCCATTGCTCAGCCCATTTGTGATCTATTCATTTAAAAATTAGGTGTTTTTCTCAGTGCAATCAGCCTTTTGAGGCATTCATATAACACCATGGCAACTCTATGCATCTATTTGTTTAATAGACCAAGTGCTCGTATGATTTTTAGCTTTTATGTTTCCTTGGGAATTTTGTGAAGTTGTTTTCATAGATGCCTTATCATGGACCCACTTCATAGAAACCCCTCCCATTCTCCCCCATATGATGAAGACATCAGTTTTACCCCAAACCTTTATATTATTTTTGGTCATGAATGTGTTCAGATTTGCACCTCCAAGTACATCATAGTCTAAGAGTTCAAGGAGAAACAAGTGAGAAAGAAGAAATCAATCCCATATGTTGATTCCTCCTTAGGTGTAGTCTCCCCTACAACATCAAATGACCAATCTACTCATTTTCCCATAAAGCCTTTTATGATCCCAAGACCAAGCTAGAAGATCTTTATAGCCATATAGATATTTTGTACTTTATCTTTTCTAACTTGGGAAATATTTTTGAAGAAATTCATAATCCTTATGAGTTTTCAGATAGTGGGAACTTTTCTTTTGTGAAGCTCCTCATGAGTTATTGATCAATGTTATGCATAGAAACAAGGAGATGTGGATATCTATCCCTTGTATGTGTCAAGTGGTGTCTAAGAAAGCTGATGTTTTTAAAGAGGCTCAGGGGGATCCCCTCCATTTGTACTAGGAGGAAGAATTAAGAAAAAAGAAATATGATGAGGCAAGACTCAAGCTTTTCCAAATGCAAGAGGCTAAAGAGCAAGATCCTTCAAGGATAATTTTTTCTAGCTTCAAACCAAGCAGCCCTCCTAAAATTTCTATTTCAAACTACCCTAAATCTTAGCCTAGACTTTAGACATCTCCACATGTCAATGATGGTGAGCTCCAAAATGATTAGTATCCCTTCTTTATGGTTGATGAAGAAGTGGATATGTATTTTCCCACATCAAAGACAACAAAAGAGTAGCCACCAATTGAAGAACATGTGTTGTAGTAGGAGGTTGAGGAAGAAGAAAATCCCTTTCCTTGAGGAGGAATACATTAATGTGCATGATGTTTCTCCTCATCTCGCATGCAATGTCACAATAGAGAAGACAATCAAGGAAGAAAATTTTCTTTCTTCTTCAAGCCATCATAAGGACTGCCATGACATGGGGACATCATAGTGGATGGGGGAGATTGGTTTCTATGAGCATGAGGCCTCATGTCTATCTAAAAATCATCTTCCCCATATGATGAAAATTTTTTGTAGAAGACTATCCTTCATGATATGGAGGATGGAAAAGAGGATCCCAATGATATCTCAATCCTTGAGGAGGGACATGCTCATATGCATGAGATTTCCCCTCAACCTATGCATATTATTATTTCTATGATGGAGGAGATCAATGAAGAGGATGACCTTATGGATGAGTTTGATTCTATCTTCTCTTCCATAGAGATTGAGTCAACATCTCTTATATATGAAGAGCATGTTCTTTAGCAACAACAAGAGGAGAATATATTACTAGCCACACCATTAGAGCTAGCCCCTGATGGCGAAGAGGATTAAAGTGTTGTGGATTAGAACAAAATGCTCAAGGATAATTCCTTGGACCAAGCACCATCAAGAGGATACCCTATAAAGCATATATCTCTACAATAATGTAAGTTTCCCCCGGTCATGCTTATTTTTGAGCATGAGGGTAAGTTTTAAATGGAGGAAATATGTCTTTCTCAAGTTGAAAATGTCCCAGTGCTGGAAAGCTTCATTATCTTTAGCATTGAGAATAAGGTGTTCCATGTAGTAGTGAGTTTTTTATGTTTTTGTTATTTACAAATGTCCACATGCATGGAAGAAAAAATTATCTTGTGAAGAAGGGTAGTTATTTCAATAAGCTAGTCAATAGCTTTGTTTGATTTTTTGCATTATAAATAGTTGTACATAGTGGAGTAGGAGTTTTCCATCTTTCCAAGAAGTGCATGAGCACAATTATTCTCTCCAGGGTATAGAAAATTTTGTAGTTTTCTAGTTGTAGAGGAAAAATGTTGTGGATTTGTAGTGGGATCGTGTCTTGTTCTTTTGGTGACTTCATGCCTAATGGATTTCTTAAGGCCACTGATACATGCTTAGCAAGAAAGCATCCACTCAAAGTTGCCAAGAATGTTGACCTATTTTCACCCCCTTTTAGCCTAGTAGTGATATCCAATTTGAGAGATCTTTAATGGGTTGGATTCCTTGAAGAGGGATAACACAACTTTTTGGGTTGGTATCATGTGTTGGTTGTGTTAACATCATGTTTGGAGGGTGTTAGCATCACATGTTAAGCTGATCTTCCTTGCCCTATTTGGTTTAGACTTGCACACATCAATGACCAATGCATTTTTGTGAGATGGGCTTCTCATCTCACAAAAATTAGAGATTATACCATGTGGTGAGGGATAGCATCATGTTTATTAGTGGATAATATTTTGTGTTTCCCCACCCCATCTCCCTAGTTGATTGTCTTGTAAATCTAATGACTGACTGTCATTTTTTTACATACCATCTCAAAATCCTACTAAAAGTGTGAGATGATACCATGTGTCTAGCCTTGGGTTGGCTCATGCTCCAAAGATCTAATGATGTAGGAGCATCTTGGGTGTAAAGGAAATCTTGCATCACCCAAAAATATTTGTATTTTAGTCTTTTCTATTTTAATAATGACTAGTAAATAGAGTGGTTACAATTTATGAAAACTTGCTACTTCTAGTAAGTTTGTTGTATGAGCTTAGAATGTTCTGATTTTCAATAGGAAGGTTCATTTTAAAGTTGTAAGCCTACCATAAAAATCTCATTGCTCAAGCATAAGTATTAGAGAAGTTATTGCATATTTTCAATGGAAAAAATTGCTAAAAAATCTTCAGGCTCACTGTTGGATGCCTTAGATTGCCTAGATGAGGTCCAAAAACTCAACAGAAGGGTGCTAATGCCATTCCAAGCCTATAGATCAAGAGCTAGCTTTTCTAAAAGGCAATTATAATAGCCAATTGAAGAAACAGTTCATGAGTTATGGCCTTTTGAAGTTTGGATACCAAAATTTCTAAAATAATTTGTCACAGATGTATTTGGCTGACTCTATGTGTATTGTTAGGGACTATTAGCCCTAGGTATTAAATTTGAGCATCTAGAACCTTCTTGGGTGGCATAAAACTACCTATTTAAGAAAGGCCTAAACATTATCTAGGACAACTATGGGTGATAGTCTACAACCTACTTTGCACATGATTGTAATGAAGGTGCCCATGTGAGCTAGCATATTGTACTCATGAATTCTATAATTTTTCATTTTTGGTACAAATAAGAAGTCCACATTTTGTTCTTGCATGTTCTATTTATGTCATAAGTTTATAGTCTTAAGGGGAGCTCCCTGCATCAAGTGGTATCAGAGCTAGAGTTCTTTAGTGTGTAGATAGATTGTTGATTATGAGACAGTTTGCACCAGGACTAGGGTTTGGGTTGAGCATGTAGATGGATCATCAATTGTGAGGCATTTTGCACTATGGTTTTAGTGGAAGCACAAAATTGCCTCCATAAAGAGAGTGTAGTGGATGAGTTGTAGGTGTTACATCTTAGGGTTTTTGAGCCCTCCAAAGATAAATGCAAGCATTGGAAGAAAAAATGCATAGAAGAATGAATCTTATCATAAGAGATGAAAGTGAGGATGAGGATGAAGTAGAAGAAAAGGCCAAAGTAGAGGCAATTCTAAATCTAGAGGAAGAGAGGCTTTTTAGGGCCATCTCCAAGATTGGAAAAAGACCTAAGTTTAAGGTTCCCACATTTTTGGAAAATATTAACCTAGAGGAGTTGATTGATTGGATCAATGAACTAGAGGGAAACTTTGAGTATAAAGATATTGATGATCTTTATAGGGTCAAATTCATGAAGGAAAAACTAAAGGGACATGCAAAGATCTGGTGGTAAGAGGTTTAGTTGGAGTGAAATAGAAAGGGAAAAGACAAAATGACCAGATGGGATCGGATGAAAGATAAACTCAAGCAAACATTAATTCTTGTGGATTATGAGCTTGATCTATTGAAGAAGATGCAAGGATTGAAGCAAGTAGTAAATTTTTTTCAAAAGTATACTAAAGAGTTCTATCAAGTTCTCATTAGAATCAGCTATGTAAGAGCTGATAAGGAGAAAGTCACTCATTTTCCTAATGGGTCAAGGCCAAGCATTCAAGATGAGATAAGTTTGGTTCAAATGAGAAGTATTGAGGAGGCATACCAATTTTCCCTAAGAGTTGAGGAGAAACTAAGCAGGAAATTTGACAATAAGTATAGTGGAAGAGGTAGTGGTGGAAGATCTTGCAAATGATATTATGGAGGCCATAATGATGATCCAAAGAACAAGGATGAAGCTAGAAGTAGTAGTTAGAACCAGAGGGGAACAATTTCAACTGTTTCCATGATCAAAACAATAGAGATTAGATAGGAAGAGGTAGAGGACAAGGATCCAGAAGAGGAGGCTTCCGTGGAAAATATTTTCACTGCGAACAAGAAGGGCATAGAGCATGTGAATGTATCCAGTGCAATGGAAGGATGAAATGAAGAATAGAATGTTAGGTGAGAGTTGCACATGTTGATGAAGATGCTAGATCCTCAAATTCTAAAGATGCTAAAAGAGGAGAAATCCTAGTTAACCAAACAGTCTTGCTAAGTGGTGAGAATGAACCTAAACAAAGAAGGAGCTTGTTTCATAGAAGGTAGAGATGTGAAGATAAGTGTTGTGATGTGATCATTGATGGTGGAAGTACTGAAAATCTAGTGTTAGAAATGATGGTCACCAAGTTGAATTTGAAAAGGCAGAAACACCTGCATTCATACTTTATTGCTTGGGTGCAAGATGACCATAAGGTCATGGTCAATGAGCAGTACTCAGTGAAGTTCAAGATTGGAAGCTACTAGGACGAGGTACTATGTGATATCATACCTATGGACATATGTCATATGTTGTTGGGTAGGTCATGGAAATTTGATAGGCATGTTGTACATGATGGGTGAGCAAATACCTATACTCTAACTAAGGATGGAGTGAAACATAACTTGAAGCCATTGAAGGATAAAGAAGAAAAGGTATGTAGTGCTCCCAAGATATGTTTTGCTGATGGAAAAGAGTTTCTTAAAGGTATGAAGCATGAGCATATGTGTTTTTCTATAATTCCTAAAGATAGTAAAGAAGAAGTAGAGGAGGTAACTGTAGAAGTTGCAGATATGTTGGCAGAGTTTTCTAATATTGTATCAGATAATGTACCTGATGGATTGCCCCAAATGAGGAAGATCAATCACCAGATAGATTTGGTTCTAGGAGCCAGTTTGCCAAACAAGATAGTGCACAGAATGACACCAGTAGAAAGTGAAGATTTGAACATGCAAGTTCATGAGTTGTTACAAAAGGGGTTGATTCGAGAGAGTATAAGTCCATGTGTTGTACCAGTAGTATTAGCACCAAAGAAGAATGGAGAATGGTGGATGTGCATAGATTCTCATGCTATCAACAAGATCACAATAAAATATAGATTTTAATTGCCAAGGATGGATGATATTATGGATTGTTTTAGTGGAGTTAAATATTTCACAAAGATAGATCTAAAGAGTGGGAACCATCAGATTTATATCAAAGAAGGTGATGAGTGGAAGACTGCTTTCAAGACAAGGGAAGGGCTATATGAGTGGTTAGTCATGCCTTTTTGACTAACCAATGCACCAAGTACTTTCATGAGGCTCATGAATGAGGTACTAAATTTTTTTTTGGGTAAGTTTGTCATTGTTTACCTAGATGATATATTGATCTTTAGTAAGAAATTAGAGAAGCATTTGATCCATATTCACAAGGTGTTTGATAAGTTAAGGGAAGAAAAGTTGTTGATAAACTTGAAGAAGTGTAATTTTGTAAAGAAAGAGTTGGTGTACCTAGGATTTGTAATCTCAGGAGAAGGCCTGAAAATAGACCTAGATAAAGTGAAGGTTACCCTTGAATGGCCTACTCCAAGGAGTGCTATAGAGGTAAGATCTTCTCATGGACTAGCTACATTTTACAAAAAGTTCATAAGAAGTTTTACCAATATTTGTGGACCCTTGACTGAAATAATGAGAGGGGATAGAAAAGAGTTTAAGTGGACTGTAGGAGTAGATAAGAGTTTTAATCTATTGAAATAGAAAGTTACTGAGCAACCTATTTTAGCACTTCTTGATTTTAACAAGGTGTTTCAAGTAGACTATGATGCTAGTGGTACTACAATAGGAGCTATTTTGTGCCATGAAGGTAGACCTATTTCTTATTTTAATGAGAAGTTGAATGATGCACAAAGAAAATATTTTGTTTATGATGAGGAATTTTATGCTATAGTTCAAGCATTAAAGAAGTGGAGACACTATCCTCTTCCTAAGGAATTTGTTTTGTATACTGATCATCAAGCTTTGCAATATTTGAATAGTCAAGGAAATTGAACTAGAAGTATTTAAGGTGGGTTGAATTTTTGCAGAGCTATACATTTATTTTGAAACACAAAAGTGGGAAGTCTAACAAAGTTACAGATGCTCTTAGTAGAAGACAACTTTTTTTGATAGAAATGTAGATAGAGGTGGCTAGGGTCAAGGAACTTAGCACATTGTATCTAGATGATCCTAATTTTGGTGAAGCATGGAAGGCTTGTATAGAACCTATTACACTTAATATGACAAAGTGGTTGGATTTCATGATCCAAGATAATATGTTTTTCAAAGGAAGCTAGCTGTGCATTCCCAAAAGTTCAATGAGAGAGAATCTCATTAAGGAGAAGCATAGTAGAGGATTGGTTGGACATTTTGGCATAGATAAGACTATAGCTTTGGTTGCTGAAAATTATTACTAGCCACAATTACAATGAGATGTGATGAAATTTGTACAAATTTTTTGAGTATGTTAGATGGCAAAAGGAGTGAAGCAAAATACAAGGTTGTATCAGCCATTACTAGTACCAGAGAAGCAGTGGGAGGATATCAGCATGGATTTTGTTCTTAGATTACTGAGGACATAGTGCAGGCATGATTCTATTTTTGTGGTGGTTGATAGGTTTTCAAAGATGGAACATTTTATTCCTTGCAAGAAGACTAGTGATGTTGTTCATGTAGTAGAGTTGTTTTTTAGAGAAGTGATGAGATTACAGGGTCTGCCAAAGAGTATAGTTTTAGATCAAGATACCAAATTTTTTGGGTACTTCTGATGTACATTATGGAAGAAGTTGAAGATAGATTTGAAGTTTAGTTCATCACATCATCCATAGACTGATGGATAGACAGAAGCTGTGAATCAAAATTTGGGAAACTTGCTAAGATGCTTGGCTGGAGATATGCCAAAGAGATGGGATATGATTTTACCACAGGTAGAATTTACATATAATAATTTTGTTAATAGGAGCACTGGTAAATCACCATTCTAGATTGTATATGGGAGTAGTCCTAGAAATGCTTCTAAACTAAGGAAGTTGGATAAAGGAGAGATAAGTAGTACTGAAGCAGAAGATTTTGCTGAACATTTGAAGAACATCCATGAGGAGGTGAGGAAGCACATTATAAAGATGAATACATAGTATAAGGCTAAGTAAGATGTAAAAAGGAGGTATAAGGAATTTCATATTAGAGATGAAGCCATGGTTCATTTGAGAAAGGAGCATTTTCTAGTGGCTACATATAATAAGTTGAAGATGAAGAAGTTTGGATTGTGCAAGATAGTGAAGAGGCATGATTCTAGAAATGTGTATGAGGTGGAGTTGCCTACTAAATTTAATATTTCACTAGTATTTAATATTTTAGATTTGATAGAGTATTATGAAGGAGGTGATGAAAATGAAGTTGTAGAAGTGCAGTTGAGCATTCTAGCAACTAGTTCAGCTACAAAAGAGATTGAGGAGATACTAGATAGTTGTGCTGGAAAAAGTACCAGAAATAGAACTTATGAGGAATATCTAGTTAAATGGAAAGGGAGACCAATTGAGGATTCATCATGGCTAGAAAAGGAGGAGGTTAACCATCTCAATTTTCCTCTTAACACCTGAGATGTGATGGGGCCACTTCTCAAATTACCTCAGGTGTCTGATGCAGGAGCGTCCTAGCTGTAAATCCAATCTTGCATCACCCAAAAATATTTGTATTTTAGTCTTTTCTATTCTAATAAGGACTAGTAGACAGGGTGGTTACTATTCATGGGAACTTGCTACTTTTAGTAAGTTTATTGTACAAGCTCAAAATGTTCTAATTTTCTATAAGAAGATTCATTTTAAAGTTGTAAGCCTACCATAAAAATCTCATTGCTCAAGCATAAGTATCAGAGAAGTTATTGTAGATTTTTGGTAGAAAAATTTGCTGAAAAATCTTTAGGTTCACTATTGGAGGCCTAGAGTGCCTAGATGAGGTCCAAAAACTCGATGGAAGGGCACTAGCGTCATTCTAAGCCTTTAGATCAAGAGTTGGAATTTTCAAAAAGTGGTTATAATAGCCAATCGAAGCAATGGTTTGTGAGTTATGACCTTCGAAAGTTGGGCTATCAAAATTTCTAAAATATTTTTTTCAAAGATGTATTTGGCCAACTCTATGTGTATTGTTAGGGTCTGTTGGCCCTAGGTATTAAGTTTGAGCATCTAGAACCTTCCTGGGAAGCATAAAAATACCTATTTAAGAAAGGCCCAAACATTGTCTAAGACAGATTTGGGTGATAGTTTGCAACTTACTTTGCAGATGATTCTAATGAAGGGCCCATGTGGGTTAGCATATTGTACTTATGAATTCTGTAATTTTGCATTTGTAGTGCAAATAAGAAGTTCACATTTTTTTCTCGCATTTTTTGTTTCGGTTATAAGTTTATGGTCTTAAGGGGAGCTCCTTGCATCATCTAACGGATCTCATGTTTTCATGAGATATCTTTTCATCCTCATTGGTGTAGAGGCACCTAGATATTTGAACAACATGAAAAATTTCAGTATAAGGCCATGTCTTCATCATGAGGACATTTCAACTTGTGGGAGACCATATAATGATTAAAATTAGCATTGAATTGGTTAAAATTAGCAATTAGTATTAAATTGGCACTCATGTACCTGTCAAAATAGTGTAAAGCATTTTATTAAATACCATACCATATGAAATGGATGTAATTAAATTGGGTAGGTAAATCGAGTAGAGTGGGAAGTTTTATAACTACCCCAAGAAGCTCTTATTTTAAAAAGAGGCAATTGTAACTAAAACTGATAGAGGGGATAGAGGAAAATTATAGAATAACCATCTTCTTGTTGTGCAAGGGAAAATAGAAAATTTTGGTTCTCTGGCCTTTAGCCAGAGATCCATTCATGAATTTAATCATGAATATAATCATTCAATGTATGGTGTTTTAGATTATTTTCAGTCAGTGTGTTCAGTATTCATTTTTGTAATTATCTTTCTATCTATCCATGTGTTTGGTGTTTTGATATTAATCTTGAGGGGGATTCTTTCCTTCTAACAATATCAATTTGGGATGATGGAGGCTATGAAATTATTTAAAATCCATGACTATTCCAAGAACTGTCATACTATTAGTATACGGGTTTTGGAATCCTGAAATGGTTATTAGAAAGTTGACATGTTTAATCATGCCCACGTGGAAACTGGGAGCCATGTAAGAGATCAAGTTCAAGAAAACCCAATTTTTGTTACCTATGAATGTATTTTGTTTGGAAGGTGGTAGCATGCTTATTTCTTTGGAAGTCTTTGGTACTAGCATGAAGGGAGTTGTGATAGTAGTGGATGAGTGTGAGACTCAGCTTGGCAAAGAGACCTAATTAATATGAAGGTAAGGGTGGTGACACCATTAATAAGTTGTATGATCTTGTTGTGGCAAGGAATAATATTGGGTATGGCTTCATTGTTGAATTTGATACTAATGTAAGTCAAAAGATACAAGAGTGCATCCAAGTTTGGAGGCTTAGGTTGTTAAGTATGGAAAGAAAAATGGAATGTGGAGGAAGTCAAATGAATGTGGAGGCCTTATAAGGAGAAGGGAGAAAGGTGGTAGCCATGAAAATTATAATTGTATTTTGCATCCATGAATAGTATTGTTGTGATCTTCTCCACATCAAAGTGGTATCAGGGCTTGCAAAATATCTAGGTGAAATAGTGATTTGAGTGTTTGGTTGTATGGTGTAAGTCCACAAGCTACAAGATGATAGATAGGTGTTTGTCATGGGGGAACATAAACTTTGTTCCACGAGCCTGAGCGAGAGGTCCAAGATTACCAAAAAACCTAGAGAGAGAGGCAACACAGGGTATCCTAGGTGAGGAAAAGTTAGTATGAGTTGTGGTAGCATTGTACAGTGGACTCCAAGAAACATCTTGATATCAACCCATATGCACTCCATTTGAAAGG
Organism: Cupressus sempervirens; assembly: GCA_028749045.1. Lineage (NCBI taxonomy): Eukaryota > Viridiplantae > Streptophyta > Pinopsida > Cupressales > Cupressaceae > Cupressus > Cupressus sempervirens. The sequence continues at coordinate 524,691,164 of CM053784.1, read as the reverse complement.
GTGTTAATTTCAACATCAGAGCACATAGTAGAAGCGTGTGCATGAGCTTTGTTCTAGATTAGTTCTAGATTGGTCCTAGCCATTTTCATGGGACATGGAAATATTTCAACTCCAATAGTATGGTGTAGAGGCACCTTGACATTTGAACAACATGCAAAATTTCAATCTAAGGCCATGTCTTCATGATGAGGATATTTCAACTTGTGGGAGACCATATAATAATTAAAATTAGCATTAAATTGGTTAAAATTATCAATTACCATTAAATAGGCATTCATGTACCAGTGAAAATAGTGTCAAGTATATTATTACATACCATACCATATGAAATGGATGTAAATTGGGTAGGTAAATCAAGTAGAGTGGGTTGTTTTATAACTACCCCAAGAAGCTCTTGTTTTAAAAAGAGGCAATTGTAACCAAAACTGATAGAAGGGATAGAGGAAAATTATGGAATAACCTTCTTCTTGGTGTGCAAGGGAAAATATGCATGAATGTAATCATGAATGTAAGATCATTCAAAGTTTGGTGTTTTGGCTTATTTTTAGTCAGTGTGTTTAATATTCATTTTCATAATTATATTTCTATTTGTCCATGTGTTCAATGTTTTGATATTAATCTTGAAGGGGATTCTTTCCTTATGACAATCCCGATTTAGGATGATGGAGGCCATGTAATTATTTAAAATCTATGACTATTCCAAGAATCACCATACTGTTAGTATACAAGTTTTGGAATCTTGAAATGGTAATTAGATAGTTGACATGTTTAATTATGCTCATGTGGAAGCCGAGAGCCATGTAAGATATTGAGTTGGAGAAAACCCAATTTTTGTTAGTTAAAAATGCATTGTGTTTGGAAGTTAGTAGCATGCTTATTTCTTTGGAAGTCTTTGGTCTCAGCATGAAGGGAGTCATGATAGTAGTGGATGAGTGTGATAGTCACTTTGGAAAAGAGACCTGATTACTATAAAGGCAAGGGTGGCAACACCATTAAGAAGTTGTTCAAGCCCACTATCAAAAGGAATAGTATTAGGTATGGCTTCATTGTTGAAGTCTATACTAGTGCAAGTAGAAAGATATAGAGGTGTAGTCGAGTGTAGAGGCTCGAGTTTTAAGTATGGAAAGAAAAACTAAATTTGGAGGAAGCCAAATGAATGTGGAGGCTTGATAAGGAAAAGGGAGGAAGGTGGTGGCCATGAATAGTATCATTGTGTTCTATAGCCATGAATATTATTGTTGTGATCTTCTTTGCATCACTCATGAGAACACAATATGCTACTACGTGTCTTTGGGTGGTTGTATCTTTCTATCTGTGTGGCTGATTGACTCAATGCATCATCTAACATAATGTTGACATGCATCTTCATTCTATCATTTCTCCATGTTTTAGTGTTTCTTCAATGCTCTAGAACTTGGAATTGTATGACATAACAAAGGGTCCCACTTCTTGCGTTATTTTTTTCCTTTTTGTTGGATCACCTTGATTTGACAACTCTCATTTTTTTACATCCTTACCTTAGCCTCTTGCAAAGAAAGGAAAACCATTAGATTTGAGCACATCTTAGAGATTTCCCATGACATCACAATCATCTATTTTGAATGAGGATCTTGATCGACAATGGTGGCTTAATCTCTTCTTGGGGTCAATTTGGGTCATCCATTTCAAAGGGAAGATCTATGTTGATTACCATCATTCATTTTTTGGGAAATCATATTCTCCCCATGATCAATCCTACATTTTGTAGTATTTTGCAATTGGATAACACATTGTGTTATTGCTCCTCACATTTTTTTCAGTGCCACAAATTAGCTTCTTGTGACCATTGCATGCTATCAAGGTTTGTTCTTCAATATTGAGCAACTTCTTGGGCCTTGTTTGCATGATGCCAATACCATCCACACCTCTTTAATGCATGAAATGATCAAATATTTTGGGATTTGACCTCTTATAGGTGGTTGCATCATTCTTTTCTCTTACTATCACTTCCAATATCAGGGCACTCCATGATTAGATTTCTTTTGATTTTTAGTTATTGCTCATTTTTAGTTATTGCTCTCTCTGCAAGTTAATTAGGTGGTTAGGCCTATAATTTTTAGTGAAACGTCTAGGTTATGCCTGTACCTTTAAAATGTAGTAGTAAATATGTTTTAAGGGTTGGTCTCTTTCTTTGATTCTTTGATAGTAGCATTCTATGCTCTACATTTTAATTTCCCTTGTCTTGCATAAATATAATCTCTTGGTTTACCTTCTTCCACCATTAATATTGTACATTCCTTCTTTCCTTTTGTTAGTGTTGCTTCTTATTTCTTCAAGTTATATGATGTATCTACTTTTCTTTTTAATGATATCTTGGGAAGATTCTTCCTTGTAGCATTTTATATAATTCCTAATTTGCATGTGAGTTGTGAGGGGTAATTAGGGTTGGAGAGTTGTGTATATTGATATATAGTGTAGTCTTGGGTAGAGATAAGATCAAACATACTATTTGGTGCATCACCTACTTTCCTTCTAGCTATAGGTCAGGCATTTCTTCTCTCCTTTTCCTTGAACAAAGTATTTTAGTGCACCCTGATAATAAGGAAGTTGACATTCTCTAGAGACTCATCTCATAGTTCAACTCCCATAGTTTGGAGATTGTTTCCATGTTTCATAAGGTTGTATTTAAGTTAAAATTCATGTAATGGTATAAGATTTTGTGACAACAATAAGGATATGTTATCAACTATCATTGACTTCAGCTTATTCTTAGGTTTTTTATTCTCTACTACAACTTGTGAACTTCATGGATCTTTTTCTTTGAAAAATAGTTCATTGAATTCTTCTACATATTCTCTAACTTTTTATTTCTTACTATTGTTCTCACATCTTCTAACATTGTTGTTTATTTTCCTTCTAGGAGTTCTCATGTTGTTTGGAATTCTCATATTGTTCATCCTATAATATCTTGTTGTATGTCTTGTGTTGTTAAAAATCTTACAAACTATAATATTGTTTCTGTATCTAGGTCCTAGCTGACTTATATGTGCTCTACAATCTCTAGCAATATGTCCAAAGTTGTTGCACTTATAACACAATATTCCATCTCTTATCACATGTAATCTACTAGTTGAATTGTTAGTACCTCTAAACATTCTTTATGATTACTATTATCAAATTTAGGCTTTCGACAATTAATTTCTTTATGACTAAAACCATGAAAATTATAACAATAACGAGACATATTTTTTAAATTGCTTAGTTGCACAATCCCTTTTCATGTGACCAAACTTATTGCATGTATAGCATCTACCTTTGAATTCATTTTTCACTTCTTTAGGTGATTCATCTTTCTTAGATTGCTAAGGTACATCTTCATATTGATTAGACTCAACCTTGTTTTGATTTCTTCTTTATGCTCAAGTTTTCGGATCACAAGATATGGTTCTTTACTTACTTCAGACTTCTTGGATGACTTTTCTCCAACATATCCAACACCAATCTTATCATAAAAGGGTCTCTATATAAAGATGTTCTCATCAAGTTTTTTAGTACTCCAATTTAATTTCTCAAGGATTTTCTTAGACTGAGTTAGTTCTTGCTTCATGATAGTAATATACTATTGGCAATATGGCTAGGAAGATGAGTGAGTTTTGTCATTTATGGAAACATATATATATTTTCGTATTTCAGTATAAAATAAGAGACATAGAATTGTTTAAGTATTGAACAATTTACAATAGCACAGAGATATATTTGACATGTATGGATGCCAAAGTACAAGTTAACACATACACAATTGAGGACTATTAGTTGATAGTGTAATGATGTTGTATGTCAATGCATAGATCTATAGGGACAATATGACAGTAGTTACTGAGGAATTACCAATTTAGGTAATTGAAAGAGCACAATAGAGCATGATAGTAAAATGAATTGTATGGCTTAAGGAATTATTTTGGTAAGAGAATAATTACTTAACTATGATGGGCCAACATCCTAGATGTTAACCCCAAGATATTTTAATAATTAGCCAAGCTTGTGGAAGCCTCAAGGCCGATTGATCAAGTGTTTTGATAATTTGCAAGGTAGAAGTAAAGATCGTATCTTGTGTAGCTAAGGAGAAGTGAATATCTGATGCAAACTATTGTGAAGGAAATATATGTGATATGTGAGCTTTGTATGATGTGGGATTTGGTGTATGATTATAGGATTCACAAAGTGCAATAGTGAGATGGTATTGAATGTATATCTATACTTGTGAAGAAACTAATTTGTATATTTCATGTTAGGATAGTGAGCTCTTCTTGCATACATTATAGTTGTTCTACCAACTCCTAATAGGGTTGAGGCTTTTAATAGGGCCTAGTCCTCTAACAAGGAATCAAGAAACAATATGTATTTGATAGGCTCCTAACATGGTCAATATCCTTAACCAGATTCTTTTGTTTATTGATCATTCTATGGGTACCATCCCCATTGGGGGTTTCCCTTGGTGAGGGTTTTCCTAATTAACAAATAATGGTGTTATGAGTTCTCTCTTTGTATGGTTTTATTTATTATTCAACATTATTGGTTTACTTTCATATGCATGTTGCAAAGTAATTAATAATATCTAGTTGTGGGTTAAAGTTTGTAGATTATTGATTCACCACCCACGCCCACCCCCACCTAGTATTGTCTATTTCTAACAATTGGTATCAAAGAATAATTAATAAGAAGAGGATTAATAGCTTGAGTAAGATCCCTATGGATATGGAATAGTTAAAGAGAAATCTTGAAGAATCTCTAGAGAAAATTGATCTTCTTACTCAAGAAAGACGCAAAATTTTACATTGGAAAACTAAAAGATAAGATTGATGATATGAAATCTAGGAAGGCATGAGAAGAGAAGATTAGTAACAATGATGAAGTAGGAACTCTCAAAAAAGACAATGAGATCTTGAAACATGATTTGAAAATTATTGAACTTAACTTAAGTCTGAAGAAAAATTATAGTAAGATTAAACTAGATTTGAAATATGAAAAATGTAGACCTAAGATCCTAGTTGTCTCAAGTAACATTTGTATTAGATTCTAATAAGATAAAGCATGTAGAATTAGAAAAGTAAAATATTATTGTGAAAGGAGAATTGGCATAAATTAAATAGTAGTTAGAGAAGTTGTATTCTAGTAGAGAGAAAATAGATGAATGACTATTTTACCAGAGATATTCTTATGATAAGATAGGCCTTGGATATCTTATTGGAGAAAAATCATCGAAGAAAAATGAAGTTAGGAAAGAACCAAATCCAATTGTTGAGACCCCTAAGCCTAAATAAATTGATCAAAGTAGGATAGAATCAAGAATATCTATAGAAGTATCTAAAGAAATTGAGCAAGTTGATTTGTCTAGAAACCATGACAAAACTAAGGAAACAAAGAAAATTAATCCATATGAAAAACATGATGAACCAAAGCAAACATAACTATCACCTAAGGAAGTTGCACATGAATTTAGAGGTAGATGTTTTATATGAAATGAAGTTGGTCATACATAGAGAGATTGTACAAGCAAGTCCTATAAACCCATCACTAATTTATATTGTTATAATTGTCATGGTCATGGTCATAAAGTAGTACATTGTAAGAAGCCTAAGTTTGGTAGTAGTAATAGAAATAGTAGAATGTTATGAATACTAATTGTAAAGGTAATGAAAGAGGGAGAACACAAAGAAAATCCAATGATAATGGTAGAAATAATAGTAAAAAAGAAGTAATTAAAGAGAATGTGATGAATTCAAAGAAGCATTTGTGAAAGTGAATAATCTAGAAAGTTCTCATACAAATTTAGAAGAGTAGTATTATGATGCACCTGATGGAAGATTGAAGTTGCCAATTGTTTGTGACTCATCCTATTTGAATTAAGGATTTATAGTAGAAGTAGAGTATCAATTAATCAGAACTAATGGTAGAAAGAAAATCAAAAGTTTTGTAGTCAGCACAAACTAGAGGACATAGTAAGGAAGTTATGGTTAAGTGGGCATGCATTTTTATGAACATAGTAAGTTGTATTGAAGTAAGATGTCTCACTAGTATCAGGAACAACTTTTGAAGATGAAGTAGATACGCATTTAATGTAAAATTAAAATTGAAATGATTCAAGGATAGTGAACAATATTTTCAGTACCATTTATTTACGTAAATAATTTGGAGCATTTTTGAGTGATTTAACAGTGAATTAAGAAAAAATTCAAGAAAAATGTGGTAATCAAGGCATTTTACAAAGATTTCAATTTGAATTTTCAGCATTTTAGTTAGCATAATGGAAAGCTAGTCTATATGTGATGTTAATGAGAGACCAAGGTACAAATTTAAGAAAAACCCATTTGTTTCTCTTATTGATGATCCTTTGGGAGTGTTTTCACAAATCCCACCTAATATACTTCACGTAGAAGATTTTAGAAGTTACATTCACTATAAATTTGAGAGTAATGGAGATGAAGAGATTCAAAAGGATTTGGGTATAATGTGAAATAGAAAATTAACCTTGAAATCTAAGTTTGCATACTTGAATGAGTTGAACCTAATCAAGTATATAGTTTGCATGGAATTTGATAATCATGAATGGAGTCGGATTATCTTGAGCAGAGTACATGAAGAAATGTTTTGGGTAGGAGATATACCTATTTAAATTAATAATGAGATAATTCATAAGGTTGTTAGACTAATAAATGAAGGTTGTAGTCTGGTAAATGATAAAACATCATGAAGATTGTTGAAACCAATTTGAAGACTAAATTTGATGGTAGAAATATGAGAGTTGTCCTAATTGAGGATATTGGGTTTAGAGTTTTGAGCAAGATTATTGGATACAAGCTCAATCATAGTTCAAGGATAAAATTATGTGCCAAAAAGATTTCTACATGAAGCATATGTGATATTTATTGAAAAGAAAAGGGTGAACATGTGTGAAATTAATAGAGTGCAATTGTTGAATAACATTGTAAAGCTGAAGAAATTTAAGAATATATTTTTTAGATTTGAGTCTTTATTGGACCATTTTTTTTCATGCAACTAAGCAATTCTCTGAAATGAAAAGTTGGGATAGTAATGAGTGCACCATGAAGATGATCACTCGGTGTTATAGGACTAGACTTGAAGATGTTAGAGACAAAGACACAGATAGAATGATGAAGAATTTTTAGTTGGAAATGAAATAGAGATACAAATCCCTCCTACTATGATAGAAAAGTACAAGGATGAAATGTCTTTTATGGTAGAAACTAATATATTCTATATGGAGGTAGTGGAACCAAGAGTTAAGTTAATAGAACCTATAAGTTATGAAATAAGTGAACTGATTGAAGGTTATGCAAATATTACACTTCAATTAGAAAGAGACAATGAATGTTCTAGATGGGAAACATATGAAGAAAAGATGAAGGAAGTCCACTCTAAGCTTAACAACAAGGAAATAAAGAGGAATGTTGAGAAGAGGATAGAATCTATTCTCAAGGAATCAAGAATGACTAGATAGGAATTTAATGAGATCAAGGGTATAGCCTTGGAAATGGAGGACAACAGAATAATAGAGGTATTGGCAGCTACTCCAATTTCCATTGTAGCACCTTCCAAGGGAGTGATAGTTGCAAGATCTACTACACAAATACCTACTACGCCCTATGCCATAGTTGCACAAGTGAAACTTGATAGAGAAAAATATGGACAGAAGAAGAAACCTAATTAAGATGTGGTATTCATTGCAACTGTGTAGAGGAAATTTGAAAGGTTGATGAAGGTAAAGAAAGAACCTACAACATCCCCTAGAAAGAGGACCAAGCAAACCAACACCGATCTGGGAAAGAGAAGGAAAATATTGTAGATTAGTGAATTTGATGAGTCTAAGGAAGAGACTAGAGAAATGGTCATGGAACAAGTAGTTGGTGAAGGTAGAACATGATCTAGTAAGAAATTCTAGAAACCTAAGGTTAAAAATATGAATATGTAGATCATTGAGAATGATAGTTTTGTTCAATTAAATAAATATTATAGTTTAAATAGTAACATGGATAGAAAGTAGTTAGAGAATCCTATAGTAAGGAATATGATTCTAAGGAATAAGAGATTTGATAGTATTGAGAATAAGATCCATGGGGACTTATTTAATAGGCCAATGAACAGAAAGATAAGAGTTGTAGAAGATATGAATTTAAGAACAAATTTGATTAAGAAATTATGTGAAGTGAGCATAGATGATGATGTTTGAAAGTATTTTGAAAGGCATTGAGCCTTTGTTGAGAAATAAAAGAAGAGAAATTCTTCTTATGGGAGAAATTTATGAAGAGGTAAATAAGGAAATTGAAGGAGACATAGCCAGCTTTATGAATTCTATGCCAAAAGCCACTAAGGAGAGTGTGTAGCCAGAAAGAGCAAGCCCAGTGTATATTGAGGCTAGTATACCTACTGATGTTGAAGAAGAGGTTGAGGAAACTAATAAAACTAACTCAACTCCATATATAGTTATTGGGACTGAATCATACAAATGGATAGTACTCATATAACTTTAGACGATAAAGAAAATCCTTTTGTAGAGTATGGGATTAACATTGTTGGAAATATTACTACTTATTCTAGCTTATATTCAGAGGAGGATGAGGAAGAGGAGAAGAGAAATTCTGGAAAAAAAAAAAAAAATCAAGAAAAGGAAAAAAAGGGGAAAACAAGAAAAATAAATTAAGAGGATTAAAAATGTGAAGAGAAAGGAGGAAAAAAGAATGAAAGAAGAAAATAAGTAGAAAGAGAGGAAAGAAGAAAATAAAAATTTATTGAACTTCAAGTAGTTACACTTATTGCTATAGCTACCCCAACGGCAACATTTTGTGTAGTATCTAATGAGGATGATGATCAAAAGGGGTCGATGACTTCTTTGAGTAAGTTGTTAGAGAAGAACAAGTATATTAAGACTTTAGAGAGAACTTTGGCAAAAGTTCTAGATAGAATGTAAATGACACTATAGAACACTATTGTAGAACCTAACATTTAGAAGAAGGATAAGGAAATGATAAGATCTTTTGATGCAGAGTTCACCACTTTTTCTAATATTGCTTCAGTGCAAGCTCAAACTAAGCATGATGGATCACTATTTGACATAGTATGCACAAATGTTAGAAATGACTTGCAGACTCTAAATGTTTTCATTAAGATGCTAAGGAAGAGCATATATGAAGGAAATAAATTTTATGGACAATGTGAAATGGCATACAATTACTTATCATGGTTTTATACTCTAATAAAAGGAAGAATGAGTGAGCTTCAAATACTCACTATCAAATCATAGCAGCCTGATGCAAGCATTGAAGATATTGAAGCTAAGATGGAGACAGTTCACAATGATATTAGAGGAATTGAATTTGAAAAGGAGAAGGTAATCTAGAGATTCTTTATCCTTAGAGTATATTCATCCCCTAAAGTTAACATTTTGTAGAGGCAATTCGAGAAGTGTCTTGCAGCAAAGGCATCCTATGATAAATTTGTCTACATAGATTTGAGCACAATAGAAGTTGCATCATATGCATTGTGCAAACTTATTAGTATATCTGATATAGTAAAAGAGATGTGAAAGAAGGATCTTGAGAAGTTGAAACTTGGTTTTATAGATTGCATATCAAGAATGTCAAGTTGAATAGAGAAAGGTGACCCAAATTTTGTTTTGTAAATATTTCAACACCTTTTTCATTGATGTCAAAGGGGGAGAAGAATGTAAAGGAAAATTATATAAGAATGTATATACATGTAAGGGGGATCTTAGATATGTACATAGGAAATCACTATAAAAGGACAGGTGAGGAAAGTAATGATCCATCAAGATATGAATAAAAAAATTCAAGTTTTGAAGGCCAGTTTTGAGTAGTATATTTTTATATTTATTGTTGTTCTTGAATGACATAATTTTGGGACATAGCCAATTTTCCCAAATCTTGGCATCAATTCCAAAGAGGGATATTTTTTAGAAATATGGCTAGGAATATGAGTGAGTGTTTTAATTTACAACAATATATGTATTCTAGTATTTCAATATGAAATAAGAGATAGAAAATTGTCTAAGTATTGGATAGTTTACAACAGCACAAAGATAGATTTAGTATCTATGAATGATAGAGTACAAGTTAGCACATTCGTAGTTGAAGACTAATATTTGACCATGTCATGATGATGTATGTCAATGCATAGATCAATACAAATAGTATGGCAATAGTTACATAGGAATTACCAATTCAGGTGATTGATAATGAAGAATAGAGCACAATGGTAAAATGAATTGTATAGCTTAAGGAATTATTTTGGTGACAAAATAATTACTTAACTATGATGGGCCGACATCCTAGCTATTATCCCTAAGATATTTTAATAATTAGCCAAGCATGTAGAAGCTTCAAGGCCAACTAATCAAAAGTTTTGATAATTTGCAAGGTATAAATAAATATCATATCTTGTGCAACTAACAAGAAGTGAACTATTTTGAAAGAAGCATATGTGATATGCAAGTTTTTTATCATGTGAGATATGGTGTATGATTAGAGGACTTGCAAAGTGTAGTAGTGAGACAATATTGTGTGTGTGTGTGTATAATTGTGAAGAAAATTATTTGTATATTGCATGTTAAGGCGGTGGGCTCTTCTTGTATATATTGTAATTGTTCTACCAACTCCTAATTGGGTTGAAGCAACTTCTAACAAGGTTGAGGCTTTTAACAGGACCTAGTCCTCTAACAAGGAATCAAGACACTATATGTATTTGATAGACTCCTAATAGGGTCAATATCCTTAACTAGATTCTATTTTTAGTGGATCATTCTTCGGGTACCATCCCCACCATGGTTTCCCTTGGACAAAATTTCCCTAGTTAACAAATAATGATGTTATGAGTTCTCTCTATGCATGGTTTTATTTACTATTCAACATTATGGGATTACTTTCATATGCATGTTGTAAAGTAATCAATATTATCCAATTGTGGGAAAAAGTTTGTAGAATATTGATTCACTCACCCCCTCTCAGTATTATCTATTTCTAAAATATACTTCTCAATTTTTGCATATTGTAACTTTGCATTCTCAAGACCAGATGTCACTTTTGTAAGTTAGATCTCATATCTACATTCTTAGATTTAAAATCTAACTCAGTCTTACTATCATCATCCTTCAATCCCACTTATAAATTTTTAATCTTCATTTCATGCTTTAGGATCTCATTTTCTTTCTTTACTCATGAAACTTCATCACTATCCTTGATATGGTGTTTAGGTTATTTCCTTAAGATTATCTATCTTATATTTCAACTTTTCAATGTAGTCTTTCACATTTTCATAATTATTTTTTAGAGAATATCTTTCTTAAGTAAGAATATCAATCTACTCAAGAGCTTCTTCTAAGTTCTTCTACAACTAATTGATATCTATAGAGGTCTTACTCAAGTTGTTAGGCCCTCTCTAAGAAACTATACTCTGATACCAATTGTTTGAAATAGAAAATAGTGAGAGGGCATAGTGGATTGATATTTCATAAACTTTTTCCCAAATATGGATTTCATTAAAAAACTTTTAATTTGCATATGAAAGTAAACTAATTATGTTGAATAGTAAACATAACCATAAAATTAATACAATGCATAAAACCATATTTTATTAACTAGGGAAACTATGGCCAAGGGAAAATCTAGGTGGGGATGGTACCCATAAAATGTTCCACTAATAAAAAGTATCTTGTGAAATATTTTGACCTTTTTTGGATTGTATTACATCTGTATAGTGTCTCAATCCTTCTTAGAGGACTAAGCCATGTTAGAAGCCTCAGCCCTAATAGGAGCTTTTACTATTATTACAAAAGTTATGCAAGATGTGTATGCACACTAAAATGGTCGCCTAGACTATGGGCCCCCATTATTTAATTTATCAAATTTCCTAAATCAATGGTTTGCAATATTTTATTAAATCAATTCAAATCAATTTCTTTGACCAAATTGTAATTAGTTTAATTGCTTCAATATTTCTTAAAGGTTTGATCATTATATTGTAAGTCTTATTTAATTAAAAGGCAACCTCTCTTTTAATTAAATAATTAATCCATATTTAATTAAGTAAGAGAAAACCCCTCTTTTAATTTAATTAAAAGAACTTGATCCCTTTTAATTAAACAAAATACTCTCTGAATTAAAAGATCCCTCTTTTAAGGCAAGAGCCTACAATGCATCGGTAAATTGCGAGCCTCTTATCAAAGAGGTCTTGGGTTTGAATTTACTCACGATTAACACATAATAATAATGAATCTTAATAATAATAATGAATAACCTAGGATTCGGCCTTTTACCTATCAAAATAAAGATCCCTCTCTAATTAAATAAATGAAATCCCACTTGAAAAAAAAGAAATAAATTAAATGAATCTTTTTTTTTATTTTCTCTACACTTAAATGCACATATTTCTAAGTGATATTCTATTTAATTATCCTCCTCTTTTCTCATTGGTGGAATTCTATCTCACAAGGATCATTCTTTCTCCACTATTGATTAAATCTTATTGCCTCTTAATCTTAATCATCCATTCTTCTTTATAAGGGAGAGCCCTCTCCTCATTTTTGAGATCCACGATTATGTTATTGTTATGTTACAGGTTTGGAGAGTTATTTTTGGATTAGTTTGAGCATTAAAGCTTTTTGTGAATTTCTATCTTCTTGTCTTCTTCTCTCATGCATCCATGGCTTCCATCATCATGATCCATCATTTCATTTTCATATTAGCTTAGATCCATATTTGTTTTCATAGATTAATATCGCATTGTTATTTCCTTTCATAGATTAGATTTCCTTTCTTGCATTGCTTTGCATTGTCATCATTTAAATTAGTTTACATCTTCATTTACATTCATATTTTTATCTTTGAATCTCTAATTTTATGGTGTACTTGCATGGCACAAACTAGATTCAAACTAAGGGCCTCCATTACAAACCCTTGCACTCCATGAATAGAGATCTATGAGTCACTATTTGAGATCTCATTCTTGAGAAATCTTAAATATAATGACTCATAGAAGTGTGCCCACAATTTAGACATACATTTTTGGTACCCACAGTGGGACTATCCACCTTTACTTGTTGCTTTTAGATATTTTTAGAGCTAACCCATTTATGTGGATTTGTTTGGAGACAAAAATCCCTAGATCTTGAAGATTTGATCATATTGCCCAAATGGCTTGGTGTTTTTCTTTGAATTTTTTTTTTTACATAGTGGTGACATATTAGAGAAGCTTGAGTGAAATTTTCATAGTTTTTTGAGCTATTTTTGGTTTTTTATAATTTTTTCTTGATTTTTAATAACAAAATGTTTTAGGGCACAAATTAGCAATTTTTTCAAAAAAGTCTATATTTTTGAAAAGGTCTCTAAATTCTAAATAGGGGTAGTTCTTTGTGTTTTGATTTTAGAAATCATATTAAAGCTCAATAATTCAATTCGCAGAAACTAGTCTATTTTCAAAAAATGGCTCTGTAGGGTACAAATGAGAAGATCTTTTCAAAATTCTGACATTTTTGGAAAACTCTCTATTTTTTGATAGGGGTCTTTTTTTTTTGCATTTAGGGTTTTGGATTTGAATCCATATCATATAGGTCCAATCTTGTTGACTAGGTTAAAAATCAATATTAAAAAAAGGGATTTTAATGTATAACTTGCATTTAATTTTCACATGGATTAATGCATGATGTGAGCTTTGATTTGGGTTATTTTTTGGTTATTATCATTCTTAAATATTATATTTTTAGATCTAACTCTAGTTTTGCATGAGTTGGATATATATTGCATATCTTGTGTTTGCTTGTTTTGATTGTTGCTTTGTTTGTTGCGAGCAAGCATTCAAGCGTAAATGAAAGGTACAATAGAGAAAAGATGCATTGCAAGGATTTCCAGGTATTTTATTTTTGGATCTATATAAAATTTGAATTTGGCAATAAAATAAACCCTCCCATGTGTTTGGCTTGAGTGCTTTTACATGCTTTCATAGATTCACACTTCATTTGGTGCTCTAAAATTTGATCTAGATTTACTTTCACACATATATGTTTCACATAGTAATTAGGCCCCATAAACACTATTTGTGGAGTTTTTTAGGAATGTGCTTCATTCACTTGCCTTACATGTGAAGCTCTTCTCAATGATATATCCCCTTGTAGGTAGGGAAGGATATTTGTTATTATCTCTCTATTCTACTTGGGTTTGTCCCCAACATTTATTAGTACTTTCTCTTTTGAGATTGGTGTTTTTTTTTGTTGGCTTTTCCAAAAACTTGGTGAGATGATTTCAAATTAGTGTGTCGAAGAATCTTTTTTTCTCTATTAGGGTAAGGTGAAGAGGCTAGAGGAGTATGCTCTATTCCTTTTTGGACACATTAGAAACTTGGAACCCTTGAATCCAAATCAATTTCCCATGTGGTATAACTTTGCGAGTCTTCTCTAATTAGAGAGGGTTAACCATAGTGGACATTCTCTTTATTGGGTCAACCACGTGCATGGAAACTCAAGCAGTAATAGCCATTTTTTGACATGATAGTAGCAACAGCTATATAAATTTTCTTGTGGGGGAAATCCTCATGGGTGTAGTCTTTTGTTGGGTTTTCAGATCTCCTCAATATCTCCAATTGATTAAATTCTTAGAATATCTCAAAACCCTACTGTGCTAGGATTGGATTTCATCCACCCTAGATTGTAAAAGCTACAGAGTTGAACATTACTAAGAACCATAGTGCTACAACATTTTCTTTTCTAGGACTATGTGTGTGATTGAAAAATATTTTGAGAACATACACAATGGTGGTTCTAGGGATTAGATTGATACTACGACACTATTCTTGTTTATGTGCAAGGTTGCTTTGCCCCTTGCTCATTTTTTGAAGATGTTTACTTGAAATTCTTGATTTTTTTTGGTGTGCCTGGTTTATGATTCAAATTTATCACACCTAGTTGGATATTTAAAATAAATAAAATTTGAGTTCTTGAATCAAGATTTTATGATCAAACTGCTTTGCTATCTTGTTATTTACATTCTCCCTAGGTTGGTCTAGTTTAGATTAGGCTACTTACCCCATTGTTAAAACTTGTTTGTACCTTGGATTATTGTGTTTTCACCCCTCAAATTAGTGATCTTTGATTTCACAAGTGATCTTGTTTGGAGTTGGTGAGTTAGAGACTATCCTTGTTGAGACAGATATACATTTGGATACTTTGATATTATTCTCAAAGAGTCTTAGTAATTTCTTGTCCATCCACTTTCATAAAAAATCAATTTTAATTATTTATAATTTGGGTAAATCAACCTCCTAGTCCATATGTGCTAAGGTATTCACCCAAAGTTGTGGGCACCTCTATGGCAGTGTTGGTTTATGCCTATTGCAAAATTCTATTTTATCACATCTCTTTTGGACAAGTGAGTGCTTTTACTATTCTAGTTTGGTACCAACATTTCTTAGGGTTATCCTATCACCTAGTACCTTTTCTTTCATGTTGATTACAATAAGATATCACATAGATCAAGGAAAAAGACCTCAAGTCATCTTTAAACAATTACCTTTAGTTTAAACTCATCAAAGATGTAAGGGAAAAGAACCTGTGTTTGTTCAATTACCTAAGAATATTCCAAAAGCTTTGTTTGACCCTAGTAGTGACCTTATTGAGTTGAGTACACCCTTAGCATCACCTCACTTAGATATGGATATGGATTTTACAATGGCTCTACAAAAGAAGAATTGAAGTGGTGAATACTATGTTGACCTTTTGAGTGGTGGTCCTGCTCGTGAAAATAGACCAACCTCACCCCATATTGAGGATAGATATTTAGATGCACACCAAAGTGATAATAAAAGTAAGAATTATACCTATCAATAAGAGAAATCCCAATATGATGATCAAATTAGTGAGCCTTCTAGTGTTCATGTGAATGCAACATTTACTATTAGCCAATTTAGATAGTCAAGACTGTGTACATTGCTCATGAACCCTTTAGGTTATGGAAGTGGCAAACTCAAAGTGCTTGAGCATGAGAGAAAAGCCCTTCTAGAAGAACAAGCTAAGAAGGAAGAACAATTTAAATGCCTAGAGGAAGAAAGGCAAGTTATGATTGAGATAGAAAGAAAAGCCCATTCAAAAGCACAAGACCTTTTTGTGGCTTCACAACTTGACACTAAATTCAACAATGTGCACATTTGTGGTCGAAACAACTTTCCTCCATCCATCCCTCCTAAGACTCCATGAAGTGGAAGACACTCAAGAACACCTTTACAATCTCATATCCCTAGAGGAAAGAGAGCTTCAAGACATGATTATTATAGGAGACCAATACCTCCTAGAGTTTCAAGACAACATTCACAACAAGCTCATCATGGTTCACAATATGGAGGTGGTAGCTCAAACTTTGAATGTAATTCTTATGATTTGAGGCTATGCAACTAGACCCACATTTTCACCAACATATGGAAGCATATATGGACCAAAAAAGAGATACATGCTTTGAAATTTTAATCAACAAGGGTTTGAAGGTCCCTTACAACTCTGATGTAGACAAAATGATTCAAAAGCATGATCCCTCTATGAAAGAAGAAATTGACCAATTAAAGCAAATATTAGCACCTAAGAGTTCTTTTTCACTTGATTCAATTTGTCCTAATCATTTTGATAAGAGTTTTGACATGGAAGATTTTCCTAGAAAAATTGAGATCCCCTAATATGACAAATAGGATGGAAATGAGGATCTGAATGATCATGTGTGTTAGTTCTATACTATGAGTTTTGAGTTTCATCATGAGGAATCGTACCTTATGAGATTATTTCCAAGGAGTCTTAAGGGTCAAGCAATGGAATGGTTTACCAATATAACTCCTCCTGTTAAGATGTTCCCTAAGTTAATTCAAATATTTGTTCAACACTTTGCATATAATCATTCACAATCTATCTTGCTATTGGACTTATTTCACATAAAGAAAAATCAAGGAGAATCCTTTGTTACTTTCTTGCAAAGATGGAGACGATAGTGCTCTCACTATTCTAGGACTATTCATGAGAAAGAAAAGATTGAAATCCTCATTAGTAACATGGTTCTTGAGATGAAGTACAAAGTTAAGACGATGGTTTTTGAGTCCTTTGATACCATGGTTGAAGCTACATTTGGAATTGAGGATGTTTTGAGAGAGCAAGGTATTTTGACAAAAAATGGAAACAACAAAAATAGTGATCATAATAACAACAATAACATGGATAAAGGAAAGAACACATTGAAATAATAACAAACAAGTGGTTAATGATAGAGTTGTGGATTCCTCTAAGCCTAAAGACCAAGTTGTTCTCCATTTGGATAGTGCCAACCAACAAAGTAACAATCCAAGATATCAAGAAAGACCTAAAGGAGATAAATGTAACTTTACACAATTGGGTGCTCATCATATGAAGAGATATTCACAAAGCTCCTTGCTCATAATCTTGTGTGCCCTTATGATACCACAAAGTTTCACATACATGAAGTTAAGCCATGGTGGTTGGATGAGGAGGCCTGTTGCAAGCTTCACAATGGAATTGGACATAATGTTGAAAACTATGGGAGATTTAAGCATATGGTTCAAGATCTTATTGATCATGGAAAAATTGAAATAGATGGATTAAATACCAATGCTGATCACACAACATTGAAAGAGCCTTTTCCCAAGTATGAGAAAGGGGAAGCTTCCCAACCTAAGAATGACAAGGCTACAATCAATTACAATTATGCAAATGCAAAAAATGTTTTCAATATGCTTGAGGTTGTAGAAGAAAGTGTCAACATGATGGAAGATAAAGATCCTAGTGGTTATGATTTAAATTTGAGCTCTCCAATCCTTGGTGAAAAACCTATTTTAGTGCTAAGGGTTGCCACTCTAGAGAGTCATCTCAAGGTCCTCTTGTCATTAGAGGGCCCAATTCAAACCAATCATGTAAACCTAATCAAGTGTCTTCCCAAATTCTCAATGTTGTTGTGTGAAGTCAAGGTCCCCTTTTCATCAAAGGATCTAGTTCAAACCAACCAAGTAAGCCAAAACAAGTGCAATCTAAGTATGTTCCTTCAAAACTAGTGGTCAATCCTAGGTCAAATTATAATCTTGTTTATCAATTGCAAAGAACGCCCACTCAAATTTTGATCTTTGAGCTCTTAGAGTTTTCTCAGAGACACAAATAAGTAATTAAGGATGCTTTGCACATGGTGAATGTCCCCAAAAATTTAGATGTCGATCAATTCTAGAACATGGTTAATCATATTACTAGCCCTCATTACCTTTTCTTTTCGAAGGAAGATGATAAATTTTTGAGCCATCTACACAATCTTTCCCTTCATATTGAGGTCATGATCCATAGAACCGATGTGAGGTTTGTGCTAATAGATGGGGGTGTTGTTCTTAATATTTTTTCTTTGAGTCTTTTAAAGACACTAGGTTATTATGAACAAGTTATTGATACCAGAAGGAAAATTATTATCAAAGCCTATGATGAGGTAGAGAGAATTTCAAAGGGGTTGGCCATCGTTCCCGTTAAGTTTGGTCATGTTGAAAAATATATTTTATTCCAAATAGTTGATGTTGGACCCCTTGCATGCAATATTTTACTTGGTAGACCATGGATTCATGATATGCAAGTAGTGCCATCTACCTATCATCAGTGTGTTAATTTCCCTTAAAATAGAATAGAGATTTGTATACTTGGCGATAATACTTTGTCTATTAACTCTATTTCAAAAAGTATTCATGTTCCTCTTAATAGAGAAGTAGATGATTTTGATCCAACTTTAGCTGAATGTAAAGACAAGTTCAAATCCATAGATCTTGGCATGGGGGGATATCAACTCAAGTCCCTTACAACATTACCAGTTTCACCTAAGTCTTATGGTAAACCTTCACAAGAGATGAAACCTTCCTCTTCAGCTATGACATTATTTGACACATTTTTATAGTCATCAGTGCCTATTGAAGATGAGAAATAAGATGTGGCTATTAAGATTAGATTTATAGAGAAGAGAAGTATATGCACAATGAGAACTTCACTCCCTCTCCTAAAGCTTATGGAAAAGGGTATACTTTTGTCAAGAAGATGGGCTATCCTAGACATGGCCTCTTCGTAATAGATTGGATGCTAGAGTCAAACCCCTTGATCATGGTCTTTTCATATGCAAGTCTAAGAAGCCAGTTGGTCTATGATATAAAAATCACAATAATGTTGCTCCTATCCTTGATAAGTTGGATAGTGAAGAAGAACAAGAGTACATGCCTAATTTGGAAAATTAACAAGATATTTGTGAAAATTGGGTCCCTTCTACTAATCTCCTTTAGGGAGATTCAGATAGTCTAGTATCTCATGAGACAGTTGCAAATTTAGAACAAGAGAGTGTGAATCTTGATGATATTGAGGTTTCCATGTCTAGGCATCCCAAGCCTTCATGGTGTAAGCATCCTAGTCGAGATTCAGAAAAAAAATTCCAATGAGTATGAATGGAACTCCTTCTTGGAGCCTTCTATAGATGATATGGACATTGATGTTGTTCATACATATAGTTCTCAACTTTATTTAGTCGATAATTCATGTGCAGGATTAGATGATTTGAACTCGCGTGTTACCTTAGTGGACAATTCTTTGCTTGTTAGGATAAATCCCAATTTGGGTAGTTTAGGAAGTTATTTGATAGATTCTAAATCTTTGGTCACCAGAGATATCATTCATATTCATAACCTTGGACCAGTTATTGATTTACCCCTTGTTCATCCTAATTTGATTGATTGGTCCCAATATAATCATGAACCTAAGGTTTTAATGTTTCAAAATGATTATGAGATAGCCTACTATTTGAATGTGATTGAACTTGTAGTCTCTTCCACCAATGAACCAGCTACCAACATGATAGAGCTAAAAATCAAGTACCTTCATTGCAAAATAAAAATAAAATAAAATAAAAATAATCGGAGTTTTGATGGAAAAAACCACTATGTAGCGGTGTTAGAACCAAAAAGAGTAAAAAGAAAGGACATATCTGAGGGTGAATGATGCAGAGCCCTCTAAATTTACCTTCAAGGAATCCTAGTTCAACTCAAAGTCTTAACAATAGGATGGAACACCCTCAAGTAACTAAGTACATCTCAAAGACTTCAATAGAGAACCCTTACATTTAAGCGAGTAAGTCAATATCCCCATCCACACAATTTGATTTCTATATCCAAATAAATTACTCATAAATTTCAAATCTGAGATTTTCTTTCAAAAAAATTTGGAGAAATTTTCTAAAATTACTATTTCTCAAACATATCCCAAGATGACTCAAATCTAATAAACAAATTAGAAGTTATGGTCTCTCTACAAAGACCCATATTTTCTGTCAAAAACCAGATGTAAAACTAGTAACCCTACCTAGGGCATCAAATAACTTTTTCAAGAGAAGTCAAAATCATACCAAAAAAATTTCCACTCAATATTGTATGAGTCTAGTTTCCAAAAATATAAGCCATAAATCCATAAATTATTCTACAATAATATATCTTTGACTGTAACTTCAATAGTGATCTATAAAAACTAGTCTTCACTCAAATCTTCATAACTTTCACAAATATAAATGAAAATGATTCAAACCAATTGGAAATGAAAGATAGATCACATATATTTCCAATGAATATTATTAGAGTTCTTGGGTCTCCAAAATTTGTCCTACCACATGCTTCAATATGACTGTATTCAGGGCATCTCAAATCTGCAAATACCCATTTTCACCAAAATGATCATAACTTATTCATTTCTTTATAAAAGTGAACCAAAAAAAAACATGAGAAGAAGGATTCATCATTATATCTATTAGTTACTATATTAAATGGTTTCTAGGCTGTAAATTTCTGTAAAAGGCCTAGAAACAATACTAAACCTAAAACACCAATCAAAACAACAATAATAGAATGCACCAAAAATGTATCAAAATATTTCCTCTTCTCAAATATTGATTGGATTCGACCATAAAATGGTATTTATATCCATTTTATATTTATAAACCTTCTTAACTACCCCCAAGACCAACCATGTACCTTTTTACATCATTTTTGTATTATTAGCAACTTTCTCAATGTTGCATTTTACAACTTTTATGCAACTTTTACATTTTTAACAAAATGGCTTCATACCCTTTATAACTTAACCCAAATACAATATAAATGACTCAAATGGATTTAAATATCTAAAATAAGAAATCTTAACTTTCTCATGTTCTTGTACTTTAGGTGCTCCTACACCAATAATTCTTCCATCATTCTAGTTAGTTGCATATCTTGCATCTCATATAGTTTAGTTTCATTTTTTCATAGCATTTCATGGTAGTTATTGGACACTAGGATCCTTTCTCTTTTTTTATAATCTCTTATTTCATGGTGTAGTTGCAATGGGTCATATTTCTTATGTTTAGCTGAGAGCCATCTTATTCTTATTTTCATTCCTTTGCACTCCATGACTAGAGAGCTATAGGTCAATATTTAGGGCTCTTAATCCATGAGATCTCTCAAATAGAGGGACTTAGAGAAGTGAACATTTTTTTATGTACATTTTTGGTGCCCATCATGGGGTGGAATAGCTCCCTTTCTTTTCACATTTTCATCACTTCTTTACTTTTTATTTTCATCTATTTTTCTTTCCTGCTATTGAAGTTAGTGTGTGATAGTTTTCTAGTATTGTACGATATTTTTTCCTATACCCATGTGATACTTTACCAACTAAAAGTATCACACATTGTACAAAACTTTGTCGCATTAGTGTTCTACAAAATATTGCACCAAGTGACAAAATATCACACCCAATGACACAATATCATATAAGAAAAAAGTATTACCTGAACATACAATGAAATGTTGTATAATATTTATACAGTAGAAAATATTGCCTAGTTCAAAATAGAAGACAATTTTAGGTTTTTATTATTGTTTTGAGTCCTTGAAATATCTCCTTTTAAAGTTTCTTTAGATTATTTACTATCTAGCCAGCACTTTGCAAGTTTGCTAGTTTTTGGCTAACCCCTTTGATGTACTAACTCATTGGTTTTGTAGGGTTGCCTAAGTTTCTTGCTAAATTTCTCATTGAGAATAATTCATATCAAAGACTATATGCTAAAAGGGGCTACTAATATTTTGCAAGTTTATCCAAGCAAGGCAAGAACAAACAAACCAAGTATTCTTGATTTTCATTTCATTCTATGTGCGGCATATACTAGTTGCCTATTTTCTTAGGCACATAAAGCTTGCAAGTAGGTCTCTTTATTGGTAGGAGAGTATTCTCTTACCCTTGTTTTGAATCAAGAATTTTGACCCTTCATTGAGTGTCAAAAGTGAGTGGTATATTCCACTTTTAAGTGGTCTTAATTAATCTTCTTGGTGTATTTGGGGGAATCACTAAGAATATGAGAATATGCTCTCCACCCTTTGGGTGAATTGAAAATCTTGACCTCTCAATGTGGATCCATTTTTTCTATCTCCTAGTGAGACATCTCCTTTAGAGTGCCTACCATTGGTGGAAAGATAGCAATTGGAATGACCCAAAATGGGAATGAGCACAACCCAGCTAACTCAACCTACTATAATTACAAACCTATTGACAAAGGCCAAAGCCTTGGGAGTGGAAGTACATGTTGGATTGTGACCATGAGGAAAACACTAAACAAGAATCCTTAAGGTATTCTGGTGGTCATGAGGTTCATTACTTGTCTCTGACAATGTGTCTTGTTATAAAGTGCAAGAGGAGTGTTGTGAACAGGGGTTTTTCTAAATACCTTAGGATTAGAATCTACCCTTATTCTCCACTCAACATCTTGGTGCAAGGATCCAGCCTAGTGGACTACCTAAATCACCCCCAGACTTTACACACACCATTCGTGTCTTTTTTTGTTAATCTCATATTGGTTTTGACAAGGTAGTGACAAAACACTTAGTCATAATCTAGCAGAATTACAATGCAAGTTGAGTACATAGTGCATGTTGAGTGATTATAGTAAATCAACCAATTAGTGTGAGTTGATTGATCAAAGCATGTTGGTCATAAGTTATCATCCAATACATGCTGAGTCATATGAATAGTTAGTGTTAAGTCACTCAAGTGTCGAGTAGTCTATACATGTCGAGTGATTCATGTGCCAAGTAAACAAAGAGTGCCAAGCTATTCAAAAGATGAGTTATAACATTAGGAGCACAATGAAGGTTGAGCATTAGATTCTTTGGATGTTCAGTGAACGATTTTTGGCATAGTTATTTGTAATAATACAAACTTCTATGTAAAAAAATATAGGTTGACATAATCATATTTTATGATTATGAATGATAAATATGGAGGTATATTGTGAATCCCTATGCAATTTTGAAATAATTGATTAATTTTGTATTGTCTTTGATGTTACACAAAATGTCATATCATTATCATTTAGTGTATGATGAGCTCACTCGGGCATTGAAAACAATTTTCTATGGCTACCAAGCATTCTAGAGTTTGTTTAGTTCAGAAGGTAATGTCTACTGATTTCACTCGAGTGTCAAAGGAAAGCTTGTAGAAGTTGAGTTCTGACTGAGCTCACTCAGTTAATGAAAGAAATGTTGGATGAAACTAGTGCTAATTGAGCTCACTCAGTTACCAAAGGATCTGTGCAAGTATGTAGTGTTAACCAAGTTCACTTTGTTAACATAGGAAAATTATTTCTGAGTTAGTGTCTACCGATCAAGGTTGGCCAATGAAGGATTTTCTTTCTTTGCCATGTTGAGTTTAACTGATTTATCTATTGGTTCTATCTGACTGAGAAGATAAATATTAATTATTATAATTTGTATTTGAGTTGACTTGACAAAATGAAAGATATAAATAAAAAATCAAGTTGAGGGTTAGAATGTGTGAAAGTATATGTGAATGCATGGAAGATAATTGAAGATTTGATTATCCTAAGAGGAAGAAAATTAGAAAGATGAGAAGAATATCCTTGAGAAGCTAAAAATATATATTTGATCAAGAAGGATCAAGTACAAGCCAAAATTGATATCTATTATTAGCAATTAAATTGCATCCAAATCAGGTCATGTCATTGTTACTCTCTAACCATTGTAGTACTAATCTAAATCTCTTAATAGAGTTGGCTTAAAAGCTATTTGTAAATCCTCTAACAAGGTGGAAGTTCTATTAAATTGTCTAAAGACCTCTAACAAGGCCACTCCTAATAAGGTGATTAAATTCACTAATAGGGTCACACCTAACAATGTGTTTTGTAACCTTTAATAGGGTTGGCTCCTAATAGGGCTCACTTCAGAAGAGTGAAAAATAGTAATTAGTTACAATTGGTGGTTTTTCCCAAATTGGGTTTCCATGTTAAATCTTAGTGTCAAATGTGCTCATGCTATTTTCTTTTATGATTTTGCAACTAATTTAAAATCATAGTAAACACAGATAACATCTAAAGTTTTCATATTAATTATTTTCCAAGTGTTTTTTGTATTTACTAAGCTAGAGAATTTCCTTGTTTACTGAGCATCAACAAAATTAATTTTTCATAGAATTATTTTGTACTAACATCTAAGGGATCTAGGATTTATTTTTGTAGTAACTGATTCACCCCTCCCCTCCTAGTTACTCATCTTATATTTCCAACATGCAATACATGCAATCAATTAGAAAAAGGGAAGCTTAAGGTGGTAATATGGATCAACCATAGTTGTTGATTCTTACCTTATCTATCCCCAAAAATACTTATTTAATAAGGAAAACAATAGAGATTTTGTATATGTGCAAGGAGATGAATGCTAAGAGTTCAGAGATAATTTAAGGTGGTTGAGATGGTTATGATAGAGCTATGCATTGAAGAATCAGTTTGAGAAGAACAAAGTAAAGAAGTCAAAGGATAGAGGAGACATATCTGATTAGGAGGATCAAGGTTTAATCAGTAAGGAGAAATCTAACATGAAGTAAAAAAGTGCTAACTAAAGGATCATGGTGTTGAATCATCCTAACAAGTAATATAGAACATATCTCTTAATCGAGTAGTCCTAACAGGTTGTTTTAAATCTCTTAACTAAGTGTTTTCTTTATTGTAAGTTTAAATCCTTTAACAAGGTGAGATCTAATAGTCTTTGTAAGCCTTTAATAAGGCAAAGCTTTCATAGGGTAGATCATAGATTATGATCAAATACAATGTATCCATAATAGGTCACACTTTACAACTGTAATAATGAAGATTTGTGGGTGTTTTCCCCACCCCAGTTTTACCTTCTCATTGGAGGATTTCTGAGTAACCAATTTACTACATTATGTATTATTTACTTTATACTTTGAATGTGAAGCATGCTATGTTATTTTATTTTGCATGTTAAGCTTTGAGATAGATGTTGGTGATATTTTTTAGAGGTAAAAAATTTAAGTGCTAATTTGCCCTCCTCTCAAGACTTACTTTCCCACTATGATTTCCAATAATTGGTATCAGAGCCTAGTTCTCTAGAAAGAAAAGTTTTAGAGCTTGTGAGGTAAGATCTTAAATATGGAAGTATACAAGTTGGGAAAGACTATTGAGAACCAAAAGATTGAAATATAAATTTCCCTACATCAATTCAAGGAGACAAGAGATTAATTGCAGGGTTCATTGAAGAGAAGAAAGGAACTAGCTATTCAAAAAAATGACACTCAATACCAAGAAGACAACACTACTAGATTGTTTGAGGATGGAAACTCAAGTGAATTTGATGTAGTAGTTGTAGATCTGATGGAAAAGAACAATTCCTTAATTGAAGAGGTCAAAAATCTCAAAATAGAACAAGAAGTTCAATCAGTATTTCTATGTGAGGTGACTAAACAAAAAAAAAAGGA
The DNA here is from genome assembly GCA_028749045.1 of Cupressus sempervirens. Lineage (NCBI taxonomy): Eukaryota > Viridiplantae > Streptophyta > Pinopsida > Cupressales > Cupressaceae > Cupressus > Cupressus sempervirens. The sequence continues at coordinate 524,665,297 of CM053784.1, read as the reverse complement.
GGGCAAAGTCATGATTGAAGAGGACAAAAGAATACTAACTAACAGACTTGAAGAGAAGATGATAGATATGCAAAAGATCGATAACATGTAATTGGATACAATGAATCAATTGATGCTTGCAAACCATGAATTAAATGGAAAGGACATTAAGATCACAAGTCTAAAGTTATATAATGATCAATTGAGAAATGAACTAAGAGTAAAAAAGGAATACATTGAAAGATTCAATAAACTAAGTGAGGCCATAAAATGCTTTGAGAAATTGATGAAATCTCCAAACCTAATAATGATACTGTTGGATCATAATACACTAATACTAAGGAAGGAGAATCATCTAAAAGTGGTGAACAAAGGAATAAAAAAGGTAAGAACTACAACCTACTTGTCATAATTTTGGAAAATTGGGTCATATAGCAAATGTTTTTAGGAGAAAAATTGTCAACTAGAACCCCAAGAGAAAATATAGAGGATACTACTACAACTACAACAAATAAGGACATTAGGAAAAATGAATGCAAGACCAAGATCATGAGCACTCAAATTTGAAGGGTACTGCTACAACCATTAGAAGTATGGACACAAAGCATATCAATGCAAATCTAAGGCCAACTAGACATCAAACAAATAGAAAAAGGTACACCAAAATGAAAATTACTATGTGTTGTGGTGTCCACAACACACACCCCATTCCTCACTAGGAATGGGGACCCGCTGCTTTTTTTGACTCCCAAAATCCCAGGTCAAGAGTCGAGAGAAGAAAATTTTATTAGAGTTAGAGTTGTAGAGTTGTCAAATTCAAAAAATCAAAAAAATATATATATAGAAAATTTGGTAAAAAAATCACAAAAAAAATATAGTAATGATAAAAGAACACGCACCACAAATGGTTGCGCGCGTGACCGAGCGCCATGTGTGCCACAAACAGTCGCGTGTTTGACTAAGCACCGCACGCATGCCACAAATGTTGTGCATGTGCTTGAGTGCCACATGTTCCAAAGGGTCATTTGTGCAACTGAGTGTCATGCATGCCAAAGGGCCACTCGTGCCACAAATAGCTGCTCACATGCCAAAGGTTGTGCGTGCATGCCAAAGTGTTGAACACTTTCCTACGCACCGCGCATCCTGTGCGCCCTCCCATTCATCTCCAATTTTGTTTGATGTTTTCAAGTAACTAGTTTTTGGGGTTTTTATTCTAGTGTCATTAGGGTGTGTCTTAATTAAGTATTTTTCAACTCTATAGACTAATATTTGCTTCTTTTTGTAGGTAAAAAAGGTATCCTTAACTTGTCAGGGTCATAACTTTTGACTCGAAGCTCAGAATTTAGAACCATTTACACTGTTAGAAAGATAAACTAAAGATCTAATTTTAGTCGCTAAAATAATGAGCCTTCAACTACCTAATTTTACAAATCAACAAAGGTCTCGACTTGGAAGTTTGAGTAGAAGACCTCCGGAAAAACCATTTAAAAATGCCTAGAAAATCTTGTGAAAAAATATGAAAAGTTTCAAACATTTGATCATCTAGATCACTTGGTTTCTCATCGGGAAGGATAGGGTAGTTGGAGAGAAGACAAAGGTCAAAGATACAGAGGTTGGACACATGAAGTGGAATAGGTTCCTCATCTTTTGTAGCTATTAATGACAAGATTCAACACAAGTGCCTTGGGATTTTAGATCGAAGAAGGAAAAGGAGTTCAAGTTTATGAAAGTGATTGGCTATAAAGAGGGTATAAATCATCAAAAAAGGGCAAAGTATGTACACAAAAAGTGATCTAAAACCCCATTTGAGCATAACCCAAAAACCATTTTCAAAATTGACAACTTTGATTTTTTGTCAATTCGAGCTATCAAGGTGCACACCTCCGTAGGTATGCAGTTTCGTCGCTCCACATTTTTGAGGTGAGTAGCTCCACAAGTATGGAGGTCTTTAGCTCTGCATTTTTGAGGTGTACAGCTCTATAGGTATATAGCTCTGCATTTTTTGAGGTGCACAGCTCCATAGGTCTGCAATTCAGAGGTGCGCTGACAGTTAACTGCTAGTTCCAAAAATATTGTTTTCCATGCATCGAGAATGCATTCTGATGATAGTTTAACTTCAAGACATGCCTAGTGAAGGATCACCTTCTATTTTTGGCACCTCTAGACACTCCAACTTTGACTGAAGGCTTCCTCCTACTTTCTCTCTCATGCTTTCTCTATTTTTGACATGTAAAGGGCTTATGCATCCAATAAATGAATAAATATGGATGGAGTCCCTCTAAGCACCAGCGGTTAGTTTGTTTTAATATTTTAAAAGCATTTTATTGCATGAAGATATCTCTCACTCTCAACACAAATTGAGGAGATGATTTCTTATAAATACCCCATTGTAAAATGTAACAAAGGCCATCGTTATTATGCAATAAAATTGTGCTTTTGGTGCTAGGATTTGGAGTGTAGTCATTCTTGCTTGAATGTGTCATTATTTTGTGGATTTTATTCATGGGATTGTGATTGAGCCAAAAGTTTATTGTTTTATTTCATGTTGTTCAATCTTTTAGTTCTAGTGTTTGCTATAGATATACAAATTTCATTAACATAACGAGCTTGAGAAGAGATCAACTAATTGTGTCTACAAAGCTTTTCATCTCACATGAGTGCACTTTCTGTGGCCTTGTGATTTGATGAAGAGTGAAACATCATTTGATTTGTTAAAGATTCTCACTAATGATTGCATCAGTGGATTCTAGGAAGCGTTACTCCTATTTTCATTGGTTTCCTACTGATTTCTTCGAAGGTTTAACTTGCAGTGTGTTGTGTTATGTAGCTTATGTCCATTTAGGAATTTCAATTTCAAGTCATTTCAATTTCATGTTATTTTCTTTCAATTTTTTTATTTGCTTTACTAACCCCCTATTAGAATTAGTAGTTGTATTGTTAGAGGTGCATTCATTGAAAAATAGAAAATACAAAAAATATTGTTCTTTTGGTGTGATATTTTGAGACAGTGAACAAATTTACTTTGATTATGAGATAAAAGAGTCTTTTAGAACCAGCAAAGGCCTCCTCATGAACACTCACATTTATCTTCTACTGAGTAGATTTTGGTACGTCACAAGACAAACATTGAACCTTGGAGTGGATCCTTAAAAGATTTTCTTTTCAAGAGAGAAATTATGCAATGGATTCCTGCCATTGACCTCATGCAAAATGAACGTCGAACACTATGATTGGGACTACAAAATAAGGTATAGTTATCACTATTGTCAAGAATATGTACATGCTCCTAAGAATTTCATTAGAACACATTTTAGAGGAAACTAAAATAGATGGTTGAGTGAGACTACATGCTTTAGCTATCTCAAGAGTAGTCATGTTAGTAGAAATTATCCAACTAGGTCACTAGTGCAGAGTAATGAAACTAGTAAAGGTAAAGAAAAGGTCAATGTTGAGAAGGTAAAGGTGTAGATGAATAAGAAATGGAAAAAGAAGGAAGAATGTAATACATCAAGCTCAGATGAGGTCACTTCATCCAATGGATTAGGTGATCACATCACTCCCAACTAGGCAATAAAAGGTATGTGTGGGACTGATATTTGAAAATTTATATTATGCATCAGTTCTAAGAATCTAAGATCTGAAAAGATCATATATGCATAAATTAAGATGCAATGTAGTGATCAGAACCTGGAGAAAATCTATAGTCTTGTTTTCTTCTATGTTGGTGCCAAGCATAAAATATCTCACTATTTTTGTCGAGCAAGGAGAGGAATAGTAGTTATAGCTAACTTAAGGAGACATGGTAGTAAGTGTCTAGCTCACTATGTTAACCAAGCATGTTGAAACTCCTATGATAGTTTTTCTTATAGATGTGTGAGTACTAAGCATTTAATGTCAAATATGAAGGGTTATATAGTCAATTTTTGACTCATTTTCACTTACCAAAATTTATAGATTGCACGAAGAGCATGAAGGCAAATTACAAAAGAAGATTCAAGTGTTTACAAACTAGATTCAACTGCTACTCGACATTGTTCATCAAATTTGAAAGGTATATAGATATTTTCAAGTTACACTATTTATTTCTCACAAACCCTAGGTAATCAAAATGGAGGATAGGTCCTTTACAACTATTCAAAAAGAGGGAAAAGAGGGTTTCAATTTTCAATTGATAAGTAATGATGTTAGGAAACCCCCATTTCAAGCTATTCCCAAAATTGCATACAAGGGAGATCCATCTGGTGCATTATCTATGATACCAACAAAGGTTCTCATGATCCAAGATGTTAGACTTTTCTATACAAGAAAGATTGGAGAGGTTGGAGATATGGAAATAAGAGATTCCTATAGTAAACTATGTTATAATGGAGTTTTGAGGGAAGAGAATAAAATATTTGAATGGAAAGGGTTAACACATGCCCTAGATTTTCCTCAAATGTTTAAAGATTGAATGGATTTGAATTCTTTTAAGCCTCATACATTACAATTATATTTGGTTGGAAGGTGGACCAATTAAGATCACAAAGAGGATTATAAATAAGGTATTAGGGTACCCTACCCTAGATTGACCTAAGAGTATGAGAAGTGATGCAAAGTAAACCATTGTAAATAATATAGGTGTCATGTGGAATAAGAGAGGGATTTCTATCGATACTATTTCATATCCCCTAGTTTCCTTTGTAATGAGAGTGATAGCTCACAAGTTATTCCAATCTAGCTAGATGAATAGTGTTTCATGTATGGCAATGGATTTGGGTAATAAGATAGTAAAGAGACACCATTCCTATGACCTTGCTGAGTTATAACTAGAATATTTATCAGAAAACTTGGAGTCCATCAAGAAAGCTAAAAGTGCATCATGCAAATTTGGTTCTTTACTTGTTTGCATTGTAAGACCCCTTCCCCGGTGCTCTATTATGAATCTTAATAACATAAATTTGGTAAAAGCTAAGAAGTATAAGGAGATAAGAGGTCATGCTTTTTCTCTTGTGTATAGAATGTGAATTGTGTATTATTACCATACACCTTAAGATTGAGGGATGGTGAGAAGGTTTTAGGATCTAAGTATGTCAGAATTGGAATTTTCCCCATCAATAAGGAACTTGAGACCTTATTGGGATTGATATAAATTTTATTCTTTGTTGTGATAAGTATCATATTTAGAATTACATTAGGTTGATAAGATAAAACCTATGGAATAAAGGTTCGAGATGTCATAGCTTGGAAACTATGTCAATGGGTTCATGATATTGTATGGCCTATTAGGATAATTGAATTAGATGTTTACAATGGAAAGATGAATCAACACCCATTCTTGTGAGTAATATTACTAATTATAGACAAAAATTGTTATCGAATTTTGATAAGGGTTTACATAGTAGAACTCAATATGATGTAATTTAATGGGTTAATTATTGTGCAAATAGTATTAGGTGGATATCTTGGTGCTCACAAGGATAGATTTTATGGCCCAATAAAATATAATGGATTTATCCTATGAGTGATTTTTAAAAAACTATATGACTATGTAAATATCTTGATTACCTGACATAACTGAAGCACCTTATAATGTATTACCTCATAATGATAATAGGATACTATTAGTAATCAAATTTTATTAAATCAAAGGATACTAGCTGTGATGTTTTCGGTTAGGAGATTTTGATTAGACATGTATTTAGAACTAATTTTCATGTTGGCTCATTTAACATTGTAGATTCAACATTTCATCAATATGATCAAAAATGGATTATGATGTGGTTCAAAATGTTAGTTGGATCATTTGATTAGATAGTCATATTGATATACAAATTTTCATATTTTAATGTTTTAGATGCTTTATATGAAAATGATTGGAAAATAAAAATTTATTAGAAAATAAAGTTGGTTAGGGAAATTGAGTATGTCAAAGTGAATTATTCGATATGAAATTTTTCATGCACCTATATACATGCATTTTATATGGTTTTTCATTGGGCTACTAATGTTTGAGTTTAGTGTGTAGGAAAGTGAACCATGGAATTTTATTGGGAAAACAAGGTCCAAACTCATGTAAACACAATTTAGCCAAGGTGAATCTTTGGAAGATTCAAAAGCCTCATTGTGATGTATTTTATTTCGTAAATGTAAGCTTGCATTTGTGTGAATTTTTTTTATCTAAATGATACATTAGGGACATGTCATGGTGGTGTGTAATGTGCTTTAATGTATCACTTGATAGTTGTAGATTGTTGTGTGTTAATGACATGTCACCTAGGGTTTTGGTCATGGTAGCATTTAAACCTTAAACTAATAACCTTTTTTAAAGATCAAGTAAACCCACTTGAAAAGGGATAGGATGAGTCAATATCAAAGGAAATTTCGAATTCAAACTTGGCAAGGATTTTAGAGGGTCAATAGGTGGTCCCAAAGTGTCTTTTTTTATGAAAATAATCTACCCATCTGTTAGCATAACATGTTAGGGGCCTAAATTTGACCATTTTATTGCATAGCTAGCTTGGGGGGGCCTTAACCAATGCATTCTTCCACTAATTCAAAAATTGAGTTGTCCCATGAGTCCATCCCCATCTTTTCGCTTGGTCAAATAAAAAACTTGGTAGGGAAAAAGTTGTAAGAGATAGTGGCTTAATGTTTTTTACCAAAGAGAGATAGTAGGAGAGTCTTTTTAGTGAACTTTGACAAACTAGTGGGGTGTTCACCCACTCTCTAACTTTGGAGACAAGGATGAGGGAGGAAGCAAAGGAAATAGAAAGCTCTTCAACAAATTTCATTGTCATTAGCTTGGACAAAGGTTGGTGCTCGTTCCATGATCCTCATTACACTTGTTCATTGTGTAGAATACTTGTTCATGTTGTGAATAGAAATATGTAATCTATGTGATATTGTATTTTTTGTTATGTGTAAATTTTGTGATGAACTTCTCTTGCATTTTCTCTTGATTTTGTGTATGAAATGTTTGTGGGTGTGAAGGCTTCATTGACCCTGAGAAGGGAAGAGATGCGTTAGGTGAAGGGGTTAGTTGGGCTCAAAATTTTATTTGAAAAAATATTCTCTTAGAGAGAAGATATTTTTTTTCATGGAGTATGGGCTCCATTAAAGTCATATACCTTGTTTGATTAGGAAGATATAAGTGTATTTTGATAGCCTTGAAGAGGCATTTGTATTATGGGGGGTATAAGTGTATTGATGTGATGAGGAGGATGTATTTGAAGAGGAATTATGCAATTACATATGTATATGTGTATATGGATATGGCATTCTCCTCTTTGGAGAGCCCACCTTCACCCATTGTTTTCATGATTCCAATGGTGAATCACTATGTTAAACCTTGGAGGGATTGTAAATGTATTGTGATATCAAGTTGTATGCATTGTGAAATTTTTTAGTGTAACCCATTTGAGTCTTGTTTCCCCTACTTAGTGGGTGGCTTCATAAAAGCCTAGGATGGGAGGTGAGCCTCCATGGTTCTTGTGTTAAATTTTATTGTAGTTTATGTGCTCATTGGATCTAAGGAAAATCTTGGTGTCTCTCATGATTTGATGAAACAAGAAAGGGATGTTTCTTTGTTTAATGTGTTGAGGGGATGGGATTATTCCCCATGTATAGTATAATTACATTGTAGAGGTAGGATCCTCTATTTATGTCTATGAATGTTTGGTTGTAAGAGTGATATTTTCACCTTATCTAAGTCATTGAGAAGACTGGTTTCATGAAGAAAATAAAGAAATGTGGTTATTATCATACTCAATTTTATTTTATGTTTCAATGTTATGTATTTAGTTGTATTGATATGGAAAATAGATCTATCATAGTAGTTGTAAATGAGGTAAAAAGAAGTTCATGAAAAGGAATAGTCATTGCTTCAATGTTCATGTAATGATTATGTAAATAAATAATTTATTCTTATTTTGATTATGAATCAAAACAATATATATGTTATTATAGGTTGTTTGTGTGAAGGAGATTTATTATAGTAGCTATTTCAATTGAAACTTAAAGTGGTGTATATGTATTCTGTGCATGCAATTTGTATGTGTATTCAACATAAGTAATTTTTTTTTTTAATATTGATCATGAAAGAAGTTTACTATTAATTCATTCAATAGTAACATTAAGTGGATTTCATTAATAATGAGAATGAGAGATCTCAAGAGATACTTAGACTATATTTCATAGTATTTCTTGAATAATTATTTTGCTTTGAAAAGATTTCAAATAACTCTGTAAATCTGTCATTTATATTGAAACATCAATTAACATCATATCACTATTACACCAAGACCTATTATAACATAGCTAAGTAAGAGAGAATGAACCAATAGATAACATAGTATGAAATCTCATAGAAAAGAACAAGTTGTAGATGCACTTCTTACTCTCTATTTTTTTATGGCAACTAAAAATAAAAGCAACACACAATTAGTCCACAATACAAATCAATATAATAATCCAAGAATATTCATAATAATCTTATGCATGAAAGGGAGAGGAAATAAATTCAATGGTCAATGGGATAACTAGAACATTAATCTATAAAACTAGTAAGGAGACTAAGGCACTTTAGTCATATTAAACCAAAAAAGAAAAAAACATAAACTAAGTTATGTAGAACATGATAAAACACATAGTTAATGATCACTTTATCCCCTCCATAAGAATTTCACCCTACTCCCACTCCATCATGCACAAAAATATTATTTAATAATAATAACAACACAAATTAAAAAGGGAATGAATCCTTCTTCCTTGCTTGTCATGTGACCCCCCTACCAATGCACATCCCTAGGAAGGTGCAGATAGGCCACTAGCTACACTAAGTTAGGATGAGAGATTGGCCAAGATAAAAAGCATGTTTTAGTCATGATTTTATTGGTCTATGGGTTGAAATCATGGGTGGGAAGGAGTGCATGGGAATAGGCTGCTTGGGGAGGAAAGGTGCAACATGTGAGCCTAGGTAATGACGCTACTTGCAAGGTGGTGAGGAAAGTACTTTCAATTGGGATTGAAAAACATTAGAAGGAAGTTTTACGAGGATAATAACGGAACTAGTGGATAGTTAGAAAAAAATTAGTGCATAGAGGTAATGGGTAGAAGGAGTAGTTAGGTTGGGTGATGATGGTAGGATGTGGTTTAGTGTATATATACTAGTCAGTAATAATGTAAGTTGGGATTAACTTTAGGAAAAGTTAGTCTTAGGAAAGGAATTATTGTATGCATTTAGATAGTAAGTTTAGAAATTAGTTAAGTGTTATGTTAGATAGATAGGAATTTTTTTAATATAGTTGATATTAAGGGTTAGTAATCAGTAATAATACACAAATGGGGTTTACTAATATGAAGTGAATATTTAATTATATATATATATAGACATATCAATCAAGTTTGTTATTAGTGACACAAACTTATTCAGTTTCTATATAGCTATCAAGCTTATTGAATAGTCTATAGTGCTTGCCATGTAATTCAGTAGCCACTAAGCTCTATAGTTACTATCGAGTCTTTTGGACTAATCCCAATGGTTACTGAGTAGATTCAGTCAGTGTGAAGTTCAGTAGTTCAAACTGTGTATTTCAGTATCCATCGAGTTTATCAATGGTTACTAATCATTGCAGTATCTACTAAGTTCTCAATTCATGTAATCCAAAGCCAGTGTTGACCAGCTACTTCATGGTAACCAAGTGATTCGGTGTTTGTTGAGTTGCACAATATCTACTGAGTAACCAGTGTAGACTGAGTTCAAGACTACTTGAAAGTGATTAGTATGGATCGAGCTTCTATGTCTACCAAAGAGCATGATGATGTCAAGCAATGATAGTGGATGTTGAGTATCAAAAACTCACCAAGTCAGTATTTAGAACCTAAGTATCTTCATGTGGGCCAACTTTGTAATATTTGTGTTAATTTGTTTCATGGTTGACTTTGTAATTTTGTAATTTGGATTGATATATATATATATATATATATATATATATATATAATGATGATGTGGTTATGTACTAAATTTTATTATGAATATTGAAGGAGTAGAATGGCTACTAAGACTATTTAGGATATGAAGAATTAGTTAAGGTTAGGGCAACCTTTAGAAACCATAATTAGTGGTCAATGGTGTAGGAATTAAATGATACATTATGTGTCACCTAAATTAAATTAAATGAGAGGTAATATTTAAATGAACATGTTATTAAGGACTAAGAGGAGAATTGTCTAGGTTGTTAGTTAGAGAATATTTACTAACATTTATTAGTAGTCAGTTAATATAGTTTGGATTGAATAATCTAATTGCTAGGAAATAAGTTGCATAAATATCGTAATGAATTATTTAGTAAATAATCACTTGTGAACTGGTAAGTATAAAGGGGAGAAAATATAATATTTTGTGAATGGATATGGTTAATCGATAATAACTATGATAACACATAAATAATAAGTTGTGGAACAATTAGTATCTAATAGTGAGTGTTAATTCAATAGGGTAATTATTTACTTATCTAGTCATTATATATTACTTCTATCAATAATGTGTAAGATAAGTACAACTCATTTTACTAAATATGTTTATAGTAATTATTATATTTAGATGCAATAATTGAGGAGTGAAGAAGGAAAGTGAGGTGTGTGTGTGTGTGTGTGTGTATAATTAGGGTTATATAATATAAAGTGATGAGGGCAATGACATATGAACTATGCATTTGATACAATTCCATCTTGAAAATATCAGATAGGGTATATAAGACCAAATTAGAACTATTAATGCAGCATGATACTCTTAAACATATCACTCTACACCAAATCATCATTTAAAGATATCCCCTTCTATAAGTCAAAGTAGTAGGTATCAACATAGACCATACTCTAATGAATGTAATGATTACTCAATACCCTAAGTAGACGTGGTATGAATTCCTAACTAATTGACAACCTAGTTGCACCATGTATATGTCAATTTGTGACTCCTTATGATTGCCTTTTAAAAAAAAATTAGTTGTGTTTTGCCCTAAAAATTTATGCATGACATGCATATTCTTTTATGTGCAAAATGCATGCCTCACCTCTGGATAAGTTTCTTGGAAGAACAACAAGTTAATTGCACAACAAATTTTAGAATTTATTGAGCATCTTGGACATAATTTTGAGTCAGTGATGAGCAGTTATTTTGAGGATTTTAATAAATCCATCAAATAGAGATCGAGGATTCTTGTATCCTTAGTGAAACAACATTATGATGATGTTTGTTTTCTAGTGGATGTAGACCACACATATGTGCAAGCATAAATACCCAAGGTTAGATGGTTGAAACCCTTTCCATATGAGATCAATGTGGATGAAGCATCTACAAAAATAATAACTTTACTAGTAGAAGATATTGAAAAGAGTTCAACCTCATTTGGAAAACATGAGGAAGCCAAATCCAAGATAAAAAATGACTTAAAGATACCTATAGTTATTAGGAAGAAGAACAAATTGGTTAAGAAGCTGAAAGAGAGATTTGGTGAAGGTGGAGAAGAAGAAGATGATGATGATGAAGAGGAAGAACAAGGCCAAGCCCCATTATAATTAACATGAGGCCTAGGTAAAGATCAAAGTGAAGATGTAGAAGGTGTTGAGGGAGAAGAAATCGAGGAATCACCTAAAGAAAAATCCAAGAAGAGGAAAGCAAAGGAGCAAATAGTGGAGAAAATAGAGAAGCCTACAAAGAAGCCATAACAGAAGATAGTTGTGTTTATAACTTGGTCAAGCACAAAGGCATCCATTGTTCAAGCCATAGAAGTGATAAAGCCTAAAGGCAAGAGAGCAACTGACACAGTAGATTCAAGTGAGCCTACTAAGAAAAGCTAAAAAAGGATAAGGAAGAAGAGCACACCTCAAAAGGATTCAAATGAGGAGAAGATAGAGTTAGGTGACTTGAGTCAATACAAGGTGGTAAGCCATAATCCTTCTTCTGATATTGATAATTTATGTGAAAACATTACTAAAAATGCATATTTATCTGGTTTCACACATGTATATCTTGATAAGTTGGGAAAATTTGATAAAAATAAAGTTGAGGAGGCCATTTATGACACGATCACTACATTCAAGATAACTCCTCTAGAAATTTCCAACTTTTTACCCGAAAGTCTATATAATACAATTAAGTAGAAATGGCAATATAGCTTGCAAATTGAGAGACAAATCAGAGAAACAACACTAGCCCAAGTTATTCTAGAATTAGATAAAAGGATGATTGTTAAAGCTATAGAAAAGCATAAAATTAAATTTGTCTGCAAATACAGAGCTTTCCATATTGTAAAGAAGAATATAGAAGATGTGGTAACTAAAAGCACATCAATTTGGAAATCATTCTATGGGTTATCCACTCCAAAAATCACAAAAAAAGGTGAACAAGAAAGGAAAGAACCTGAGAAGAATGTGGAAAAAGAGGAAGACAAGCAAGAAAACCTAGTCAAGGAAGCTAATGTGGTAGGTACTGAAGGAATAGAAGAGGAGGCCATAGTTGAAGATGAGTAGCAAGATGTATAGGATGTACAAGTACTGAGTGCCAGTCCTCCACATATAGATAAAGAGAGTCAACAAGACTCAGTTGTTATTATCAAGAATGTTTCTAATAATTTAGTATAGAATGTGAATCCTTTGACTAAAGATGATAGGAAGAAAATCCTATTGGACTCTACCAATGCAATAATGTTTTACACAAATTCTATATTGGTAAGAGTTGATAAATCTAAAAAGGAAGAACTTGTATCTGTAGGGAAGAATCCAAAAAACACATCAATTGTGCTCTCACCATCTATAGAGGTGAAAGAAAAGGAATCATAGGATCTATCAAAAGATCAAATTATAAACCAAGATAAGCAAGAAGCTACTCAATTGATACCATATGCAATACACATAGTTGTATTTTATATGAAAGATGCAAAAGCACAACATGTAGACACATTAGTTTCAAGCCTACATAATTTAGGTTTATTGGCAATAGTAACTATTGAGAAGGATGGAACTAAAATACATATAGGTAAGGAAGCTAGCTCTGTACCTATACGACCACAACAAGGTGAAGTAAATAAGGAATAAAATAGAGCTAAAGAGTTGGAATTGACTACTAAGCCTGAGGAGTAAATTTCTATACAAATAGTGGTCACATTTCTAGTTTCTACATCTCCTCGTAGCATTCAAACTCTTCAAAGGCTGAGTACCTAGGATACAACACTACAAATATCAAGGTTGAGTTCCAACACACCCAAGAGTGTTGAAGTTACATTATTTGAGGATGTAAGTTTAGATGAAGTGATTAAGGTCCCCAAGTTTGATTTAAACTCAATCACTATTGAAGATATGAGTATTCTACATAAAGCTCTACAATGGAAGAAGAGGCAAGAAATATTGAGGGAATATAAGAAAAAGAAAGTCTTACATGACATTAAAGAAATATTATTTGATACTTTTAGTCTCCCTAAACCAAATGAGAAAAAGCCTATCATAGAGTGACTTGTCACTATTGTGGACAAGATAAAAGATGAAGACCTAAATTCTACTATCAAAATATTAGAATGGTTAGAAAGAAAGTTTTATACCAAGGTAATTTAAAAGATATCTAGTGCTATTTCACTTAGATAGGTTGATCTAGCAACCAAGATTGAAAGTGTGAAGATAGTGTTAGAGAAAAACTTCTCTCTCTATACTGAGTTATCCAATGTTGAATTATTCAAACAAGAGTCCTAAAGGGGTATTGACCAGATATAAGGAGATCTATATCTCACAAGTAATACTATAAAGATATCTCCTAGTTAAAGTTGGATAAATTTCTAGAGGTCACTAACAACTCAAAATAGGCTTGTTGAGTTGCAAGCACAAGATACTAATATCATTTCTACTCTAATCAATATCTAGTCAATGCTAACTCCTCACATGAAAGTGTTGCATAGGGAACTAGCCTATGCAAAAAAATTGATGAAGAAAGATTCTCATATTTTAACACATGATGGCTTACTTGACCTTGCTACCTAGCTATACATTTAGTTTCAATATCTAGAGATAGCATGCAATAATTGGTATGTAGCTTTAAAGATAATCATGGAGCTTCACAAGCCATTTTTGGACAAACACAAGTGAGTGTACAACCCAAATGACATAACTATCAAAAACAGGGATTGTGAAAATTTAAAGGAAAATGTTTATCAAGGAAGATATATACAAAAATGAAGCATTTATTCAAGGGGAGTAATAAAGTATATGAGCCGAGTAACAAAGAATATATTACCTGACTTAGGCATAAAGTAAGGATGTGTATGCTATCACAAAGTGTTTTTGTCACTCATGTAAAAGTAGGAGATTGTTAATCTTGGATTGGTTTTGACAAGGTAGTGACAAATTACATAGTCATAATCTAGCAAAATTATGATGCAAGTCAAGTACATAGTGTATGTCAAGTGATCAGAGCAAGCCAAGCAATCAGCATGTTGTGCATAAGTTGTCATCCAATACATGTAGATCCATATGGATAGTTAGTGTTGAGTCACTCAAGTGCCAAGAAGTCTATGCATTCCAAGTGACTTAGGTTTTGAGTAAACAAAGAGTGTTGAGTTATTCAAAAATCAATTAAAGCATTAGGAGCACAGTGAAGGTCACGCATTAGAGTCTTTGCATGTCAAGTGAATAGTTTTTGTTATAGTTGTTTGGAATGGCACAAACTTCTATGTAAACCATTTTGGGCTAACATAATCATATTTTATGATTATGAATGATAAGTATGGAGGTATATTGTGAATCCCTATGTAGTACATGCAAACAATTAGAAAAATGGAAGCTTAAGGTGGCAATATGGATCAACCACAGTCATCAATTCTTATATAATCCATCCCCACCATTTAACAAGGAAAATCATGGAGAGTGTATATGTGTGTGAGGAGATGACTGCTAAGAGTTTAGAGAAAATTCATAGTGACTAAGATGGCTATGATAGAGCTATGCATTGAAGAATCAATTTGAGAAGAATAGATTAAAGAAGTGAAAGGATAGATGAGACATATCTAATCAAGAGGATCAAGCTTTAATTAGTAAGGATAAGATTTGACATCAAGAAAAAAGGTTCTAACCAAAGGATCATGGTGTTGAATCATTCTAACAGGTGATATAGAGAAAATCTCTTAACCAAGTAGTCCTTGTAAATCTCTTAACTAGGTTCTTTCTTTATTGTAAGTTTAAATCCTCTAATGAGGTGAGAGCTATCCTGGTGTGGTGAGAATTATCGCCTAGTTTCTATTACTTGAAAAATTTAGTCTAGATTGAATTTTAGCTTAATTAGGGGTGTTTTTACCTAGTCTTTCCATGATCTAGTCTAAAATATTCATGCCTAGTACATTCTTAAGCTGAAAAGATGAGTTAAATCACTTAGATACAAACTTAAAGTCTTTATCATTCACTTGTCAAAAACTCAATTACCTCATTCTGTCAGCTATTTGTTTTTAGGCTTCTTGCTCAATTCTTGGTTGGAATCACCAGTTCTATAAATCCTTGAGCACTTTTTACAAGTTATTCACTTCATTCTATCTTTTGACAAGTGATCATTTTTACTATACAAGTTTTAAACCTAAAAGGCTCTACTTTGTCTCTCTATGATAAACATTTTCCTTTACATGTTGGTTGTGACTAGACTCCAAGTTGATCAAGGAAGTTGTCTATCTTTTACTTTATGAAATTGACTACTCCAACTAGATGACCACATAAGAAATCCTATGAGGAGGACCTAGTCCTTGATAGATAGGAAGAGGCAAACACCACTACTTGGCATAATCCACTTTACTGCTTTGATAATTTCTTTGATACCCCCTTTGACACCCCTAGGGATACTAACAATGTTTTAGTCACCATAGATGTCAAAGAGAGATATTTCCACCTAGAGGAACTTTTTGTACTTAGAGAAGAACAAGCTCAATTGGATAGAGAAAGACTAGAAGAAGCTAGGTGTATAGTTGTTAGAGAGATGTGTCACCCACATGCTAAAACTAGTGCTTGTGTGCATGACATTGAAAATTGACATGCTCATGGAAACTATAGCAACCCATTTATGAATAACTTGTCTTGTGGCAAAAATGGGAATAACATGCCACCAGGGTTTCCAACGACACATGTTGTAGGATTTCCCTCACCACCTAGATCATCACAATTGCACCATGAGAGTGAGGTAGATAATGAGGTTACTAGTGAGGACCTCATGAGATTTTAACAAGATGAACTTCTCCAAAAAATCATGCTAAAGACCTTGGAGAAAAATGGAGACCGATACTTTCAATACATGACTTCTTAGGGGTGGAAACTCCCTAATGACTATGACATTCAAAGGATCATACAGAAAAGAGAGCCAACTGAGGTTGAGATTCTAAGAAAAGAAATGCAAGATTTAAGAAGTCCACTTGTATAACTACAAATGGAAAAAGAGAAACACAAGACATCTTTTGTAGAAACCATAAGTGCCCTCCTATTTGACAAAAGTCTCTATAAGGTGCCATTTCCTTGGGATATAGAGGTTCCTAAGTATGAAAAATACAATGGAAATAGTAACCCATGTGACCATGTACATCACTTTGATGTTCTTAGCATTTACTTCATGCATGAGAACACATACCTTAGGAGACTATTTTCTAGAAGCTTAAGGGGACAAGCCATGGAGTGGTTTACCAAATTAACACCTTCCTTAAGACATCTGATGAACTTACATAATGATTTATCCAACAATACTCCTACAACATACAACATACTAAAAACAAAAATGATTGGAACCATTTACTACATATTTACAATGTTGGAGATCATTAAATTCTAGGTATCCCCAACAATTCTTGAGGTTGAGAAAATTGACATCTTTGTCAACATGTTGGTGCCTAAATTATATTATGATCTTTGAAAGAAACTATTTACCTCATTCAATGACATGGTTGAAAGTTCTTATCACATCAAGGATGTTTTTGTCAAAAAGGGTGACATTTTTCTCAATAAGGATAAAAATGGTAATGGAAATGGAAAGGATAAGGGCAATCTTGTTAGAAACAATAGTCCACCAAGATAACTTAGAGGCAGAGTGAATCAGTTATCTAATAATTAAAATATTTGTCAACTTTAAACAATCTTATCCATTCAACCAAAGTAAAAAGAAACCATAACAAGATGCACATAGATAACTACACTAGATATGTTAACTAGAGAGACCCTTGATTAGAGGGAAAACCCTGGTGGGAATGATGCCCTCAAGATGATGTACTAATATAAATATTCCTTGCTAGAGGATGGACCCTATTAGGAGTCTATTACAACATCTAGTACATATGAGTCCTTGTTAGGATACTTTGAGTCCTTGTTAGAAGATTCCAACCCTATTAGGAGTTGTAGAAGACAAAAGGACCTACTGTCTAAACAACTCCAAGGGCAAGATCATTGAACTCACTATCCAATTGATCTCTCAACTATTGTTTATAGAATAATTATGTATATTCTACTTCAAACTTATTTTCTCTATCCTATCAACTGGACCAATCACTGTTAGACCTTGATGATGAGGTCACAAACCTTGGATATAAGTATCCAACTTCATATCACACAATAAAACCTTAGCAATGAAGTTTCCTTCACTTCTGCTCTGCTCTACTCAACTTTGCATTCTACTCTTCATGCTTTTTACAATGACTTCATCCATGTCATATATGATAAAGGAAAATATTCTTCCTTTATACCAAATCCATAAAACAATTTCTTGAGTTAGTTGTTACACCTTTTAAATTAATTATTATAGGACCATATTAAGAACATGTTACTCTTAGTGATGAAATTAATATTTCACCTTGCAACTTGAATATCTTTCGGTACACGTAACATTATGATGAAAGAACTTAGCCACATTATCATCAACATGTCTTCTTCACATATTTAACTTTGGCTTCTCAGAATAATAAATCTACCAATAGATATAACAAGTTTACCAAAATGTGCCTCCATAAACTTTATCTCATAATAGTCTTAACCAAAACTTGCATAACTTCTTCCAAACTTAATATCTTATGCTTCTAAGATTAGCTACATATACTAGAAACTTATTAGTATCTCTCTTTAACCTTGCTACTAAAAGTACTCAATAATCTCTCTATACCAACTTGATCTTTTTGTTGTTCTTTTGTTAGATACCACAGAAAATTGCTATGTTGACATCAATGACAAACACAGTCATAAATGTAACATATCACCATGATAACAATTTAATCATGTTTCTACAATACTCCCACATAGTAATATCATCAGCCTTCATGCTTCCAAAAATCTCCCCCTTTGGCATTGATGGCAACATAAATGAAAAACATCTAGTTCCAAGAATACCAATTGCAAAAGATTGTAAACCTTTCTTTTTAAATCCTCTTCATCAATCATTCTTCCATGTTGTACTTCTCCAATATCATGTTGTACTTCTCCATTCAATGCTCTCAAATTATTTTTCATGCTAAACTTCTCCCCCATTGACATCAATGTCAAAGGTTTTAGCAACCATCAAACTCTGCAACAACTATTTCTAACTAGCTCAAGTGTCCAAAGACATTGTTCACAACAACATCCAACAAGAGTCCTGGATGACTCTATCCATCATAGATACTCCCCCATACAAGAAGTATCAGCATTCAACCTAGAAAAATAATAATGCTTTGTTACACTAGACTGATGCACTCTTGCATCATCTACTCTAATGTAGGAAGGGGCATAACCCCTAGCATACCTCACAAATACTCAAAAGTCTCTTTGGGAAGAGGCTTAGTAAAGATATATGCAATCTACTCTCTAGTGCTCACATACTCCAATCTAATTTCCTTTTCTACAACTTTCTCTCTCAACATGTGATACTTGATATAAATGTGCTTAGTCTTAGAATGCAACACTAGATTCTTAGACATATTTACTATTCTTGTCTTATTACAATGTATAACAATAGGTTCACTAAATTCTATCCTTATATCCTTTAGCATTTGCTTCATCCAAACAATTTGATTACATTTTTTTTTTGCTACAACATATTCTAGTTTTATTGTACTTTGTGAGGTATAATCCTACTTCTTTCTTAACCAAGAAACCAATCTTCCTCCAAGAAAGAAGGCTCCACCATTGGTGCTCTTTCTGTCATCCATATTTCCTACCCAATCACCATTAGTATAAGCACATAAAGTAAAATCATTAGATTTATCATACCACAATCTAAACTCTAGTATTCCTTTTAGGTGTTTAAATATCTTTTTGACTACTACATAATGTGCTTCTCTGGGATCAGCTTGGAATCTTGCAACAATTCCAAATGTATTTACTATATCTAACCTTGTGTGAGTTAGATATTGCAATCCTCCTACTCAATCGTAGGTATCTCATCCCTTGTAGATAACTTGTGTCCAGTTACCATAAGTGTTTCTATGGGTTTACATCCAAACCAAACATTTTTAATAAATCTTTCAAATTCTTAATCTAAGAAATAAAGATTCCTTATTTATCCTGTACAATCTGTAATCTTAGAAAATATTTCATTTCCCCTATCATACTCATTTCAAATTCCTTCTTTATTTCTTTTGCAAAATTTTCACTTTCATCATCATTTATTCTGAATATGATATCATCAACAAATATTACCAAGATCATCAATTTCTTTCCAATAGAGATTGATATCTGTCATACCTTTTCTATATCCAATCTTTGTCAAATGCTTGCCCAACCTTGCATTAGGTTTTGGGTGCTTGCTTCAAGCCATACAAAACTTTCTTCAATTTTCATACTATGTCCTTGTCATCTGTTAAAGGACAACCTTTCAGATGTTCTATGTATACCTCTTCTTCAAGTTCTCCATTTAGAAATGTTGACTTGACATCCATCTAATATAATTTCAATTTCTTCTATGTTGCATATGTTAAGAATGACCTTACAACTATTCTATCCACAAGAACATAGGTCTCATCATAGTCTATTCCTTCTTGTTGTGAGTAACCTTTACATACAAATATTGCCTTGTTCTTTACAACTTTTCCTTGTTCATTCATCTTGTTTCCAAATATACATTTAGTTCCTATCACATTCTTGTGTGCTAGTCTGGGGACCAATTCCCATGTCTCATTCTTTACTATTTGATCTAATTCCTCTTTCATAGCTTTCTTCCCTTAGTCATCTTTACATGCTTCATCTTCATTCTTAGGTCTAATTTGAGATATCAAACATAGTTCTTCATTGATTTTTCTTCTTTTCATCACCTTTATCTCTACTTCGGATGATCTACTCGAGTGGATGATTTTTTATCATATTCTTATTTGAAGTGGGAGTTGTTATCTCAACTCTTGGCTTTGTTGAAGGTTCTGAACTTTTTTCCTTCCTTGGATCTCCTTCATTCTACAAATCATTGTTAGTATTAAGGAAAACTTCATCATTCCTTGGTTTAGTGACAACATCATCATCTAAATTGTAATCAACTACTCTTTCTTGTATCCTGGATTTCTCATCAACTCTTACATTTGCACTTTCCATAATAGTCCCCAAAATTGTTTCTTCTATTACTTCATCTTCATTAACCAATCTAGACTTATTATCACAATTTTTAAATTATCTTTCCATACTTTCTCTAAATTTGTCAACTCTATTAGAAAGTAAACTCTTTCTAGCTTTTTGTAATCTCTTAAGACATCTAATCAAAAGATAACCAAATTCTTTACATGTCCAATAAATAGGAATTTTCATACCTTCTAGCTCTCTCTTTGTAAGTAGATTAATACCTTCCTTTGTCTTTATGTCTTCTTTGGATGTTGATCTATCTTTGCTTGAGCTTCTGTTCTTTTGTATACAACAGAAGGATTATGGATCTAAAAACTCAATACTATGTTCTTTACACAAATCTAATAACTCACCAAGAATTTCCACCATATGGGCATCACAACTTTCTTTATCAAATGTAGGACTATCTTTCTTGAATATGCTTTCCATGGATCTCCCAAAGTTGTTAAAATTTATCTTCAAAGACTAATGCTCTAATACCAATTGTTAGAAACAAAACTCTAGCAAGATAACTAGGAGGGTGGGTGTGAATTAGTTATCCAATAATTAAAACATTTATCAACCTTAAATAATGTTATCCATTCAACCAAAGTAAACAGCAACCATAACAAGGTGCACATAGACAATTACACCAAAAATATTAACGAGGGAAACCCTTGATCAGAGGGAAAACCCTGTTGGAAATGATGCCCACAAAATGATGTATTAATAGAAATATTCCTTGTTAGAGGATGGACCCTATTAGGAGTCTATTAAAACATTTAGTACATATGAGCCCCTATTAGGATACTTTTAATCCTTGTTAGAAGATTCCAATCCTATTAGGAGTTTTGCCAACCCTATTAGGAGTTAGAAGATAGAAAGATCCACTGTCCAAATAGATTCTGGGGCAAGATCACCGAACTCACTATTCAACTAATCTCTCAACTAGTCCTTGTAGAATAATTATGTTATTGTACTTCAAACTTTTTTCCTCTTTCCTATCAATTAGACCAATCACTATCAGACCTTGTAGACTAGGTCATGAACCTTGAATCCAAGTATCCAACTTTGGATCACATAATAAAACCTTGGCAATGAAGTTTCCTTCACTTCCGCTCTACCCTACTCAGATTTGCATTCCACTCTCTATGCTACTTACAATCACTTCATCCATATCATATATGATAAAGGAAAATGCCCTTCCTTTATAATGAATCCATAAAAAAACTCCTTGAGTTAGTTGTTACACCTTCTCAATTAATTATTATAGGACCACATTAAGAACATGTTACACTTAGTGATAACATTAATCTTTCACCTTGCAACTTTAATATCTTTATGTACACATAACATTATGATGAGAAAACTTAGCCACATCATCATCAAAATGTCTTTTTCACATCTTTAACTTTGGCTTCTTAAAATAATAACTCTACTAAGAGATGTATTAAGTTTACCAGAACATGCCTCTACAAACTCTATCTCAAAATAGTCGTCACTAAAACTTGTGTAACTTCTTCCAGACTTAATATCTTATGCTTTCAATATTAGCTACATATACTAGAAACTTAGTAGTATCTCTCTTTAACCTTGCTATTAAAAGTACTCAACGATCTATCTGTACCAACTTGATCTTTCCACTATGCTTCTATCAGATACCATAGAAAATTGTTATGTTGACATCAAAGACAAACACAATGATGAATGTAACATATCATCATAATAACAATCTAATCATGTTTCTACAATGCTCCCCCATAGGAATATCATCAACATTATTGCTTCCAACAAATCCTTGGGAAAAAAACATGTAGTCAATGATGGAGTTATAAATGCTCCTAAGATAAAGGAATTAGCCTTTAACCTATCCATTGTCATATATGTTGTAAAACAAAAAGAGACCTCAAAGACACAATTTTAAAAAAAAACTAAGAGGCCCTAAACCAAGACACACTTACACACCATGGTCATCTCATATGAAGTGGTCTTGAAAACCTTGCTCACCAATAAGCTCATCATATTGCCAAATAATTCTTAACCCTATGACCCACCTATCAAAATTGATTGGTGGAGAGATGACCAATATTGCAATTACCATAGGAACAAGGGTCATAACACTAATAATTGATACAATCTCAAGGATGTCATTTAAGATCTCATTGATGAGGGAAAAATGTCACAGATGGATTAGTTAAAAATTCTCACCATAATTCTTTTAAACAACTAATGCTTGAATATGAAAAAGGAAAGACATCCAAAGCCAACATAAAGGGTAATGACACCAAGATTAGCTATGCATACGCCAACATAGATAATGTGATCAATATGTTGGAACCTATTGGGGATGTCTACATGATGGGTCCTAATTTTAATGAGGAACCAAATTATGACACTGCCGATGAGAAACCTAAGGTAATCTTAGAATGCACAACTCTCATAAAAACTTCAAAGGAACTAGGTCTAGGGTGGCCCTTTCTCCTAGTGAAACCTTGAACATTATCACTAGGGGGAATTCTAAGGTAGTTCTCAAAGTGGATAATGATCCCAAGCATGCCTCACCTTCCAAACATGTAGCTTCACCTTCTATATCTATTTATGACCTTGTAAGTCAATTGCAGTGGACTCTCACACAAATCTCCATTTTTTAGTTGTTACTATTGTCTCCTTTGTAGAAGGAGATTCTAGATAAAGTTGTGTGAACTACTAAAATATCTATAGATAATGACATTAAATGTTTCCAAGATATGGTAAACCAAATTTCCTCACCTCGTTATCTTATGTTTTCTAAAGAAGACAAATCTCTTAGTCATCCACATAATCTCACCCTCCATATCAATGTTCAAATATCTTGTGCTTGAGTCAAATGATTTCTAATAGACAATGGTGTCAAGTTAAATATTGTTTTCTCCAATGTAATTCAGTAATTGGGAATGTCAAAATTTTTAATTGATTCTAGACAAAAGATCACCATACAAGCATATTGATGAGGTTGTAATTGATTCTAGACAAAAGATCACCATAAAAACATATTAACAAGGTTGAACGATCTTCCAAAGGTCTAATTGTGATTCCTATCCATGGAGGTCCTGTTAGGAAAGATGTGGTCTTCTAAGTGCTAGACATCCCACTTGATTAAAATCTTTTGTTGGGTAGACCATGGATCCATGAAATGCAAGCTATACCATCAACATATCATCAAAGTATCAAGTTTATATTTCATGGTGTAGAAATAGCTATCCTAGGAGACAATTCTATGTCTATCAATATGCTTACTATTTTAGAGTTGGTAGTACCAAATAATTGACCTTTTAGTGAGATTAGACCATCTCTTACAGAATCTAAGAAAAAGCCAAAACTGATGAGCATTGGGATGGGAGATTATACCTTTGACTCCATTATAGTGTTACATGTTTCTCCACACTCCTAAAAAAAACCATTTGAGAAAATGAAGCCTTTGGCTTCTACTATGATTGTCTTTAGCACCTTTTTTCAATGCTCAATCCCTTTAGAAAATGAAAAGGAAGATTGAGTTTCTAGATACTAGATCTATAGAGAGGAAGAGGATAGTAACAAAGTCATCTTAACTACCCTTATTTCTCCTAAAATATATGGAAAAGGTTACTAATTTTTGAGAAAAGGGGGCTATCATGGTCAAGGACCTTTGAATGACAACAATAATTTTTTTGTCGAACCCCTAAGTCACACCAAGGGATGAAAAATGAAAGATATTATATGTTTATGGTATGGGGTTGATGATTATTTTCCACACTCTAAGAGATAAGTCCCTACCTCTAGTGAATCTAATTATGACATTCAACCCCCTATTATTTCTTTGATACATGAAGTAAATTTTACCCCTTCTACCTCCCTTCTTTGGGGAGAATATATTTTGTTTCATGATAACACCACTTAAGTGTCCACATCTAGGCACCCCTAATTTGATGAGTCAGATGTTGAAAATCCTAATGTAGAGAGAGTTCAAAGGAATATTTCTCAACTTGTGGCTCATGATAAAAGTACCAACTCTAAATAATATGAATGGGAGTCCTTTTATAATGCCTCTTTTGAATTGGTTAAATATTTGATACATGCCTATGTTACTCAACTGAGCATAGTTGATGAGTCTTGTGTAGAGTCAGACGAATTGGATTTGCAACTTGTCTAAGTTGATCATGTTGATTTCTCTAGGACTAATACTAATTTGGACTCCTTTGGAGCCTTCTCTATATGCTCAACCTCTCTCATCACTAAAGATGATCTCTCCTGCATCAATAATCTTGAAACTTCCACCTCACTTTCACTCATGCACCCTAATCTCATAGATTGGTCTATTCAAAATTAAAAACTTGAGATACCCTAATTCCAAAATGATTATGAGATCACATGCTACCTAAATGCTATTTAACCCATGTTTTCTTCCACTAGTGAACCAATATTCAATATGACCAAAATAAACATCAAGTACCCCAATCACAAATTGAAAATAAAGTTGAAAAATAAGGATTCAAATGGCGAAAACTACCTTGTGGCAATGTCTAAACCAAAGAAAAGTTTAAAAAAAAGATGTATCTAAAGGTGAAAACCTCTTTGAGGAACCTAAGTATGAGGTATTGGGTAGTCTTCCAAGCTACTTTCAAGATAGATCATTAGTTTTGATAGAACCGACATATCCAATCAACTTGTGTACTAAAGAATCTCCCAAGATCATACATGTAGTTCAATCTTTATTAGAAAAAGAAAAAGAAAATTTCACATAGTTCTTTAAGAAGAAAAATATTTACTTTGCATAAACCTACACTGATATACCTAACTTAGATATAGATCTTATTATGTATCACCTCTCCATAGCTCCTTGTGTTAAACCTGTTAAACAAAAGTGAGAAAGATGCATCCTCATGTTTCCTTGCTAATTAAAGAAGAGCTAGAGAAATTTATAAGTGTTGATTTCATCAAATATATTGACTATGGAGAATGGATATCCAATATAGTGTCTCTTTCTAAACATGACAAGTTCATTCATGTCTACACTTATTTTAAAGATTTAAATAAAGCATACCCAAAGGATGATTTTCTACTACCAAACATAGATATTATAGGAGACCTGAATACAAGCTATAAAATCTATTCCCTAATGGATGGCTTCTTAGGATATAATTAGATTAAGATAGCTCCCAAAGATCAAGAGAAAATAACTTTCATGTATATACATGGTTCATTATGTTGGAACGTCATGCCTTTTGGGCTCAAAAATGCAGATGTTGCATACCAAAGAGCTATGACCACAATCATTCATGATATGATTCATACAAAATATGGAGGATTATGTTGATGATACCCTTACAAAATCTAAGCAATGAGCACTCACTTGTCTAACCTAAGTTTGATACTAGACCACATGGAATAGTTTCAACTTATGCTTAATCCAAAAAATTGTTATTTTGATGTCAGATCTAGAAAATTGTTAGGGTCCATACTCTCAACTAAGGGCATAGAGGTTTATCTAGAAAAGGTGTAAGCTATTAAGAAGATTTTTCCTCCCAAGAGAATTATTCAACTAAGGAGTGTGTAAGGAAACCTTCAATCCATTGGGTGGTTCATATCTCAATTAGTTGATAGATCACAATAATTTAACAAAAATCTACATAATGGGTCAACATTCATATGGAATTAAGAGTATGAGAAAATATTGTCTCAAATAAAAGTGTCTCTATCACATCCACCTATCCTCATGCCTCTAATTTAAGGGAAACAATTATTTCTCTACATCTTAGCTACTACAAATTCCCTAGGAGATTTATTAGCATAACATGATGAAACTGGGAAAGAAAGATATATATATATTACATCAACTATACATTGGTTTCTTATGAGCTCAATTATAACGACATTGAGAAAGCTTGTCTAGTTGTAGTATTTGCATCATAAAAACTTTGATACTACATGCTCATACATACCATGCAGTTGGTTGCCAAAATTGATCATTTGAAATATCTCTTGAGTAGGGATGCACTTACAGCTAAACTACAAAAATGGATGATGATTCTTTCAGAATTTGATATTCAATCTGTTGAGCATTAAGCTATAAAAGGATAGACTATTTCTCATGAACTTTTTGAGTTCCCAATGTTGGAGTTGAGGAAAGCCAACTTCGAAGACACCCAAGATCACCTGCATGCGAAAACCTATCAAAGAGAAGCCAAGGAGAGGAAGAGCATGGAGCAAGGGAAAAATCCTAAATGGACATGAGAGACCACAAGTATGCAAACACAAGGAAAAATGTATTTACAATATGAAAAGTGATAATGTCTTATGAAAATACAATGAGAGAGGTCACTTATAAAGACCTCAAAGAAGCTTGTAGAACAAGCTGGAAGGTGGTAGAAGATAAGGATGACAACTCAACACATATCCACAAAAGGTGGAACATGCTAGAAGGGAACAAACTCCCATGTTGTCAACAACTAACCACTACATGCATTAAATACAAAATATTAAATAAATGCATTTACCTAAGTAAGCTTAAGTAAATAGAATAAATAATAATTAATTAATTAATTACCCTAACACCCCCCCTTAAGTGCAACTTAGGGAAATGCCTTAAGCTCACAAAACTAAGATGAATGCAGAATGGGTCCCAGCAATGAGGCCATGTTAGGTACCCATGTACAATGCAAGAAAAATAAACCTCTATAAATGGGGAAAGAGAAAAAACCACGTGGGAAAAACCCTCCCCCAAAAAGAGGTAACCTAGTGAAGAACTGAAGAAGCCTCCAACTAGGGAATGTCCCCTAAAATAGGAACAATGAGTGATCATGAAGAGCATCACTGAAGCATGAAGAAGTCACAAATCTGCCAAACTACTAATTTGAAGAACCTCCATGGAAGAAGAAGGCATGAACCAAGCATGTCTATATGGTAGATGATCCATCTCACCAAAATGCATAGGTAGCTAGCCACTGGAATTGCCTTGTATATAGGATCAACCACTAAATACATAGTTCACACTATCAAACCATCGAACCACCGATGCATTGGAATAATAGCATAACCCCCCTTAATGCAAATGGGGTGTGATGATAGGCAACCGAGAAGGTGGGCCAAAGTCTCCTGCAGACGAACCAAGAATGATGAGAGAGGAAGAGAGGTACAGACACCTATAAAGACATGGTCAAACTAACTCTGCATGGGGCTAATATCATGGAAGGGACACTCACTTGACAAAGGGAGAATGCTTAAAATAGCAAACAACTATACCCCCCATGGTGCTTTATGAAAATAGTGCATGTACAACTAACTCAAAACAACGTTCATGACTCCCGAAATGCAAAAGTGGCACTTTATCTCAGTGTGATACATAAAAGTGCTTCAAAATGATAGCTACAATGATTAGAACTGAAAACAAGTTGTAGCAAAACAAAGTACAGCTAAAAATAAGAGAAACCATGCTAGAAAAATGATCCTCGAGCCTAAAATACTCAAGATATCAACCATATAGCAAAAATGCCAAAACTATGCTAGAAAGAGCATGGGCCAAAAACTAAGAAAAAGGATCACGTTTTTGAAAAGGTGACAGAACCAGCTTTCCAAAAATATAAAGTTATCAAAAAATAGGCATGGGACGCAAAAGATATGCATGCCGGAGTCAAAAAAAGGACTTTGGACTTCAACTAAAAAAATGGGAAAAACAAGGCATCAAAACCTAAAAATACCTATAGCAATGTCTTTGTCTCAAAACCAGCTTTTTGGTGCTTCTTTCAGATCATAAAAATACCTCTGTATGCTCAAGTTATGGCCAAAAAATCACAAGTAGGTCCAAAAGTGACCCTAGAAGAGAGTGCAAGCAAGGCTAATGATGCAAGCACTGACATCATGCTAACATCAACAAATCACTATAAAAAATTGATGCCCATGTCAGCCATCATAGAAAAAAATAAGCCATGTGGTAGCCATGTGGATGCCACGTGGCAAAATGTTGAGGTGGCAGGGACCACATGGCAAAGCACCACGTGGCAGCCCTGCCACATGTCTCGCGGCAAGTGGTTGCTGACTATGAAAACTAGCACTGATGTAAATAGGAATGCAGAGGTGGTAGTTGGGAGGAGATTGGGTAGTGCACAAGAAAAAATCACCGGAGGAGCTGAGATCTCAGGAAGCAACGCCGGTTGTGGAGGCGCTTTGGTGGTGGCGAGGTGGCCCGCCGGTAGCGGCTGGGCCGCGGTGCTCCTGCGGCAGTGCTGCCAGCTAAGGCTGCTTCGAGTAGTGTGGTGGTGGCACTGTGGTGGCACATTGGTGGCCATCCAATAGTGCACCCAAAAAACTTTTATAAAAAAAAATTTGCCGAAATTCTGTATAGTCTATACGACAAGCTTGTAGGGCTAAAAAAAATTTGCCTCCTAGAGATCTGTCTCCAAAATCAAAAAGTTTTATATGAATCTTGACTAAAAATGGCCTTTTGGATCCAATGGTGATATCCGTTTAGGCCCAAAGTGCTCCAAAAAAAATTTGTTCCCTTGATTTGAACAAAAAATGCACAAATAAATTAGGGTTTGTGACTCCAAATCACAGCTTCAAAATTCTTCAATGAAGCAGCAGCAAGAAGGCTCTGATACCATGTTGGAGTTGAGGAAAGCTAACTCTGAAGATGCCCAAGATCACCTACATGCAAAAACCTATCAAAGAGAAGCCAAGGAGAGGAAGAGCATGGAGCAAGGGAAAAACCCTAAACAGACATGAGAGACCACAAGTATGCAAACACAAGGAAAAATATATTTACAATATGAAAAGTGATAATGTCTTATGAAAATACAATGAGAGAGAGGTCACTTATAAAGACCTCAAGGAAGCTTGTAGAATAAGCTGGAAGGTGGTAGAAGATAAGGATGACAACTCAACACATATCCACAAAAGGTGGAACATGCTAGAAGGGAACAAACTCCCGTGTTGTCAACAACTAACTAGTACATGCATTAAATACAAAATATTAAATAATATCATTTACCTAAGTAAGCTTAAGTAAATAGAATAAATAATTAATTATTAATTATTTACTCTAACACCCCCCCCTTAAGTGCAACTTAGAGAAATGCCTTAAGCTCACAAAACTAAGATGAATGTAGAATGGGTCTCGGCAACGAGGCCATGTTAGGTACCCATGTACAATGCAAGAAAAAGTAACCTCTATAAATAGGGAAAGAGAGAAAACCACGTGGGAAAAACCCTCCCCCAAAAAGAGGTAACCTAGTGAAGAACTGAAGAAGCCTCCAACTAGGGAATGTCCCTTACAATAGGAACAATGAGTGATCATGAAGAGTATCACTGAAGCATGAAGAAGCCACAAATCTGCCAAACTTCTGATCTAAAGAACCTCCATAGAAGAAGAAGGCATGAACCAAGCATGTCTATATGGTAGATGATCCATCTCACTAAAATGCATAGGTAGCCAACCACTGCAATCACCTTGTATATAGGATCAACCACTAAATACATAGTTCACACTATTGAACCATCGAACCATGGATACATTAGAACAATAGCATAACCCCCCCTTAATGCAAACGGGGTGTGATGATAGGAAACTAGGAAGGTGGGCCAAAGTCTCTTGCAGACAAACCAAGAATGATGAGAGGAAGAGAGGTACAGACACCTATAAAGACATGATCAAATTGACTCTGCATGGGGCTAATATCGTGGAAGGGACACTCACTTGACAAAGGGGGAATGCTTAAAATAGAAAACAACTATACCCCCCATGGTGCTTTATGAAAATAGTGCATGTACAACTGACTCAAAACAACGTTCATGACTTCTGGAATGCAAAAGTGGCACTTTATCTCAGTGTGATACATAAAAGTGCTTCAAAATGATCACTACAATGATCAGAACTGAAAACAAGCTGTAGCAAAACAAAGTGCAACTAAAGACAAGAGAAACCATGCCAGGAAAATGATCCTCGAGCCCAAAACACTCAAGATATCCACCATATAGCAAAAATTCCAAAACTATGATAGAAAGAGCATGGGCCAAAAATTAAGAAAAAGAACCACATTTCTAAAAAGGTGACAGAACCAGCTTTTCAAAAATATAATTTTTTCAAAAAATAGGCATGGGACACAAAAGATATGCATGCTGGAGTCAAAAAAAGGACTTTGGACTTCAACTAAAAAACATGCAATAAAAAGGCATCAAAACCTAAAAATACCTGCACCAATGTCTCCGTCTCAGAACTAGCTTTTCAATGCTTCTTTTAGATTGAAAAAATACCTTTGTATGCTTAAGTTATGGCCAAAAAACCACAAGTAGGTACAAAAGTGACCCTAGAGGAGAGTGCAAGCAAGGCTGATGATGCAAGCACTGATGTCATGCTGATGTCAGTAAATCACTATAAACAAATTGATGGCTACATCAGCCATCACAGTAAAAAATAAGCCATGTGGTAGCCATGTGGCAGTGCCATGTGGACACCACATGGAAAAATGCTGAGGTGGCAAGGGCCACATGGCAAAGCACCACGTGGCAGCCCTACCACATGTCTCATAGCAAGTGGCTACTGATTGTGCAAACTAGCACTGATGTACTTAGGAATACAAAGGTGGCAGCTAGGAGGGGATTGGGTAGCACAAAAGTGAAAATCACCAGAGGAGCTAAGATCTTCGGAAGCGACACTGCCTGCAGAGGTGCTTTGGTGGTGGCAGGGTGGCCTGCCGGCGGCGGCCGGGCCGCGGTGCTGCTGTGGCGGTGCTACCAACTATGGCCACTTCGAGTGGCACAGTGGTGGCCCCATGGTGGCATGCTAGTGGCCGCCTAGCAATGCACCCAAAAAACTTTTTTCAAAAAAAAAATTTGCCGAAATTCCATACAACCCGTATGGCAACCCTGTAGGGCTAAAAAAAATTTTCCTCCCGGAGCTCTGTCTCCAAAATTGAAAAGTTTTATATGAATCCTGACTGCAAACGGCCTTCCAAATCCAATGGTGATGTTTTTTTAGGCCCAAAGTGCTCCAAAAAATCATTGTTCCCCTGATTTGAAGAAAAAATCCACAAATAAACTAGGGTTTGTGACTCCAAATCATGGCTTCAAAATTTTTCAACGAAGCAGCAGTAGGAAGGCTCTAATACCATGTTGGAGTTGAGGAAAGCCAACTCCAAAGATTCCCAAGATCACCTACATGCAAAAACCTGTCAAAGAGAAGCCAAGGAGAGGAAGAGCATGGAGCAAGGGAAAAACACTAAATAGACATGAGAGACCATAAGTATGCAAACACAAGGAAAAATGTATTTACAATATGAAAAGTGATAATGTCTTATGAAAATAAAATGAGAGAGAGGTCACTTATAAAGACCTCAAGGAAGCTTGTAGAACAAGCTGGAAGGTGGTAGAAGATAAGGATGACAACTCAGCACATATCCACAAAAGGTGAAACATGCTAGAAGGGAACAAACTCCCATGTTGTCAAAAACTAACCACTACATGCATTAAATACAAAATATTAAATAAATGCATTTACCTAAGTAAGCTTAAGTAAATAGAATAAATAATAACTAATTAATTATTTACTCTAACACCCAATCATAGATATCACTCCTATGTAGATTGAATTTCCAGATGCATCTATCATATATGTTACAAAAAGGACCTAGAAGATGTTCTTTGATGGGTCATATAATCAAAATAGAGTTGGTGCCAGAATTCTAATTTTCATGCCTCATGGCTACACTATTCCAATATCTTAAAAGTTATTGTAACCATACAAAAATAATATAGTTGAATATGAAGCTCTGACTAATGGAATCTAATGTCACTTAGGTTTGCACCCATGTCCAAAGCCTATGCATGAGGACAACCTAGTGAAACATGGAAACAACCTCCAAGCTGTGGGACTTGAGCTGTGAGGTTGAGTCTCTAGAGAAGTTTGGCTTCCTCTTACTAGCAGGATGCGCCTAACTACTCTTGGAGAAGAAAAGGGAGAAGGAGAGCATGAAATCAAATCTACCTAATCTAATCTAAAGAGGTGATGCACCAAAATAGAGTGTTCAGACCAAACTTTTCCCATATATGCACTATTGAACCAGAATGAAACTAGTGATATACACATTCAGACTTTCTTTAATCTAATAATCACATACAGATCAGAAGACCAAGATGAATGACACAAGGAAAGAAAAATCCACTTATATTATCATTCATAGGCCAAAGAGATATAGTCATGCAAATCATAGATCCCTACAAAACACCAGTAAGAGGTAAAGAGTTCTTGCACTTTCATACCAATGGCTGAAGAGATAAGACAGAAAATCATGTAGTTCAGAGGCACAAGGGAATTTACACTGACAGTTTGTAGAGCAGTAACAGAGAAAATAGAGAAAGGTCCACCTACAAAATTCATAAAATTTTGCCTTTATAGCTCAGGCATAACTAGGGTGTCCTCCAACTATAATTACTTCGCAACAACTTGCCATTAAGTCCTGCAGAGAACAATCATGGAGAAAATTTGATTTGAATATAGCTTTTTGGTACCATGAAATCTAATTTTTAACTAAAATAGGGCCTCGAAAAGATAGAGGTGGTGCTATAACTATGCTCTAACAAAATAAATAGATTAGATCGGGGTGGTAGAGTGTCTCTACATGCTTCACATTCACTTCTGGTGGTTGGAATAGATCATAAGATCGGATGCGTGTAAAACCTCGATTTCTTATATTTTTTGGTGTATGAATCAGCAGAATCAGCAAGTTACCCAAACACTATAAGCAAAAAAAGCCACGTGGACCAATCAGTTCATTTCTCTTTGCCACCCACAAGGTCTTCCGGAGGTTGACCAATCTTTCTTTACTAATTGTGCTACCTTGCAACCCTAACCGTGATAGTCACATTAACTGTCGATCACTAACCGTTACTACCTCCACCAGACCCACTGGGACATGTGTCACCGAGGTACTATGTCACTATGTGTATCCTCTAAGAAATTTCCCATAGCGAGATAGCACCCACCATGGATCCAGACTGATCTAACGATCGTGAAGACTCGCCATATTATTGCGCTATCTCCTTAAAACCTCTGGGCCTATGAAACACTTGGCAACCACCTGGCACAAACTAGCATCCTCATCTTGGTGAGACTTGGCCCCACTAATCCATGTGGCACAATGGCACTATGTCGCTATGGGTAATATCCTCGTAGCTTTTCATAGCAAGATAGCACCTACCATCGATTTTCTTAGATCTATGATGATCAACAAAACTGTACAACTGCACACTAAGTTGGCTGAATGGACCAATGAAATATCACCACTGTACTATGACCCACCTAACAACCACCACCAAGGATGAGCTATAATATTACTTTGGAGAAGGGCAGACCCATTACGCCATTTGTGCCACGCGTCGCCGAGGCGTTATGTCACTAACGGCAAGGAACATAGATTTTTGAATAGCACCATAGCACCCTCCAGGGATCTATCAAAACTTGACACCAAAGAAATAGCAAGGAAAGGGAGGACCCACCTAACAGGAAGCCAAAAGGTGCTATGTTGCTATGGCAAAACAACGTGCAACTTCCCATAGCGAGATAGCACCAACTCTAGATATCTCCTGAACTGACGATGGGGACTTGCGGGCCTACAGGAACATTAAAATGCATAGGGAAGAAATATCATAAGGTTAGCATAAAGTATTTCATGCCCCTTTTGAATATTTGGATATTTAAAACCTGTGAACATTACTACGTTCAATTCAAATGTGGTGATTTTGGGGGGAAGGCAAAAATGACCAACAAATCTTGCGACTCAGAGGGGATGCAAGCCAGCTATGCATAGATTAGTGACCTCATGCATCCATTGGGCTACAAAGTCAAAAAGATGTGGATCATGTGTATATTGTGAAACCCTAACCCTGCCTCTAAGAGGGAAACCCTGAAACTCTTGTCTCTGCAACTGGAACCAAAGACCAAAACCTCCTTCTGCACCCTTCAAAATTTCAAAACTTGTTGTCTCACGGAGACAATCTTGTGCTCGTGCGCTTCTTGAAAAAGTAGGGAACAAATTGGTAATGAAACTAAACTAACTATGTACATGGAATCTCAAACCCTCAAAAATATGGCTTGAGATAGATCCCATTGACTAGGATGGGCAAAATTTCATCACTAGGCCTACTTAACTAGAAAGCATTGGCCTACTTGCAACTGACAATCAGATAGGGACCACTCCACAATCCATCAAACTTTGAGTGTCTTCCTAGTTTTTCCCTATCTGCATCCCATTTTAAAACCAAATCTCCCTCCCTAAAGATTCTAACCTTAGCCTTCCTGTCAAAACTCTTTTTTACCTGTTGCTGGTGTGTCTCTAGGGTCTACATGGCTTCACTTCTCTTCTCTTCTAGCTCCATCAGTTCTACCATTCTTATTGTCATGGAATCATCTTCAATCAACTCCAACTGATTAGCTAGCTCTAGGGATGGGAACTCCAATGAATTTGGAAGCCTTGCTTCTCTACCATAGACTAACACAAATGGTGAATTCCCTATTGACCTTTTAGGCATTATTCTGTCAGCCCACAGTGTAGTCTTCAATTTTTTATGCCAACACCTCTAGTTATCTTCTATTGTCCTTTTTTATGATTCTAATTAGGTTCTTGTTGGATGACTCAGCTAGGCCATTACCTTGAGGATAGTAGTTTGATGATGTGCTCAAGTAAATGTTGTGGTCAACTGCCCATGCACAAATTTGAGCTCCAACAAAAGATTTTGCATTATCTGAAATAATGGTTGAAGGGGCACCAAACCTGGTCACAATTCCATCAAGGAACTCAACAACTAAATATTAAGTGGCATCCTTCAATGCAACTACCTCTGTCCATCTAGTGAAGTAATCTGTAGTAGCTAGAATCCACTTGTGACCTGAATTAGAAAGAGGATTGATAGGGCCTATGAAATCCAATCCCCATTGAGCAAAAGGTTGGTCCACTTGAATAGGATAAAGGAGAAGAGCTTCAATTCTTTGTGTGCCAGAGAAGAAGGCACATTTTTCACACTTCCTCACATACTTATGACAATCATGAAACAAAGATGGCCAGTAATAACTAGCCCTTGTGATCTTCATTGCAATTGTCCTTGCTGAGAAGTGGCCTCCATTAGGACCATCATGAAGTTCTTTGATCATTCTTTTAGCCTGGTCTGTATCAAGGCATCTTAATAGGGCTCCATTAAAATCTTTTCTAAAGAGGACACTATCAACTATGACATAAGGAATTGACTGTAATCTATAGTGTCTCCTTTTAGTTCTATCTAATCCTTGAGGGTATCCATTGCCTAATAAGAAATTCATCATATCATCCATCCAACTCCTTGGGTTGCTATTTCTTACCTCTTGTCACTCTATCAGTATCATAACAGCTTCCTCATCAGGTTCTTGAGATGATAACATCTATTTACACAACCCCCTCCCTCTTACCAGCTTGGTAATCTGAATGTCAATATCATATTCCATCACTTTAGTAATCCAGCCAGCTCTTTTTTCACTAATATCTTTTCTCAAAAGGAAATCCTTCACACTGGCATGGAGTACTAACAAATGAATCTTATTATGAGACAAGAGGTGTCTAAATTTCTTTAAAGCTTTGATGACTGCAAGGGCTTGCTTCTCTACATAGCTATATTTATCTTCATATTCTTTAAGCTCTCCACTAAAGAAAGCTATGGGTTGCTCGTCACCTTTATCATTTCTTTGAGTTAGGATAGCAAAAATGCTTGACTCACCACCTAGGGTATAAAGGATGAAATCTTTCTCAAAATTTGGATTCATGAGAGTAGGGACTGTGGCTATGGTTGTCTTGATCTCTTCAAAACTTTCCTTCCCTTCCTTGGTCCATGCAAAGACCATACCTTTCTTGAGCATAGTTGTAAGAGGTTTCACCATGGTAGCAAGATTAGGGATAAATCTTCTCACAAAATTTATCCTACCTAAGAAACTTTGCAGCCCTTTCTTGTGTTTAGGAAGAGGAAGGGAAAGTATTATTTTTTTTCTCTCTGGATCAATGGTTAAGCCATCCTTATATACAATATGTCCTAATAATTTTCCTTGGTTAGTAGCAAAGACACACTTTCTTGGGTTAAGGGAAACCCCAAACTCTCTGCATCTTAGGAATACCTATCTTAGACGATCAAAATGATCTTCTACATCTTTTGAATACATAGTGATATCATCAAGGTAAACTAAGACAAACTTGTCAATCAATTTTTTGAAGGCCATCTCCATTGCCTTCTGAAATGTAGCACCTACATTGGTTAGTCCAAATGGAATCTTATAATAAGCATAGGTACCCCATTTAGTGGTAAATGCAGTCTTGTACCTATCAGAATCTTTAACCAGCACTTGATTGTAGCCAGAAAATCCATCAAGAAATGAAAATCTCTTTGAACCACTAACCTTGGACAAAATCTGCTCCATAGAAGGGAGAGATGGTGATCTTTAAGGGAAGCTTGGTTAAGGTCCCTAAAGTCCACACACAATCTAATTTCTCTATTCTTCTTCCTAACAGGGACAAGGTTTGCTACCCATGAGGAGTGCTTAATAGGGAAAATTATGTGGGCCTCAATCAACTTGGATAGCTCCTTTCTCATTAGGGGTTCAATTTTAGGATTCACTGGCCTCTACTTTTGTCTTACTGGTTTTACATCATCAATTAAATCTATGGTATGCTGAAACAACCTTGGGTCAAAGCTCTTTAAGTCATCATATGTCCAAGCAAATACATCATTAAATTCTTGACATAGGTGAATAAAATTTTCTTGTTCAATTTCAAAACATACCTTCCTCATGTTTAAGGACTTTCCATCTACAATCATGACTGGAATGTGATCATCTTCATCAGCAACTAGGTTCATGGCCCTGCCTCTTGCTTGGTCATCAGGATTAAAAACACTCTCTAGAGTAATGAGACCTTTAGGAAGATTTTTGGAGCTGAGGTTAATGATTTGGTCACCATATTGATCCTACAGTCTTGACTGATTTCTCTCTAAAAATTCTGCCTCATTCTGCAAGAAGCTCACAATTTTCTCATCAAACTCAAACACTTTCCAATGGACATCGTTATCAGGGATAGCAGGCCTTACTACCACTCTAATTTTTTGCTTCTTCTCCTCCTCAATATTCCTTGGCACATCATAAGATGCACCTATTGTTGCAAGTCTATCAACATGCATGTTTTCTTTTCTAGGGATGCTTTGAATATTAAATGCATTAAAACCCTCAAGCAAATCCCACACCCTATTTTTATAAGACCTGAGCAAACCATTCTTGGTGGTATTCTAATTTTTCACTTGATTAACCACCAACTCACTATCTCCATACACCCTTAAGGCTTGAATTCCTCTTTTTTGAGCAAGGAGGAGACCTTGAATCAAGGATTTATACTTGGCTACATTATTAGTGCAATTGAATTGGAGCCTAAAGGAGAAGTAGTACCTTACTTGTGTAGGAGAAATCAACATCACACCAACCCCTGATCCATTCTTATTCCTTGAGCCATCAAAGTACATACTCCATATCCCACTCATATCTTCTTTAGTCTCCACAAGATTGGGAACTAGAGCATCTTTCTCCAATATACAATATGTACTAAGACCTATCTCAAGGGTTTCTGGCATAAAATCAAATTGATATGTGTTAGCCCACTCATCCAAGAAAAAATTAGGTATCTCTGCTAGGGGAGTGGTGAGCTCATTCACTATGTCATTCTCATCCATCTCTAGGATAGGGCAATTTATGTTCATGGGGTTGGGGGTGTAAGATTCAATATGATGGAGGGCTTGAGGCTCTGCTCTAATTGAAGCATTGGCTCTATATCTCATCTTAAAAGATATATATGACCAATCAAAAGATATGTAACCACCTATTTGGGTAGTATAGTCTCTTGACAGACAGATGGAAAAATATGGCTTGACCTCAACAACAGAGATATCTTGGGTTACAATAAAACTAGGGCATGCATTTAATGCCATCTCCACATTCCTAAGGATCCCTACATTCTTGATAGTACTACCATCCAACTATAATACATCCCTAACAATGGGCTCATATTTCATCTCCAAAGCATCAGCAACACACCTAGGCATCACTGAACTACTAGCCTCTGAATCAATCATGCAATTATGGACTAGTTTGCCCCCTATAATTAGAGAAACATAGAATGGAGGAGCTCTAACCTTTTTACTTGTTTCTAACTCCCTTGATGGTTATACTAGGCTTGTGGCACTTTCCATACTAGGTGGTTGATCCTTTGGTTCAATTTTTTCCAATTCTTGCTGCAGCAACCTCTTTTGCATGGGTATAGTAGCAACAACATCCCACATGGAGATATTCACACTTGTCTTCTTCATTTTCTCTACCACATTGAATGGCATAGTAGGTGTTTTGGTAGAACCCTTGGGAGCTACAATTGTATGAGTTTGAGATGGAATAACCTAAGGATCACTTGTATCTTTTCTGCCATGATTCTTCCTTTGTTGCTGAAAGGTACTTTATTGATTATTTGTTTCTTGCTCATGAGATATTGCATTAGAAGTTGAGGCTTGATTGGGAGGAGGAGGGACAACATCTTCCATAGCTCTTCTTTTGCTTCTAGTGTTATGAGCAATGGAATCCTAGTTTACATTACAATGCTACTCCATCTGATGATTCTTAAAAGAACAATCACCTTGTCTTTGCATATCTGAGGCATCTTTAAATTGGTCCTCCTTGTATGATGGTTGTATTGCAGACTCTTGGACTATCAAAGCCACAAAAGATTCAGCCTTCTGACACATACAATAGGCATAGGAGTAATTACAGGAGGGACAAAAATCTTGATCTTGAGCCATATTGTTTTGAGGGACTATGACCCTACTTTGGTTTACATTTGAGTTTGAAGCATGGCCACCCTACCTACTCTGATCAAAAGAATTATTCCAATGATTAGGATTTGGAGGCCTACCACTGCTTGGAGTTTGATATTGCAATTGATGAGACTTACTACCTTGAGCTTGTTGTCTTTCTAAAGTCACCACCTTGTTGCTTACTTTTTGCATCATAGAGGAGTTATCCTCCAGCTTCTTTCCATAATCTTGCAATCTTTTATCTAGGTTCTGCATCATAGATTGCATCATTTCTTTGATTTCATCTATCCCATTTGAAGATGTGGAAGCTTGAGGGACTGGGACAAGGGATTGTGATGTAGAAGTTGTGGGAAGAGGAGCCACTGTTGGTTGATGATTTGGAACATCAAGGAAGAAAGGCATAGGAGGCCTTGGAGCTAGCTTACCTCCTTGTATTAGGATGTTCTCTGATTTTATTGCTATGTCATAAGCATTAGGCAAGGTGTCTCCTCCCATAGTTTGGATTGTAGTGGCAATATCACTGTTAAAAGCTCTAAGGTAATGCAAGAAGGCATTACCAGGGGTAGGCTTCACTAAAGTAGGTATTCTATCCCATGTCTTTTGAAATCTATAATTAAAATTAGTCATACATTTATGGGGGGCTCTTTTTATAGTAGTCAACTGCTCTAAAAGTGACAAATAGTCATTTTTATCCTAAAATGTTTGCACAATCCTACTCCTAATCCATCCCAATCTATTATAGAACCATGAGCTAGACCTCTATACCATTTTAGTGCTTTTCCTTTTAAGGATGAGGCTAGGATCCTAACTGCAACATCATCCTCTGTAATACCATGGATATTGCAGACATTTGCATCCTCTTGAATGTGTTCTGAGGGGGAGATACAAGTTTCACCAGTAAACTCTGGTATACTTTTGAGAGCAGCTACTAGTATGTCATGTCTTTGGGCTAATAAGAGAGGGCTCCCACCATTAAAGGTGGCAAAAGTATGAGCTCTAGGCAATTCCATATAGACAAGTGATCTATTGATATGTATTGATGGCAGTCTACGTTGAGATCTAACAGTAGGAGGAGTAGAGATAGATCTTGTAGGTGTATTTGTTACTATTGCACTCCTAACAGGTGATAAATATATTCTAGTCTTCCTTCTTCTAGGGTTTGACAATGAAAGCTCTTGATACTGAAGCTTACCTCTAGAAGATGTCCTTGTTTCAGCTTTGGGCATGAATCACTGCAACTTTGGTTTGGAACCAGATATGTATTTGAAGCTTAGAGTCACCAAGTACTTTGAAGAATGAGCCTCTTGAAGGCTTAAACACCGAAGCTAGTACTATCACCTCGGTATTGATCTTGAAATCTTCCCTTTTGACACCAATAGGCTTCAATTTTTTTGAAAGGTTGTCCCACCAGGCATGCCAAAAACTATTGTCACTTACATTTTCACCCTTGTCCAAAGCCTATGCATGAGGACAACCTAGTGAAACATAGAAACAACCTCCAAGCTGTGGGACTTGAACTATGAGGTTGAATCTCTAGAGAAGGCCAGCTTCCTCTTACTATCAAGATGCACCTAACTACTCTTGGAGAGGAAAAGGAAGAAGGAGAGCATGAAAAAAAATCTACCTAATCTAATCTAAAGAGGTGATGCGCCAAAATAGAGTGTTCAGACCAAACTCTTCCCATATATGCACTATTGAACCGGAATGAAACTAGGGATATACACATTCAGACTTGCTTTAATCTAATAATCACATATAGATTAGAAGACCAAGATGAATGACACAAGGAAAGAGAAATCCACTTATATTATCATTCATAGGCCAAGGAGATATGGTCATGCAGATCATAGATCCCTACAAAACACTAATAAGAGGCAAAGAGTTCTTACACTTTCATACCAATGGCTGAAGAGATAAGATAGAAAATCATGTAGTTCAAAGGCACAGGGGAATTTACACTAAGAGTCTACAGAGTAGTAATAGAGAAAATAGAGAAAGGTCCACCTACAAAATTCATAAAATTTTGCCTTTATAGCTCAAGAATAACTGGGGTGTCCTCCAACTGTAATTACTTCACAACAACCTACCATTAAGTCCTACAGAGAACAATCATGGAGAAAATTTGATCTGAATATAGCTTTTTGGTACCATGAAATCTAATTTTTAACTAAAATAGGGCCTCAAAAAGATAGAGGCGGAGCTATAACTATGCTCTAAACAAATAAATAGACTAGATCAAGGTGGTAGAGTGTCTCTGCATGCTTCACATTCACTTCTAGTGGTTGGAATCGATCATAAGATCGGATGCATGTAAAACCTCAATTTCTTATCATTTTTTGGTGCATGAATCAGAAGAATCAATGAGTTAGCCAAACACTGTAAGAGAAATAGGCCACATGGACCAATCAGTTCATTTCTCTTTGCCACCCACAAGGTCTTCCCGAGGTTGACCAATCTTTCTTTACTAACTATGCTACCTTCCAACCCTGACCGTGATAGTCACATTAATTGTCAGTCACTAACCATTACTGCCTCCACCAGACCCACTAGGACATATGTCACCAAGGCACTATGTCACTATGCATATCCTCCAAATAATTTCCCATAGCGAGATAGCGCCCACCGTGGATCCAGATTGATCTGACGATCGTGAAGACTCACCGTATTATTGCACTATCTCCTTAAAACCTCTTGGCCCATGAAACACTTGGAAAGCACCTAGCACAACCTGGCATCTTCATCTTGGCGAGACCATGCCCCAATGATCCATGTGGCATAATGGTACTATGTCGCTATGGGTAATATCCTCACAGCTTTCCATAGCGAGATAGCACCTACCATCAATTTCCTTAGATCTATGATGATCAACAAAACTATACAACTGCACACTGAGTTGGCTCAATGGACCAATGAAATATCACCATTGTACTATGACCCACTAGACAACTGCCATCGAGGACAAGCCATAATATTACTTTGGAGAAGGGCGGGCCCATTACACCATCTGTGCCATGCGTCGTCAAGGCGCTATGTCGCTAACGGCAAGGAACACAAATTTTTCAATAGTGCCATAGTGCCCTCCGGGAATCTATCAAAACTCGGCATCAGAGAAACAGCAAGGAAAGGGAGGACCCACCTAACACATGGCCAAAAGGTGCTATGTCGCTATGGCAAAACAACATGCAACTTCCCATAGCGAGATAGTGCCAACCATAGATATCTCTTGATCTAACGATGGGGACTTGTGGGCTCATGAAAACATTAAAATGCACAGGGAAGAAATATCATAAGGTTAGCATAAAGTATTATGTGCCCCTTTTGAATATTTGGATATTTAAAACCTGTGAACATTACTACATTGAATTCAAATGTGGTGATTTTGGCGGGAAGGCAAAAATGACCAATAGAATCAAGATAGCCCTTGAATGGAGGATAATAGAGATACATATTTTTGGATATTTCTAGCTTATCATCAATCAAGTAAACAATCATTATCAAAATAAGAATTACAAGTTAATAACTTACAAGAAATTAGTTGATTCTTTATGGAATTACTTCACATTTTTTACTTTCTAGCAAATTCCTACGACAGGAAAAAAAAGGCTACAGATGCTATGGAAACTTCGGCACATATCCTACAACTACAAGAACATGAATCTTGATTCAAGTTCATGGTGGAAGAACTATGCCATCATTCTTATAATTCCCCTAATGAAAAAGTAATTTGAATTTTTTTTGGTCATGATTCTGCCCTCTAATCTACCATTATCTCCTATTTGCAAGACCAAATCATTCTTAAAAACCTTACATGCAATAAAAAGTGTCTTTTTATTTGCAATGCCTCCCATTACACCCTTGTCTCTAGTGACCTACATGGAAAAGGCTTAGATGGAACACTCTTAGGTTTCTAGAGATAAATGAGTCTAAAAAGGCATTAGCCAAAGTTTATGATGACATTTGTGGGTCACATTCTAATGGTCTTGCACTTGCTCAAAAATTGTTTAGGACAGTTTACTATTCACCAACCATGCAAGTTGATATTGTCTAATATGTTAA
The DNA here is from genome assembly GCA_028749045.1 of Cupressus sempervirens. NCBI lineage: Eukaryota > Viridiplantae > Streptophyta > Pinopsida > Cupressales > Cupressaceae > Cupressus > Cupressus sempervirens. Next base: position 524,621,860 of record CM053784.1, on the reverse strand, counting down.
ATCCTATTAGAAGTATCAACTATGTGGTAACTTGGTGCATGAACTCATCCCTTCTATCACACACTAGCCTTTCTATAAATGGACCTTTGACTTGGTTGGAAAGATTCATCCAAGTTCATCTAGTGGACACAAGTAGCTACTGAGTATTTCACTAAGTGGGTTAAGGTTGTTCTGATTTCTACTACTACTAGAAAACATGTTGCCTTGTTTATACTAAATCACATCATTTTCCACTATGGTATTCCTTCTTCAATAGTCACTTACAATGGGGGAATTTTATGAATAAGGATCTAATTAAACTTTGCAAAAAGTTTAAAATAAAGCAACATTGGTCCTCCATATACTATCCCCAAGGCAATGGACAAGTTAAGGCCTCAAATAGGACACTGCTAAATATTTTGCATAAGATATTTCAAAAGTCAAGAAGGGATTGGAACCTATAGATTAATCTGACATTATGGGCCTATAGAACCACTATATGCACTCCCACTAGGGCTATGCCCTTTGGACTAGTCTATGGTTTTGAGTTTATCCTCCAATTATAAGTTGAGCTTTCATCTTTGTGAGTCTATTTGCATGGATTAATCACTGATGAGGATCATAGAGCTATAAGGATTAATGAGCTTGAGACTACACATGAGTGCCAAAAGGTTTCTTTTCATCACATGCAAGCTTATCAAAAAAGAATGTCTACAAGTTATAACAACAAAGTGTATCCTCATGAATTCTAAGTAAGTGAGCTTGATCTTAGATAGAACCTAAAGAATCAACAAAGTAGAGAACATAAAGGTAAGTTTGAGCCTAATTGGTTGGGTCCCTACATTATCACTCTTGCATTTAGATCTAATGCCTATCAACTTTCTACACCTAAAGGGGAATAGCTACCTGATCCTATTAATATTCTTCATTTAAAGAAGTTATATGCTTGAGGTTGTTACTTCTTATCTATTTGTACATATTCTATGATCCTAAAAAAATTCCAAGACAAATCATATATTATGCTAAGAAAATCATAAAATATAGAAAATATCCTAAAAAATGATCTTAGTACTTAAAAACCTAGCAATAGGCACTTTGATGTATCACCAAAAAATCAAAAATCTCAATCAGCCTTGCACCTATGTCTATTAGTCTTGCTTTTCTCTCATTCACTTCATTTTAACTTTTCCTTGTCTAGCTTGGAACCAACTCTCATCTAGGTCAAGGGGGCACAAACTGTCTATCTTCTCAGGGTCTCTTTGTGTGTTGGTGTTTCTTTGGCAACTTGTTTAACAATCTTCCTCAATGCTTCCCTTGACATAAAATATTTCTCAATACTTTTTGGATACCTTAGCTATAGTCTAGGATGTTGTGATATTTCCTACTAGTAGATCCAAGTCCTAAAGAAATGGTCATGTGACTTACACACATGCACTTACACATTAAACTTGTTGAGACTTGATTGATTTTATTTTCTTTGTGTGTTTTCTATGATGATTTTTTCTTAGTGTTCCCTCCCTAATAGTCTCTCAAGGATGTCATGGACTAGAAAATTGGGGGCATGGAACATGTTTTACTTATTTTCTACTTCTGGATATACTTTGTTGATCAAAAGTGTTGTGAGAATTCATGCTTGTCCTACTTGACATTTTGGATCTATAACATATCATTCTTGTCTATTGTAGCAAGACCACACTCAAGGGTTATCCTAGTGCTTATGCCTTGATATAGGTATAATCTTGCCATACTAAACTTAGGGAACCTAACTTTACTAGTCATATTGACATATATATCTTTGATGCTTAGGTTGGGTTCCCGCATTTTATCTGATATAAATCATATTCATATCCTTATAGTTATACTAGTGATGATTTCATGATCTTTCAATTTCCCTAAATAATTCTTGATGATGAAAATTAGAGTATAATTATGTGTCCCTTGGAAATGCACCTTTTGCATACTAGTTTTCCATTTAGGGTTCATTTTAGTTTATCTTTTTCATATTTCATGTTGAGAGATCTCTCTCTTCATCTTTCATAGATATGTTGGCTAATTTCATTCACCTTCTCTCACTTCCTCTCGATCACATCTTTCACTTCTTATCAGTCATATTAAATTAATGCTTCACTTCCTAACATCATGTTGGTGTTTGAAAATGCTGGAGGGTTTTCAATTATCCCCATGAGAAAATGACATATCTAGGGGCAGCTAACTCTCCATTATCAACATATCATTTCAAACACAGGGCCAACTATAAGGCATGACCCTTCTTCTACTTCAGGCTCTGCTAAACCTAGGCAGGTGGACCTCAGATTGAATTGATACCGTATCAGTGCAAAACATATCCGTGAATCTATTAAGCAGATAAAACCCTTTATATCTCCTAAGAACTCATGAAATGACACAGATCTATGGTAGCTAAATGCAAACCTATGACATAAAAAAGCTGAGTGAGGGTTAAACTTTGATGCACACTTCAACATGAACAACTGAATTGATTTGATTTAAAGATTTTAAATTCAACAAAACCCCTAATATGCAGCAGCATGAACAAGTGATCTTGTAAATGACCAGTGCCTTATCTATTGGGAAAATCCATGAATCAAATGCATACATATGAATATCTGAGACATATGTGTATCTTCAGATATCTTATCTATCAATTTGACTTGTAAATGGACATTTATGCTCAATTTGAACCTCATTCTTACATGATATCCCCATGAGCAAACTTGCAACCCTGTTGATTCTCTAAAGCATTTACACAAACTCTTGGGTTATAAGCAACAATGAATTAACATACAACCTTAAGGAGTTGCAACTACAACCTAAGCTCTTTGTTCAAAGATTGTAAAACATTGAAGATCACTGATAAAGGAGACGAGAATCAGAATGAAACTAATGGAATTCTTGTTCCTTTATATTAATTTCCTTGAAACAATACATTTAAATGCATGCAATCAAAACATGAAAACACCTAACAAGTCTGAACTATCTATATTATCTGCATTACTGTGGTTCATACAAGAAGAATTTGCTAAAGAATATGGTGTCTCAATATTGGAAATGCATCAAGAACTAGATCCAAAATCTGGTATCACAGTCATGAGCAGATTTCTTCCAAGGAACTAGAACCCTTACAAAATATGAGAGAAAGAAAGATATAGGAGAAGTTAATTCCCGAATCTGAATCTGCAACTAACATCTGTCAACCTGGAAAAACCTACTCAACAGGTTCAAAACAACTTTTAGATCTTTTTTCTCAAATGCTAAATCAAATCCTTTTCAGTTATGGCTCTAAAAGCATCAAATATTTGAAACTATGATTAAAAGAAATAATTGATTTGATTCTTGATTTTATTCACGGTAAAATGAAAATTAGTTAAAATTTACTTCTAAAAGCCAATAAAATCTTTTGGAACTGATTTTCCTCACATATAGACCTCAAAAAGCCTTCAAAACTGCACTATAACCAATCTTTGATGCTCTATGATCAAATTTTGCCTACTGCACTGAGAATGCCCCAGAATTTGTAAATCTACTTATAACCTGAACCAGCGAAGACCTGTGTAAAATATGACCCCAAATTTGGAAAATTTACTTCCTCCCAGTTCCAGCAGTATACTGCACTACCCATTTCTGATAAAAATCACCCCTATTATGGCCATTTGAAATTCAGGCTCCTGGACTGTGGCTTTGCATTTTAAAATGAAATTTTTTTTAAAAGTATATAGTCATAACTATATAAAATTCAAAAATATTTCAAAATTTTCATTCTATGCGTTTATCCCCTCAGAATTTTCACTTGATATTTACTTTGAATCTGAAGATGCCACATGTCAAGTCCTTGCTGGTTCATACCCATCTTGAAATATTTTCAATTAATTAATCAATATTAATTAATTAATTAATTTCATTTCCTCCTCGTAGCACCGAAAACTCCATTCATTCAAACTTAGGCCTTTACATTTCAAACTTAGGCCTTTACATTGCCTTTGAAACGTAAGACCAAAAGCTCTCTAGAAAATTCTTTTATGTTCTCACGAGCTAGGCCTTTATGTTTACACGGTAAAGTTTCCTTTACGCTTTTATGTCCTTGGGCGTAGGACTACACCCTTTGAAATTTTCATTCATGACCATATGCTGAAGGCTAGCTTTTACGTTCTCATGACCTTGCGTATTACCAGAGAGCTTTAAAATTTGTTCTATGCTCTTATGACCCGACCCAAGCGTAGCATCGTGAGCCTTCAAAATCTACCTCCCAACAATACGCTTTACCTATTTCTCGTAGGAACATAAGCCTTTGGAAATGGCTTTACATGCTTGCACTTTGCGTAAGAGCGTAAGGTCTCCTCACTCCATCTTTCGCTCTCATGACGCGTCACCACGTGGCTCCTCTATAACCATGTATTCCTTCATTCAAAATTCAACTACATCACATGCCAACTGGGGGCCTATCATGCATGGAGCTCAGCTTTAAAAGCCATGTATCTTCTAAGACACGATACATTTGGTTTGAAATTGTATTTAACAAGCTAGGAAACCTATTCCCTCCCCCATGTGGGATAATATTTCAATGAATATGCGCTCTTCTCACATCCTGAATCGTTGCTCTCCCTAGCACTAAATTCTCCATTTGACCATATGCTCTTTCAGTATGGTATGTGCATAGTTATCTGCTATGAGCCTTCATTTTCGATTGCCATTGCGTTCTTTGCTCCTCCCACACAGTCTGACTTGTTTTATTTGCAAAAATGTGGAGTGTCTGCTCTATATTAGCAGTGCTTTCTTTCTTTTTTGCTGACGTTCCATGCCCTTTAGCCCTCATTTTTCATGATGCACAGGCTCTTTCGTTGGCGTGAGCTCTGCCTTTGGATGTGGGGGCCTTTAATTGCCCCAGAGTGCCTTCAAACCAAGGCATCTTCCTTTACCAATGCATGGGGTCTTTGTTACTGCGTTATGTCTCCTTTGAACCTTGCTAGCACAGACTTTAGCAGGCTCTCCTACTCCTTAACGCACTTGGGTTCCTCCTTTTAAAACCTGTAGCATTTTCCTTTAAATTCATGCGTGAAGTTTCCTTGCTTTCCTATTGACTTGAGCATCTTCAATGGTGCTATAGTTTCTACATATTATTAATACTCTACTTTGTCCATGGGGTTGTGCCCTTCCCCTTTTTAACTGCTCTTTGCATTGAATATGCAGGTTCTTCAGTTGGCGTGGGGAGTTGAGTTGACTACTCTACTATTGGGTGCAATCTTTTATAGTGTGGGTAATTAGAAAATGCATCAGCCACGCCAAGTGGATTGGCTCGCAACCACTAAGACACAATGATGTAGATGAAGCTTTCTCCTCTCTATGCGATGGTGCTATCTGTTCACTTTCTCCAATGTGATCCTTAGCTTTACATTGCTACCAGTCTTCTTTAATTCCTAGTTGAAAAAGGAAGATATTTATTGAAAAGAGACAACTGAATGTGGTTCTCTCGTAATCTTATGTTCTAACATCTGAATCATCTTGGCACAGCTTGATACAACTCCATCATTTTCAAACCATAGGAGAAGACCAATAATCAGTTTCACATTGGAAAATGTCAATATGATAGGAACTTAAATACATTCAGGCTCTCAGTGGTTTCCATCAATCCAAGCTATTCTAATTATGTTTGCATTGTGACATTTAAATAGATCAAAATCATTTTCACTCATTTTAATTACTTTGAAAACTTCAGCATGCCTTATCAATTAGATGGAATTAGTCAAAACCCGAAGTGGGTCCGGCTAAAAAAAAAATTTGCTCTCGGACAACTAAAATGTTGAACTGATCTATTAATCACCTTGAACTGATTATAATCAAAATTGAGCACTGAAAATTGCTTTTTAAAACTCATTTTATCATTTCCGCAACACTTTGAAAGTTGTGTCTAGAGGCCTGTTGCCTAGCTTTAAAAACTGACCCAGACAACTGGTCAAGCTCTGAAACTTCACCCACTGATTCTTTGCTTCACATAGTTTCACCTTGTCTCATGAAAAATTCAGGGTCAAAAGATATTGACCATCAAATTCGCCCCTTCAGAATTACCTGCACAAAAACATGTCAGAAAGCAAACTAGCTCTAGAATTAGCTTGGAAAATTGGGCAAATGAGCACATGGGGAAATGAAAACTGGGGGACTGGTAGATTGCCATGAGGAGAGTATGATTATAAGATTTGGGCTCATGATGAATCACAGGGAAAATTTGGCAAGGGCGCAAAGTTGGCCACCTGGATTTGCAAGACAGAGGACATCAGTAAAATATCATTTTTTGCGAATGGAATGACCCTAGTAAAGTGTGAAGACAGATTCATCAAGTTCTAAAAATTGGCACACTTGTAGTATTTTTAGTGGACAATACAGGGGAACAAACCATTCATTCTCACCAATCACGGATTAGAAATTACAATGCCATGAACAGGGGTACTAATGAATCTAAAAATGCTAACACCAGTAAAACTTTAGAAATTCCATTTGGAATCACATTTGAAAACTGATCAAATGGATTCATCATGATCTAAAAATTGAAACATAACAAGTCTCTAATGTCTGCAATGCAACAAAAAAGGAATTTTAGCATTCGGGTCCACTGGTCAAAAGTTATAGCACGTCAAACAGGGCTTTCCAAAATTATATGCAATGTGCATCAGCATGACAAATTTAAAAGATCAACTTTGAGGGATTCAAAACCTAGTCAAACAGACTCAAAATGACTCAAAATCTAAAACATAGGTTCTTAGGTATGGACACTAGACAATCTCAAAGTGACAGGTCATGACACAATTTTGGGTTAAAGATATTCAAATGCAAACATAGCCTCCTATTGCTGTTTGACACTAAGGTGAAAATGCAAATTTGGAACTAGATCAAAACAGGACTTTGCCAAATGACTCGGAATGTTGATTTATCATCATGGAACATGTGGACTGGCTAAATGGAGGGTGTCAAAAACATTAAACACCTTAGGGGACTCACAGGTACAACCGAGTACATAGGCATTTATGGGCATGATTTGACTCAAAATTTTAAATGGGACTAAGAAAATGAAGCATGCAATTTTTTCGTCCCAACACATCACAAGGGGTTAATCTCATCATCATATCTAATCTATCCAAGTAAAAAATTTCAACTCATAAGTCTACATTATAACATGAGAGATAAATACATCCATAAGCATGTATACATAAGATGATCATTTATAAACATGAGAATGCATAGCAACATCACATAGAAACATAAAGACAAGTGTTGAAATATCCATAAACACCCATCACATGAGAAAGAAAGGAGACAAGTACACAAAGCCATAAATGAAATCCAATATCTCACATATAATGATGAATCAAGTACAATATGGGATCCAAAATTTGGATAGTTATCTCAAAAATATACATCAAATGTGTTAGAGGGGCATCAAAACCTTGATCTAATCCTAGACCTATGACTAGCTCCCTCCCTTATGAACAACATGTGGTGGCTAGAGAGGAGGTGCATGTGTCCTATTTGGGTATTGCACCACTCCCTCTGACCTCCCCACTCTCTCTGAATAAAGAGGCATCCATATCCTATCGAAACCACTGCTATGTACAACCTGTCATAGTATGTGGCCTACACCCCCTATTGCATTGACTCCCACAAAACCTCTACTAGATCCTCTCATAAGGATCTCTCCCATCTATCTTCTTATTCACTGGCATCCACCAGCTACTAGTCCATCACTATGATAGTCAAAGAGGGGAAAATTTAATCACCCCAAAATGGTCACCTAGACTATTAGCCCCCTTCTCAGCATTTTGCTAAATTTATCAAATCATTTATCTTGATCAAATCTTTAAAAATCAAGTTATTTGATTTTTATTCTATAGTTTGACCACTATATCCTAAGTTCATATTTAACTAAAAGAAACATGTCTCCCTTTAAGAAAATAAAAGACCCCTTTCATCTCTTATCCTATGTTGCACATATAAAGATATTTTCTCATTTTAAAAATAAAAAGAAAAGTCTTTTGTCTCACATGGAGCTATAAAAGTCAACTCTTTATAATTGGTGGGAATGATCTTACACATGAATCATGCAAAAATCAACTCCTCGCCATTTTTTATATCTTCTTATCTCTTGATCTCTACCATATGTACTTCTTTAAAAAGGGAGAGAGCTATCTCCTCATCTAAGGATCCATCTTCTTAGCATTAGTGTTGTACAATGGGTTTCTCTATAGGTAGTCTAGGAGCTTTGGAAGATCTTATGGATACACTCCCATTCTTATGTAGCATAGTAGTTTAATCTCATGTTACATTATTATATTCTCTTTTACGCATTAGAGTGAGCACACCTAGTTTAATTAGAAGGATTGTAATAGTTTAGGCTTGCTATTTAGTTTAATTTCTTGCCTCTAATATAGCTTATTTGAATTTTTGCATAGCATTTCATGGTAGTTCTTGGACACTAGAATCCTTTCTCTTGTATTATAAAATCCCATTTCATGGTGTACTTGCATGGGGATACATTTCTTTGGTTCAGTTGAGATCCTTCTTATTGTTATTTTCATTCCTTTGAACTCCATAACTAGGGAGCTCAAGGTCAACATTTGAGGCTCTCAATGCATGAGATATCTCAAATAGAGGGACTTAGACAAGTGCACATTTCTATGTGTACACTCTACAATAAACTCTATGAGCCTTCCTTATTGAAAATTAAGCCTCAATAAGTGGATTGCACTAAAACTAACATCCATAGTTAGTGCATTGGCACTATAGTGTAAATCTACTTCTAACTTTTCCATCATCTCTCTTATGTCTTTTGTGTATGCAGAGATATCACATAACTTAATAAAATTAATATGTGCATAATGAGAAACTTGTTCTAAATTATTCACAAGTTTGATACCTCTACTTATCTGACAATAATCTCTACTACCACCTTCTCCATTACTCCCTTCTCAAATTTTCTTTCTGACCATTACATTAATATTTTATTTGCATCTATTTCTAGGTCATTTATTTCCTCCACAATCTTAATTAATTTATCAATAATGGGAGCATTCTCATTTAAATTATCAATAACAAATGAATCAGGAAATATATCCTTAATATCATATAGAACTCTTTTTTTTTCCTTCTTATGTTGATGTTCAGTTCTTAGCTAGACTTGCTTAGCTTTCCTATAAAATAATTCACTCAATATCTTCATTTATTCTTCTATCAAGTTTGAATTTTTCTAATTAGGTATTCCTATGTCTTCATCAAGTGTAACTAGCTTAGCTTGGAGAGTGATTGGGGACTATACTCTCTTCTTCTTAATCTTCTTTCATAGAGTACTAGAGCTTGGCATTGATACCTATAAGCTTTGTGTTTGTAGATCCATACTTAGTCTCTAAGTCTTGAATCTTTTCTCTTTGGCCTTCTTAGGATCCTCACTTTACTTCTTGTCCTCTATAGGTTTCAGTTTGATTATGAAACTCTTTTTTCATACCTACTCTATTCCCTCAATTTGAGGTCCAATGACTTGTAGCCTTTCCTTCCTAGTAGTAGATTTCTCTACTTGATCATTCTAACCTTAAACTTAATGTTATCCTTCTTTATTACTCTTTGTGGCTTCATTTGTGTTTATTGTCTCTTTTGTAGTTACTAGCCCATTGTGTTTCTTGGAAACACTAGCTTGAAAATTAGTGTGGCTATCACCTTGACTCATTTTTACAATAGGGTAGATGCAAGTTCAACCAAGTATCTTTCCACCTACATCTCAATCTTAGGATAGTCCTTGTCTTCATTAATACATGGTTAGAGTCCAACAACTTTTTGTGGACTAGCAATTGCACAGCCTAAATTCGAACTTGGCTTGGTGTATGTTGTGTTGAGTCAATCATTTCCTTAATAGGACTAGTGATGATTTCATCATAAATTGTTATAGTCTTTTTCCTTCCTTCACTCAATTGCACTAGATCATTGAAATTATCACCTAGGTTTACCTATTCATCAACATCTTTTTTAGTGTCAAGCTTAACTTGACCAACCTCTTTCTCTTCCTATTCCTTATCATCCTCATCATTTAGCATTAGGTAATTTTTTTTTCTACATGAATTTATTGGCTTCCACAACATTTTCTATCTTATTTTTCAAAACTAGGTAACCTCTCCTCTTTGGTACCAATTTGTTGGTGTACTCCCTCAAGGATAAACTAATATGACATTTATTGAATTTAGACATTATTTGAGCCAATGTGTCTTTGTGTATTTTCCTTTTAGTGTTTAGGGCATGCTTCCACTTATTATCTATCTTTTTATATAGTTCCTCAAGAATTAGCTTTCATGTCTCTATAGGCAGGTATTTAAAACTTATCATCATATCTATCACTGCCTCTTCCACTTTCACCTTGTCTTATCTACTCAATTTTTCATACTTAATAAAATGAAATCCCAATAAACTTGCAGTATTTTTAAGGTTATCACATACCTCATTAATGTTCTGAGATTTCTTATATACTAAAAATTTAAACTGACTCAAATCATTAGACTCAATCCTTTCTACATCTTCATACTTCTTTACCATAGGCATTCTTCTTGGTTTCTTGATTTGTTTTCTTGGCTCTACTTCCTTAGATGTATCTTTCTCTTAGATACACCTTTTACTAGTGTTGGCTTGGTGATTTTGATAATACCTTTCTGTATTGTCTTGGCATCTATAGTGTTGGTTTCCTTGGATCTTTGTTTCATGAACCTTGATGACATGGTTGTTGGCTTAGTAGTCACCTTCTTCATATCTTTCTTCACCTTTGGTTCAACCAAAAAAATCTATATACCTTAGTTGCATTGGTCATAGAAGCAACTAACTCTTTTCCTTTTCCTTCTTTTTCTTCACCATCATCACCTTCATCTTCATCCTCACTACTAAGGTCTTCACCTTTTCCTTCTATAATTGGTAGTGGTTCTTCACCAAATCTACCTTTCAAATTTTCTATCATCTTCTTTATTTTCCTATCCAACTAATTAGGAACCTTAGTTTGAATTATCATCTTGATCTTGGTTGTCTTATAGGTACCAAAATGTTTGACATTCTTATCAATCTAATCAATTAATAATGGAATAATGGCTAATGAAACATCAATTACTACCTCATAATGAAGAGATCTCAACCATGCAACTCAAGGAATAATAGTTTGAACATATGTATAAACAATATCCAATAAGAAGCATATATCATCGTAGTATTGATCAGTGACTGACATAGGGATCCTGAACCTATTCTTCATCTTTTTCTTAAATTTTTTATAGTATTCATCCATAACGGTCTCAAAATTGTCACCTATTTGATTGATAAACTCATTTATTTTCTTGATGATAAGTTTCTTCTCATCCCATACCACATCTCATATTGTGGGGAGTGAATTTAGTGCATAAAAGAATATACAAACATTGAGAGAACCAAAATTACGTGACAATTTATTTTCCCCCCTTATGGCTCCTAGGTTCTCTTCCAACTAAGTGAGTTGTAGCTTGGTTGGATCATAACTATGATCTTTCTTAACAAGTTTATAACCCATGTTAACAATAATACATGGCAAAATCTTGAGTTAGCTCGACTAGTAGAACTTGTGTACAATCACCCTAACAAAAAACTCAATCTCTAGACCTTCAATAGTGGTGATTGACATGCCTCTTCCATTCCATTTCACCTGAGTATTTCTCTCAATTATATCTCTTCCTTGATATAAAATGGTCTATACCCTATCACAAATAGGGTATCATGTGACATGATGGATGAATCAACTTCATGATCTTAACTAGTTTTTTCTCCAACCATAGTTTCATGTCATGAGTGTGGTTTAACATAATCTTGATCCACTCTACCTTGAAAACCTTTGAAAAAACTAGCACAAGAGTTAAGCCTTTCTTTCCTACTACCTTGTGTTCATCTTTTAGTTTTTCATTCTTGTACAACTTCTCATACATATTTCTAACTCAAATTCTCTAATCTCTCCAATATTGCACATGTAACATGATCTGACAATGTGAACTAGGATAACCATTGGTGTAATTACTCATAATGATCCAAAAGAATCTCTATTTAATGCAATAACTAGGTATACCTTGAATTTTGGACAAGGGAAAGCTTCATTTTGAAAATTTTCAGCATTGCTATTCTTCAATGTTGTGTTCTTATCATTTGTAGATGCGGTTGATTTCATTTATTTAGATAGGGTTTGATTCACAAAAACCTTCAGAACTTGGTCTTAAATCCACTACACATAATTCTCAAAACTCTCTTAAGATGTCAATAACACACACTAAATCTTCAGCTTCATACAAATTTACTCTACAATTACCTTCACAATTTTCTCTATACATTCTCAAAAGCCTAGCATGTAAAATGAGCTTCAAAATCATCTTTATAAGTTAAAATGGTCGAATTAGGTCTCCATAAATTCTTTTTACATGTTTTAGCTACATAATAGTTGTCTCAATTATAGCTAAAATTGATTAACAAACTTCCTTCAACATTTCTTGGTCAAAACCACAACTTAGTTCATACTAACCAGACTCTAATACTAGCACTCAGTCCAAAGTTTCAACTTAGTAACAAAAATCATTTTCCTTTTCAAACCTTATATGTATCCTTGCACATATTGTATCATATTGATTTTGACTTAAATTCATATAATTTTAGGAACTAATGTATGATTTATCAATTTAAAACTTAGTTCCATACACACCTTATCATTTTATTTGAGGTGGGGGAATCATCTAATCCATTGGATTTGGTGATAAAAAATTCACCATTTTCACTACTACCTCAATAATTTTTCTTCTTCCATGTTTAATTCATCGAGGTTCTTACTTCCTCTGCATTGACTTTTGCCTTTCCATTTCTCTCATCATTATCATGTGTCAATGCTCGATTCTGACATTCTCTACTTAGATTACAACCCTTCTGACAAAAAAAACAAATTGGACCCAAAAAAAAATTCAATTCTTACCTCTAAAATGTACCTTCACACAAGTTTATGCAATATATCCATTATTTCCATAAAACTAAAAAGTGATCCAAGTGTTGTAATCCCAACCTATAGTATTGCCTTGTATAGGTGCATTACCTTGATTCTTAAGTTTCCACTTAGGTTTGATATTATATCTCCAATATTTTGCCTTGTGACCATACTTTTTACATGTATAATAGTAACCTCCAAATCTAGATCCCTTACTAATCTTTGATCTACACTCATGTTCTTGGTGTTCATGCTTGTTGCAATTAAAACAATTTCCATTGAATTTGGGTTTAGGGTTTGTCTTACCAATTTTTCTCCTATAGACATTTTTTGTATGGCCTATTTTTCCACAATGATAGCAAGTAGGATTCTTGTTCTTTGGTTTTGTAGTCACATTTATTTGTTCTCCTTGCTTTGATGATTCTCCTTCCTCAACACCTAATAGGAACTTGGCATAGCATAGTCTAGAAGTATCATGAGGTCTTATTGTTGTAGTATTTTGTTCATTAATTAACCTCATGGCATCTTTAGGTTTATTCAAATTCTTAATGATTTTCTTTTCATCTCTCGGCTTATTCACCAATATATCATTCTCAACTTTCAAATTTGCAATATCCAACTCCTTTCTTACAATCTCATGATTTACAATTAATAATTGATTGATTATGTCAAACTAATTGTGGGTCATCTTCTATACTTAATTGATCCTTTCATCAAGTCTTGTAGCCATTTTTCTCTTCTCTTCATTATCCATTTCCTTCTCATCTTTATCTTTCTTCTTTTGTTCCATGACTTCACATAGCCTACCTGAGTGCATCTCATGTTCTCTTTTCAGTTCTCTAATTTATTCATTCAAAGTATTGTTCCTCTCGAATAGATCTATTCATGTTGCATCAAATTCACTGGAACTACCTTCATCAAGTAGTTCTTCAATGGTTTATTCATTGTATTGTGTGTCACCCTATTTAATTTCTATCTCTTTCCTTCTCTTGAATGATTTCGTTAATGCATCATTTGTAGAATTTAGTTGTTCAAATGCAATTTGAATATCAAGCTTCTGATTCTCAATGATCTTTTCTATTTTATAAACTTCCATGTCCAAGATCTTAACTCCCAAGTGGTTAGACTTTATCTAAGATAACTCCACTTTGGTACTAATTTTTAGAAAACTAATATGGAAAGTAAGATACTAAGGTAGGGTGGGGGTGAATTGGGATCTATAAAAAAAATTCACACTTCAAACATGAAACATATTTGACATCTTCACATAAACCCTCATTTGAAAATTAATATCATATCAATGTAATTATTCATTTCAACATAACATTAGATCTAACTTTTAACTACATGAATAAAAACTCACAAACACATAACACATTAACATAATGATTTGGTAATGAAAAAATACTCCAAGGTGAAGGTAAAATTATGTTGGGGATGATACCCACAAAATATTCACTACTACAAAAATAAAGTTGTGTATGTTAAGGTTATAATGTTTTGATCACTTCTAATGATCTACCTTGTGAGGGGTTTTCTATGTTAAAGACTAAAAGAACTATTAAGTATTACCATGATTAAAGGATTTTACATCATAACTAAGTCAGTATTCTAATAAGAGATTTTAAAAAGCATGTTAAAACTACTTTATTGAGAGATTTGAACCCTAAAACATATGTAGAACATCTAGTACTTGATCCTTCGATTTGGAGTATAATGTTGCTATCAGATCTCCTATATGCAATGTAATATCACCTTTTTGTGATTGATCTTCTTTGATTCTACTTAAAATTGTTCATTGCACCGCTTTGTCACTTTTTCTGGATTCACCTTAGTACCTTCCATGCAACCAAACTCTTAATCACATGCACAAACTTTCTCCACATACATGCAACCTAGTTCATATGACCTTCTTAAATAATATTTGGGTGAACCTTCTAGATCCCAATCAACACTCTACATTTATTTATTTTACCGCTTATTCCTTGCAATTTTTTGATTGGTGGATTTTTTTCTTGTAAGGATTAACGATTCTTTGTTGGACGCATAATCAGCTCCTTGATTAGCTCCTCAATCTATTAAACATACTTCTATCTTGATAAAAATACTTTGCATAGGAATATGTGTCATTCCAAAAAAAATGCAAAATGTATTGCTCGGCACCTATACCATATTGATGCTCATTATAAACTATTTCTTTATGTTTTCTTTTAGTCTTTATTGTACTCAACATATACTAAATTACTCAATCTCTACATCACTTGACAATTACTAGAGAACTTGGCGATCTCTGGCTTACTCAACAGTAACTATTGCTCAATACATATCTTGAAATATATAGAAATCTTTAATATATGACTTGGCCTATATAGGATCACTTGGTCACAGTGATGATCAAATAACCCTTCCTTATGAATGACTAAGTCTTTGACACTAATAGACAACTTTTCCATAGGGACCAGCAATATGCATACATACATACTTACTTACTTACTTACTTACTTACATGTGTGTGTGTGTGTGTGTGTGTGTGTGTGTGTGTGTGTGTGTGTGTGTGTGTGTGTGTGTGTGTGTGTGTGTGTATCAATAATATAGATATACATAGGTGTATACATATATACATGCATACTTATCATACAATATATACCTTAAATAATATAGATAAATAAACATATTACATTGTTTTTTAGTTACATAAAGGAATAATAGACCACTCAAAATGTAGGAATACACATGGAACAAGGGATTCACTCTATTAATCCACTAGAAAGTGAGATGGATAGATACACACATTTTAAGATGGAAGATATATAAGAATGTAATATAAACTACCCTCTTCAACCCCACTTCTAACACCCTTCTAAGTGAATTGCATCTTTAAAAAATGGGTGACCCAATTTAATGGTAGTAAAGACCAAAAAGAACAAAAAATTAAAATTAAAACTAAAACAGAATAAAGTTGTACATGAGAACAATATGATAAGTTTATCACTAAAAAAGAGTAGTATCATAAAAAAACAATTCAATCCTTTAAAGGTGCATTGAATACATCATAGATTTCCATTATTTTTATTTTTCTTAGTATTCTACATAACTCTAATATAGTTAGTCATTCACCATCAATGAAAAACAACTAATGATTTCACTTATTGTACAATCAAAAAAAGTGCTAGATAACCATGTGTCAAATATGTACTACATAAATGATGCATAAATAAGAAGTCATACTTTCAAGTATCCAAATTAACTACAAATAAGGATTTATGAAACTAACAAACACACCAAATGTTAAGGAAATGAGTGTGCAACTTGAATACACATCAGGTACAATGACTGATAATAAGAGTTGACATTAACAATTTCTAGTATCCCTAGTAGCAATACTAGCTACACAAATTACTCAAGTGACACCCCTCCTCATTTCCTCTTTTATTGTCTATTTTGCACAAGTGAGGAAACACCTCCACAATATTTAATGGGCCTCTTTGGGTCCTTGTGCACCTTTGGAGGGTTGATACCTAGGCTAAATCTTTTAATGTGGAAAAGGGAGGTATCTAGGGAGGTATCTACCTTTGAAGTATCCACCACTTTCACCTAAAGTTGCACATATATTCTAGGTGAGTGTGGCCTTCTAAATAATAAGGAAGTCAAATTTTGTATAAATATCAAGAAAATTTATATGAACACATTTTAAAAATAGAAGGAATAACTTATATAGAAAACAAGTGTATTAAGGGTTAGGTCTGAGAGGTTCCATGCCTCAAATGAATTTAATGAGCCACTTAAAACTTTTGGAAAAGCATGAGGATATAGCAGCATAGCATTTGCCTCAATGACATCTAAAATTTTTGCTTTTATAGCCCCCATAGGAATTCATTTGTTTTGGCATAATGCATCCCTTCCCACACCTTCAAAGATGCCTTTTCCTACCAATATAACCTTAGATGGAAAGTTTGTGTGATCACTAATAACATAAGTGTAGAACTCCTCCTCTACGATTCATGCATCATCATATTGAGCCTATAATTGTAAAAAATGAATGAATGAATCCTAAGTTGTGTGTCATAATAAAAAAAAAAATATTACTGCTTCAAATACAAAGAAAGGATACAACCATGACAGTCAATTCAAAAGGAGTCTGGGACCTATCCACTAAAATAGACACATCCTTTGTAGTTTTCTCACTTTATATTCTCATGTCCATTGTTGCATCCTCTAAAATCATGTCAAACCCAAAATGTTATTTTGAGACACCATATCTTTTGTGCCACAATCCTATAAAGAAGACAAGAAGTGAAGGGAATGCTACCAAACTATGAAATATAGTTCTCACTAAAATGCAGACAGGGCATTACATTCTTTGAACTATCTCGTGGCACAGATTTTTGATTCTCTAATGGAACTAAGCACAAAATTCCAATCAACCTTCTCAATCACTCACCCGAACGACCATGAGACAAGGGACCTTTTCTCCTCAATATGTCCTGGTGCATAAAATTTCAAAATTTTCTATGTCAAGATATAGTATGTTGAAAGAAGCCTTTATTTTTAGTCTAATTCATTAAGCCAAAATACAAGGTTTTCATCTTCATCTAGGGGATGCATCATGGGTGGACTACTTAAGCATAACCCAGCACTATGGACCTTCTTCACATACAAGAAAATGATATACAAAATAAATGTCATAGATGCCACCTTCAACAGTCACTATAGAAAATTATTTATCAATCATTACAATTACTTTTCACAATATAAATTTGGAATTGCATCACTCATTACTACCACACCTCAACCAACATGAATATTGTGCTCATAAAAATCAACCCAATCTCCAGCACTAGTAACAGTGCATTATGGATCATGGGAAAGAGATAATGGAATTTTTTACCACGAAGCAACTATAGACAAGTTTTTTGGATATGAAAACTAAATAAATTTTGTACATCACAATGCAAGATAAAGACTCATGTGCATTATGGGTGTAATCACACAAAAATGGTAACTTATACTATTAGCCCCCCTCTCAGTATTTTGGCTAAATTATCTAACTATTTGTCTAAATCAAATCATCAAAAATTAGTTTATTTGATTTTAACCTATAGTTTGACAATAATATCCTAAGTTAATATTTGATCAAAAGAACATGTCTCTTTTTAATTAAATAAGAAACCCCATTCTTCCAACTCACTCTAATGTGCACACATAAAGTCATTTTCCTATTTACAAATTACAAAAAAAAGACTTTGTCTCACATGAAAAGTCAACTCTTTTCTTTTAGAGGAGATAAATGTGCACATGGATCATGTCAAAAGTCAACCCATACCCTTGATCTTATATCTCTTGATCTTGATCTCAACCATTCATACACCCTTAAAAGGGAGAGCTTTATCCTTCTCTAAGGATCTCAATTTTGAGCTATTGTTATGCTACAAGTTTTCTTGGAACATTTTGTGGAGTAACCACCTTGGATTGTTCTATTCTTTTATTCATGGTTAGTCTAGAAGACCAACCAAAGTTGAAGTGGAGATTATCTTCTTCCTTGTTACTACCTTTGTAAACATATCTGCTAGATTGTCATCTATATGTATCTTGTCTAGCTTTAACTATCCATCCTCCAAAACTGACCGAATGAAATGGTACCACAGCTAAAAGTGTTTTGTCTTTGAATGCAAAGCTAAATTCTTGGCAAGATGAATGGCACTCTAGATATATGTAAACAAATAATTATCCCACTGAGGGTGTCCCAATTCTTCCAAGAAGAATTTAAGCCATATCATCTACTTGGCTGCCTCTGTAGCAGAAACATACTCTACCTCTGTAGTAAATAATGTAGTAACCTTCTATAACCTAGAAACCCATCTCATGGCTGCCCTATCAATAGTAAAGGCATAACTTGCATTACTTCACCTGGTATCAATATCCCCTGCCAAATCTAAGTCAACATAGCCCTGTAAATTAGTAGTAGAGCCCCCAAAGTGTAAACATTTATTGGATGTTCCTATCAAATATCTAATAATCCATTTGGCTACATTCCAATGCTCAATTCCTAGATGACTCATATACCTACTAACAACTCCCACTGCATGTGCAATATTTGGCCTTGTACATACCATAGCATACATCAAGATTCCTACAACTGAAACATAGGGTACCTTGGACATCTTATCTTCCTCTTCTTGTGTCTTGGGACACATCTCCTTAGTCAACTCCAAATGACCAAGTAAAGGTGTGTTGACAGCTTTAGCATTCTGCATAGAGAAATGTTGCAACACCTTCTCCACATAATCAACATGAGATAGCATCAATGTTCTATTCTTCCTATCTTTGCAAATCTTCATACCAAGGATTTTTTTTGCTGCCTCCAAATCCTTCATAGCAAATGCATGTGCTAACTAGCATTTCAGCCACTTAATATGATCCATGTTAGACCCAACTATAAGCATATCATCAACATATAAACATAAAATAATGTAGTTTTCATCATCCAACCTCTTAAAATAAACACAATAATCTAAATTACACCTATTTTATCCATGCTCATGCATAAAATTATCAAACGCTAGATACAATTGCCAAGGTTCTTTCTTCAAGCCATATAAACTTTTCTTCAATTTGCACACTAAGTTCTCCTTACATTTGCCTGCAAATCCCTGTGGCTCAGCCATATATATCTCTCCATCCAAATAACCATGAAGGAAGATTTTTTTAACATCAAGCTACTCTAAATGAAAATCTTCAATAGCCACAATACTTAAAACAGTATAGATAGAAATCATTTTAACAACAGGAGAAAATATCTCATCAAAATCAATGTCCTTTTTCTATGAAAATCCTTTTACAACTAACCTAGCTTTAAATATTTTCTTACCTCCATCCTCTTCTTTTAACCTATAAACCCACTTAATCTATAAAGTTCTTTTACCTACAGGAAACTTACATAAATCTCATGTCTTAATCTTTAGCAAAGAGTCCATTTCATCTTTCATTACAAACTCCCATTGAATCTTAGTATCCACCTGCACAACTTCATCATAACATTTAGGTTCACCAGCATTGGTAAGTAAAATTGAATACCAAGAGGGAGAGAATATTTTTGGAGGTCCAATTTGCCTTGTTGACCATCTAACATTCACTAGTGTGTGTGGTATTTGTTGTTGTTGTTGTTGCACATCATGGGGAATGGTTTGAACATCATCTTTTCGAGTATCATCCAGCACTACATAATCATCTTCTTTCTTCTCATGTTGCTACAATAGATCTTTGTACAACACTTTCTCATTGAATATGACATCCCTACTTGTTACAATTTTTTGATTTGAAAAATCTCAAATCCTATAACCAAATTCATTAATTCCATATCCAAAAAATACACATTTCTTTAACTTAGCTTCCAGCTTGGTTCTATTTTTAGAATCTATAAGAGCAAAATCTTCACAACTGAAGGTCTTGAGAAAAGAATAACTTGCCTTTTTACTAGTCCATGCTTCCTCTATAATACCACAACCCAAAGGAGCAGAGGGACCTCTATTGATCAAATATACAGCAGTATTGATAGCCTCCAACCACATGTGTAAGGACAACCTAGCATGCAATAGCATGCTCCTTGCACACTCCATTATAGTCTTGTTCATGTGTTCAACCACTCCATTTTCATTTGGAGTCCTTGGAATAGTTTTCTATCTATGAATACCAATAGTGGAGAAATAATCTTCAAATTCATGACTACAATACTCACCACCATTATTAGATCTAGGACATTTTAGTTTCTTACCAGTCTCATTTTCAACCAAGCAATTCCATTTATTAAAACTTTGAAATACATCTTATTTTTTTCTATGGAAATAAATCCATAATTTCCTAGTTGTTTCATCAATAAATGTAACATAATAATGAGATCCACCAAGGGAAGATACCTAAGTCAGTCCCCATACATTTGTATGCACAAGCTCTAATTTCTCTTTTTTGTTTTCCTTCCGAGTCTTCACAAAAATAATCTCTTTTGTTTTCCATACACAAAAATTTTACAAAAATCCATATTAACACATTTCAAACTTGGTAAAACTTTCTTTGAATGAAGTACTTTCATACCTTTCTCGCTCATGTGCCCAAGTTTGTACTGTCATAGCTTTGTATCAGAATTTACAACAGCTATTTGTTCTCCTTGGTCAACTGCAGCAACTGTTCCTGAACATTAATTTTTCTCTAAAACAATTAAAGTAGAAGGAACAATATGACATGTACAAAGATATAAGGTGCCTACTTTCACATCTTTTTTTACTACAAGGGAACCTTTTGAAACCTTCCAATTTTTATCATCAAAAGTAACTATACAACCCTCATCACCAAGTTGTTGTGCTGAAATTAAATTCCTACATAGCCTTGGAACATGTCTTACCTCATGTAGTAGCCAATGATTCCCATTCTACAACTTAATCTTAACTTTTCTCTTTCCAACAATCTAACAGGGTTCATTATCCCCCAACCAAACAAGTCTAAAATCCGATTAGACATAGTCAATAAAATATCCTCTATGAGGTGTAGCATAAAATGAAGCACGAAAATCTAAAACCCATGAATCATCAACACTTTCTAAAGATAGAAGAAAATCATACTCTTTGGATTTGTTACTTACCACATTTCCCTCCTTTCCATCTAGTTTATCTCCTTCATTTTTCTTTCGATTCCAACAATCTTTCTTTTTGTGCCCTAGTTTCCCATAGTACTAGTAGTCATTTAGTCCTCTCTATTGTGACCTCCTCCCCTTTGACTTTCCTCTTGATTTTCCATAATTTCTAAAATTACTTCCTCTTGCGATCATTTTGTCCCTAATTTGTGCATTCAAAGCACTTCCTAATGTAGATCCACTTGAGGTTTTCCTACATTTCTTCACTCAAAATAAGACCAATCACATGATCATATTTTAGGGTACTAGATCCAAGAATAGAAGTACTCATAGCCATTACCAAGCCATTCCAACTTTTAGGCAAAGAACACAAAATCAAGAGAGCCCTACTTTCTTCATCAAAATTGATACCCATAGAAGATAACTGACTAGTAATAGTATTAAACTCATTTAAATGATCTGCAATAGATCCACCTTCAACCATTTTCATATTGAATAAATGCTTAATGAGAAATACCTTGTTTGAAGCAGAGAGTTTTTCATCTAGTTTTGCTATGGTTTGCATCAATTCTTCTATTTTCTTCACTTTTGTAATATTAAATGCCACTAATGGTGCCAAAAATGCCACTAATGGTGCCAAGCATAATCGAATGCTTCCAAGTTCTTTTCTATCCAATAGATCTCATTCATTATTTGATATAGATCTCTGATTCTTGGCTTTGCCTTCTAATAGCTTCCATAAATCCTTCTGATAAAGATAGTCTTCCATTTGGATCTTCCATAACTAGAAGTTCTACCTGTTAAACCCATTAACCCTCAGCTTACCCTTGTCTACCATCGCTCCCACTCAACTGTGAGACTCCCACTCAATCGTGAGACTTTCTTGTAGAGGATAACTAAAAAATAACTAGGCTCTAATAAAACTTACTAGGATTAAACCACAAACAAAAATAAAAATTACATGCAAATATAACCAATATCAAAAGATAATAGATCACATAGAAAAGAACAAAAGACACCAAGATTTAATGTGGTTCACCCAATCCGTGGGCTACGTCCACCAAACATCAAGTTTGATATTATTACGATCCAGTGATTACAACCTGATTATAATCCATAATCCCTTACAGCACAATACTGCTGTAAGAACCAATTTTCGTATCAAAACTATGAAACAATCCCTAACCCTAAGCCCTTTTATACAAGTATTTTAACTAATTTAGGGTTACAATTAATAATTACATGTCAGCCCAAAATCTTGATAAAATAGGGCCCAAAAAAAATTTAGCCCCAAAGAATTTATGAATTATGTACAGTACTTTCCTGATCAGTCAGCACAATCTAACAATTCTCTCATGATCATGCTAGTTTAGTTTATTTTTCATTATCTTAGCTTCCCATTCTCAACATCATAGATCACTTAGTTTAACTAGTATGGTTGTAACACTCTCATATTCTTAGCTTAGTTTCATATTTGCATCGCATTCTAGTATAGTAGTATTTTCATTTCATTCTTTGAGAGTTCTTTAACACTAGCATTCTTTCACTTTTCTAAATAATCTCCTAATTCATGGTTTACTAGCAAGGGATGCATTTCTAAAGCTTGGTTGAGAGAAATCTTTATGCTTATTTTTATGCCTTTGCACTCCATGACTAGGGATCTCTAAGTTTCAATTCAAATTGTCCAACCCATGGAATAGCTTGCATAGAAGGGTTTAGAGGAGTGCACTTTCTTAGTGTACATTTCTAGCACCCACCATGCGGTAGAAAATTGTTGTTTTGCCTCTCATATTACATTTAGTCAAGCATTTTAACTTTTTGTTTTGTACTTTTTTTAAATTTTTTAGACAAGATTATTGTGTGATATTTTATTAGTATTGTACAATAGTTCTTTTTACTAAGGTGTGATACTTTACCAGTTAAATTATTGTACCCCCTTTGAAGAACTATTGCACTATAGTCTTGAACTTTTTTTCATGGGCATTATATAGAGTATCACATAGACTAGAAGTATCACCTATGTATACTCAAAAGTATCGTATGATACTCTATCAGCAAAAAAAATCACCCTATCTAGAATTGATTGTTTTTTGGGTTATCTAATCAAATTTTGACTCTTAAGCATTATGTTTTTCAGATTTCTCTAAGTTATTTTTGGTCTAATAAAGGTCTTTGTAGGTTTATTGTATTTTGTACTAACCCGTTGATGGACCAATACATTTTTTTGTAGGGTTTCCTAATAAACTATTTGCAAATTGCTATAAAAGAATTTGTTTCAAAGACCTTGTGCTAAAAGGGCTACTAACTCTTGTTTGTAGGGCTACCCAAAGAAAAAAGAAAATACCAAGTGTGTTTGTGATTATTTCATTTTATGTGCAGCAATATACTATTTATTTATTTTCTATAAGCACATAAAACTTATGAATAGGGTCTTTTGGTGATAGGAAAAGTATACTTTTCACCCTAGAGGTGAATAAAAAATCTTTACCCACCCTTGGATCTCAAAAGTGAGTGGTATACTCCATTTTTTAGTGGTTTTAATTAAGCTTCTTGGTGTGTTTGGGGAGAAGCGCTTGGAATAGGAGAGTGTGCTCTTCACCCTTTGGGTGAATTAGAAATATTGACCTCCAAGAGTGGATCCATTTTGTTGCTATCTCCTAGAGAGATATTACCTTTAGAGGGCCTACTATTGGTGGAAAGATACCAATAGAAATGACCTAAAGTGGGAACAAGAAAAACCCAACTAACCTAACACACTATAATCACAAACCCCTTGAAAAAGGCCAAAGTCATGGGGGGTGTAGTGCTTGCCTTCACTTAGTAGAAGTACTTGTGGGATTGAGACTAAGGGGAAAATACTAAGCAAGAATGTTAAAGGTACTCTTTTAGTTGTGAGGTGCATTACCTACCACAAGGTAGGGTGTCCTATTCATGGGTGCAAGAGAAGTGTTGTGAAAAGGACCCTTTCTAAACACCATAGGAATAGAACCTACCTTATTTATCCACTCAACATCTTGGTGCAAGGATTGATCCTAGTGGACTACCCAAATCATCCCAATATTTTACACTTACCATTTGTGTCCCTTTAGTTGTGCCAATGGAATCTCCTAAAAAATCCAACATCTATTGCGGGAAACCAATTTATGTGAGGCAAGAAGGCATCAAGCATGGTCCAAGGTGTTGAGTAATGAGTTTTGACCTTAGGTAGTTCTTCTTGAAATTTTTTTTTGAATGTGACAAGATTTTTGTACATGTTCTCAAACATCAAACATGGCATTAACATTCATAGAATTTTTCTTTTTATATCCCAATTTCTTGTGTTGACAATATTTCTTTGTCCCTTGTTCAATTTTTTAAGACATGTTCATTTCCCCTACTATTTTTAAACCTTTTTTTTTACTACTACAAATTGAATTTCTATTTTTTCACTAACACATTTTGATCTAAAACATCTAAAAAGATGACCTAAAACATAGGAATTTTAGGCATTAAGTTGCATTTTGCATAATTTACTACCCCTTTACCACACGGCCTTCTAAGAAATATCATGAGATACTTCACACCTAAGAAAGTATCACTTGTTAGTATAAAAATCTATCACACTCTAGTTATATGCTATGTTGCATCCTTTTTCTAAAAGTATCGCATGAACAAAAAGTATCACCTGACTATAGGAAGGATTGTCATACAATAATTGTTATTGATCTTATTGATGAGACCAAAATTTTCCTTCATTTTATGATGTTTAAGATAATTTTTTGATACTCTATTTATCTTTGTTAAAAAATTTGTGGACCTATGTGTACCAAACCTATGATGAACCTATGGGGTAAAAACTATGCCATCTTTTGCTAATATTATATATAGTATGCAGTATTTCATATAGTTATCAAAATGTGTGTTCTTATATTTGAATTTAATTTGATAAATATTTATTTAAAAACATGTATTGTGTTATAACTAACTTTTTAATGAATACTAAACGATGATTGGAGGAATTCAAAAGCTAAGCGTCAACAACATTTAAAGAGAAGAGAATGCCAAGGAGCAACCATGGTGGAGGAAGTTGTAATGGTTCCAAAAGACATGACAGTGAGTAAGGAGGAACTATGAAGACTTATTACCTTCTCTACATTTACTCTATGGTGAGCGAATTTTCAAACTTTATTATTCCCACCTTAAGTTGTTATTCCTTCTTCCCTCCTTCAATTGTTATCTTCCTATTTTCTCTCTTGCAGATTTTAAGCTAGGTCATTTACTTTTCTATTATGAAATAAATGGTGATTCCTATATATATAAATCAACCCAAGTGTGTTAAGTTTTAGAACCAGTTAGAAGAAATAGTTTCAGAGAATAAACTATTAACTTTTACAGTTGTGTTTTTACAGTTCTATGTTATGTAATGAATTTCTAAATTGAATGAAATAGTTTTCAGCTTTTATCTTGTGTTAATATTTTAGAGAAGCCAACCAAGGGGGCCCACTTGGAAGGTGGATTAGATTAGAATAGAATATATTTATTTCCAACCATTCATAGTATCTTAGTTAGAAGTTGTGAGTTCCTTCCTATAGCATCATACTTTTTGAATGTTCCTGCAGCATATGTGAGAGCAATTTTAGTGGATGAGCCAAGTTGGAATATTTGTTATCTTTTCATTATATTTATATTATTCATAGAGTTGTGTGTTAGTTTCCTGCAACAATAGTGTAAGTTCTTTTCCTTGCATTTTTACTTTCCTACAGCATAAGTTTAGTGAATCATTAAGAGACCTAGTGCACATACTGTGTCAACCATTTCAAGTATATGTCCCTAGGTTAATAAAATTAAATGCACCTCATAGTGGGAGAACTTAGTTTGAATATATTATTCCTAAGCAAGTCCTAGTGCATGACTATGATACACTTATTTTGAGGCGGGTCACTTATATCACCTAGCTTATTGAGAACTATCTCCCAACCTCTATTGCTTGCAAAATTAAATCAAAATTGTGTTGTAGCTGATTTAGGGGTGTCATTGCTTCATCCTACATGTTTTTGGTTTGAGATATTCATGTTTGGTGTTGTCCTAAGTTAAAAAGGTGGATCTAGGTTGTTAGATGTGAGCTGAAATGTCACTAATGATCACTTATTGAAATATGATTACCTTACTATTCTAGCTACTTGCTATTAATATTATTACTCAACTTCTTGGATTGAGTTGTTAGTGATGTAAGTTCTTCAGCACTCTTGACAAGACACTTTCATATTTTATCTTTGACAAGTGATTATTTTGACAGTATAAACTCTATAAAAAAAAAAAAATTATCTTATCTCATTAAACAAAGACACACCTTTACATTTTAGTTGTGACTACGCTCCAAGTTGGTCAAGGAAGTCATCCCTCATTCACTTTTGAAAAATTAACAACTCCAACTAGACATCCTTGTAGGCAAACCTGTGAGGAAGAACTCATCCCTAATAAGTTAGGAGAGGCTAATACTTGGCATAATACACTCTATAGATTTTATGACCTCTTTGATACTCCTTTGACACTCCTAGGGATGAAGAGAGCATTTCAATCATCCTGCATCCTAAAGAGAGGAATTGCTTCCCAGAAGAACTTTTTTCACAAAAAGAAGAATAAATGCACCTAGTTAGAGAAAGAATACAAGAAGCTATATGCATGGCCACTAGAGAAAGGTCTTACCATTAAGCTAAGACTAATTCTTATGCAAATAACTCTGACAATAGGTATGCACACGATTACTATAATAATCATTTTGAGAGAAACCTTGCTAGTGGCAATAATGGAAACAACACACCAACTAGATCTCCAAGAATAAAAATAAAAGCATGTCCCTCACCACATAGATGCTCACAATCACATCATGAAAGTGAGGTAAATGATGAAATCACTAGTGAGGATCTTATGTGATTTCAAAAAGATGAGCTTGCCCAAAGGATGATGCTAAAAGCCTTAGAAAAAAATGGTGATCAATACTTCTGATATATGACTTATGGGAGATGGAAACTCCCTCATGACTTTGATGTCCAAAGGAACATCCAATAGAGAGAGAAAAATGAGGCCAAGATCTTTGAGGAAAGAGATACAAGAGCTCAAAAACTAACTTGGTCAGCTGCAAGTAGCCAAAGAACAATCCAGGACTTATTTTATTGAATCTATATGTGCTCTTCCATTTGATAGGAGTCTCTACATGGTCCCATTTCCTAGGGATATAGAAGTTCCCAAGTATGATATATATGATGGAAATGGTGATCCCCATGATCATTTACAACACTTATAGTATATTAGCATGCATTTTATGCATAAAGATACATATCTCATGAGGTTTTTTCCTAGTAGGTTGAGGGGACAAACTATGGAATGGTTTACTAAGTTATCACCCCCCCTTAAGTCATTTGATGAACTTGTACAATGCTTTATTCAATAATATTCCTACAATATTCAACATCTTATCACTATGTTTGACTTGTACAATATCAAACAAAAATAGGGTGAAGTCTTTGCTACATACCTACAATGCTAGAGATCATTGCATTCTAGCTACCCTCGATAGATTCCTGAAACTAAGAAAATTAACATCTTTTTCAACATGCTTATGCTCGATCTATATTATGATCTTAGAAAATAATTTTTCACATCATTAAATTACATGATTGAGAGTGCTTTCCATATTGAGGATGTTTCCATCAAGAAGGGTGACATAGTTCTCAACAAAGACAAGAATAAATACATAGTCAATGATGGATTCATAGATGATCTTAAGAAAAAAGATCCAACCTTTCTTTTTTCTAATGCTATTTATGTTGCTAAACAACAAGAGACTTCAAATTCTCAACCCTTTGATAAGACTAAAAAGTCCTCTAAGCCAAAATGTGTCTACACACCAATGGTGGAATCATATGAGATAGTTCTTAAGACCTTTCTTTCTAATAGCTTATCACATTACTTGATAATTCCTAGCCTTATGACCCACCCATAAATCCTACTTGGTGGAGAGATGATCACTTTTGCAACTATCATAGGAGTGAGAGATACAACATTGATAATTGCAACAAGCTTAAGGATCTTATACAAGATCACACTGATGGAGGCAAGGTTGTTACAGATGGATTAGTTAAGAATTTTGGTCATAAAGCCTTTGAGAAACCATTACCTAAGTATGAAAAAGGGGAATCATCTCATGCTAACAAGAATAATCATGATGCTAAGATCCATTATACTTACACTAACATTGGAAATGTCATCAACATGTTGGAAACCATTGAAATAATATACATGATGGCCCCTAAATTTGACAAGGAACCAAACTATGATACTGATGACAAAAAGCCTAAAGTTATCTTGAGAACACATGCCTCTCAGTAAAACTATAGAGACACTATGCCTAGGGTGACTCTTAAGGTGGTGGAATCTTCCTCTTCACATGGTGAGACGCTAAATGTTATCACTAGGGGGAAATTTAAGGTTTTCCTCAAAGTAGAAAATTATCCCAAGTATGCCTCTTCCTCCAAATAGGTAGTTGTATTAACCATATCTAGTTATGATTTTGTTAGTCAATTATAGCAAACCCCTGCACAAATCTCTATCTTTGAGTTGCTAGAGCTATCTCCTTTGTACAAGGAGATCCTTGAAAAGGCTCTACAAACATCCAACATTCCCATAGATATTAACACTAAGAGGTTCCAAGCTATGGTCAAACACATCTCCTCACCTCATTATCTCACTCTCTCCAAAGAAGATGACAAGTCTCTTAGTCATCCACACAATCTAGCCCTCCATATTGAAGTCCAAATCTTTCGCACTCAAGTTCATCGAGTATTGATAGACAATGGTGTTGGGCTAAACATTATTTCTTTCAATGTAATCCAACAACTTGGAGTGTCTAAATTTTCCATTGATCCTACATGAAAAATCACTATCAAGGCATACGATGAAGTTGAACGATGTTCTAAAGGCCTAATTGTGCTATGTATCTATGTGGCTCCTATAGAGAAGGACCACTCCTATAGAGAAGGATGTGGTGTTCCAAGTCCTAGACATCCCACTTGCATACAACCTTTTTTTGAGAAGACCATGGATCCATGAAATACAAGCAATAACATTGACATACCATCAATGCATAAAATTCCCATTCAATGGTGTCGAGATTTTCATTCTAGGGGACAACCCCATGTCCATAAACATACTTACTACTACAAAAATGCTAGTACTACATAATCTCTCTTCTTGTGAGATCATACCATCCCTTACAGAATATGAACTAAAGCTAAAAATGATAAGCCTTGGTATGGGAGACTATACTTTAGATACTATTTTTGCATTTCCATTTTCTCCACAATCTTATGGGAGATCTTTTGAGAAAATGAAGCCCTCAGCCTCTGCCATGACTATCTTTGGTACCTTTGTATAGTCATCCATCCCTTTAGAAGAAGAGAAGGAAGACCAAGCTATAAGAGACTAGATTTATAGAGAAGAAGAGGATTTTAAGGAAGTTACTGTTACTACTCCTATTTCTCCTAAAAGATATGGAAAAGGATATAATTTTTTAAAGAAAATGAGCTATCATGGTCAAGAATCTCTGAATGGTGATAAAAAGGCTCTTGTAGAACCCATAAGTCACACTAAGCGATGAAAAAGGAAGGATATTGTTGGTCTAGTCTTTGGGGTAGTTGATGTAGAAATGCTAGTACCACATAATTCCTCTTCTTGTGAGATCATTCCATCCCTTACATAATGCAAACCAAAGCTAAAAATGGTGTGTGTTGGTGTGGGAGAGTACACTCTAAATTCTATTTTTGCATTGCAAGTTTCTCCATAATCTTATGGGAGACCTCCTAAGAAAATGAAGCCCTCATCCTCTATTATGACTATCTTTGGTACCTAGTTCAATAGGAAGGCCCCTGTAGTCAGTAAATCAGAAGTTGATGATCAGCCCTTGACTAACTCCATTACACAAGAATAAGACTTCATGCCCTCTACTTTCCTTATTTGGGGAGAGGAACCAATGATTACCAATAATGTTGTTGAAGCATCTACATCTAGACAACATGAATCTAATGAATCTAATAGTGAAGATCCTAAAAGTGGTAGGATAAGAGAAAATATTGCTCGTCTTCTAGCCCAAAATTAGGGTACTAATTCTGGTTAATATGAATGGGAGTCTCTTTCAAATGTCTCTTGTGAATTAGGAGTGGATGTAATAAATGCTTATGTCACCCAACCCAACGTAGTTGACAAGTCTAGTGTAGGGTCTAATGAGTTCATCTCACAATTTTCTTTAGTGTATCATGTTGATCTCTCTAGGCCTCCTCTTGATTTAGATTCCTTTGGATCTTTCTTTATACACTCAACTTCTCTTGTCAATATAGATGATTCCTTTTATGTTAAAAATCTCAAAGCTTCAACCTCCCTTTCACTCATCCACCCTAATCTCATAGGTTGGTTTGTTCAAAATCAAAGATTAGAGTTGCCATCCTTCTAAAATGACTATAAGATTACCTATTATCTAAATTCTATTGAACCTATGGTATCTTCCACCAACGAACCAATGAATAACATGATAAAGATGGATATCAAGTACCTTAGTCACAAAATAAAGAGAAAAATGAAAACCAAGCATTTTTCATATGGTGAAACCACTTTGTGGCAATATTTGAAACTAAAAATAGTAAAAATAAATATGTATCCAAGGGTGAAATCCTCTTTGAGGTGCTCGAGGATGAGATGCTTGGTAGTCTCCCAAGATATTTTCAAGATAGGTCATTGGTTTTGATAGAGTTGATGCAACCCATCAATCTAGGTGTTGAGGAGTCTCCTAAAATAATACATATGCCTCAATCCATATTAGTAGAAGAGAAGGAACAATTTATAGAGTTCTTTAAGGAAAAGAAGATCAATTTTGCATGGACTTATGCTAATATGCTTGGTCTAGATACAAAACTCATTATGAACCATCTCTTTATAGCTACTAGTATCAAACTAGTCAAATAAAGGCTAAGAAAATGCACTCTCATGTAGCATTGTTAGTTAAAGTCAAACTCAAAAAATTATCAAGTGCCAAATTCATTCGAGCTATTAACTATGCAAAATAGATCTCCCATATTGTGCATGTTTCATAACATGACTAATCCATCTGTGTATGTACATATTTTAGGGATCTCAAAAAATCATGCTCAAAGGATGACTTTTTGCTACCTAACATTAACATGATAGTGGACATGACTGTGGGTTATGAAATCTACTCCCTAATGGATGGTTTCTCTAGGTATAATCAAATCAAGATAGCTCGAGAAGACTAAGAGAAAATAATTTTTACTTGTGCATGGGGAACCTTTTGCTAGAATGTAATGTCATTCAGGCTTTAAAATTATGGCTCTACCTACCAAAGGGCTATGACCATTATCTTTCATGATATGATGCACAAAAACATAGAAGACTATGTTGATGATACTTTAGCCAAATATAAACAAAGAAGCACTCACTTGTCAAACCTGACTTTATTATTGGGCTATATGGAACAATTCCAACTTATGTTCAATCCAAATAAATGTAACTTTGGCATCACATTGGGAAAATTTCTAGGGTACATCATCTCAGGTAAAGGCATAGAGGTAGATCCCAAAAAGGTACAAGCTATAATGGAAATGCCACCTCCTAGAAACATAGTCAACTAAGAAGTTTGTAAGAATGCCTTAAGTCAATCTGGAGGTTCATCTTTCAACTTTTTGATAGGTCACAACCTTTCAATAAGAATCTACATAAGGGTGGTTCATATACATGGAATGAAGAATGTGAGAAAATATTGACTCATATCAAGGAATTTCTAGAAAAGCCTCTTATTCTCATGCGTATGATTCAAGGGAAACCTTTGATCCTCTATATTTCAGCTACAAAAAATCCACTAGGAGCTTTATTGGCACAACAAGATGAAAATAGGAAAGAAAGAGCTATTTATTATATCAGTCGCACCTTGGTGGCTTGTATGCTTAACTATGACAATATTGAAAAGGCTTGCCTAGAAATAGTGTTTGCATGCCAAAAACTTAGACATTATATGCTTGCACATTCCACATAGCTAGTTGAAAAGATAATTCCTTTAAAATACCTCTTAATTAAAGTTTCTCTTACAGGTCAACTTTCCAAATGGATGATGATTCTTTCAAAATTTAACATTTAGTAAGTTGAATGTAAAGATATTAAAGGACACAAAATTGTCAATCAACTGGCTAAATTCCCAATTACATATAATGCTCCAATGTAGATTGACTTTCCAAAAACCTCTATTATGTATATCACTAAGAGGACATGGAATATTTCTTTGATGGCTCACACACTTAAAATGGAGCTAGTGTTGGGATTTTTTTTGTCACACCTCATAGCTACAAAATCCCAAAGTCTTACAAACTATTGTTTGCATGCACTAACAACATAGTTGAGTATGAGGCTCTAACTAATGGGATTAAACTAGCTCTTGAGTGGAGAATCACAAATTCTATGTAGACTTTCAACTTTTCATTAATCAAGTCAATAATGACTGACAAACTAAGGATGACAAGTTAGTACCTTATAATAAGTTGATTGATTCCCTAAGGAATTATTTCAACTTTGTAGCATTCCACCAAATTCCTAGAACTAAAAACAAGGATGTAGATGCTATGGCCACTTTAGCATCTATATTACAACTGCAAGAATATGAATCTTGCTTTGAATTTCTAGTTGAAGAACTATGACACCCTACTTATGATTCCCCTGAAAACCACATAATCTACATTTTTGTTGGTAACGAGTCTTCCCCCTATTCCACCATCTTTTCCTACCTACACAACCAACTTATTCCTAAAAATATCATGCACAATAAAAAAATTCCAACTCATTCACAATGCCTCACATTACACCCTTGTCTCTAGTGACTTGTATAGGAAGGGACTAGATAAAACATTTCTTAGGTACCTAGAGATAGAAGAGTCTAAAAAGGCATTAACTGGAGTCCAAAATTATATTTGCGGGGCACACTCTAATGGCCTTACACTTGCTTGAAATTTTCTTATGGCAAGTTACTATTGGTTGATTATGTAGGCTAATGCTATCTGGTATGCCAAATCATGCAAGAAGTTTCATTTATATGGTAACTTGATTCATTCTCTCAAGCATGAACTTATTCCTTCTATCACATATTGGCCATTTTAGCAATGGGCCTTTGATATGGTTGGTAAGATTCACCCAATCTCATCTAGTAGACATAAGTTTATCATCACAATGACTAAGTACTTCACAAAATGGGTTGAAGGTGTTTCATTATTTGTTACTATAGGAAAACATGTTTCCCTATTCATACTCAATCATATTATCCATCACTAAGGTATTCCATCCTCTATCGTCACTAATAATGAGGACAATTCAAGAATAAGGACCTTAGGTAATTGTGAAAGAAATTCAAGATTAAGAAACATTGGTCCTCTATCTACTACCCTTAAGGGAATGGCCAAGCTAAGGCCCCAAACAAAACACTACTAGAAATCCTACATAGAATAGTTCACAAACTAGGAAGGGATTGGCACTTGCAAATCAATCTAGTGCTATGGGCCTATAGAACTAAAATATGTATTGCTATAGGGGCTACACCCTTTTCATTGGTTTATGGTTCTAAAGCTATCCTTCCTCTAGAGGTTGAGATTACATCCCTATGAGCATCTCTACATGGTCTAATTACTAATGAGAACCATAGAACTATGTTAATCTATGAGCTAGAAACCCTCCTGGGGCCACGTTTGATCACATGAGAGCCTATCATAAGTGAATGTCTACTTCCTATAACAAGAAGGTTCATGCTCATGAATTCCAAGTGGGTGAACTTGTTCTCAAAGAAAATTTGTAGTGCCTGCCCTCGTTCACATCTTTCTAGACACATTGTTACTACTATTATCAGACTATGTTAAACTAGTTTTATGTTGATGGATTAGTGGTATTGTTTTGAGGCTATCAGAAATTATGTTATGGATTTAGTGGATATATGATTAGATTATTTAGATTCTATATTTCATGTATGCATGATGATCATTACATTTCTTTCAGTTATTGATGATGATTAGTTAGATGGTTTATTATCATATGTGTTTTATTATGGATACTTACCCATACTTGCATGTGTATGGTGTGTGTGATTGTTCTTATTGTATGGTGTTTCTGATATGGTTAAGGGAGTCATAGTCACCTGCTAGTCGAGATCTACATGATGCACCACTCCCTGCCATTGCCTATTTAGTTTAGCATTATATATATATATATATATATATATATATATATATATATATATATATATATATATATATATATATATATATATATATATATATATATATATATATATATATATATATATATATATATATATATATATATATATATATATATATATATATATATTGTATGTACATGCATGGTTTTTATGTAGGTTGTAGGTACCAGGTATCAACTTCCCTGAACTTGTCAGGACGAGCGTACCTTATTACACTATCTCAATGATAAGAGAAGGGAGATAAATTCTCAAGTCCAAATCTCAAACCCTTAAACCATTGTCCTAGAAAGGATAGGACAAGTATCTAGATATTTCACCCACCGAATGTGTTCGATGACATAATTCATGATTTTTAACCCGTTAGACTGATTTTCTATGGATTGTTCTATGATGGGTTTTCGTATTTTATCTTGGAGGTCTATGGTGAATTTTCTATTAATTAAGTCTTAATAAATAGATTTAATTAATAAATTAATTAATTAGAGAAATTAATATTATATCATGATCTTTGATATTTTGGATTTAAATAAGATTTAATTGAGAAAAGAATTAAATAAAAGTAATTAATTAATAATTAATAATAATAAAAAATAATAATTGAGTAATAAATAAATAATAATAAAATTTATAATAAAATTTAAATAGAAGTTATAATAAAATTAAATAAAAGTTATAAGCTTGCCTAGGAGTTAATGCACCTTTTTATTTCTCTTATGTCAACAACACAGGGGTTAGCGCACAAATTAAGCACATGGTGTCTACAACCTTATGACTCATCTAGAAGGTTGGAAAAAGCTCGTGTCTAGTTTTCTACACCTTCTAGTTGTTTCTAGAGACATTCTAGATGTTTCCTGAGAGTCCTTTATATTCGGGCACTCCTAGAGGCTTAGGGAGAGCATTTTTGGAGCATTGGAAGACTCGGGAACTTTGGAGAAGGGAGGAGCTTGCTTTGCGGGGTTTCTGAGGAAAAATGAATTAGCATCAGAATCCAAGTAGAATCTTGTGATTTTTCTTATGTTATTTTCGCATCTTGCACTTCCTGTCTTCTTCGTGTCTTCCATATGTTTTCTGAGGGTTTTTCCTATTTTTGGTTGTATGCTTTCTCAATATGGGTAGTTAAAATTTATTTGAGAAAACTTTATATGCGTAGATCTGAAGAGATTACGAGGCTAGGGTTTAAATTATAGCCAAATCCATTAGAAAATTTATTGAGTAAATTTGGAGAACAAACATTTTATAGATTTCTTAAAATTGGAAGTCTTTAAAATTTGTGTTGATATGGACATGCTACTTTAGATCTGCATACACACACACACACACACACACATATACATAAATACATTCACATATATACATACATATGTATATATCTATTTATTTTTATTGGAAGATCAAACGTTATATCGCATTGCAATTTACATTTTTTGTAAAACGTTTATATAAAAAAATTAATTAAACCTAAATCGTATTTGGGCCAAGTTAAAATTGAATCGTATATGATACTATTGGTTTTAAAAAAGAGAAATGCAAATTAAAGTGGGTAGGGAGGGAGGAGCCCGTACCCCCACCCCACTCTATACTCATGGCTAAGGCCAACGGAACTGCTGCCGCAGGCTCTGCGACACTGTCGTAGGCCTGCGTTAGCAGGCCTGCACAGTACCCCTCCTTTATGGTGACATTTTGTTATATATATATATGTTATCGACTTCAATAACGTGGATAAAAGTTATGAAGCGATTTGTGATTCCATTTTTATATTTCAATTTTTATAAAATGTTATTATTGCTTATATATATATATATATATATATATATATATTTATACATGTATGTATATATATTAAAGTATATATATAAATATATATATGTATATAAGTATATATGTATATATATATTATTAGTTATAAATAATTATTATATTTAAAAGATAAATGATCTAAAGTATTAATAATAGCTTGTCAATTATTATTAAAAGTGGAAAGATATTAATAATTAACTTAATTAAACTTAGTTTAATTAAGGTTAATCATTAGAATTTGTTATAAATTGAAGTTTTGAATATGCAATTATTGGGTTCATTAGAATTGTTAATTGATTATTGGAACTCGATAGGGGTCTTTTTTAAACAACATTTATATAAACAATATAATGTTAGAACAATTAGAAAATTGAGTCTAATGGTTTTGGGAGAGAAAATTTTGTCTATCAAACAAATACATGGGTTGGGAAAAACGTACAAAATGTTCCTCCATTCATTATCCAAAATTGGAAATGGAAACTGAAAACCTCCACATTTAATTCAAGTATGTAATTTTAGCAAAACCAAAACATGTGCTTGCATTGTGTATTCTTTATGTTTCTATTTTGGGTTTTGGGTTGACTAGTGTTGACCAGTTATAGGACATCTACCAGAGGCTTGGGGGTTATGATTGTGATGTCGTGATGATGTCTTATTTCCAATCTTTATTAACCCAACCATGGTTATGTGATGAAATGCTCTATGTAATGTTTTTAATTACTGATTGTTGTAGTTGAGATTCTTATGTATGAGACACTTGACTTAACCATTTTTGAGTCATCGATCAGTTATCCTTGGGATATTTTCCAATTGCCATGATGGGACTGAAATGTTGATTTATGATGTCATGTTGTGACATGTTTTGACTCAACCATTTTGGAGTCTTCGATCAGTATGATTTGAGATATATTTTGGTTATTGAGAGCCAATGGATACTTTTGATTATCAGTGATGCTTCAGTTGCCAATAGAGAGTTGTTGTGGTCATGATTTTCTATGGATGCTTTTCAGTTGCTCATGGAGATTTGATGCTTTTATTATGGATATTTGATGTTCTTATTATTGATTATCTTTTGATTTTTCTTTCCAGTCACTTGTATAGGACTGGGGTGATTTATGATTCCATGAGCTTAGGGTAGGTTATCTTCTTGTAGTGTTAGGAAGTGGCTTGCAATGGGGGCCGAGGCCCTAAGAGGCTGCCAGGGTAACTCATTGTAAGTTTTTTTAATAAGTGAAAATATTCTCACCTAATACTGACTTAATGAACCTAAAATGATAAATGTTTTGTTCTTGCCCATGCCTCGAGTGCTTGTACAGACTAGGACGGGAGTAGAGAGAATGCTTGGTTGTGACCTTGCATTCCATAGTATGCTTTGTCAGTATGAGAGGATACTAGTGGCTGCATGAGGATCAATAGGGACCTGTGGAGTATAGCTAACTACCAGGGTAACTTCTACATGATATATGTGATGGCACTTTCCCACTTGCATAGTAGGTTTTCCACATGTCTTTGTGTGCCTCTAGGAATTAGATGTCGAGTATTTATTGGAACCTTTGAGTTAGTATACTTCTAGGATTCTAAGACTTAGAGAGTATTCTTATGCTATGTGATTTTGATAGCCTATTTGGGACTTGAGATTATCTCCTCAGCATAGTGGGAGTGGATCACTTAGGTACCACACGGTCGGGTGGTAGTGTTTTTCCACTCTTATAATTTGAGATCCGCTAAGACATCGTGGCTGATGCATCCTTCATGATGGTGGATATGTATCCTTTCATTAGTGTTTAGCATATCTTAGATGATGTTATCTTATGCTTACATTTTCATGTTAGATTACTTTCTACATATGATGTAGTATGTATAGGTGTGACATTCCTACTATGCTAATATCGATGATCTCTTTGATGATTTGGAATGTTATGCACAGAGGGATGGCTAGGATCCATGATGGTCTAATGATGCTATTTACAGTTGGGAGGAACTATGCACTTAGTTTATTATGTTTGATCTTTATGATGGATGTATATATCTTCTATGATTTTGTATCATGTGTATCATATGTTTATCTTTACTTTGATGTATCATGGATTAGAATAGGATGATGTACCTTATTCCACATATGTATATTCTTTTAAGCCTTTCATACCCTATGACATGTACAGTGGATGATTGAGCATTTAGAAATGTAATGTGTAAACATTGGACTTATCATTATCATTTCATGTGGTTGTTGTATTAGACGGATTCATTAATGTTAGTTGATTTAGATGTGATTCAACGTTAAGGGATCTTTAAAGAATGTAACCTATCATGTTTACTTTTAGATGGTTATTGTTATTGCTTCTGTATTTATGTTTAAGTTGTAATTGGATTAGTTTTAAATGATATTACCTTCATGTTTTTTTTTTTTAAATGCTACCAAACTTAGCAAAATTTTAGGTTAATTATTTGGATCCCTTGGCGAGGCGTTACAAAATCCTAAGAACTAATAGAACAAAGAATAGAGGAGAAAATCTAAGCCTAACTAGTTAGGCCCCTACATTATCACTATTGCATTTGGGTTTGGTTCTTATTAGCTTTCTACATGTGAGGAAGAATAGCTCCTTAAGCCCATCAATATCCTACATGTGAATAAGTTCTATGTTTAAGTCTCTCACGGCTTAGCTATTTGTACATACTTTATGATCCTAAAAAAATCATATATGATGCTGAAATAACCCTAAAAATACATAAAATGTCCTCAAAATTTATCTTAGTAAAAAACTAGCAATAGGTGCTTTGATGTATCACCAAAAAAATACAAAAATTCCTAAAACAATTTCCAAGTGGTGAGAACCTGGAAATGGGTGCTACTTGAGACCCTCGCACCTATGTCTATCAATCTCACTTCATGCTCATTCATTTCAGGGTACATTTCCTAGCTTTTAATTGACTCTTGTCCTCATCAAGGGGGCATGGATTCTTCACTTATTAAGGTCTTCTTGTGCATTAGGGTTGCTCTGGAAACTTATCTAAAATGGTTTTTCTCAACACTTCCCCCTTGACATTGAGTGTTTCTCAACCCTTTTCAGATACCTTATTTTTAGTCTAAGATGCTACAATATTTATCACTAGAATATTTGAGTTTAGAATAAATGGTCACATGACTTACACACATGAATTTAACATTAAACTTGTTGAGACATGATGAACTTTATTGTCTTTGTGTTCTATCTATGATGATTTCTTTGTTGAGTGTTCCCTCCCTAATAGTCTTTGAGCTTTTCATAGACTAGAAGACTAGGAGCACAAGGTATTTTTTACTTATTTTCTTCTTATGTATATACTTTGTTAGTCTAAGGTTTTGAGAGCCTTTGTGCTTGTCCTACTTGAAACTTTGGGCCTGCAATGTATCATCCTTGTATGTTTTCGCAAGACCACAATTGGGAGTTATCCTAGCACTTATGCCTTGATACAAATGTAATCTTGCTATACTAGACTTAGGGCATCTAATTACTTTAGTCATCTTGAATTACATGTCTTTGATGCAGCTTTGAATGGATTCCCACATGCCTATCTAATATAGATCATATTCATATTCTCATAGTTATACTAGTGAGCATTGTATGATCTTCTAATGTCCCCAATAATTCTCAATGATGAAATTAGAGTCTAAAAGTTGTGTCCCTTACAAGTATAACACTTTGCATATTATTTGTTATTATAGGATGATTCTAGCTTAGTCTTGTATTTTGTATATGAAGAGAGCTCTCTCTTAATCTTTCATAGACACATCACCTAACTTCATTCATTTCTTCTTATCTTTTTTCTCGGTCATGTCTTTCATTACTTGTTGATCACATCCACTTTCTTGCTTCTTCTATACCTATCATCACAAGGGGTTAATCTCATCATCAAATCTAATATATATAATTATCACATTTTCAAAACATGAGAGCTAATACATTCATGAGAGAGATACATCCATGATCATATAAACATAAACATGATCACATGCACATGAGAATACATGAGAAAAATCACTTAGAAATATAAACACAAGTACTAAAACATCTATTAAAATCCACCACTTAAGCATGAAAATGAATCAGAATACATGTACATGTGAGATCCAAAATTTGGATAACAATCCCTAATAGTCTTTCAAGGTTTTCATGGACTAGAAGAATGGGAGCACAAGGCATATTTTACTTATTTTCTTCTTGTGTGTTTACTTTATTAGTATAAGGTGTTGGGAGCCTTTTTGCTTGTCCTACTTGACACTTTGGCCTACAATATATCATCCTTGTATATTTTCATGAGACCACACTTGAGAGTTATCTTGGCACGTCTTCCTTGATAAAAATGTAATCTTGCTATACTAAAGTTAGGGAATCTAACTGCATTAGTCATCTTGACTTACATGTGTTTGATGCTTAGGTTGGATTCCCACATACCTATATGATATAGATCATATTCATATTCTCATAGTCATAGTAGTGAGCATTGTATTATCTTTTGATATCCCTAATAATGCTCAATGATGAAATTAGAGTCTAAAATTAATGTGTCCCTTGCAAGTAAAACAATTTGCATATTAGTTTGCCTTGTAGGATCATCTTATTTGTAGTCTTGCATTTTGTATATGGAGAGATCTCTCTTAAATAATCTTTCACAGATACATCACCTAACTTCATTCATTTATTCTTATCCTTTCTCTTGCTCATGTCTTTCAATACTTGTTGATCACATCCACTTTCTTGGTTCTTCTATACCTATCATCACAAGGGGTTAATATCCTCATCAAATCTAATCTATCTAAGTATCACATTTTCAAAACATGAGTCTATATCATAAACATGAGAGCTAATACCTCCGTGAGAGAGATACATCCATGAGCATGTAAACATGAGCACATGCACATGAGTATACATGAGCAACATCACATATAAATATAAACACAAGTGCTAAAACATCCATACAAATCCACCACATGAGCATGAGAAGAGACAAGTACACAATGAAGATCAATCAAATCTAGTATCTTGTATATATATAAATGAATTAGAGTACATGTACATGTGAGATCCAAATTTTGGATAACTATCTCAAAATACATATATACATCAAAATGTGTCACAAGGAAATTAGCCTAGACCTAAACCTAGACCTAAGATTGACTACCACCCTCTTGGACTAGTTGTGGTCATGGTAGAGGAGCATGTCTCCTATTCAATAGTTGTACCGCAACCTCTAATCTCCCCACACACTTTGAGTAGTTAGGAAGTCCCTATCCTAGTGGTACTACACCTGTTTATACAACATAATAGTAAGTCATCCATGTGCCATGATGGTCAACCTCTCACCTAGATGTTTCCCTCTCTCTCTAGAACTCCTTGTTGCATGCACACTTGTCAATTAGTTGTTGATGTCATATAGTAATGGTGATCCATGCTTGCTATAGCTCCACCTCAAGTGACAAAATCCAAGCATCCCTCAAATCCTCTACATCTCCCTCTGTAGACTTATCCTACCTAAGCTCTTCTCTCTTCACCCTCCTCCATCTAACTAAAATCTCCCCCTCCTTAAGCTCCACCTTCTCCTCACCTCCCTCCTTTATAGCCTCCTCCCTCATGGCTCGGCTCCATGTCCATACCCAATTCCATGAGCCTCCCTAGGAGCTTCTCTAAACCTCCATCCCCTTGACACCTCTAACTCCTTTTCCTCCTCTACCTTTTTTGTCTTTATCATCCCCTCCATGTCTTGTTGCCTGTGGTAATGCATCTCATCTAGTGAACTGAGAAAATGGGTGTCTAGCATCTGCTAGAGATATGTTGGCTCTTCCCCTACATCTATGACATTAGGATGATAGTTACATGCCTCTCATTGTAGAGTTGTACTATCAATCAAGGCATCTTGATAATCCAATATGGGTAGCCAACCCTTATCCTCCTCACCCCTGGAGCGGGCATATGTCATGGTCTCCATAGATATGCCCTATCTACACCCAAACTATCTCCATACATGACTAATGGAAAACTGCTCAATAATCTTTGAATCTTTTCCCATAAGTAGTTTGTTGTAGCATATATAGTCCAACTCCTAGGCATTGAACCACCTCACACACTAATGATAGGGCCTCCACATGAATGATGTTAGCTCATCAAATAGCCTCTTGTAGTATTTTAGATCCCCACTATGAGTCTAAGGGATAAAACCTATATATTTTTAGATGTAAAGATGCCTCCACTCTCGAGGTTGTACCCATGACTTCACTACTGTTATGTGCTCCCATGCCCAAATCTTGGCCAAAACTATTTTGCAAGCCCATGTCCTCCCATCTTGATAAATAATCTCATGGAGTCATGGTACATATCAGTAAGGATCGTTGGTCCCCATACCATCCTCTGAGGTTACCTGATTATTAGTTGACCCTAGCCCAAAGGGAAACCCTTTTTGCTTCTTTCTATGACTAGAACCTAGGATACTAAAGAGCATACATTGCAATCTATGAGATACTTCTCTCCACACTCATCTATAAGTCACTCCTAGCTTAGATGTTGATCTAGAATGGTAACATCATCAAATAACTCCTACATGGCTATCCTCCCCTCTATTGGGGTCTAATCATAACATACTTTTGACACACAAATCCTCATATTAGTACTCATCATATGTAAATCAAAAACCAAAGACACAATCTTAAAGTACCTCTATCATACATATTGGATCTCCATGGAAAGGTACACAAAGGATGCGATACATATCCTCAAGAGTGATAGTGGCCTCACTAGTGGGAAAATTAAAGGTTTTATGCTCATTATGCCACCTCTTAGTTAAAGTTGTCAATAGATTGTGGTTTGCCCAGATACGAAGCATATGCAATAACCACCCAAATCTCATGGTCTCTAGTATTGCAATCTCAGTAGTGTCTAGATGTCGTATGACTCGTAACTTAACCACCTTGTACGCTCTGATAAGAAAGGCCAAAAAACCAACTACATAACCAAAACAAGAGGAAAAAGAATGTCAATACCAAGTATGATGGATCAAATCAAGCTAAAAAGATCTAATAAAGTAATAATTCAAAGCAACATGAACACATTCTACTCCTAAATATGAAAAATGCTCATAAATAAATTGTGTGATACCTTTTACAATATTTTTGTGATACTTGTTGCTGATAATATATTGTGTGATACTTCTCATTATATGTGTGCAACACTTTTGTTTCATGTGATACTTTACATAGGGTCATGCGATTGATGGGTGCCTCCCATATGATACAGTATTTAACACTCATGTAACACAATTTCTTTGACAAAAGTGTCGTGCAAGAGTTTCATAATAGGTTTGCAATACTTCATAAAAAACTATCAAAAAAGGCATTAAAACATGGTAAAATGTGCAATAAATGACTTTAAAAGATCAAATTTATGATGACTTATTAGGGCACCATACTGTGGAGGTTGCTTGTGCAACCAGCTAAGCTTGAATTAGTGTTGGTCAGTCAAAATCTCCAAAGCCATCGCTATCTCTCTCAGATCACTCAAAGCTCTCAAATTCATAAAAGACAAAATGAGTTGAAAATGACCCTTGGACCCCTTATATAGTCCTTTGACTCAATTTTGACCCATTTTTAGAACTCCTCATAATTCCATGAAAATCATACCCCTAGCTAATTCGATGATCGCTATTAGTTTTTCAGATCAAAATTGAAATCTAAGTTCATCTCAATGGTCAAAGTTGCATTGTAAAATTTTGTTTTTCTCTATGTAGTTAGCTAACTTTTTTAGGTCTAATATTTGAATCTTCATTGGGGCATCATCATTTCTTCATGTCTTCATCATTTCTATACTTCTTACTTACTCTAGTTCATTCCATTTCACTTCTATATCATCTCTCTACTTAATTTGACCTAATTTTAATACATTATCCTTCTTGGTCAACTCTATTCAAATTGGAGCATTCTATCATTTCTTAGTAGTCACTCTTGGGTTCTAATCACTTATCTATCATCATATACCTTGTCTTATCTCACTTAAATCAATTCTTTCTCATTTATGAATCTTGTATACCTCATTTTGATTTCAATCCTGAGGGAGAAGGAATAATCTATCATTTCTTGCTTTTGATGGCTATCTATTTCTTAGGAGTATGTTGGTTTGATTTTTCACA
The DNA here is from genome assembly GCA_028749045.1 of Cupressus sempervirens. NCBI lineage: Eukaryota > Viridiplantae > Streptophyta > Pinopsida > Cupressales > Cupressaceae > Cupressus > Cupressus sempervirens. The sequence goes on along the minus strand of CM053784.1, from coordinate 524,576,995 downwards.
ATGCAGAAATTATGGAAAGATTTAGTGAAAAATCATTTGAATCTTAAAATCTTGCAAAATAAGGTTTTGTTCCTTATATTTTGAAAATTTTAGGTTGCCCTAGGTCATGTCCTGGTCTTTGTGTTATTTGAATTCTATCATTTTCTCAAGGTGTGTCATTGAAAATATTTCAAAAAATACTAAGTGTGTAAGAAACCTTAATGCCTTATTTTATTTTACCCTAGTTTTGAAAACCTTTGAAAATATTTTTTCAGAAAACATAATTTTAAGGCATATCACCCTATCCTAAGGTTAGGCTTATATGAGCATGTCTTTATTAAAAGCCTTGTTTTAAGTCTTGTTGACCATGCTCTATTTGTGTTTGGCTCTATATTTTATTGAGGAATATCTTGTATAACACATATTTTGCATGACCATTGATCTTATTCAGATCAACGGGAACTGCATTCCTGCAATGTTAAGATACAAGGTTTTTAAACAACACAGGCATGCACTTTGGTGACACATAGCAAGGTGGGGCTAAGAATTGTTAGTGTGTGTTCTGGTGTGCCAAGCTGTAAAATATTGCTGATATGTACTGCCAGTTATGCAAATAAAGTGTTTCATTTTCCAGATCAACTGAAGTTTTCTTAGATCGTAGATCCTTCAAAGATTAAGGGTTGGCACACGCCCATGTTAAGAAACTACTCAAGAAATAAGGAATGTGGGTATGCGCCTTTGCACCGCGTGTCATAGTGGGGCCAAGGATTAAGGGAAAATGCTGAGTCATGCCATGTTGTATGCCACATATGCTTAGCTAGAAGTACCTATCTTACAAGCATGGAAAGTTTCAAAAATTAATGTAGTAGTCAGATTGGTCAAAGCACGAGAATTTAAAGTAGTAATTTCATTGGCCAAAGTAGATGAAGCAACCATAAAGTATAGAATTTTTCTTACACCGTTGATCTTGTCTTGATCAACGGAGGGCACTTGCCCGCATTGAGAACTTGAAGGAAGTTTAAATAAAGTGGGCAAGAAATTTGTAGACATGTGTCCATGATGGCATCACTATTCCCAACTCAGATGGATTAAAGGTATAATCAGTGTCACCATTGATTTTTTGAAGATCAATGGCTGGCACAATCCTCCAATATGGAGATTCTTGTTCAATAAGGAAAGTGGAAATGTGCCATCTTGACATGTGGAAATAATCACATCAAGTACTCATTCACTCAAAAGGTATTATGGGACCCGCTTGCGTGGAGGTTTTCAAAAGGCATAGACTCACATGGAGACTTCCTATTAATGGTTAAAATGGCTAATTGGGCCTTAGTCAACTGTAAATCAATGTCACTGTTGATCTTTCAAAGATCAAGGATTGGTACTTGCCCACTATTTTAAGATGCAAGAAATTTAAGAAATGTGGGTAACCAGTAATGCAACACATGGCCCCACTCCTAAGGACATAAAGCTTATTAATTTTTTGAATTAAAGCTATCGAATGTGGTGAAAATATACAGATAAAATTTAAAGCTGATTGCAATTTGGAGGTATTAGTTACTGAGAGTTAAATATGGTGCAGAGCTCATTTGTATGATTTCAATGCTCAAATATAATCTACAATCTCACCATTATTTGAACTATAGAATTGCAAAAAATTAATAGAGCATAAAGAAGTTTCAAAGCTAGGGCATAGAAATTTTATCCAGCGATCTGAAGAGTTGCAACAGGAATTATACAGAGAAGAAGTGAAAATTTTAGTGGGTAAGTACTTTATAACTCCAGAAAACCAAGTATCTTTTGTTGCATAAATTTTAGGGTTTTCTTAAAATTCCCCCATGAAAGGAATTCTCTAGGCAAACTAATTACTTGAAGAGGGTCACACATGATGATTTCTTGGAACAGTTCCCTTTGTCAGTAAATGAAATAACCAAGGGGATGGAGCTCATTCCAAAACACTCTAGGGAAATTGTAGATGAGGGTTTCTATGACAAAGCAAATTGGGTGAGGGATGCATGGTTATCTATGAAAGGTTTAGGATTGTTTAGAAAGTGGTTCTCAGAAAGGAAATTAGACACCCCCATTAGCAATTTTTGATTTTGACATTGGAAAGTTGATAGTCCCCATAGTTTTCTTTAATAGTGATTTGTTGAATTTCTTAGATAATAAGTATGATCCTATCACCGGACAGGTCAAGAACCATGTTGGGGTAAATATTTTTAGAGTTCTCCCTGAATTAATTAGAGAGGTTTTCAATTTAAACCCTAACCATGCTATGCAAAAAAAAATTGACATGGATGATTTGCAAGCAAGGTATGATGCCCAAAGAATATACTTGAGAACAGGGCCATTGCAAGAGCATGCGACCAAGGTTGGTACACTATCTATAATTACTACCACCACACCTGAGACACTAATGAGAAGACATTTTAACCAAAGGGCTCAAGCATTATATTTTTCTCTTTGCAAGATTTTTGGAATGGATGAAGCAGAGCATATCCTAGGTTCTATTGTTCTCATCATGGCTTAGACTCTTCAATTTGGGATGATCACTATCCTTGATTTTTCTAATCTCCTTGCACAAGAAATTTGCAATGGATTGGTGGGGATAGCACAAGGGAAATTAAGCAAACCATTCTGCTGGTATTCATTGTTTATGTATGTTTGTTTACATAAGGGAATTACCTTCTTCTCCAAGGGTTGTGAATTGGAAACAACCAGGGATGGAGAAAGGAATCTAGTTCAACTATGGAGTGTGGATATGACATCAGAAACTAGAGATGCTAGTTTCATTAAGTTTAATAGATGTTTTGCATCAAATCTTAGGTTACTCTTTAGAGGAGATAGCCCTAGGATTCCACAACCACTACTAGAATTGGCCAGACCCAAGGACCATGCAAAAGGGCTACTTGTCAATCATAACTAAGGGGATATAATCCCTTACAATGTTTCAATAGTAATAAGAGTATATGGCTTCTTGGGAAAGCCTCATGTTCTACCTTTCCATGTGCCTTTGAAAATAAGGATAGCAGAATTGTTATGGCAGATAGGCACTATTAATGAAAGAGATCTGCCAAAGAAGGGTACATTCTTTCCAATTGTTAATATAGTGCATGATTTTGTTCTTGTGAAGAAGGGATGGAAACATCTTAACTTATTCCTATATAGATACAACATGGTAGAGTCTCATGCCAGATTTATTGATCCTGAAGGTTTCTATGATCTCTTAAGAGAGAGGAAAAAGGTTGCTCGTATTGTAATGCCCCGCCAAGGAATCCAAAGAATTAACCTAGAATTTCACTAAGTTTAGTAGCATTTTTTTTTTCATGAGAGTAAACACCATGTATAACTAATGCACAATAACAGAAGCAATAGCAATGTCCATCTAAAATTAAACATAACATACATAACATTTTACATTCTTAAAGATCCCTTAGCGTTGGATTACATCTAGAAGACACCTATCATACATGAAATAATAATGATAAGTCCAATTTTTATACATTACATTTAAAATACTCAATCATCCACTGTACATGTCACAGGGTATGACAAGCTCAAAAGAATATACATACATAGAATAAGGTACATCTTCCTATTCTAATCCATGATACATCAAAGTAAAGATAATCACATGATACATCATCATAGAAGACATATACATCCATCATAAGATCAAACATAATAAACTAAGTGCACGGTTCCTCCCAACCATTAATAGCATCATTAGACCATCATGGATCCTAGCCATCCCTCCGTGCGTAACATTCCAAATCACTGAAGAGATCATCGGTATTAACATAGTAGGAATGTCACTCCTAACATATACAACATCATATGTAGAAAATAATCTAACATGAAAATAAAAGCATAAGATAACATCATCTAACATATGCTAATCATCAAAAAAGGATACATATCCACCATCATGAAGGATGCATCAGCCACGATGTCTCAATGAATCTCAAAATGATTAGAGTGGAAAATACACTACCACCTGACCACGTGGTACCTAAGTGGTCCACTCTCACCATGCTAAGGAGATAATCTCAAGTCCCAAATGGCTAACAAAATCACATAGCACAAATCTCTATGAGTCCAAGAATCCTAAAAGTATACTAACTCAAAGGTTCCAAACACAAAATCTAACATCTATTTCCAGAGGCACACAATGACATGTAGGAACCTACTATGCAAGCGAGAAAGTGTCATCAAAATTATCACGTACAAGTTACCCTCACAGTTAGCTAAACTCCATGGGTCCATACTGATCTCATGCAGCCACTAGTATCCTCTCATATTGATGAGGCATACTACGGAACGCAAGGTCGCAACCATGTGTTCTCACTACTCCCATCCTAGCCTATACAAGCACTCAAGGCATGGGTGAGAACAAAACTCTTATCTTTTTAGGTTCATTCAGTTAGTATTAGGTGTGAATGTTATCACTTATTAATCCAACTTACAATGAGTTACCCTGGCAGCCTCGTAGGGCCCCGACCCCCATTGCAAGCCACTTCCTGTCACTACATGCAAATATCCTACCCTAATGCTCATGGAATCATAAATCTCAAAATCACAAAAGATAAACCATAATCAAATCATCAAATATGCATAAAAGCATCAAATCTCCATGAGCAAACATCCTTAGAAAATCATGAACACAACAGCTCTTTATTGGCAACTGAAGTATCACTAATAATCAAGTATCCAATGGTTCTCAATAACCAAAATATATCTCAATCATACTGATCGAAGACTCCAAAAATGGTTGAGTCAAACATGTCTCAACATGACATCAACAAGAATAAATCCACATTTCAGTCCCATCATGGCGACTAGAAAATAATCAAGGATAACTGATCGATGACCAAAATAATGGTTAAGTCAAGTGTCTCACACATAAGAATCTCAACTATAACAATCAGTAATCACATCCAATACATAGAGCATTACATCACAAAACCATGGTTGGGTTTATAAATATCGAGATTAAAACATCATCATGACATCACAATCACATAATCCCCAAGCCTCTGGTAGACGTCCTATACTGGTCAACACTAGTCAACCCAAAACTCAAAACAATAGCACAATGCAAACATATGTTTTGGTTTTGCTAAATTTACAACTTGAATTTAAATGTAGAGATCTCAGTTTATGTTTCCAAGTTTGGAGAATGAATGAAGGAACATTTTGTACAATTTTTCCTAACTCATATATTATTTTGGATGGATAAAGGTTTTTCCTTTATAAGTCTAAAACCCTATTTTCCAATTATAATATTTTGTTGAAATCATTCCCCATCAAACTACCAACTAATTTCATATATATATTTTTTTTATAATTAAAAAAAACTATTAATTAAACCTTAATATTATAAAATAATTCCTCATCATAAAAGATGAACCCTTAATTCTTTTATCAAATAATAGTAATTCAAATTTATTAATAACATATTTACATATTACATATATACATATATATATTTATATTTATATTTAAATATATATATATACATACATATATAAATATATAAATAATTATTATTGCATTTTATAAAATCGAATTAATAATTTCAATTTATATCATATAACATATGAAAATTTAATAACAATAAAAGTCGAATTTCATAGCTTACGTTCTTTCCTTTTAACAAAACGGAGCCGAATCATAAATGTCGTTGTATCAATTACTGTCATCGAAGTGACATCCGTCGCAGGTACCCTGCGACTGTTGCCTTGATGGCACTGTCGCGGGTATGCTGCGTAGCAAGTACCCAGCGATCCATTCAAAGGCACAGGTACGGGGGGTGCAATTCCAGCCCCATCCAATATGTAAATTTTATTTTTTTTTTTTTCTATAAACATTTAAAAACGTTTTCCCTCTGACGCGAATTCAGAATTTTTAATAAAGTTTATTACCGCGATTTGACAATCGACTTTTCCAATTAAATAAATAAATAAATATATATATATATATATATATATATATATATATATATATATATATATATGCATATGTATGTATATATATACAAATGTATATATGTATATATATGTGTGTGTTTATATATTTATATATATATATAAAATTATACGCATAATTTATACAATATATATTTATATGTGAAAATGAAGATCTGAATTATATATATATATTTTTCACAAAGAATAGATATATAATTTTATGAGTTTTCTATAAATATTTACTTTCTAAATTTTCTCAATAATTTTCTAATGAATTTGGCTAAAATTCAACCCTAGCCCCGTATTATTTTCAGATCTATGCATATAAAGATTCTCAAATAAATTTTAACTACTCATATTGAGCATGCATACAATTAAAATAGGAAAAATTCTCAGAAGACATATGGAAGACACGAAGAAGACAAGGAATGCAAGATGCGGAAATATCATAAATAAAATCACAAGAATCTACCCAGATTCTAATGCTAATTCGCTTTTCCTCAGAAACTCGCAGAGCAAGCTCCTCCCTTCTTCAGAGTTCCTGAGTCCTCCAATGCTCCAAAAGCTCTCCATGCTATGTCTAAGTTTCTAGGAATGCCTGAATATAAAGAGCTCTTAGGAAACATCTAGAATGCCTCTAGAAACAGCTAGAAGGTCTCAACAACTAAGCATGGGTCCTTTCCAACCTTTTTGATGAGCCATAGGGTTGTAGACACCATGTGCTTAATTAATGCACAAACCTCCGTGTTGTTGACACTTGAGAAATAGAAAAGTGTGTTAACTCCCATGCAAGCTTGTAACTCCAATTTACTTTTTATATAATTTCTATTTAAATATTTATAACTTTTATTTTAATTTTTATAACTTTTATTATTATTATTTATTTATTATGTTATTATTATTTTATAATTATTATTATTATTAATTTTAATTTCTAATTTTCTTTTATTTAATTCCTTTTTCCTCAATAATTCATATTTAATTAATTATAATCAAGATATCAAATAACATGATATTTTATATTAATTTTCTCAAATAATTAATTTATTAATTAAATCTATTTATTAAGACTTAATTAATAGAAAATTCACCATAGACCTTCAAGAATAAAATATGAAAACCCATCATAGAGCAAATCACTCAAAATCAGTCTAAAGGGTTAAAAATCATGAATTATGTCATCCGACACATTCAGTGGGTAAAATATCCAGATACTTGTCCTACCTCACTAGGACAATTGGCTTAAAGGTTTGGGATTTGGACTTGAGAATTTATCTCCCTTCTCTTATCATTGAGATAGTATAATAGGGTACGCTCATCCTGGCAATTCAGGGAAGTCGATACCCAATACCTGCAACCTGCAAAAAAACCATGCATGTACATACAATATATATAATGCTAAGCTAAACAGACAATGGCAAGAAGTGGTGCATCGTGTAGATCCTGACTATGCAGGTGACTACGACTCCCTTCCTTAACCACATCAGAAATGCCATACAATAAGAAAACACACACACCATACACATGCAAGTATGGGGTAAATATCCATAATAAAACACATAAGATAATAACCATCTAACTAATCATCAACAATAGCTAAAAACAATATAATGATCATCATGTATGCATGAAATGTAAAGTCTAAATGATCTCTTCATATATCAATTGAATCCATAACATAATGTTTGATAGTCTCAAAACAGTACCACTAATCCATCAACATAAAACTAGTCCATCATAGTCTGATAATAATAGCAACAATATGTCTAGAAAAGATGTGAACGAGGGTAGGCACTACATCCACCCCCCCTTGGGTTAGGCTTACTCCTGGAAGCCTACAAAAAAGTAGGGATATAACTCCCTCAATCTAGCTACATCCTCCCAAGTAGCTGAAGAATCATCGGTAGGGTCCCATTGGACCCTTACTTGCTCAATGGTTCAACCCGTGAGGGTCAACCCCCGCTGCTCTAGAATATGAACCGGCTCCAAAGCTAGCTGCCCATCCTCTACCTACAATGCATTCTAATCAAGAACATGTACAATATCAGAAATATACTACCAAAGCACTAAAACATGGAAAACATCATGAATGCGAGCTAGGTTGGGCGGTAAAGCAAGGCGGTAACCAACCGGGACAATCCTCTCCAAAATCTTGAATGGTCCCACAAAGCGAGGTGCTAGCTTAGAACCCTTTCCATATTAGATCGGAACCTTCCGCGGTTGCACTCTCAAGAAAACCTTATCTCCCACAGCAAACTACTTATCAGTCCTATGAGCATCAGCATATTTCTTCTGCCTATCCTATGTCGTAGTCAAGTGCTCACGAATACGCATTACCTATTGCTCCATATCACGAAGAATCTCAGGACCCAACAGGATGCGATCCTCAAGGCTATCCCAACTCAATGGTGTACGACAAGGACGTCCATTTAATGCTTGAAATGGTGTCATGCCAATAGAACTATGATACCCATTGTTGTAAGCAAACTCCACCAGGTAGAGATAATCCTCCCAATGTGTCTGCCTATCCATCACATACATCCGTAACATATCCTCCAAAACCTGATTCACCCTCTCTGTCTGACCATCAATCTCTAGATGATATGCCAAACTGAAGTTTAACTACACTCCAAGCTCATGCTGTAGCGACGTCCAGAATGCAGATGTGAATACAGGATCCCTGTCAGAAATGATCTTTCTAGGAATACCATGCAATCTCACAATATCACGCATAAAGACATTAGCTACAAAAACTTCTCTATAGGAAGACCTAATCGATGAAAATAGTCAACTGATCAACGGTGACCATGATAGCATCATGACGTCAAACTGTCATAGGTAATCCTACTATAAAATCCATGGAGATGATATCCCATTTTCAAGAAGGAATGAGATTTGGCTGCAAAAGTCTAGCTGGGTGCTGATGTTCTACCTTAACTCTCTGACACTCAAGGCACCTAGCCACAAAATCAACAATATCTCGCTTCATCCCAGACCAAAAGAACAAATGTCTCAAATTAGCATGCATCTTCTTGACACCTAGATGTGTTGAGTAAGGTGTACGATGGGATTCTGCCAGAATCAAGGTGCAAAGCTCATCCAAAAATGGCACATAAATCCTCCCCTAATGTCTCAAAAGACCATCTGATTCTCGAACATAACCTACAAACTTACCTTCCAAAGATCTTCCTAAATCAATCTCTCTGCACACTTCCTGATACCATGAATCTACAGGAAGTGCCTGGAGAATTTGACTCCTCAAATCTACACTAAGGGTCATTGATGATACCACATGTCTCTTGTGACTCAAAGCATCTGCCACCACATTCTCCTTACCCTAAATGTACTTAACCTCAAAATCATACTCGCATAGAAACTCCATCCATCGCCTCTAGCGAGCATTCAAATTAGGCTGAGTAAAAATGTACTAAAGACTATGATGATCACTGTGTAGCTCAAATCTATGCCCCAACAAGAAATGTCTCCATCTAGTCAAAGCATGAACTACTACTGCTAACTCAAGATCATGCGTAGGATAATTTAACTCATGATCCTTGAGCTGATGTGATTCATACACAATCACCCGTCCTTTCTGCATCAACACTGCCCCAATCCCGTCAAGAGAAGCATCTGTACATACCATGAAATCACCTTCTGGATCAAGTACAGCTAGAATTAGTGCACTAGTCAAAAGCTCCTTGAGCTTCTGAAAAGCTTCCTCACATTTCTCTATCCATACAAACTTCTTTCCTTTCCTCTGAAGAGAAGTGATAGGATGTGCTATCCTAGAGAAGTTCTGGACAAATCTATGATAATAACCAGCTAAACCCATGAAACTATGAATCTCTGACACATTAGTCAGTGTCAGCCAATCTATTATCACCTAAATCTTTGCAGGATGCACTAAAATACCATCACCTAAAATAACATGCCCTAAATACTGAATCTTTGATTTGAAGAATTCACATTTAGCTGCATTAGCATAAAGCCGATTGTCTCTCAAACACTGCAAAGCCAACCGCAGGTGTTCCTCATGCTCCTTCTGAGTTCTAGAATATATCAATATGTCATCAAGAAACACGAGTACAAACCTGTCTAGATAAGATCGAAAGACACCATTCATCAAACTCATGAAAATTGATGGAGCATTAGTCAACCCAAAAGGTACCACTGTGAACTCATAATTCCCATAGCGAGTACGAAAAGCGGTCTTGTGAATATCTACTTCCTTAATGCAAAGCTAGTGGTATCCTGACTTAAGATCAATCTTGGAGAATACTGTAGCTCCCTTGATCTGATCGAATAAGTCATCAATCCTAGGTAAAGGATACCTGTTCTTAATAGTCACCTTATTCAACTATCTATAGTCAATACAAAGGCACAAAGAACCATCTTTCTTCTTCACAAAGAGCATTGGAGCTCCCCATGGTGATACACTAGGTTGAATGCTCCCTTTGGCCAGAAGTTCCTCTAGCTAAAGATGTAGCTCACCCAATTCCTATGTCATCATGTGATAAGGAGCTCTAGAGATAGGCTCCACTCTAGGAATCAGATCAATAATAAAGTCAATGTCCCTCTTTGGAGGCATGCCTGGAACCTCACTTGGAAAAACATTTGCGTACTCCTACAAAATCGAGTGATCTAAAGTCTCCCTCATGGAATCTTCCTCATCAAGATCATTTACCATAATAGCAAATATCTAACATCCCTTATGGAAAGTTTGCTTCAATTTCATAGAAAAAATCATCCCAGAGATATAGGCCTCAGTATCCCAACTATCTTCACATCATTCCCTTGGTCATCTTGCACATAATAATCTTCTTCCTACAATCTATACTAGCTCTATGAGATCCAAGCCATTCCATGCCTAAAACCACATTATAGGAACCAAGGGGTATGATTCAAAGGTCCACTGTCATATCAAAGCTTCCTAAGCTAAGCCCGCACTTATGAACTATAGAATCTGTGGAGACCTTAATGCCTGAGGCTAGTTCCACTTGCCAACCATGATCTTTCTTTACCACATCCAGCTTACACTTAGAAACTATAGATAGTGAAATAAATGAATCTGTAGCTCCTGAATCAAACAATACTACAAGAGATATACCTCTAATAGCACATGTGGTCTCAACCATTATTCCCTGATGATCTGCCTGACGCTGATCAACTGTTGCAAAGACTCTATGAGCTCTACCTACATCACCAATTGTAGGCTCTGAAATGGTAGGTCTAGGTCCTAAAAATTTAGGTGCTTGCTGAGGACACTGAGCTGCATAATGTCCAATCTGACCACATGAAAAACATTTTGTATTTCTACCAGATCCTCTTCCCATAGGTGGTACATTAGATTGTTGGTGACTGTTCCTACTAACAAAAGACTGGCTACTCTGAGCTAGTTGATTGGACTGATTCTGATTATTGCGTTGAGCATTGTGGTTATTCTTGGTGTTAGAACTTTTACCACCACCTTGAGCTTGAGAATTTGATCCCTTCTGCTACTGTGTCTGCTGAGACTGTTGCTGATACTGTTTCCTCTTAGAGAAAGAAAACTTCTTGTTACGACCTGAATTGTAGTTTCTTTTAGATCCTGATGCTACTGGCACTCCTACAAAACCACCTTGACCAAGGTTGACACTTTTCTCAATAGGGATAGCTTGATGTACCGCATCCTTGAGGATTTTTGGCTCAAATACCTTAACTCCCCCAATAATACGGTTATTCAAACCCCTAATAAAATGTTGTGTCAATTGAGCTGAATTTTCACTGAACCCTGAAAAGACATGAGCTCATAAAACTTATGCTCATACTCGGTCACTAACAAAGTGTACTGTCTAATATTATGAAATTCATCAGCCCTTTGCTGCTTCCATCCCTCTAGTAGGAATCATTCACAAAAACTCTCTAGGAATAACTCCCATGTAACACTGCTCATATCGATACCCAACTTCTTCTCCTCTATCGTCCACCAAGTGGCCCCAAAATTCTCTAGATTAGTGATCGCAAATCTTGCCTTAACATTGTTACCAAACTCTTGCATGGCAAAAATCCTGTCAAGAGAAATAAGCCACTGCTCAGCCACATAACCAGAACCTTGCCCATTTAAAGGCTTAACCTTGGATCTTGAAAGATCCTTCATCTGAGTGGACACAATGGACCTCTGATGATCCTTCCGAGGACTTCTAGATCTGGGTCTATGCTCTTGTTCTATCTAATGCACTTTAGGCTATTCTTGAACAAGAGGTAGACATTCTAGAATAGTCTGCATCATTTGTCTCAAACTGACCTCTTCAGACTCAGCTTGGTCCTCTCTACGGCTCTCTTCCTACTGCCTACTAGAGTGCTCTTCCCTACTCTCTACATGAGCTGATCCCTCATGGGTAGACTCATGGGCACTGACAACTCTACCACATCCATGGCCTCTACCATGGCCTCTAATAGAAGACCTAGTCCCAGATACCATCCTACAACAGCACAAAGTACTATTACAGTCACATGTTGCAATATACTAAGTTCAGTTCTATGTTTAGGTTTAAGTAAAATTTCCAATTTTGAAACTAAGTGTTGAAGTATGAAAAATATTCAAGTAATAGTTCAAGTTCTATTTTTAGTTCACCTAGTTTCAATTTGAATAGATACACTTTAATAGTTCCAAGTTCTAGTTGTTCCAAAATACCCAGAGCTCCCAATGTAGAAACTCGGGCTCTGATACCAAATGTAATGCCCTGCCAAGGAATCCAAAGAATTAACCTAGAATTTCACTAAGTTTAGTAGCATTTTTTTTTTTCATGAAAGTAAACACCATGTATAACTAATGCACAATAACAGAAGCAATAGCAATGTCCATCTGAAATTAAACATAACATACATAACATTTTACATTCTTAAAGATCCCTTAGCGTTGGATTACGTCTAGAAGACACCTATCATACATGAAATAATAATGATAAGTCTAATGTTTATACATTACATTCAAATACTCAATCATCCACTGTACATGTCATAGGGTATGACAAGCTCAAAAGAATATACATATATAGAATAAGGTACATCTTCCTATTCTAATCCATGATACATCAAAGTAAAGATAATCACATGATACATCATCATAGAAGACATATACATCCATCATAAGATCAAACATAATAAACTAAGTGCACAGTTCCTCCCTGTACACTCAAAAGTGTCCCACTCTAAACCCTTCTATCCAAACGATTCCATGAGTTGGAATGTTCGGATGCCGGCTTAGAGCTCCCTATCCATGGAGTGCAAGAGAGTATATTTCAAGAATAAAAAAGCTCTCAGATGAGCCTTAGAGATACTCTTCTTGCTAGTAAACCATGCAATGGGAGGTTCCAAAGACAAGATGCAAGAATGCAAATGTCCCAAGGAGTTCCTCAAGGATGCAATGCAAATGAAGATTAAGCTAGAATGAGAATGTCAAATGCAGCTATGCTAAAACATGTATGAGAGTGTTACAATCCAAATATTAAGCTATGTGAGATTAAGCTACATGTAAAAATGAAAGCTAAGCTAAGATGCTATGGTATGAGAGAATGTAGACAAGAAATAGAAGTTCTCCACAAAGCTCCAAAGAAACCTGTTAGAAAACCTGCAGCATAACAATGTTCAAAAGATGAGGATGGGGAAAGCTCTCTCCCTTTTAAAGATGTATGGACGGTGGAGATCAAGATGAAGATGGTGGATGATCAACGGTGGAATTCAAAAATAGGAGTGATCCATGTGCACACACAAATCAACCAATAGAATATAAGTTGACTTGTCATATAAGACAAAAGTCACAAAGCCTTTTCTTTTAATTGCAAAATAGAAAAAGGACTTTATGTGTGCACTTTAAGTGGGTTATAAGAATGGGGTGTTTTATTTAATTAAAAGGGGACATGTTCTTTTAATCAAATAATGAACTTAGGATAGCATTGTCAAACTATAGGTTATAATCAAATAAATTGATTATTAGCAATTTGGTCTAGGTAAATGATTAAATTAATTTAGCCAAAATGCTGAGAAGGGGGCTAATAGTCTAGATGACCATTTTTAGATGATTACATTTGCCCCTCTTTGACTAATGTGTGATCGATCTGGGAACACATTATGTCAAAGAAAATAGAAAGCCAAGTAGGTAGTGGTAGATATAGATGTCTGATTTCGAAGAGTGAAATGCAGAAATAGATAGCAAGTCCTAAATGCACAGCCTGATAGCAGTAGTACTGAACACTAGGAAGATGATGTTAGGATCTTAAAAGAATTCTAACACCTAGCAAAGCGAATATATTGAGAGCAAGTGATAAGATCAAACAAATGCTCCTAAGAAATAGATAGCTGTAACAATCAGCAATAGAGTATTTTTGCCCCCTCGGCATCGAAATTGAAATGAGGTAAGGGGATGCAAAAAATTGGCTAGAAATGAGAAAATTAGAATATAGCAATGTCCAAGATGACAGATAGATTATTAGAACCCAAGAATGACTATATTAAAAAATTGATAAAATGCCCCAGTTTGACTAGAGTTGACCTTGAAGGACATAGCATAAAAATTAGGTCAAAACGAGTAGAAAGGTGATTTTAGACATGAAATAGTGAATTTAAGTAGATATGAAGTATGGAAATGATAAAGACATGAAGAAATGAAGATGCCCCAGTGATGATTCGGAGATTAGACCTCAAAAGGTCAGCTAACTGCTTAGAAGAAAGTAGAATTTCAAAAGACAATTTTGACCATCAAGGTGAACTCGAATTTGGATTTCGATCCCGAAAATGAATCTAGGACATCAAAATTATTTAAGAGGTCAAAACTTTATATAATGTGATGACAAGATAGAAAAGAGATGAAGCGAAAGATTAAGAAGGTAAAAAGACATGAACAAGAAGAAAGTAAAGAAATATATGAAAGGAGTTAGCTGATATGTCCACAAAAAGATGAAGAGAGAGCTCTCCCCATATGCAAGAATGCAAGACTAAGCTAGAAAATGAACCTAAAATGCAAGCTAACATGCAAAGTGGTTTACCAACAAGAAGCGCATAACATTTAGACTCTTAATTTCATCATTGAGCATTTATTAGGGACATCATGAGATCATACAACCATCACTAGTATAACTATGAGGATATGAATATGATCGATATTAGATAGGTATGTGAAAATCCAATCTAAGCATCAGAGACATGTAAGTCAAGATAACTACACGATTAGATTCCCTAAGTTTAATTTAGCAAGATTACACCTGTATCAAGGCATAAGCGCCAAGATAAACCTTGAGTGCAGTCTTGCAAAATAGTCAAGGAGGATACATTTATAAGTCAAAGTGTTGAATAGGAAAAGTAGGAATGCTTACAACACTATAGACAAACAAAAGTATACCCACAAGCAGAAATAAAGAAAATATGTCCCATGCCCCCAGTCTTCTAGTCAATGACATCCTTGAAAGACTATTAGGGAGGGAATACATGGCAAAGAAATCATCATAGACAGCACACAAAGTAGATAAATGTCAGCATAGCTCAGTCATTTAAGTGTTAAAGTGCGTGTGTGTAAGTCACTTGGCCATTTCTTCCAGACTTGATTCTGATAGTGAGATATCGCGACATCGGAGACCGTAGGTAAACTATCTGTAAAGTGTTAAAAAACACTTGATGTCAAAGTGGGGGAAGTGTTGAGAAACACTATTTTGTGAGTTGTCAAAGAAACCCCAATGCACAAGAATACCTCAATAGGCTAAGTAGTTGTGCCCCCAAGACAAGGACAAGAAACAATTCCAAGCTAGGAAATGTGTAGCAAAGTAGGTGATTGAGACTGATAGACATAGGTGCAAGGGTTTCAAGTAGTGCTTGTTTCCAGGTTTTCACCACTTTGACAGCCTTTTTTTTTTTTTTTTTTTTTTTTTTTGGTGATACATCAAAGTGCCTATTGCTAGGTTTTCACTAAGAAGATCTTTTTTTCAGGACATTTTCTAATTTTTAGAATTTTTTCAGCATCATATATGATTTTTTGGATTTTTTAGAAGATTTTAGAGATTACTAGTTCTCAAGCAAGATCACATCATTTTCTCCCAATATCTAGCAAGGTATAGGACACGATGGAGCAACAAGCTAGTGGATAAGCAGAGATGGATAAGAAAGGAGTGTGAAGCAAGTGAAAGTGATCCTCAAGAATTGACTCCTTAAGAGTACCCAAGCTAGGGAAAGAGGTGAAATAGTCATATGAAGCATGTTTTGGATAAGCAATGGAAGTAATGAGAAAGATAGCATGTAGAATAAGTAATGAAGCCAACAAGTGAGATAGCATGAAGTGTGTAGTCCAAAAGAGTAGCCATGTCAAGAGACCTATGAGAACCATGTTTCAGTTATTATGATCAAGACCAAGGGGTCAACTAAATAGGATAGTGATGGGATAGAGCAATAAAAATAAAGCTCAAGATAGAGGCTATGAGTGAATGGGAGAGCACAATAGAAAATCTGGTGGATAAGATAGCCAATATGCAAAGATAGCTCAACATTGTCAAGATCAAAGAGAGAAGAGGGGATAGATGGATGATGGAAGAATTACGCATGATGCCTATTTGCCAGGTTTTCATCATGGTACTTATCCAAGGTGCCACAAGAAGTAGTTTTCACCATAGGATGGATTTATTTCTCTTTACTTTTGCTACCAAGGTGCCACAAGAAGTAGTTTTCACCAAGGCAAATTTTCATTTTTTTATTTTTTTTGCTTTTCTTTTTTTTCTTTTTTTGAATTTTTAGAAAGAGCTCAAGCTGTTTGTAGATAGTGCTCCTATAGAAAAGATAAGTCATGATAAGCCGAGACCATAGAAAGGTATGCTCAAAGATGTTGATAGGGTGATGAAAGAGAAATGGTAGTAGGAAGAGTATATGGAGAATAAGAGTTCATGTATAGAAAGGAGGTGTAAGCTTTAGAGGATTTCATCTGGGTAGCTAAAATGTTGGACAAGATCAACATTGACACACACCTTGAAGGGTATTGGAACAATGGAGGAATCATGGATGAAATAGCTTGAGATTTAGATGTATGAGGTGGTAGAAAAGATTTGGAAAAAAGTGGAGTGGAAGGCTTTGGGATATTTTTAGGAAGATTTTTGGAAGAAGATGGAATAGAAGCCTTTGGAAGCTTGAATGTCAACTTTGAAGTATTTTCAATATTCAAGTCTTTTAAAAGAGACTTGGGAATCCATATAGCTTTAGATTTTCCTTCGGATACTTCAAAGCACATTTCTTCAATAATGGGTTTAGGAACCCATATTTTCTTTGGTTTAGCTCTTTGAGTAGTGGACCTTTGCGGTCTCTTTTGTGCATTCTCTTTCTTAGCATTCATATGTCGATTAGATGGGACATAGTGATCTTTCTTTTTCAATGGATTCTTATGTTTATTCTCACTTCCAAAGAACTTGGGATTTGTGGATGAATAAGGCTGATATGACTGGTTTAGGTGGATAGATGGGTGAAAAGTCATCAAGGATGAGTGTCTTTGTTGATCTTGAGGAATGATGGGAGAGCTAGGGAATGAGCTAGGAGTGAATGTAGGAGATGGAGGAACATAAGGCCCCAAAATGGATGGAAGGTTTGAATACTTTAGCTTAGATGGATAAGGACCAAGGATAGATTTAGAAGATGCAAAGGGATAGTGGGAAGGGATATCAACATCTTTAGAGTGAGCAACATGGTCAAAGCCATCAATAGACTCATGAGTACCTTTGATAGGAACAACATTTTTAATAGAAGCACTTGAAGCTTGAGCATAATTTTGAAGTGGATATGGAGAAGTAGAACATGAGGGGATCCTTTGATCTTGACAAGTAGCTTTGGATAGCATATGAAGAGAACTTTTCTCATAATTTTCAGTAAGCTCAAGGGAGATAATGGAAGTGGTATCTTCATCATACTTAGGAGGTGGACAAGTTATAGGATATGGAGGGGGAAAATCTTGAAAGAGATGAAAGGGTGCTTGATCTTGATCTTTCTTGACATTTATAGCTTTTTCTTTTTCAGAGTCCTCTTGACATGGAGCCACTTCTAAGGACAAGGGAGAATGAAGAGTGAGTGGAGTAGTGTTTGGATTAGGCATAGTAGTGCATGAAGGTTGAGGATGTTTAGGATTAGTAGCATGGAAAAGGTTTGTAGCCAAGTGAAGGTTAGCTTGAGTTTCTTTTAGAGGTAGCCCTTGAGGATACACGTAGTCTATGTGGAAAGCATTTGGTTCCTTTTTTGATAGAGGCATGTTGGAATGCTTTGAAGTGTTGGGAGATGCATGAGTGTTGGAAGAAGTGGAAAATGTAATGGAGCCACTACTAGACATAGGTTCATCAATGTAATCTTGCTCAAGAAAAGTATCCTCATTGCATGAATGATTAGAGGTATCAATAATTCCATTATCAATAAGATCTTGGATTTTATGTTTTAGCTCAATGCAATCTAAAGTAGCATGGTCATTAGATCGATGATAGGTACAATAGGTATCCAAGAATGGATTTCCATATGAGCTAGACTTTGGTAACATAATGATCTTATTCCTAAGAAGTTTTTGCAAAATGTCATCATAAGAATCTTCCAAGGGAGCAAAAGTTCTATCAAAAATATGTCTAGGATCTTCTTGTTGTTTCTCAAGTGAATAGCATGCATTCATGTCTTCATCATTATCTTCATCAAAGATAGGTCCATCATGAAATTTTGGCATAGCCTCAAGTGCTTTTTCTCTACAAAGGTCTTTAGATCTAGAAGATGAAGATATTTGATGTCTTGAAGTAGAGCATGTAGACCTAGAAGAAGAGGATGTTCTCAAAGAAGGTGACTCACATGCATGTAAAGACCTTAAGGAAGATTCATGTAATGATGCAATCTTCTCCTCCAAACATTTCTCAAGTTTAGACTTCATTTCTGTCATGCGCTTAGAGAGATGAAGGTAAGAAAAATCATTTGTCTCTTCTAGTTCTTTGTATTGTTCATATAGATCTTGAAACTCTTTAGTGACATGGAGGATATCATGATCATCTAGATTTGGTTGAAGTTTGGTAGCACAAGATTTAGATCCCATAGTTTTAGATGCAAAGCCAAGCATAAAATAGTCTAGAAAATAACTTGATGTTGAAACTATAGGAGGTAGAGTGTTCACTTGCCAAGATATTAGAGAGAGATTAAAGTGACTTGTCAAACAATATGTCCAAGAAACTTACGACATGAATGACTCAAGTCAATAGCTAGGCAAGATGCCCAAATAGCCAAATAGATAGAGCAAGCAAGGTGACAAGTGAACAACTCTCCAACCCAAGAGTGTAGTCAAGAAATCAAGGCAACCATTTCAGCAAAAGGATAACTAGCAAGTAGGCATAGACCATGAAGACAAAAAGACCAAGAGCACTAAGACCAAAGAGTCACTTTAAGCATGTTCAAGAACTAGAGACATAGAAAATCAAAATCAAATGATGCGACTCCCCTTAGCAAGCAACACAAGAAAATTTTTGCACTTGATGTTTTGACTTGGTTGACAAAGTTTGACAATAGTTGATAGCATAGCAAGTTTGATGTTTAAAAGCAATTTCTTTCCAAGCAAGATAGTGACACATGGAGTAGTCTTCAAACAATCAAGCAAGGGACAAAGCAACCTTACATGATACAAGCATATGTGACGTCTCAAAAGAATTCTCTAGAATTATCGTCATGTGTATGTTCAAAAGATTTTCACAGGTATAGCACATTCGAGAACACATCAAGCAATATCTACCTAGAAGTCATGGTTCATTACTCAACAACTTAGCCCACGCTTGATGCTCCTTTGCCTCACACCAAGTGGTTTCCCACAAGAGATATTGGCTTTGTCATGGAAATGCCATAAGCATAACCAAGGGAACACATATGGTGAGTGTAAATCTTGGGGTGATCCGGGTAGTCCACTAGGATCAATCCTTGCACCAAGAAGTTGAGCGGCTAAAAAAGGTAGTTACTAACTTAGGGTTTTTAGATAGGGCTTCCATTCATAGTGTTCCTCTTGCTCCCAATTACGGGACACCTCACCTTGCGATGAGTAACCGATCTCGCAATCACAAGAGTACCTTAAGCATTCTTGCCTAGTGATCTCCCTATGGTCGAAATCCCATAAGCGATCACACTAGGCGAAGACAAACACTATGTCTACCAAAGTTTTGTGTCCTTGATAGCCTTGAGTTTATAGTGGGTTGGAAGAGCTAGGTAGTCAGCTTGTCCCCACTTGGGTCGTTCCTCTCAGGTTGTCCGAGAGCAGGCCCTCTAAAATATTTTAACTACACAAAGTGTGGATCAACTTTTAGAAGTCAAGATTTCTGATTCACCACAAGGGTGAAGAGCATACTCTCCTATTCCAATCGTTTTCTCCCAAAAACACCAAGAAGATTTAGTTGCCTCTTACTCTTGAAACCAAATGGTAAGTCAAGATTTCTGATTCACCACAAGGGTGAAGAGCATACTCTCCTATCACCAAAAGATCTCAATTGTAAGTTTTAATGTGCTTAAAAATAAACAACTAGTATATGCCACACATGCAAAAGTGAAGAACAAGTAAAATTGGGTTTTTATGCATTGGGCAGCCCTGCAAACAATTGTTAGTAGCCCTTGTGCATTTGAAGCTTTGACATGCATTCTTTTTATGCAATGTTTCAATTTTTTTTCATAACGATGGCAACCTGTAATCACAACTTGTTAGCATCAAAAGCTAGTGTGAAATAACATAAAAATCTGCAATAAAAAGTGGTTGTTTGCCTCAAAAATCCAATTTATCTTCCAACCAAGTGCATGCAAAGAAAGTGCAAGTTAATCACAAATGCTCTCATTTTTACTCTTTGATTTTGACCTAGTCAACAAGATTGGACTTGTTTGCTATGATTTCGGATCCAAAAATAGAAATGAAAAGAAGAGACCCCTACTAAAAATCAAAGAGCTTTCTAAAAATGGAAGAAATTCAAAAAAATCTCTTCATTTGCTCTTGAGAGATCGATTTTGTCAAAACAGGCCAGATTTATCAAATCAAGTTTTTGATCCTTAATACGACCTCAAAAATCAAAACACAAAGAAATTACCCCCCTTAAAATTCAAAATATTTTCTGAAAATGTAAGTTTTTCTGAAAAATACGCTGATTTGCGATCAGAAATGGCATTTTATGAAAAAAAAAAAAAAAAACTCATAACTTCCGAAAATCACGTCAAAATGTTCTGAAAATCGCACTGAGACATTTTGAGCATATACCCAACTTGCAAAAAAAATTTCAGAACCAAACTCTAAGTGGTTTAAAAGATATGATCAAATCTTTAAACCAATTAAGTTTTTGGCCTTCAAACCAATTTACTTATGGGTTGGCCTTAAAACCAAAGTGATAATTTTACAAAAGCATTTGATTAGATCCAATATGCTGCTGTAAAAAAACCAGAGATAAAAAATGAAAGCAAATGGAGCTAGAACTTGATTCAAGCCCCACGGTGGGCGCCAAAAATGTACACTCAAAAGTGTCCCACTCTAAACCCTTCTATCCAAACGATTCCATGAGTTGGAATGTTCGGATGCCGGCTTAGAGCTCCCTATCCATGGAGTGCAAGAGAGTATATTTCAAGAATAAAAAAGCTCTCAGATGAGCCTTAGAGATACTCTTCTTGCTAGTAAACCATGCAATGGGAGGTTCCAAAGACAAGATGCAAGAATGCAAATGTCCCAAGGAGTTCCTCAAGGATGCAATGCAAATGAAGATTAAGCTAGAATGAGAATGTCAAATGCAGCTATGCTAAAACATGTATGAGAGTGTTACAATCCAAATATTAAGCTATGTGAGATTAAGCTACATGTAAAAATGAAAGCTAAGCTAAGATGCTATGGTATGAGAGAATGTAGACAAGAAGTTCTCCACAAAGCTCCAAAGAAACCTGTTAGAAAACCTGCAGCATAACAATGTTCAAAAGATGAGGATGGGGAAAGCTCTCTCCCTTTTAAAGATGTATGGACGGTGGAGATCAAGATGAAGATGGTGGATGATCAACGGTGGAATTCAAAAATAGGAGTGATCCATGTGCACACACAAATCAACCAATAGAATATAAGTTGACTTGTCATATAAGACAAAAGTCACAAAGCCTTTTCTTTTAATTGCAAAATAGAAAAAGGACTTTATGTGTGCACTTTAAGTGGGTTATAAGAATGGGGTGTTTTATTTAATTAAAAGGGGACATGTTCTTTTAATCAAATAATGAACTTAGGATAGCATTGTCAAACTATAGGTTATAATCAAATAAATTGATTATTAGCAATTTGGTCTAGGTAAATGATTAAATTAATTTAGCCAAAATGCTGAGAAGGGGGCTAATAGTCTAGATGACCATTTTTAGATGATTACACTCCCAACTGTTAATAGCATCATTAGACCATCATGGATCCTAGCCATCCCTCCGTGCGTAACATTCCAAATCACTGAAGAGATCATCGGTATTAACATAGTAGGAATGTCACTCCTAACATATACAATATCATATGTAGAAAATAATCTAACATGCAAATAAAATCATAAGATAACATCATCTAACATATGCTAATCATCAAAAAAGGATACATATCCACCATCATGAAGGATGCATCAGCCACGATGTCTCAATGAATCTCAAAATGATAAGAGTGGAAAATACACTACCACCCGACCACGTGGTACCTAAGTGGTCCACTCCCACTGTGCTAAGGAGATAATCTCAAGTCCCAAACGGCTAACAAAATCACATAGCACAAATCTCTATGAGTCTAAGAATCTTAAAAGTATACTAACTCAAATGTTCCAAACACAAAATCTGACATCTATTCTTAGAGGCACACAATGACATGTAGGAACCTACTATGCAAGCAGGAAAGTGTCATCGCAATTATCACGTACAAGTTACCCTAGTAGTTAGCTAAACTCCATGGGTCCATATTGATCTCATGCAGCCACTAGTATCCTCTCATACTGACGAGGCATACTACAGAATGCAAGGTCACAACCATGCATTCTCACTACTCCCACCCTAGCCTATACAAGCACTCAAGGCATGGGCGAGAACAAAACTCTTATCTTTTTAGGTTCATTCAGTTAGTATTAGGTGTGAATGTTATCACTTATTAATCCAACTTACAATGAGTTACCCTGGCAGCCTCTTAGGGCCCTGGCCCCCATTGCAAGCCACTTCCTGTCACTACATGCAGATATCCTACCCTAATGCTCATGGAATCATAAATCTCAAAATCACAAAAGATAAACCATAATCAAATCATCAAATATGCATAAAAGCATCAAATCTCCATGAGAGAACATCCATAGAAAATCATGAACACAACAGCTCTTTATTGGCAACTGAAGTATCATTGATAATCAAGTATCCAATGGTTCTCAATAACCAAAATATATCTCAATCATACTAATCGAAGACTCCAAAAATGGTTGAGTCAAACATGTCTCAACATGACATCAACAAGAATAAATCCACATTTTAGTCCCATCATGGCGACTAGAAAATAATCAAGGATAACTGATTGATGACCAAAATAATGGTTAAGTCAAGTGTCTCACACATAAGAATCTCAACTATAACAATCAGTAATCACATCCAATACATAGAGCATTCCATCACATAACCATGGTTGGGTTTATAAAGATCGAGATTAAAACATCATCATGACATCACAATCACATAATCCCCAAGCCTCTGGTAGATGTCCTATACTGATCAACACTAGTCAACCCAAAACCCAAAACAATAGCACAATGCAAACACATGTTTTGGTTTTGCTAAATTTACAACTTGAATTTAAATGTAGAGATCTCAGTTTATGTTTACAAGTTTGGAGAATGAATGAAGGAACATTTTGTACAATTTTTCCTAACTCATATATTATTTTGGATGGATAAAGGTTTTTCCTTTATAAGTCTAAAACCCTATTTTCCAATTATAATATTTTGTTGAAATCATTCCCCATCAAACTACCAACTAATTTCATATATTTTTTTTTTTTTATAATTAAAAAAAACTATTAATTAAACCTTAATATTATAAAATAATTCCTCATCATAAAAGATGAACCCTTAATTCTTTTATCAAATAATAATAATTCAAATTTATTAATAACATATTTACATATTACATATATACATATATATATATTTAAATATATATACATACATATATAAATATATAAAATATTATAATTGCATTTTATAAAATCGAATTAATAATTTTGATTTATATCATATAATATATGAAAATTTAATAACAATAAAAGTCAAATTTCATAGCTTACGTTCTTTTCTTTTAACAAAACGGAGTCGAATCATAAATGTTGTTGTATCAACGACTGTCACCGAAGTGACATCCACCACGCGTACCCTTCGACTGTTGCCTTGATGGCACTGTCGTGGGTACGCTGCATAGCAAGTACCCAATGATCCATTAAAAGGCACGAGTACGTGGGGGTGCAATTCCGACCCCACCCAATATGTAATTTTTTTTATTATTATTTTTTTCTATAAACGTTTAAAAATGTTTTCCCTCCTACGCGAATTCAAAATTTTAAATAAAGTTTATTACTGCGATTTAACAATCGACTTTTCCAATTTTATATATATATATATATATATATATGCATATTAATATATATATGCATATTAATGTATATATATATATATACAAATGTATATATGTATATATATATGTGTGTGTTTATATATATATATATATATATATATATATATATATATATATATATATATATAATTATACGCAAAATTTATACAGTATATATTTATATGCGAAAATGCAGATCTGAATTATATATATATTTTTCACAAAGAATATATATATAATTTTATGAGTTTTCTATAAATATTTACTTTCTAAATTTTCTCAATAATTTTCTAATGAATTTGGCTAAAATTCAACCCTAGCCCCATATTCTTTTCAGATTTATGCATATAAAAATTCTCAAGTAAATTTTAACTACTCATATTGAGCATGCATACAATTAAAATAGGAAAAATTCTCAGAAGACACGAAGAAGACAGGGAATGCAAGATGTCGAAATATCATAAGTAAAATCACAAGAATCTACCTAGATTCTGATGCTAATTCACTCTTCCTTAGAAACCCGCAGAGCAAGCTCCTCCCTTCTTCAG
Organism: Cupressus sempervirens; assembly: GCA_028749045.1. Taxonomy (NCBI): domain Eukaryota; kingdom Viridiplantae; phylum Streptophyta; class Pinopsida; order Cupressales; family Cupressaceae; genus Cupressus; species Cupressus sempervirens. Next base: position 524,551,875 of record CM053784.1, on the reverse strand, counting down.
AGTTCCTGATTCCTCCAATGCTCCAAAAGCTCTCCACGCTATGTCTAAGTTTCTAGGAATGCTTGAATATAAAGAGCTCTCAGGAAACATCTAGAATGCCTCTAGAAACAGCTAGAAGGTGTCACCAACTAAGCATGGGTCCTTTCCAACCTTTTTGATGAGCCATAGGGTTGTAGACACCCTGTGCTTAATTGATGCACAAACCTCCGTGTTGTTGACACTTGAGAAATAGAAAAGTGCGTTAATTCCCATGCAAGCTTGTAACTCCAATTTACTTTTTATATAATTTCTATTTAAATATTTATAACTTTTATTTTAATTTTTATAACTTTTATTATTATTATTTATTTATTACTTTATTATTATTTTATAATTATTATTATTATTAATTTTAATTTCTAATTTTCTTTTATTTAATTCCTTTTTCCTCAATAATTCATATTTAATTAATTATAATCAAAATATCAAATAACATGATATTTTATATTAATTTTCTCAAATAATTAATTTATTAATTAAATCTATTTATTAAGACTTAATTAATAGAAAATTCACCATAGACCTTCAAGAATAAAATATGAAAACCCATCATAGAGCAAATCACTCAAAATCAGTCTAAAGGGTTAAAAATCACGAATTATGTCATCTGACACATTTGGTGGATAAAATATCCAGATACTTGTCCTACATCACTAGGACAATTGGCTTAAAGGTTTGGGATTTGGACTTGAGAATTTATCTCCCTTCTCTTATCATTGAGATAGTATAATAGGGTACGCTCATCCTGTCAATTCAGGGAAGTTGATACCCAGTACCTACAACCTGCAAAAAAACCATGCATGTACATACAATATATATAATGCTAAGCTAAACAGACAATGGCAAGAAGTGGTGCATCGTGTAGATCCCGACTATGCAGGTGACTACGACCCCCTTCCTTAACCACATCAGAAATGCCATACAATAAGAAAACACACACACCATACACATGCTAGTATGGGGTAAGTATCCATAATAAAACACATAAGATAATAACCATCTAACTAATCATCAACAATAGCTGAAAACAATATAATGATCATCATGTATGCATGAAATTTAAAGTCTAAATGATCTCTTCATATATCAACTGAATCCATAACATAATGTCTGATAGTCTCAAAACAATACCACTAATCCATCAACATAAAACTAGTCCATCATAGTCTGATAATAATAGCAACAATATGTCCAAAAAAGATGTGAACGAGGGTAGGCACTACACGTATGGTACACCAGGTATACTATCTTGAGGATGTTATTAGGAATATTTTTTCTTTACAAGAGTAGGAATTGAGAAAAGAAAAATGGATAGTATTCAGTAAGATTTTAGAATTCATTAATGCTTTTGACTCCAGTTATGACCCATTGAAAGATAAGAAATATTGGAGAGCCAAAATGCAAGCATTAATGAATAATTTTGCTATAATAATCCAAACCATAAATGAGAAGAAAGCTAGATATGTTGAAGCATATCCAGACAAGGCAGTAGAGGTGCAAAGAAGGATACGCAATAGAAATGTGGTGGCTCATGGCCAGTATACCTTACAGAAAAGGGCAGGTTATGTGATGATTCAAAGTATGCAACAGGCTCCCCTTTATCAAAGGCCAAGACCAGAAAGCCCATCAGCAACTAGTGCTCCAAAAGGAAAAAAATTTGAGTAGGGGTCTTCTTCTTCTCAAGTAGAACAATACTCCCCAAGCCAGTCCCCAATCTAGATCAATGATGAAGCATCTTTAAGGGAATAACTTAGAAAAATTGGTGGAGAAAGGGATGTAACTATTACTTCCACAAATTTGGAGATTTAGGAACCACAAGAACCCCTTGCATCTTCCTTGGATCTCACTATTGTTGATTACCAAGGTAAGGAAATAGATCCTATAATTGCTCAAGCCTCTAAGAGGTTTACTAATGATGAAAATTTTGTGAAGTCTAGAGCTTTTGCACAATTTTTGTGGAGGTTAAACATAGGTAATTTTGAAAAGACGTGAAAATCTAAAGGTAGAACAACCTGATAAATCAAATTCTGCTATTAAGGAAGAGGTAAAATCTAAATTTTTGAATGATTTTGCCCAATTTACTCCTGAGGCTAGAAGGAAGACAATTAGATAGTCAAGAGTCCTTGTTTTTCTAGAATGGGATATAGTAAATGCTATGGTTTTTTATTCGATAAGAAAAAAAAAGGATGTCCAATTTAAGACTAAGGAAGAGGTACTACAGGCTCATAGAGGAGTCAAGTTTAGTGATGACCACCAAGCTCTTGTAATTTGGTCTATTGAGAAAAGGGATAAGTTGCAAGGCTTTGATGATAAGCATGATTCTTTCCAAAAAAGATTAATTATTTGTTATTCCAAGTATTTTGCAAAAAAAATTGTGTTATTTCCTTGTGCTTTAAAAATAATTGAAAAAATAAAGGAAAAGGAAGAATGGAAGAAGAAGCTGGATGAAGTTTTTTTGTGAAAGGATAAATAAAGTTATAAATTAAATTGGACACTTGTTATGGGCTATGAAAAATGAGGAGTTGGTTAAAGTGCAAATATTCTATAACTCCATCAGAAAAGAATTGGTTGATATAGAAGCAATTGGAAATTCTCTAATAACAGTACAAAGAGATGTCCTCAATTTTGGTTGGCCTAATGATACTGCCTATAATGAGTGGAAAGATAAATTTATGTCAAAAGAGAAGATTCTACAAGATGATGAAACAAAAGATGATGAGGAGGAAGAAGGTGCCAAAGTAAAAGTTACCCTTACAAGAAATGATGAAGACAAGGTAAATCCTTGGATTAAAGTAAGCATGCAGGTAATCAGAGATGACTCATTGCTTTCAAACTTGATGGCCACTTATTCTAAGGAATTAGAATAATCAAAGATTTAGATGGTAACACTTTTATTTGTTTAGGTAGAATAACAGAAAGGGGCCCACAAAGGAATGTTTGATGTATTAGCCTTTCTGTTATTTGCATTTTATCTTTTTGTTATAGGTGTATGTAAATATCTTTTTGAGGGACACCTATCAATCACATTTTCCCTTTGCTTGTTGTAACTCATGTCTATATAAATGAGTTTTCAAGAAAATGTGATGGTCTAAAACTTGTAGAATTTTTGTTTTCTTTCAAGAAAAGTACATTCAGTCAGTCCAATAGCATGTAGTTGTTTTGAGTTTGCTTCCAATTGTACTCTTTGATAACATATTGAAATGATAGAAAAAGAAATATGTTCTAAGCTTTCAATTGATTTCTATTGGTCATTGTATTAGTCATCTGAAAGGATAATACAAAGGGGTATTTACACTATATTTGTGTCATCAATTTTTGTCTCCATTTTATGGGTTTGTCTACTTTGAAGTCATTTTAAATAAGGTTTAACTTGGTTGAATGCAATCTGGATGGGTTGTATGTTGATATCACTGTTGCTTTTAATTCAAAGAATTATAGAAATGCTTCAATGAATCAGTAGGGTTTATAAGTTTATAGAAAGGATACTTAATAAGAATGGAAATGGGTGATTACAATTGATTAATTAATTTACAAGTTATTTGAATTAGATCTCCTGCCAATAGTTAATCTTTTGCCTAATGGATAAGGCATTGGTCATATAAGTCAGAAGTGAGCAAGGGTGAATTCTACTGCTGCATATCAAATCATTTAAAAAAAAATTAAAACCATTTCATTCCATTTTGTTTAAAGTTACAAATGTTGGTTACCACTAGTTTGTATATAGTTTTATGAGTCTTAGATGGCCACTAATTCTAGGAATACTTGTAAACTATAGGAGATTTATAACCAAATCTGCTTATAGGGGATGCATATAGATTTGAGAAGCTTTAGAGAAATTTGATAAACTATGTATGTGACTGAGGGTAAAAGATGAAAACCAGAATGAAACTAAGATAATTTCATACTACAGTTTGCATTAGAATCATCCCTAGGTATACCAGCCTTGGTTTAGCAGAGCCTAAAGAGTAGAAAGCCATTTTTGGTTTTGTTGAAGTTGGGTCAAAGTGGTTTATTCATGTAATTGCTACTAGTAATTGGCTAATCCTTAGATTGTGTGAGTAATTTCACTGTGATATTGAGCATTTTGTTGCTCAATAGTTTCAAACACCAACAGAGTATATGCTTGACCTTTCCTTGACCTTTCCATTTTCTCTTGATCTATCTACTTTGCTTGATGTTAGTACTCTTCTTGAGTTCTAATATCATCTCACTCTCCTAGGGTCCAGTATTGTTGCTACTAGGCTATACATTCAGGACTTTCTATCTTACTCTACATTTTTGTTCTTTGAAGTCAAATCTCTTTGTTGCTACCTGCTTGGCTTCTTTATTCTTTAACATAATGTGTTCCCAAATACACCACACATTAGTCAAAGAGGGGAAATGTAATCACCTAAAAATGGTCACTTAGACTATTAGCCCCAATCCTAGAATTTTAGCTAAATTATCTAATTATTTGCCTAGATCAAATCATCAAAAAATAATTTATTTGATTTTAACCTATAGTTTAACCATAATATCCTAAGTTCATATTTGATTAAAAGAACATGTCCCATTTTAATTAGTTAAAAGACTACATTCTTCCATCCCACTCTAATGTGCACACATAAAGTCATTTTCTTATTTATTAATTAAAAGAAAAGACTTTTTCTCACATAAAATTTCAACTAAATTCTATTGGAGGAGATGAATGTACACATGGATAATTTCAAAAGTCAACCCCCACCCTTGACCCTTCTTCTCTTAATATTCATCTTGATCATCCATACACCCTTAAAAGGGAGATCTCTCTCCATCTCTAAGGATCCCAATTTTAAGCTATTGTTATGTTGTAGGTTTACTTACAATTTTTCTTGGAGCATTTTGTGGAGAAATTATATTTCCCATCTCATTCTCTCATGATCATGCTAGTTTAGCTCATTTTGCATTCACTTAGCTTCCTTTTTGCAATATCATAGATCATTTATTTTAATTAGTATGGTTATAACACTCTCATATTCTTAACATAGTTCCATCTTTGCATCTCATTCTAGTATAGTATCATTTGCATTACATTCTTTGAGAGCTCTTTGACACTAGCATCCTTGCTCTTTTCTAAAGAATCTCCAATTTCATGTTTTACTAGCAAGGGCTTCATTTTTAAAGTTCAACTAAGAGCCATCTTTATGCTCATTTCTATTCCTTTGGACTATATGACTAGGGAGCTCTGAGCCTAAATTCAAGCCTTCTAACCCATGGAATACCTTGGATAGAAGGGTTTAGAGGAGTGCATTTTCTTAGTGTATAATGGGTAATTCAAATACCAATTGAGTACCATATACAAAATTTACCTCATCCCCACCAGACATATTTGGTGGAACCACCAAAGGCTCTCTAACATATTATGGGGATTTCCTATAGAAAAAACTAGAGAGAACATGTGCACCAGACTCTTCCTCTAATCTATTGTAGAAATCTTCAATCTTTTCTCAAAAGAATGGAAGCTTTAATTGTGAATATTAGAAAGGAAATCAATACTACTGAAACAAATTTGAGTCCATCCCTCTCCTAACAAGACATGCTACAATGAAGTAGAAAATTAGAGGTAATAGCAAATACCATCATTCCTAGCTTTATCGAGACCTTCATCTCCATATATCATGTGTGCATTATATTTCTAGTTCACTATCATATTCAAAATATGTTGACAATCTTTGGATGACCCCTTTTCTTCATTGCACTTTTCATAATTCAGATGATCATCAAATAACTTGTCTGTGTACATGACATCCTTAAAACCATGTCTCTTAACCATATAGACAACATGTATTTAATATTTCAATCTGAATCAATCTCAGGCAATCACAAAGAAAAAATGATAACCATATATCAAGTTGATAAAGATCAACAAAAAGAAAGAAACTCAATGAATAAATACATGTTTCAAAAATATATATACATACATAAATACATTCCCCCCCCCCCCCCCGCCAACACACACACACACACACAGACCTATATATAGATATATATGTATGTACATATATATATATATATATATATATATATATACATATATAAGTATACATAAATATACATACATATATATGTATGTATGTATGTATGTATATGTATATATATGTATATGTATATGCATGTATATATATACATACTTATATAAGTTAATTTATAAAAACCAATAGATTTATATATAGGTCAATAAATATAGACATACATAGGTGCATACATATATACATGCCTACATATCATACATATACCTCAAATTATATAGATAAATAAATATAATTACATTTGTTTTAGTTACATAAAGGAATACTATACCACTCAAGGTGTAGGAGTATATATGGAATAAGGTAATCCCTCTATCAATCCACTATAAAATGAGATGAACAGATATAGACATTTTAAGATGGTGGATATATAAAAATTAAATATAAACTACCATCTTCAACACCACTTCTAACATGCTTCTAACTAAATTGTGTTTCAAAAAAAGTGAGCAATCCAATTCAATGTAATAAATATGATAAAACAATAAAAAATAAACAATATTTAAAAATAAAGTAGAATCAAGTTGTACAACAACCACAATATGATAAGTTTATCATTGGAAAAAAAAAAAGATATCATAAATAAGCAATTGATTCCTTTAAAGATGCATTGAATATATCATAGATTGTCATTGTTTTCATTTTACTTAGTATTATACATAACTCTAATATAGTTATCCATTCACCATTAATGGAAGATGAATAAGGATTTTACTTGTTATGCAATAACAATAAAGTGGGAGATATCCACACATATCAAATATGCACCACATAAATGATACATAAATGAGAAAGCACAGTTTTAACTATCCAAGTAAAATACAAATAAGGATTTCAACACTAACATATACACCAAACACTAATGAAATGAGTGCACCATTTGGATATGCATCAAGTCTAATGGAAATGTACAATGAGTGATAATGAGAGATGACATTAACAATTGTTAGTAAACCTACTAGCAACACTGGCTACACTAATTACTCAAGCAAGGCCCCTCCTTATTTCCTCCTTTGTTGTATATTTTGCACAAGTAATAAAATACCTCCATAATATCTAATGCACCTCTTTGGGTCCTAGTGCACTATTAAAGGGATCATACCTAGGCTACATTTTCTAACCCAAGAAGCGGATTTCCTATATTCTTTATCTAGCTTCAAAGTATCCAATAGTTCCCCTAAAGTTACACACATAAGTTGGGTGAGTCTACAATATAATTAATATAATGAATATAATGAATCACTAAAAAATTGTGAAAGAGCATGAGGGTATAGCAGTGTAGCATTGACCTCAATAACCTCTACAATTTTTACTTTTATAGCCCTTGCAAAATGTCATTTATCGTGGCATAACACATCCCTTCCTACACCTTTAATGATGCCTTTGTCTACCAATATATTGTAAAATCATAGTTTTATATGATCACTAATAGCATAAGTGTAAACATCTTCCTCTATGGTTCATGCATCATCATATAGAGCCTTTAATTGTAATAAATGTATGAAGTAATCCTAAGTCATGTGTCATAATTAAAAATGTATTACTACATCAAATACAAAGAAAGGATACAACTATGATGATTATCGATTCAAAAGGAGTGTGGGAATTAACAACTAAAATAGACACATCCTTCACGACTACTCACTTTCCATTCTCATGCCCATTGTTGCCTCCTCTATAATCATGTCAACCCCCAATTTTTTATTTCGAGACATTATTTCTTGTACCCCATAATCTTGTAAAGTAAATAGCAAGTAAAGGGAATACTAGCACACTATGAAACATAGTTCTCACTACAATTCAAACAAGGCATTACATTCTTTGGACTATCTAGTGGTACAAATTTGCGGTTCTCTGATGGAACCAAGAATAAACTTCTAACCAACATTATCAATCACTCACCCAAATGACCATGAGACAAGGTACCTTTTCTCCCTATTATGTCCTAGCACATGAAATTTAAAAATATGCTATATTAAAATATTGAATGTTGAAAGAAAGATTTATTTGTAGCCTAAGACATTAATCCAACATACAAAGCATACATCTTTGTCTAGGTCATGCATCATGGGTGGACTATTTAAGCATAACCTAACACCATGGACCTTCTTAACATACAAGCAGACAATATATGAAACAAATTTTATGGATGCCACCATTGATGGTCACTAAAAAATATATCTATCACTCATTATATTCTTTGTAAACAAATAACTTCTTCTAGATGTTCAATTGTAGGTTGTTCTCCTATGCACCCTTGAACACCACCATTACCATGAATAGTGGACTATAATGTTATTCACAATAGTTAATTTTCTTCAATAAAAAAATATGATCCAATAATGAATACCCTATAGCTATCAGATAATACTTACCCCAACTTTCACCTCTTTCATATCAGCCAACATTGCTTCTTCGTGTTTTCCTTTCACTGATTTTGTTCACTCCTAGATTTTACCACAATGGATTTATCAACTGCCTTTGCAGAGGCTAGAGTACCTAAGAAAAACTAATATTCACTGCCCTCTTCTCTTATAACATTTCCTTTCTCAACAAATTCTTGACATACAAAAGAAAAAAATCTTTGTCATTTTATAGATATTGAACCAACAAGCTCACAACCTAAAATGACATGAATGGTGAAAAAAATGTAAAGCAATATAATATTGATCTATCTTAAACAATTAGTAAATGAAATTGGTGTCTTCCTCCTTACCTCCACCCTCTTGCTTCTCCCAAAAAATTCAATCCCCCTTTTCTCTTCCTCAACCTCCTTACTACTTTGAGTGTTGTCATTTGTCACAGGTTTTTTTTTCCTTCTACCAACTTTGTCTGTCCTACACGAGATGGATGTGCACAACTATTGCCACCTATAATTGGGGTAGAAGATTATGTATATATTTCTCTAACCCTATCAGCATCCACACACCCCATATTTAGTATAGAATTATTTCCCTATCGTCACCACATTTATTCAATAGAAGCCACTAAAACACAAGTGGTATCAAATTTTATGAGGATTTCTCACATAAAGAACATGGTTTTATCAATTTGATCCTAACTTTAACCTCTTCTCTTCATTAATGCTACCAATATTTTCAATGTTTTCTCCCTATCCTTTTCACTCTTATAATGACGTATTTCCTCTTCAATCTTAACCTTTCCCTCTACCAAAAGGAGGTCAAGTGAGATCTTATAGAGTTTGTATGTGCACTTCTCTAGATAGTTTTTTTGTACTTTAGATTTGATCCTCATCTAGTAAGAAACACTTATTTCACTCTTATACACTTCTTGATAGGCTCTTTATATGGTTCAATTAAGGTGCTAGGTTCACCTTCATTTACATAGATAAAATTCCTTTAGTCTTCAATTTCTTTCTTGCACTCTTCCTCATTCTTTTTTGCAACTTCATCAACTCTAACATTTTAACTTTCAAAAAAATTGTTCATGTTAGAATTCAAACACTTCTAAGCCTTGATTTTCATGGAATATCTTAGGAAATTACCTTCATCACTTTTTGCATCAAGTTTTCCTTTTCTTGCATTCTTCACTATGTAACACTTTCTTCCAAAGACTTTCAAATAATTAATATTAAGTGAATAGCCATACCATAGTTCAAAAGGTGTTTTCTTTGTATCTTTCTTCACTTGTATTCAGTTCAAATTATAGACTATGGTACTTATAGCTTCTCTCCAATACTTCTATGAAACATTCTTCTCCATCATCAATGTCCTTGCAAAGTCCATGATTGATCCATTCCTTCTTCTCGATATCCCATTCTATACCTTTGTCCTAGGTGCACTCATTTGTCTCTTGATTCCTTTGTCATTTTAGAATATATTGAGCTCATTTGATATGAATTCACCTCCTTTATCTGATCTCAAGAACTTCAAACTCTTTCTAGTTTCCTTTTCAACTCTAGTCAGATACCACTTGAACATTAGAAATTAATAAGATTTTTCTTTAAGAATTATTACAGTCATCATTCTAGATAATTCATCAACAAATAGAGTAAAATATGTGTCACCATAATAGCTTTCCATTCCTATAGGACCACATAAATCACTATAAACTTACTCCAAAATACCATTAGAAGAATAATTTTTTCTCTTGAAACTAGACTTTCTCAACTTACCCATTTGACATTGTTTGCACATCACTTTATCTAGTTTGCTCAATCTTGGTAACCCTTTAACTCTTTTCATCTTACTAATTCTTACCTAATTATCAAAGTTCACATGGCATAACCAAATATCTTCAAAATGTGAGAATAGACAAGTAGCTTCATATAGGTCTACATAGAACAAGTTACCTCTTGTTTGTTCTCCACTTCCAATTAGTTCACCAGTAGCATCATAGATCATTGCCTTCTTGTTTTGGAATTCAACTTGGTAGTCCGAGATGATCAACTATGCCACATTCAACAAGTTATATTTCAAACCATTAACCCAATATACATTGTCACATATGATCTTATCATTCAATATAATTGATCCTTTACCTTTCACATAACATGGTACATCATTTCCAAACTTAACACTACTTCTATGATAATCTTCTAATTTCTCATACTTACATGTATCACCAGTCATATGATATGAGAAACCACTATCTATTATCCATTTATCATTCTTACTCACATGTGACATTAATACAATTTTCTCATCTTCATCAAAATTATCTTTCATTGCAACATATACAACTTCATCATGATCATCAGAATTGCTATCAGAACCATCTTCTTCAATAATGGAAGAGGATTTCTTACCTTTATCTTTATAGTATTTTATTCCTTCACTGTCTCTATTGTATCTCCTTCATCAATACTTGAATTCTTTCCTCCCTTCCTTCTCATCTCTATCAAGAAACCTTGCAATAATATGACCAACTTTGTTATATGTAAAATAGATAATAGAGATTTTACCTTTGTATTTTCCTTTTCCTCTTGCTAGCCTTCTTTCCAATAATACTTCTAGTTCATCAGGATCATCATTTGATCCACCATCACTTTCCACATATCTACTCTTATTCTTTCTCTTAGATACATCTAGGGTTAGTTGAGACCCTAGAGAACATTCAACACTAATAGGTGAATAATTATCATAAATTGACAATTCAAATATAGTGAGTCTACCAATTAGACTATCAAGAGTAAGATCATTACTAGGTGTACATATCAGTTCTTGAATTATAGATACTCTAATTGGATAGATAGGTATTAAAGTCCTTAAGACCTTACTTAATATAGTCTCATCAAATATATGTCTCTAACTCCTCTAATGGAATTCATAATCTCCTTGATTCAGCCACATACTATGCAACAATTTCACCTTTTTTGATTCTCATGTCATCAAATTTTCCTCTAAATTTTTATGCCCTATCCCTCAACACATTTTTTTCAACACTATGGATTTTTACCAACTTATCCCAAATTTTCTTTGTATTAGTGCAATCCTTCGCATCGTCAAATTTAACATAACTTAAGGTTCCTACCCGATCAATCATTATTTCATTGTACTCCTACTTCTCCTTCATTTGTTCAATAATCATGGGTCTAAAAACTTCAATGTATGCATTATCTAGGTAGTATGATGTATAATATCCAACAACAAGTAAGTGTAATCTTATCAAGTGTTTCTAAGTTTTGAAGTTCTCCTTGTTTGGCTTGGGTATCTCTCTCTTGTACATATTGATCTTTGACTTGAGTCCCTTCAAACTTTCCATACAAGCACCAAATATTTGATACCAATTGTTACAATGATTAGAATAACTAAGAGTGGGGGTGAATCAGTTATCCTTGGGTCTAGATGTACCAATTCAACTTTTAAAAACTTCAAAAAACTTTAAAAATCTCATTAACTCACTCAGTTTATATAGCATACATAAGCAACTTAACATTTTGTACAATACCTAACTCATTTTTTTATGTACATGTCAAATAATAGTAAACTTAACAAATGTAAAAATAGCATCCATGATATAACATTCACACAAGTAAATAACAAAGGATTTAATGTGAAAACCCAATTTGGAAAAAACTACAAAGTAACATGTTATCACTTTTTACTCTTATGAAGTGAGCTCGATTCCAACCTTATTAAAATTTACAAAATGCAATGCTACTTAATCACCCTATTAGGAGTGCCCTTGTTAGAGGACTTTGCATCGTTCCATTAGAATGTCACCTTGATTAAAGGATTTACAAAATGGTTGTTAGGTTAACCTTAATCAAAGAATTTTGACTATCATGATGGTTAGAAAGTAACATTAGTTCTGATCTATAAAACGCAAATCACTTTGCAAATTCAAATATCTATTCACTCATTTGATAGTTCATTGATTGGACTTCATTATCATCTCCATCATTGATTTTCTTGGCATCTCTTCAAGTAATCATACTTCACCAATATCTTCACTCCCTTGCTACTCTACTTTTTATAGGTTCTCCTTAAAATCACCAATCAATAATGAACTAACCTTAGAAAACATCTCTTATGCCTCCTTAACTAGGTAATTTTTATCTTTTTCCACTTAAACATCACCATAGATCTTAGGGTTGGGTTAGATCCATTTAATCTATCCATCATTGTGCTCTCCTTCCTTTTTCAAGAAACTTCTTATCAAATCCTTGATATAGAGTGCATAACAAGCTCTTATCATGCATTAAATATGCTACTTCATCAATCCTTGTCATCTACATATTTTGACTAATTCAAAAATTCAACTATGTCAGCCTCAAATTCTAATTGTTTCACAAACTGCAACTTTTCCTATCACTAAGAAATCAGTAAGTTCTTATGCTTATTCATCACTATATAGCTCAACATTCACTATTTTTCCTTTCTTGACATCTATTTGCTTGCTTGGTTAATACTATGCTCAATCACAAATAACATTTCCTTCATCAAATTTCTTGGCCATAACTATCACTCAACTAATACTATTTTGTTTAGATTCTTCTTAAGTTCCTTAATCTTCTGCTTCAACTTCAACATTGACCGACCAACAATGGTACTCAATCAAGTGTATAGTTCTACTCAACTTCTTGTCATTTCTTTTATACATCAATTTACTTGTATTCTTTACTTCATATATTGATTAACAACACATTATCTTATCAATGACTAACTTATTAAGTGTCCATTATAATTCTATGATACTTAACTTCTCTTCTCAAACTTTGGTGGCTTAGGGTTAGGTATGAATCTATGGTTGAGTTTCATCTATTTTGCTGCTTAATCCTTCTCATTTTTGAATTGGTTGCATATATTTTCATAGGGAATCCAATTAGAGATTCATTATTATCTCTAAAATATCATAATTTACCTTTAATTCAGCTCAAAAATGGTTTACATAGTTGTTCGTGTCATTACAAATAAACATGTCAAAACTATGTCACTTGGCATTTGAAGTCTCTGATACTCAGCATGCATTGATCTTTATACTATGACTCAACACCCACATTACTCAGCATCCACTATTTACTTGGCTTCTGAATCACTCGACATGGTCTATCTACTTAGTACTTGAGTGACTCAGCACATGAGTGGCTCAACACTCACTATAGATTGGCATGATCTAATATTTACATGTTGTGCTCAGCATGTATTACTAGTTTGGCATGAACTAAGTAAATGACTTAAGTGTGCTGACACTTACTTGTCAAAACCAATTTGAGATCAACAATCTCCCCCTTTGACATGTGTCAAAAATACTTGAATATACATTAATATCCTTGATCTCTAGAGCATAACATATCCATGACTCAGCTTATACAAAACTTCAAAATTTCAAAAATTTGCAATAACTTATATACCTCAAAATTTTATAACTCCCCCTAAGTTGATATGTCTATTTTGTATCCAAAATCATGTGCTCCTTTTGAGTAAATGTGTCCCTACTAATACACTTTGGCTTCAATGCATTGTTTTCTTAATACTCTTTCATCTGATGTGCTCTCCCTTAGTTGATGTCTACCATTTTTCTCTTTCTCTGCTTTATTTCTCTCCAAAAATATGTATCTCCCCCTTTTTTATCATTCTCCTCTATTTTATTCTCCCCCAAAAATGTATATCTCCCCCTTTTTCTCTCATTCTTCCCCTTTTTGACACTTATGTCAAATATGCTATACACTTATTATGTGTTTGTCCAAAAATGACTTATGGACATCCAATATGATCTTGAGGGCTACATCTTAGTTATCACATGCAACATCCAGTGACTTGAGTTGGATTGCAAGCTCGGTAGCAAGGTGGACTAGACCATCTAAAGTAGAAAGATTGAGGTCTTTCTTTAGTAGACTTTTGGCATAGCCTACCTCCTTGTGAAATATCTCCATATGTGAGGTGACGGTTCCTTGTATGTTTGTTAGTTTGGCTCTCATGTTAGCCTCATCTACTATCAAAATAGCTAACTGACTCTATGTTTGAAGTAGTGTTCTAAAAATTTTCTCACTCTGAGCTGGATTCATTGGTAATCTTACACTAGATGCAAATATTTGGCTCTCCATACTCAGAATGTGAGTCCTGGTCTCTTCAGTGAAGAGTGTTGTATTTCATAGTATTGTGTACAATAAGAATATGTTCTCAAGTTCCTTTTTCACATACTCAACCTTAGTTGTCAATACAACTTGTTGTAGTGCTATCTCACTAGATATTTTCTCATTGACCTTGCTTTGAAACTTATTTTCTACCATTCTAATAGTTTGGCATTTGTATCAAGGTCTTCATTACTGACCTTTTCCATTATATTTGGCAGTTTTTCTATTAGTGGCTTGGTCTCTTTAGGAGTTTCAAGACTAGATGCATCTAGAAAGATGTCCTTAATGTTTTGAAGTGCTTGCTTCTTCATATGTTCTCTCCTAAGCATTTCTTGATGTTTTTTCCTTTCTAAGGCCTACTGTAGTATGCCTATTTGTTCTAGTTTCATAGTATCATAATCATATTTTGGAATAACAATTTCTTCATCAAGGCTTATATCTCCATATTGAATTACCTTTTCAAACTTTTATGAGTTTTGGCTTGGTACTAAGATTTGCAATAGAATAGCTTCTATGCTCAGCTTTTGAAGATTTTGTGTAGAAGAAGTACCAAAGGTTGGTAAAGCTACCATTTCTTGAATGGCCACTTGTTCCTTCACCTTAGGTGTTAGCTCACTCTCTTTAGGCTTTCCATAGTCTACTACTACAACTTGACTAGCACCTTGTCCTTGTGTTGTAGGTGTAGATAAGTCTATCTGACCTATTTCTTTATGTCCTATAGTGATGTCTTTCTCTTCTAATTTCTTCTCAACAGTACCAACCTTGACAATTGTATCAACCTTAACAATTATATCAACCTTGTTAGATGTAACTTCAAGAATTTGAACCAAAGGTTGTACATTAGTAACTGAAGGGATGATGGAAGGTGGTTCTTGTGGATTCATCTTTTCCATTGTAATATCAGTTACTAACTTTTGTAGTTCTTCTACACTAACCAAAACTGGATTGTCACAAAGTTTGGCCTAAAATGTAGATTGATCTAGTATTTTCTTCAAGTCTTCTATAGTAAGAGGATTGATGTTCTAAGCTGATAGATCAAAGGCATCCTTGACATTTATAGTTTCAGTAGTCTTGGTTGTGTCATGGGGAGGACTACCACTCAACAATTGTGTGTCATGCACACTCTATTTTTCTTGTTTCTCAGGTTCAACTATTGCCTTATCATCTTCTTTCATTTTTTTTTCTCCTCCAACTATGTTATCTTTGTCATCATCTTCTTTACCATCATCTTTAACCTCTAAAGGTTTAGCTTCTCCTTTCCTTACTGTGGTTAATCCATAAATGAGTTTCCATATCTGATTTGATTTCTTAACAACATCCTCAATATTTTTTTGTAGAATTTTTAAGGCTCTATATTTAGGTGTGAACCTAACTACAATTTCTTTACTACCTTAGCAATTTTTCCCTTTGTTAATTTAGGCATTACTTGGGCTAGTGTGGTCTCCCCAATTTGTCTTTCTAAATTTAGACAATAATGCCATTTTTGCTCAACTATGTCATATAGACTCTTAGGTACTAAGTTGGAAAATTCTAAGGGTGTTGTTTTGAATTTTGAAATCATGTCATATAGGGCCTCTTCAACTTGGTTTTTCTCCTCTTTACCCAATTTATCAAAATCAACATGACTATAACCTAATAGATCTACATTGTTCTTAACATTTTCCCATAAATTCTCAAGATCTGAGAGACGATTATGACTCACCACCTTAAATTGGTTGTTTTCATTTGACTATGTCTTCTCTTCATCAAAATCTAGTTGTGCCACATATTTCCTTCTCTATCTTTTTTGCTCCTAACCTCCTTGCTCTATTTGTTTTTTCTTTTCCTTAGCCTTTTTGTTGTAGCATGTGTATTGGCTCTTGTTGTAGATGCAATGGGCTTTGGTTGACTTGGTTTGACAAGTTTCTTGGTCCTTTCCATAGGTTGTGCCTTAGCCTTCCTTTTCTTTGGCTTGGCAGGAGTAGGTGCTTCCTTGGCTTCTTTTCCCTCGACACCTTCAATCTCCTTCTGTTCTTTATCTTCTCCCATGCCCTGTGTCAATGATAGAGGTTCTTGAGCTTGTGTTTCTTCTTATCTTCATCCTCTTCTTCTTCTTCTTCCTCCTCAGCATACTCTGCAAATTTTTCTTTCAACTTCTTTACTAGCTTGTCCTTCTTGATTGTAGAGGCAGTCTTTAATTCCATGACAATTTTGGATTTTACCATCTCATAATTTACAAAGACTTTTGTAGTCTTATCTACTTCTTCTACTAGAAGAGATGTTATAGCTACTAAGGCTTCATCTACATTTACCTCATACTCTAAGGGTCTCAACCATCTTACCCTTAGTGTGGTAGCTTGCACAAATGTGTAGTCAACATCAACAAGAAAATATACATCATTATAATGTTTCTCAACCAAAGATACTAGTATCCTTAATCTTTGCTTCATTGACTTTTTGAAATCTTCAAAGTAACTAGTCATTAAGGATTCAAACTTATCTCCCAACTACTCAATATATTCTCCTAACTGTACTGCAACTAATCTGTTGGTCTT
Source organism: Cupressus sempervirens (assembly GCA_028749045.1). Lineage (NCBI taxonomy): Eukaryota > Viridiplantae > Streptophyta > Pinopsida > Cupressales > Cupressaceae > Cupressus > Cupressus sempervirens. The sequence goes on along the minus strand of CM053784.1, from coordinate 524,534,716 downwards.
TCATCCAATAGTACCAAATGAAGGGAATGTGTTTTGAACATAAAATAATATAAAAATCAATATTCAACCAAATTTACATTGTGCACTCTTGGTTTTCCTAATTGCTCCAAGGTTCTCCATCACTTGTTGCAATTTTAGTTCTGCTAGATCATATGTATGATCTTTCTTGACAATCGTATATCCAACATCCATAGCTATACATGGTACACTATTCAATCTACTAGATTAATAAAACTTGTGTGATATTACGCTTTAAAAAAATTTAATAAGAGGATCTATGATTGAATTTATAGTCATACCTCTTTTGTTCTAGACTACTCCAGTATTCATTTCAATCATTTCCTTGGAATCACTTATTAGTGTCTTAAGCCAATCTAGAGTTGGGTAGCCAGTAAACCTATGAATTATTCTCTTAGTAATTTTGCTAGGTATGTCTTCCAGTCATAAGGAACCATCATGAATTTGGCTCAGCACTATTCGTATCCACTATCTTAAATACATTTGGAAAGTCTAGGGCTCATGTTAAAACCTTTTTCTCAATAATTTTGTACTCTTCCTCCAAAATACCATTTTCACATAACCTATTGTATGAACCTCTAATTTCCATGTTGCCAATGCTTCCTATCTTGCAGTTATAACATTTTCTCACATCTTGCACCATTGTTACATTTGGTAGGATCATTGATAATGCGTCGAAGGGTCTTTTTTGTAAGCAATGCCAGGGATGGCTTTAAAAATAAGTTGTTTAACTTCATTATTGACTAACTAAATGTTTAAAACTTTCTTACCTTAAACATTTTTTGAACTTGATGCCATTGTGTGAAACTAGGGTTTTAAAAAACTAAAACTGTGTAGCTTGGCTCTTGATAAATACCTTTGGAAATCTAATGAATTGGTGTGTGATCACTATTAGAATCTTTTTGCAAACACTTTGAACAAATTTCCAAATCACCTTATGCTCTGCTTGCTCTTTCTAAAATTTGAAATGATGAAAAATGAGCTAAAATTGATCAAATACCCTTTGAAAACCTTGCATTTAATGCTAAGTGCTTACATAGTTGTAAGCTCAGCATCAACCAATTTTAGGTTCACTCAACATCCATTAACATTTCCATCACTTGGCTACCACTACGAGCTTAGCATCAACTACCTAGTCTGATAGTTTGGCATCTTCTAACATTCTACTCGACATACATAGGAAATATTTCATGCTTGGCAACAATATGAAAACTTAAAGATTTATCTTGAATTTCTAACAATATCATGCATCTTTATTCATGCTAAATGTAGTCTTTTTAGTACTATCTCCTTTTGGAACCAATGTATGATATAGCCTTTAAATATCAATCCCACATACTTCTTGATTGTTTAGTTTGATGAGGTTTGATCACCTGACCCAATGGGTGAAGTGATCCCTTCTCCATTTGATGTGTTGCAAACATCTTTTCTCTTCCATGTCATGTTCATCTCATCTTTGATGTGTTCAACATCTACCTTGCAGTTGCCTTTATCAAATTCACAACATGGTGTCTTTGACCTAGTTGGACAATCCCTACTAATATTACCAATCTTCAAACAGCTAAAACATGTAGTTTGACTTAACCACCTTTGGTAGTTACCTTTGAAATGTGTCCTAATACAATTCTCAGGAACATGTCCATATTCTTGACAATAATGACATCTATATCTTGTATTATAATCTTAGTTATAAAAGTTGTCATTGTTTCTTACCTTTGTTTGCTTGTTTGATGACCACATGGGTTTGGATCGGCATTTAAAAGCTCTATGTCCATACTTATGATATTTGTAGCAATATCATTCAAATTTTTGTATATGCATGGTCATGGTTGTATATTCATGTGCCTGATGACCTTGTTTGTTGCACTTGTGATAGTAAATCATGTTCTTAGGCTTAACATTCTGATTTTTAATCTTGCTCCTATATACATTAGTAGTATGTCCTTTCTTACCACAATTATGACAAGTAGGTTTGGAGTTCTTACCTTTGGTGTTCCTTTCTTCTGCACTTTTGGATGACTCTCCTTCTTTAGTACTTGTATATCCCAGTCCTAATGTATCATTCTTGGATTTAGGAGATTGCAATGATTGCTCAAAGTATTTGATGGCTTCATTTGGTTTGTTGAAACTTTAAGCAAATTGATTTTCTCTCTTTAGGTCATTCTGCAATTGTTCATTCTACAACTTCAATGTAGTTATTCCAATGTCTTTGACATTCAACTCATAGTTGGCATTCATCATTTGACTTAAAGTATCCAATTACATGTTAGAAATCTTGGTTAGCTCTATTGACTTCTCTTTCAATCTATTGGCCATAATTCTTTTGTCTTCTTCAATCATGGCTTTGTCCTCCATAGCTCTCTTCTTTTGTTCAACCACTTCACATAGTAGTATAGCCTATGATTCTTACTCGAACTAGAGATTTATGATTTCCTCAGCTTGGATTCTATTCTTTTCCATTATATCTACAACTGCTGCATCAAATTCATTGGAGTCTCCATTTGCAAATAGCTTATTTGTGTCTATCTCTTTGTATTATGTATCATTCTCCACAATAGCAATTCATTTTCTTATGTTCAAGGATTTCTTTAGTTCCTCTCGTGCTTTATTCAATTGACATAGTATGAGATGTATTTCAATCTCTTAGTTCTCAATGGTCTTTCCCAACTTGTACTTCCATTTCAAGATCTTTCCTCAAAGCTACAAAGCTTCTCTTTTAGAGAACAAATCTATAATACCAATTGTTGGAATTACAATAGGAAAGGTAAACTTCTAAGGGGGGGGGGGGGGGGGGGGGGGGTGGGTGAATCAATAGTTTAAACTTGGAGCCATAAAACTTTCACCACATATCCATCTCATACATTTAATAAGTAAACCAAAATAACATGTAAAGCATATCTAAATCATGAAAACATGTAAGCATTCTCACAGATAACACCAGACATGATTACCCAAAAACCCTCCAAGTGAGAAGATAAAACTGGAGTGGGGATGACACCCACAAATCTTCACTACTACATTAATAAAGTGTATTTGATGAAGGTTACAATGTTTTGACCATGAAACATGATCTGCCTTGTGAAAGGTCTACCCTATTAAAGGCTTACAAAGACTGTTAGGTCTCACCTTGTTAGAGGATTTCAACACCCTATTAGAAGTGTGCTTTGTTGGAGGACTTAAACTTACAACTAAGTATCCTATAAAAGGATTTCATACAACTTGTTAGGACTACTCTATTAAGAGATTTGACTGAAATCACCTGTTAAAATGTCTCAACATAGATCCCGTGATTGGCACTTGCTTGCCTAATAATAGATCACCTCTATACAATGTCTTCTTGATCCTTCTCGATAAGATGTCCAGATGTTGTATCCTTTTCTCTATCATCTAACTCTAACTAATTTTTCAATTCACTCTCTCTTCATAACTTCTAAGTCACCTTGAATGCTCTATCTATGCATGCAAACTATCCTTTTGGCTCCTTCAATTCTCCTTCATCAATAAATAGTTTAGGGTTTTTGTCCTCCTTAAGAAGACTTTGGTCTCTTAGAGCTAGGTATGAATCTATGGCTAAGATTCATTCATTTTTTTTCTTAATCCTTCCAATTTTATTATTGGTTTAATGTATTTACATAGGGAATCCAATTAGAGATTCATTCTTATCTCAAAAATATCATAATTTACCTTTAAATGAGCTCAAAAATGGTTTGCATAGTTGCTTGTGCCATTACAAACAAATATGTCAAAACTTGTGTCACTCGGCATCTAAAGTCTCTGATACTCAGCATGCCCTGATCTTTATACTATGACTTGGCACCTACATTTCTTTGTATCCACTATTTACTAGGCTCCTGAATCACTCAGCATGGTCTATCTGCTTGGCACTTGAGTGACTTGTCACATGAGTGACTCAGCACTCACTATAGCTCGGCATGATCTAATATTTACATGTGCTCAGTATGTATTACTAGTTTGACATAAACTAAGTAAATGACTTAAGTGTGTTGATACTCACTTGTCAAAACCAATCTGAGATCAACATATAGCATGTGTATTATCATAATAAATAACAATAGGTTTAGTGATCTCTTCATTCCTTTCAACTATTGTTTGATCCATATAATATTCAAATAATTGACTATTGTCACAACATACTTGGCTTCTACTCTAGATTCATATATATAGTTTTTCTTTTTACTTGTCCATGAAATAAATCTCCTTGCTAGAAAGAAAGTGCTTCCATTTTAACTCTTTCTATCATCAATGTTGCTTGCCTAATCAACATCTTTATAAACCCTCAGCTCAAACTTGTCATTTTTCTTGTACCATAGTCAATAGTCTTATGTTCCTTTTAGACATCTCAATATCCTTTTCACTGCCATAATGTCATTTTCTCTAGGATTAGAAAAACATTTAGCAACAATTCTAACTACTAATATAATATCAAGTCTTCTATGTACAACATATTATAGTTTTCCAATCATTGACTTGTATAATATTTGATTCACCTTACTAAAATCATCATTCTTTGAAATTTTATGTCTAGTTACTATAGGTATTCCAGTTGGTCTTGAGTCTTCCATTCTAAAAGTCTTAAATATCTCCTTGAAATGCTTGGGTTGTGTAATGTAAATGCATTTCTTCATCTAATAAACATGCAAACCAACAAAGAACTTGATCTCTCCAAAAATAAACATCTCAAATTCAATCTTAATCTCATTATAAAATGACTTACACATCAACTCTTTTCCTCCACATATCATATCATCAAAAAATATTTTAGCTAGAAATATCTTACTCTCATATTCACTTTTCAAGTACAGATTATATCTATTCATTAGTTCTTACAAAGTTAATTTTTACCAAATAATTGTGTGACACTTCCTACCATTCTCTAGAGGCTTGTTTCAAACCATATAATGCTTTGTGTAACTTGCATACCATATTTCTCTAGTTTGGATCAACAAATCCTTCAGGTTGTTCAAAGACTTCTTCCTCTAAAATTCCATTCAAAAATGTAGATTTGACATCCATTTGGTATACTTTGAATCCTTTGTAAGAAACATAGGAAAATGAAGTTTTCACTCCTAACCTTGCAACTAGGGAAAATGTCTCACCATAGTTGACTTCTTCTTCTTGTGCATATCTCTTACAAACTAGTCTTACATTGTTCCTTGTGACTTTACCTTTCTCATTTAGATTGTTTTTAAAAACCCACTTAGTTCCAATTACATTATTATCCTTTGGTCTGGGTACCAGTCCAAATTTTTTTTCTCAATTTGTTTAATCTCTTCATTCATTTCTCCTTTCTGATCTTCACTCTTTAAATCTTCTTTCACTGACACATGTCTAAACACACATAGTAAGCATGCATCATTCTTTAGTCTTCTTCTTTTCATGACTCTTGAATTTTTTTTCCAATGATTTGATTTGGTGTATAATTTCTTCTCACATGCTTTTCCAAGATAGGTTTAGCTCTTCTTTCTTCTTGTTGTGGTTCACTTGGTTCTACATGTTCATTTTCATTTGGTGTGTTCTCCTACAAATCAGCTTCCTCTATGTGGCATTCGATAGTCTTTGTCTATAACTTAGATCTTATATCTTGATGGTTGGAAATCTATCAATGCTCTGCAAAACTCTTCTACTAAACCTTGGCAATTCTTGACTAATGATACTCAAAAGCCTCTTTTTGTGGTTCAAGTAAAGTGCTAGCTTCACCTTCATACATTTAGACAAAATTCTTGTAGTCTTTAGGTTATTTCATTGCATTCTTCCTCATTATTTTAAGCAAATTCATCAACTCTAATATTTTCACTTTCCACAATTTTGTTAGTGTTAGAATTCAAACACTTCTAAGCCTTTCTTTTAGCAAAATATCTAGGAAAATTCATTCATCACTTTTTACATAAATTTTTCCTTTTCTTGAATCCTTTAATATATAACACTTTCTTCTAAAGACTTTGAGATAATTAACATTAGGTGGATAGCCATACCATAGTTCAAAAGGTTTTTTGTTTGTACCTTTCTTCACTTGTACTCAATTCAAAGTATAGGCTCTAGTACTTACAACTTTTCACCAATAATTTCGTGAAATATTCTTCTCCATCATCAATGTCCTTGTATAGTCCATGATTGATCTATTTCTTCTTTTAGCTATCCCATTTTGTAGTGTTGTTCTTGTGAACTCATGTTTCTCTTGATTCCTTTATCATTGCAGAATATGTTAAACTCATCTGATATGAATTCACCTCCTTTATTTGATCTCAAGCACTCCAAACTATTTCTAGTTTCCTTTTTAACTCTAGCTAGATACCACTTGAACATTTTAAATGCATCAAATTTTTCTTTAAGAAACATCACAATCATCACTCTATAAAATTCATCAAAAAATTCAATGAATTATTTGTCACCATAATAGCTTTGTACTCTAATAGGACCACATAAATTAGTATGAACTAAGTCCAAAATATCATCAAAAGAATGGGTCTTACTCTTCAAACTAATCTTTATCATTTTACCCATTTGACATTGTTTGTACATCACTTTATTAGGTTTTCTCAAACTTGGTAACCCTCTAACTCTTTTCATCTTACTAATGCTTACCTAATTATAAATTTTCACATGACATAGCCTCTTATGGCATAACCAAATATCTTCAAATTGTGCAAATAGACAAGCATCTTGAGATAGGTCTACATAGAACAAGTTACCTCTTATTTTCTCTCCACTTCCAATTAGTTCACCAGTAGCATCATAAATCATTGCCTTCTTGTTTTGGAATTCCACTTGATAGCCTTAACTGATCAAATTTGCCACATTGAACAAGTTATATTTCAAACCATCAACCCAATATGCATTATCACATTTGATCATATCATTTATTCTAATTGATCCTTTAGCTTTTAAATAACATGGTGCATCATTTCCAATCTTAACACTACTTCCATTCTAATGTTCTAGTTTCTCAAACTTACTTGTATCACCAGACATATGATGTGAGAATTCACTATCAATTATTCATTTATCATTCTTACTCACATGTGAGATTAATGTATTTTTCTTATCTTTGTCTGAATCATCTTTCACTACAACATATACAACTTCTTCATCATGATCATCAGAATTACTATCAGAAACATCTTATTCAGCAATTTAACAGGATTTCTTACCTTTACCTTTATAATCTTTGTTTCCTCAGATGTCTTAATTGTCACTCCTTCCTCAATACTTGAAATATTTCCTCTCTTCCTTATCATCTCTTTCAAGACACCTTGCAATAATATGACCAACTTTCTTACATGTAAAATAGATAATAGGAAGTTTACCTTTTTATTTGTCTTTTCCTCTCGATATCCTTCTTGCCAATAATGCTTCTAGTTCATCAAGATTTTCATATGATTCACTATCACTTTCCACATGTATGCTCTTCTTATTTATCAAATATTTATCTAGGGTTAGTTGAGACTTGAAATCACATTCAACACTAGTAGGTAAATAATTATCAAAATTTGACAATTCAAATGTAGTGAGTCTACCAATTAGACTATCCAATTTCATATCATTAATAAGTGTACATCTTAGTTCTTGAATTGGAGATACTCTAATTGCATAATTAGGTAAAAAAGTCCTCAATACCTTAATTATCACAATCTCATTGGATATAATGCCTCCAACTCCTCTCATAGCATTCATAATCTCCTTGATTCAGCCACAATATTGTGCAACAGTTTCACCTTTTGACATTCTCATGTCATCAAATCTTCCTCTCAAGGTTTATTCCTTAGACCTCAACACATTTTTGTCTCCACCATGGATGTTTTCCAACTTATCCCAAATTTTCTTTGCATTAGTACAATCCTAAACATCATCAAATTTAGCATATCTTAGGGTTGTTGCCAATTCAATCATCATTTGTTTGTGTTCATGCTTCTTCTTCATTTATCGAGTAGTCATAGGTCTAGGAACTTCAATGTATTCATTGTCTAGGTAGTATGATGTAGAATCTCTAATACTAGATAAGAAAAATCTCATCAAATATTTCCATGCTAGGAAGTTCTCCTTGTTGAACTTGGGTATCTCTCTATTGTACATCCTGATCTTTGACTTGATTCCCTTAGAAATTTCCTTACAAGCACCAAAGCTTTGATAGAAATTGTTAGAATGATTAGAATAATTGAGGTGGGTTGGGGGGGGTGTTGAATTAGTTATCCTTAGCATATGTATCAATTCAACTTTTAACAGCTTAAAATAACTTAAACAATCTCATTAAATCACTCAATCTATATAACATATCATCAACAACTTAAAATTCTATTCAATACCTAACTTAATTTTTTTGAGTATGTATTGAATAAAAATAAACTTAACAACAATAAAAATAACATGCATGACATAACATTCACATAGGTAAATAACACTAAGATTTAATTAGAATCCCAATTTGGGAAAAACCACCAAGTAATATGCTACCATTTTTTAATCTTCTAAAGTGAGCTTGGTAAATAGCCAACCCTATTCAATGTTACAAAAAATATTGTTATGTGTGACCATGTTAAAGGATTTAATCACCCTATTAGAAGTGACCTTCTTAGAGGATTTTTGTGGTTTCACAATGCACACCCTATTTTTACTCATAAAATGGGGACCCCCTAGTTTTTAATTCCTCTCCAAGGCTTCTAGTCTAAAGCCTCAATCATTTTGGACCCTCCCCTAGGTCTAAGTAAAAGCTTAGTCTTTGACCAAGAAGATTTGGATAGTTGAAGATAGAAAAAAAATAGATTCTAGGAGAAAATGTTCATCTTTGGAAAAGGTGCACACATGCACACCATCAAGAAGTGCTCACATGTGCACCCTTTAGAGGTGCACACATGTATACCCTTTAGAGGTGCACACATGTACACCCATCTTGGATATGGATATTTTTGAGGCCTATATAAGCCCCCTTCCCCTCCCCTATCTCTCACTTCACTCACACATTCCTCCAAACACTACACCTTCACACCTATTCCTAGTGTGCTATGTTGCTCCTCTCTAGTCCCCACCTACACACAAGAGCATAAGGTTAGACATCTATGAGGTACGCATATGTGCACCTCTATTAAAAAATACCTTAAAAAAATACTTAAGGCCTTTCATGAGGTGTTTTCCCCCATGAGGTGCACATGTGCACATGTCTACACAATCAAAAAGCTTAAGATATCCCCCCACCCCACTTGCATGCCACTTGTGCATGTGCGCACCTTGCCAAGGTACATACATGTGCTAGTATGCAAATATGCACTTAACCATTTTATAGGCTAAATTAGAACACTAGTGTACCTATAAGGGTGTTCTAGGTGCACTAAAGTGTAGAATAGGCTTTTATTGGGGGAATCTACATTTTTGTCAATTTTAACTATTCTTTTACTCATTTTGATGATAGTTTAAGTCTCATTGAGTCTCATTTTCCTTATATTATCCATAATACTAATTTTTGCCTCATTTGTATAGATCAAATGGAATTATAATAATCTTCCATGGTGGAGAAAATGGCACTAAAACATGTTGCATTCAAGTACCAAGGAGCACCAAAAAATTCAAGGTTCCAAGATAGACACGCATAGATTAGAGATGCAGAGTTGGGTCACATCATCTGGAATGCCTTCTTGATAATCTATAATAAACCTAAAGAAAGGTTGACAATAGTATTTGCATTAATCAAGTTTGGGCTAGTGAACATAGTGTCACATCCCACTTTAGTTCAATCTTCTAAACTAATAATAAAATTAGCATAACACTATGTGATAGAGGAAAAGGTTATAAAGAGTTTTACTAGAGAGATAGTCCTGGACCTTTGCCCCAAAACATAGAGAAAGTGTTTTACCTTAAAAGGGTGGACCAATACCTTTAGATATCGTGCAATGGATCAGAGAGATGGTCTAAGGATAATGAGAAAGAGGCAAAGGAACTAGTGCAGTCCTCATTCCTAATCAAGAAAACACCTTTGGGCCACAGAGTATGCAAGGTGGATATAACTAGAGGTTGTATATTGAAAGAAGACATTGGATACTCAATTTTCCTCCTTAGAAAAGTTACGGGTCTTCCTACAGTTGGTTACTTGCTAACATGTATGGTCCATTTCATTAAAACAATAAGGACTTCCAAGATTCCCATTGATTGGATCACCATCCTAAGTGATAACTTGGATGAGTATCTAGTCACCGTTAAAACACATCTACATTTCTACATGACATCATAATAGCGTACTTGCTTGCAGCCAAAACCACTAACTATCTAGGATTGTATAGAAAGGAAAGCATGGAGGATGAAAATTCTTGGCCTTATGTGGTATACCCATAACTAGTGAAAAAGAAGCTCCCACTATAGAGTGTGGAATATAGAGTGGTCAATGAAGGGTTCATCTTCATCATCATCAAGTTCATTGAATGTGATTATGCAAAGAGAATGTCAGTAGAGGTGGCAGCTTGAATCACAACAATAGGAGCCTACTACATTCAATTTAAGACATTCACATATACTTGGGTAGCTAGTATTCTCCTTTTCCCCAAGAAGCTCCCAATATATTCTTTAGACAGGTTGATACTCCTAGAGATAGCATGCCATCTCACTTCTGCTTATGAAAAAGTGAGAAAACAACATAAGAAGACATGGGTCTAGGCAACTACAATTGGCACATTCAAGGTGAAGAAGAAACAAGACATTGCCACCTTTGACTTTGAATGGAACCAATATCCCTTGAAAGAATACAACTCCCTCACCCATTCTTCAACAACATTGGGATGGTTCAGCATTGGGTAGGGAAATAGTTTGTTCATGTCGATGCCCTAGAAGATCATTGGATGAACACAATAGATGACTATGATATATGTATAAGGGACTATTGTAGGATGATTCAATAACTAGTATAAAATATTCTAAAGATGAAGATTCCTCTCAAGGTTGTGGAAAAGAATGTACTTGAAATCATGGATCCTTTGTACAATAAAGACAAAATCTACAATAGCCCTAACATGAATGCTGAGATAGGAAGAGAGGGAAAAAATGGCATAGATCATTGGGTCAGACATATAATTGAATTGATAAGGGAATTTATCTAGAAGCCATTTTAGATGGATCTAGTTCCTCAAGCCATACCTCTACAAGGCACAACCAGGCCTATCAAAGGTAAAGGTCCAAAGGTCATCATACCAACCTACTAATGGGGAGCTTCTTCAACTCAGAGCTTTATTTCTCTTCCCAGGCTGCCCCTATCTAAATAAGGGTTTTCTCTCCTAACCCTAACCTAGAGGATCCCTCTACAATCCCCTTTCTCCAAGAAGTTCTCCCAAAAATTCAAGTTTCCATGTCATTCCCCCAATTCGCCAAATTTGCATTCTTTGGTCTAGATTTCCAAAACTTTCCTAAATGCACCAAGTGACTCAAAAAAAAGGTTGAGCCTTCCTACTAAGGTTCTTGACCCATTTCCCATAATTTTTTTACCATTCTTTTAAGTTTCTCACATACAAATCATCAATTTTCCTAATTAGTCCTTGTAGCCCTAAGAGCCCCTATTAGCCCTCCTAGAAACAAGGAAAGTGCTATAACTCACAAAAACCATTAATAAGGCCCCTTGGTGTATTCTATAAATTTTTTCCCTATGACCCAACCCTAAATATCTTGGGCTCCATTATCATCTGTATAGTACAGATTTAGAAAACCCTCCTTTTAAGGGTTTCAAAGGCAATGTTTGTGTTTTCTCCACCACAAGTGTCAAACTCCATTACCAACCTACTCCTTTGAGTTTTGATCCCTTCACAAATTTCTCCTAAATTTCCAACCCAATATTGAGCCATGCCAATCATTTGTTCATCACAAAACCTATTTACAAGCATTTCCTTGCACCTTGCCAAGCTTATCTGCTTGCTTAGGGCTCACTTGTAAAAATAGCATTTGGCCTCCACAACCTCCACAAAAACTATTTACAGTATATAAAGAGGCTACTTCTTGTTCTCAATATCCATGGTGTTCTGACCAAGGACACTCAAGCCATGGCCCATTTCATGCTTGCACCACAAAATTGGACAACAAGAATCACTAGAAATAAATAATTTTCTAAACCTTATCAAAATCTCACTTGAAATAAAAAAAATCATACATAGATTCAAAACATGAACAAAAGGTATAATTTCATCAAAAAAGGTTCATTTTTCAATCCAAAAAGTCTATTCAAACTTCAAAAACTATGCTTCGGATGCACAAGATTGTCTTGCTATAGGTGTTGTATGTATACCCAACTATCCAACCCTTGGAAAAGAGGTGGAAAATTATTAAATAGACTTCATTCCCCATTCTATCCTATAGTTTTAACCATAACTTCCCAATTCATTGGCTTTTCCAAAACTACCTAAAAGTTGTCAAGCAATTCTACAAAAATTGCAAAGTTGTCACTGCAACTTTTTCACAACTTTTGTAATTTTGCTCCTAGACTGTTTAAACTTGGTTAGAATGTTATCAAACATTCTAGGATGAACTTAGAACATATAAGGACCAAATTTATATACTCTTTGACCCCCTTTTATGGAATTTTACTATATTTTTCCACTTAGAGCAACTTTTCCAATTTTGCCCCTATCAGAATCTAATTGATAAGATTAGACTACTAATCCAAAACCTATCAAATAAAACCACCTAAACTCACCTTGGGACTTTATAACTAGTTCTTATTACCCCAATGGTTCATTAGACCATCAAGAAACCAAAATTAAGCTTAGGGATTCAACTTACCCTAGGTGCTCTTGCGCCATTCTCCCCCTACATGAAGAAGCCTAAGGTACTGTTGGAGATAAGAACTCCTTGTTGATTCCTAGCTTCTAAAAGTTACCCTCAACAATCCAATTTATCTCAACCTCAAATAAATCCATCCATTTCACCAAATATTCCTTGTATACTTTGTTTCTTGTGCTCTTCTTCACCCTAGAATCCAAGATCTTCTCAACGTATGGTTGCTTCACTTTAGGTAGCTTTAGGTATGATAAATCCTTTTTTAGTTCTTCTTGATACTCTATGTCATCCATATTAGGAACTTTTTATGGTACTAGATCTTTCACATTGAAAACTGGAGAGAGAGCCATGTCCTCTGGTAGATCTATGTTGTAGTTATTGGGTCTATACTTTTCAAGGACTTTGGATGGCCTAATCCTCCTCATTTACAACTTGCTAGGGATTCCTTTTGTAACCTGGCCTTTTTTAGATACCATCACCAAGTTTCCCACTTGAAACTTCAACTCTGTCCTCCCCTCACCCTTCTTGTCCTTTAACTTTTTATTGGCTTCCATCAAATTGTGCTTCACTTGATCATGTACCTCCTTCATTGATTAAACAAAGTCATAAACTTGTCTAATGATCTTGTCATGTGAAGGTAGGTCCCTTAAATCCATGATAACTCTTGGATGAGTGTCATACAGTAGTTGGAAATGACTTAACCCTATTCTCCTATTCTTTCTACCATTGTATGAAAATTCAGCTTGGGGAATGACTTGCTCCCAAATTTGGCCATACTCTTTGGTGAGGCACCGTAATAGGTTGCCCAATATCCTATTTATCACCTCTATCTAACCATCAATTTGAGGATGATAGGTAGAGCTATGTGCTAGGTTTTTTCCAAGCCATTTCCATAGGGTCTTCCAAAAGTGACCCATAAAATTTTCATCCCTATCAGCCAATATGCTCCTTGGCAAGCCATGTATCCTAACCACCTCCCTATAAAATAGGTTGGCAACATGACTAGCATCATTTTTAGTCTTGCATGGTATGAAGTGGCTCATCTTACTGAACTTGTCTAGCACCAAAAATACACTATCCATCCCTATCCTAGCCCTTGGTAAACCCACTATAAAATCCATGTGGATGCATTCCCAAGGCCCATTAGGAATGGGGAGAGGTTGGTAGAACCCTACATTTGATGAAGTCTCATTTGCATTCTGACATATGTTACATTGCTCCACATACCTCTTAACATCTCTTTGTATTTTGGGCCAATAATAGAATCTTTCTACAAGGTCTATAGTTTTGTTAAGACCAAAGTACCCAGTCATGCTCCCATTGTGCTTCTCTTGTATGAGATTCTCCCTCATGGATCCCCTTGGGATGCACAACTATTGACCTTTGAACAATAGTCCATTCTGCAAGGTGTAGTCAGCAAAATCACTATGGAAATGATTAGCAAAATTAGTGCATACCTTGTAAGCCTTTGAAAAATTAGTGTCCTCCTCATACAATTCTTTGAAACCATCCAAGACAATGCTCTGCAACTTGACTTCTTGTAATGTTAGTAACCTCCTACTCAAAGCATCTACCACCTTATTGTTTCTCCCCTTCTTATACTTGATTGTAAAAGTATAGTGCAAGAACTCTGTCCATATTATGTGTCTTAGACTTAGCTTCTCCTATGAGTTGATAAAACTCAAATCTTGGTTATCTATGAAGACAACAAGCTCCTTAGGCAATAAGTAGTGCCTCCACTTCTTGAGTGCTTTGATAAATGCATAGAGCTCTAGGTCATTTGTTGAGTACCTCGTCTTTGTTTCATTAAGCCTCTCACTAAAAAATGCTATTGGTCTACCCTCTTGGCTCAAAACTGCCTCAACTGCTATATTGCTAGCATCAAACTCCACCACAAATGGTTTATCAAAACTAGATAGAACCAAGATATGTTGGGTTGGTACCTCTTTCTTCAATCTCTCAAAACTCTAGTCTATAGATTTGGTCCACATGAATTTGGTTTTTATGCCCCCTCTAATTGTATCTATCATAGGTGCTTAAATTTCACTAAACTTCCTTACAAATTTCTTATAAAATTCTACCAATACATGAAAAATCCTAACCTTAGTAGTAGATCTAGGTGTAGGCTAACTCAAAATAGCCTCTACCTTCTCTTTGTCCATCTTAAGACTTCTTTGGGATACTACAAACCTTAAATACACCAATTCTTCTTTCATGAACTCACTCTTTTCAAAGTTTACTATAAACTTCTTTTCTTGGAGCCTCCTCAATAAAACCTCTAAGTTTTCCATATGTTCCTCCTTGATCTTGCCAAAGATGAGGATGTCATCTAGTTATACTACAACAAATACCCCTATGTAGTCTTTCAAAACCTCATTCATTACTCTTGTGAAGGTACTTGGTGCATTAATAATGCCAAATTAAATTACCAACCACTCATAGAGACCTTTAATAGTCTAAAATATAGACTTTCATTCATCCCCTTCATTCATCCTTATCTAATAGTAACCACTTTTGATATCAATTTTGAAGAAGTGCCTAGCTCCACCTAGACAGTGCATCAAGTCTTCTATCCTAGGAATAGGAAACTTGTACCTAATTGTGATTCTATTAATTTTCCTAGAATCAATACACATTCTCCACTTACCTCCCTTTTTGGGTGCTAAGACCACTAGTATGACACTATAGATGCTCAAAAATGGTTCGCATCTACGGTTTCATCACTTGCTCATACTAATTTGTCCATTTTCTCATTATACTAACTTTGATCTTTTGGCAAAATTGATCATACTTTATCGTTTGTATCCTTCTTCACATCAATTTCATATCATTTCAAAACCATTTCATACCAACTCAGAATCACCCCAAATCAACTCAAAATCACACCAAATCAACTCAGAACCACTCAAAATCAGTCCTAATCAACCTAGAACATATCAAACATCTCAAATCAATATCATCTATCCAATCCTAGGCATTTTTGTGGCTATCAATGCATTGGAAACCTATCAACCTATCAATCTCATCAATCTAACCTTAGTATTGTTGTGGCTCTCAATGCTAGGTCAAACTATCATTCATGTCATTCAATATTTGACATTGTTGAGGCTTTTAATTTTATATCATGGAATCATCAACAATTTTAATAATATTGATAGTGTCGATCGATGTTATTATGATCAACCTTATCAATCAACCTCGATCCTGTAGCATTTGTAATGTCAGTTAAATGTTATGTATCAATCAATTCATGTCATGTGTCCTTGGCATGTTATTAGCTTCAATAAATCAATCTAATCATGGCTTTGGTCTACTTGTTATCATCTCATTTGATCTATATCATCATCATATTTTCATCAAAGGATATGGTTGCATTCATTTAATCAATTTGGCCAATCATTTACTAATTTTCTCTATAGGATTAAATAACCCATAATTTGATCCTATTATTCTTTATAATTATTCTTCTTAATTATCATCCTCAATTAATTAATTTTATTAATTAATTGGTTCATCATTTTCAAACCAGGGAAATTCTTAATTTCCTAAGCTGCATTTTCCATCATTAATTCCATTTTCTACTAATTCTTATTTTGTGGAATAAAAGGATTTTTAATTCAACTATTCTATAAAATATTGCATCATCATGACACTTGGATATGACACCTCATGGATTCTCCTTTGACATTTGGATAAGATGTATCATAATCATATATTCTTATTCTCTTACACATGTCCCTATTTGGCTTATTTGTCATAGATTCTTGCTTCAAGTGGGCTTGAGGTGTCTTATGACATGTCATAGATTCTCTTCCACATTTAATCATGTTTGACTTCCATGCATCATAGAATCCTAGATTTGGCATAATTTCTCATATGCGTCATGGATTCTAAAAGGAATCTCTTGCCACATCGCATATCTATGGGTGACAAATCCAAGGCTCTCATCCTCCATGCCAATTATAAAATGGACACTCTTTCTCTCATTTCTAGTCTTGAAAGTCCTTGGGCCCTAATTCTTGAGCATTTTTCAAGTTCTTAGCTTCTTTGCATTTTCACACCATTTTCTCTCAAGCTTAAAACACAACTTCAAGTATTCTCATGGCATTATCCATATCATAGGCTTTTTCTTCAATTTTGTGTGCACTATAGGCAACTTTTGAGCTACAATCATTTGGAGAAGAAAGAAGGACATCGAAGCTACAAATGAAAGAGGGGGTTTCTATTGCTTTCTTTATTAGTTTGGCTTTCATGGTAGACTAGTGGGTGCTAACGTATGTTGATTGAGTTTTGTGATTTCCTCATAGTATGTTATGCATTTAACCAATTTTCTAGGCACTACATTTTGGTGAACCCAACGTGAACATGCATATCTAACTTGGGTTTTCTTGTTTTGTGCTTGTAGGTGCAAGGAAGGAGCTCACTTGGAAGGGTATACTGACTATATTCTTTTCCTTTTCACACCTATATTAATTAGGGTGTCTCATAATATGGTTGTACCCTTTCATTCTATGCATTTTGTTAGCTTGTTGTCCAAGGGTGCACTTTGCTCTGTCAGGGTACACTTGGGACCCCTAGGAGCAATGTTAGGAGTCTAGAAGCCACCAAAACCCCTTTCTACTATTTTTGACTTCCCAACTACATCTAAAACTTACCAACTACATCATTGACGTAATATACACTATTTGGGTGCACTTGGTAGTATAGGTGTCAAAAAATTTCAATTTTTGGGTCTTATCTAGGCACCAATTCCCCATAATTTGCACCTGGGCTCACAATTGCACCCAAAAACTACCAACTACACCCAACTCAGCCCCAACTATTTCATTGATGCATTTTGTACTGTCTGGGTGCACTTGGGGGTGTTCTAAGCCATTTTAGCCTTCTGGGGTGCAATCTACGCTATCAGAGCACACCTAGGTTCACAAAAAACACACACATTAATTAGAATCTGCATGTAAGGTCTCCATTTTCTTCTAGAACATAGATTAGAATATTTTTTTTTACTAATGGTCTACTTTCAGTATGTGGCAATCATGGGATGAAGACATGATCATAATAGACTACTAATTCTTACTTTGCAGGACATTGTTGAAGACCATTGTGTGTTTGCTAAAACCATGTGTGTAGATTTCCTAGATTAGATAACACTTCATTTGGTGCTTGAAATGAACTTTTTCTTTTCTACCTGGTGTTTCTATAGTGTTTAAATCCCTAGGAGTTACATTGGACGTATCCTCTCCCCTCGCCATTCGTGGATCTCGGGTGTAAGAGAAATTCGTGTAACTTCTATAAGAGGCCTACCTTGGACCAAGATACTCGATATTGGGTATGCCAAGGGATGACCTCAGAGCAGTATTAGGCCAAAATCTAGGTCAACATTCTAGCCACTATATAAAACTTGATTATGGTGAAAATCATGCCAACGGTATTACTGCGTGATAGCTCTCCTCCAGTACCCTTGTCATGCATCAAACCCCAGTTCTCAAGGCTGGGAGACCTTCTATAGAATTTTATCATTCACTTGCCAAATAGAATGCCCTGACTAAAAACCATGTTTTAGTGGCCAAAATCCTTTCTATCCACTGGCTCAAGGGGTCACCCATGCCCATGAAGACATCCTGCATTCTTGCGGTCCTTAGTAGAGGCAACAATCCCTTGGGAAGTCATGCCCCTTGGGAAGTGGATCTTGATTGCCCTAAGAAGTGAGTGCACTATAAGGTGGAGCCTATAGTGCCAAGATCCTTGGTTTTCCACTCTAGATAAGCATGGCTAAACTTTGGTTCAAGTAGGAATTCAGTGGATACAGTCCTAAAAGCCTAGGTTGTGGTGTGTTTGTTCACTTTTAACAACAACTATTCTTGTCTTAATGTGTCTTGCATGTGTGTAAAACATAATCAAGATAATAGCCAACATTCAGATTTAAACCTTGAACCTTCTCCAAACATTACACATTGTCAAAACTTTACAACCTTTATCAAACTTTGCAAACTTTGGTTCAACACACTCAAACCTTGGAAAATATGGCAACTTTTGCTCCTAAACGTGCTTTGAAAAACATAGATCTCATCCTTGCATAGACTCCACTTGCATTCACCCTAGTATAGGCCTCATACTTGCATTATATAGACTTAATATTGCACCTTTTAGTCCTCATTTAGTATCCATTACCTTTCATATTGCATCCATTTGTGTTTAGTTTACCTCCCTTAGTTTTTGCATTCCAATCTCAAAATCTGCACTTTGCATCCACCACCTTGCATCTTTGCATATCCAATCCTCATCTTGACCACTTTGACCATCATTCTAGGTGTCCTAAACATCATTTTGAGCATTAATACTAGTCTTAACACTACCCCCTATTGTTTACCTCTTTGTAGCATCAACCTAGAAAATATAGCTCCCAAAATTGCCTTAGTTTCAGCCCAGTTTACCAACTGCACCCTAAAACTTGTAAGGAAACTCAGGTGTAAAAATAGCTTCCTACACTAATCTCATAAGGAAAGTATGATGCAAATCCTATTAAAATCTTCTACACTTACAGATTCAATATAAACAAAATTATTGCATCCAACCATGCATATAGAAAATAGATAGAGAAAGGAACACATAACACAAGGATTTGCTAGTGGCGAAAAACCTTTTGGTAAAACAACCCCACCCCTTTAGAACTTGCACAATGTATTATCTTCAACAAAATATTACAACACACTTGCAGTGCAAGCTCAACATCGACAACAGAAGACTCCAGTAGCTACATGCAGTACCAACAATACACCCTTTTCACATTGCATCTCTTCGCAACCCTAAAAATGCTTATAACATGCATTTCACTTTAGGGCTACTCCCAAAGGTAAACCGTATTAGGGTTTTACCATTCTTCGAGAAAATAGTAACCCCAAAAAAAATTTGGGGGTGATGCCCTGAACCCAATATTGGGGTAGAGTGTACAGTACTCAAATATCTTAGTTGCCACATGTCTTCACCTGTCATTGAGTCTTCCTAACATAGCTCTTACGTGTCATAGGAATCCGTCATAACCATTTTAGTCATGATCTCCTTACACACAATTCAAGATGTCGACACATCAACATTATTTGCAAGAAATACATTTTACAAAAAAAATAATAATGAATAGGAATTATACAAGGTTGAGACACCTTATTCCTAACATTCTCCCACTTGTCGAACACCTTGTAAGAGCAACAGGAACTAACCACTATAGGCCAAAAGGCCCATAGACTCCGAACACCATCTAAACTTCTCAGTGCCCACTGGTTTCGTTAATGCATTTGCAACATTCTTCACAGTATCTACCTTTTCCAAATTTACCTTTCCATCTTCCACCATATCTCTCACAAAGTGATACTGCACATCAATGTGCTTCATTCTGGCATGGAAAGTTGGATTCTTTGCAAGGCAAATAGCACTCTGACTGTCACACCAAATAGTAATTTTTTTTGCATCAACACCAACATCAGAACACAATCTCTTAAGCCAAATGGCTTCCTTACAAACATGAGTAGCAGCCATGTACTCAGCTTCTGTAGTGGACAAAGCAACCACAAGTTGTCGCTTGCTCATCCAACTGATGGCATCACCAAACATAGTGAACACATAAGCACTGGTGGATCTCCTATGGTCAATATCACCTGCCCTATCTAAATCCACAAACCCATGAATACAAATTGAATGCTGAGATCTAGAAGAGTTACCATGATAACATATGGAGTAATCTGATGTACCCCTCAAATATCTAAATACTCACTTAACTACATCCCAATGTATCCATCCAGGATTAGCCATAAATTGACTTAGGACTCCCACTGCTTTTGCAATGTTTGGTCTAGTACAGACCATAGCATACATAAGACTTCCAACTGCACTAGCATAAGGTACTCTACTCATGTCCTCCACCTCACTAGGAGATTTTGGACAATCATCTACAGATAATTTTGTTCCCACAGGAATGGGAACACATAGTGGTCTACAATCTACCATGTTGAACCTGTCCAACACAGACTTCACATGCTTACTCTGACTCAACCAAAGTTTTCTATTAGACCTGTCTCTACTAATTTCCATACCAAAGATGTACCTAGCTGACCCAAGATCTTTCACCTCAAACTGTGCTAACAACTAAGATTTAAAATCAGAAATCATACCCTTACCCTTCCCAAATAGCAACATATCATCAACATATAATGCAACAATAAGAAGGTGATCATTTTCAATTCTGAAATAAACACAATGATCTAATTTTGATCTTACAAATCCAATTGACAACATAAAGGCATCAAACTTAAGGTACCACATCCTAGGAGATTGCTTCAAACCATATAGAGATTTCTTTAATCTGCAAACTAAGGATTCTTTACCTTTAACAATGTAGTGCTCAGGCTGTGACATATAAATCTCTTCCTCCAAATCACCATGAAGGAAAGTTTTCTTCACATCCATCTGTTCTATCTCTAAATCATATGATGTAGCAAGAGATAAAAAAAATCTAATAGATGTCAACTTTTCAATAGGATTATTTCAGCATAATCTATTCCCTCTACCTATGAATACCCCCTTGCAACCAATCTAGCTTTGTACCTTTCAACACTGCCATCTGCATAAAATTTCTTCTTGAACACCCATTTACAGTCTTTACGGAAGTGCCTAGTCTTATTATAGTTCCAACATTTTTCCTTGGACTTATTGGAAGTCTTTGACTTCCCACGGGATTTGGATCTACCCTTATTGTTAGAGTTATTGTCATTTTTCTTTCATCTTTTTGTGGATCTCCCACAAACACCAAGGGATTCTTTTTTCAAAATGGAAGCCTTTCTCCACATCTCCTCTGATAGTAGTGAAGACACCACATCATCCATTTTGAAAGTGACTAACGTACTTCCGAGAGCCATCACAAGATGGTCCCATGAATCTTGTAAAGAACACAAAAGTGTGTAGCAATGATCCTCCTCCTCTAACTTGACACCAGCTGATGTCAATTGTGCAGCCAGCAGATTAAATGCATTTAAATGATCCATTAAGGATCCACCTTCCTTCATTCATATAGAATACAACTTCTTCCTTAGGAACAACTTGTTCACCAAAGATTTGGCTTGATACATGGCCCCAAGTCTCTCCCATAAACTATATGCAGTTTTCTCATCTAGAACATTCAAAAGGACTACATCGGTTAAATAGAGTCTTATGAGACCCTTAGCTTTATAGTCTTTGATATCCCAATCTACTTGAGCTATAGTTTCTGGTCTTGTAGCACTTGTAATCACTTCCCATAGGTCACGATCTTCCAACATGTCTTCCATCTTGAGTTTCCACAACTCGAAATTAGTGCCATTAAATTTCTCCACCTCCATTCTTCCATATGATGAACTTGCCATCTCAATTTGCAAATAAGATTCAGGATGCTCTACACAAGACTCCCACTCAACTTGAGATTAGCTCAAAAAACCCTACCCAACAACTAGGATCAAAAGTTGATCAAGCTCTGATACCACTTGTAAGGAAACTCAAGTGCGGAAATAGCTTCTTACACTAATCTAATAAGGAAAGTATGATGCAAATCCTATTAAAATCTTCTACACTTACAGATTCAATATCATGTAAACAACAATATCACAGCCAACCATGCATACAAAAAATAGATAGAGAAAGGAGCACATAACACAAGGATTTGCTGGTGGGGAAAAACATTTCAGTAAAACAACTCCACCCCTTCAGAACCTGCACAATGTATTATCTTCAACAAAAGATTACAATACACTTGTAGTGCAAGCTCAACATCGACAACAAAAGACTCCAGTAGCTACATGCAGTACCAACAATACACCCTTTTCACATCGCATCTCTTCGCAACCCTAAAAATGCTTATAACATGTGCTTCACTTTAGGGCTACTCCCAAAGGTAAACCTTATTAGGGTTTTACCATTCTCCGAGAAAATAGGAACCCCAAAAAAAAATTTGTCATTGAATCTTCCTAACATAGCTCTTACATGTCATAAGAATCCGTCATAACCATTTTAGTCATGATCTCCTTACACACAATTCAAGATGTTGATACATCAACATTATTTGCAAGAAATACATTTTACAAAACAAATAATAATGAATAGGAATTATACAAGGTTGAGACACCTTATTCCTAACAAAACTACCAACTACATCATTGATGTAGTCTGCACTATTTGGGTGCACTTGGTGGTCGTCAAACCCATTTTGGGATTCCAAATAACATTATGGGGCTTCAACTGTGTCTTTAGGTACCTGGTTAGCTCCCCTTGCATTAGCTTGCCTAGATCTACATTCTACATCACCTAGTCTTGATTACCTTCACTTAGGAAATAATTCTTTAGGTCATAACCTTTGTTCTACATCTCCCAACCTAGCCTAACATCAACCATAGCATCTTAGCTTCCTAGCATATTAGTTTGGCAACCATACCACTTAGAATCAACAAACCTTCATTCTGACTTACCAACTGCACCCAAACTGGCTCCAACTATGTCAATGACACAATTCTTAATATTGGGGCACACTTGGCACTATTAAGGCACACTTGGACACCTACAAAACCATTTTGACCTTCCAAACTGCACTTTGGAACCCCAAAACTGCATCTAGGAGCCTCTATACCTCCTCATTCTGCACTTGACCCAAAATCGCATCTTGCACCCAAAATCCCATTTTTTTATCATAGGTATTTTCCATATCACATATCTACTTAGCATCACCACCATTTTGAGTCCCTGAAACATCATTTTGAACTGCTGAAACCTTTGAATTTAGTCAAAAATCTAGAAAAAGTATGAGTCTTAGAGTATCTCCTAGTGTTCATGGATAATGGATCTTGACTAGTCCTTTTATCTTTTCTTAACACTTTTTTTGGGCAAAATTTTTCTATGTCTTGATAGATTTGACCTTGTCATCTTTTATCAATTTGGTCTTTTCATCTTTTATCACTTTTTGGTCAAGATCCAAAGTCCTTTATCACAAGGTTAAAATACTAGACAAAATACTTTCTAAAAGTTTTACCTAAGTTCAAAACTTTCCATATACCCTTTTCATAGCATAATCATATCCCTAGCATCCCTAAAAATAATTTTGACTTACCCTAGTGTTATATCCCTTTCATCTTGCATTGATCAAAATCCTTAGCATCATTTTCACTATCAAACCCTATCAAAGTGTCCATCAACCAAATTGCCTTCTTGATCATTTACCCTCATTTTGCATATCCCAAACATCATTATAAACCCTTGGAAACCATCCTTTGCATAGTCTATCTTCCATACATCAAACTTTTTCATCCTTACCAAGTCCAAAACATAACCCTAATTGTCATTTTGCATACCTTTTAGTCATTTTCATCCCCTCTAGTCAAACTTCAAAACGGCACCTTGCATTTGCATTTGCATAACATCCCTAGGACATTTGCACTTTTCACATCAAAAAACCTAGTTCATTTAGCATTTCCTCACATTTCATAACATCCCTAAACACTTAAAAATCCGAAAAACACTCATATCTTGCATACCCACATCTTAATTATCAAGTTTTGACCTCTTTTACCAATCGCAACCCTATTTTACCAATTGCTCACTTCAAACTGCGCAGTTGGTATTTTTAGGATGCACTTGGTAGTTTTAGGATGTAATTGGTAATTAGGTGTTTCTTTCTAGGTTCCATAACCCTAATCTACACTTCCACACCTTGCATTGCATCCCAAGACCTTAGGAAACACTCTAAATCACTCAAAATTTGCATCTGCATTCTAAGGTATCATGCCAGCACTTACAAGGACACAATCAACCCAAAGGCCCAGAGAAATTTATCAACCTTTATTTTTTGAGGCACAAGCACAACCAAAACCTCATCCAAGATAGAAGAAGGGCAAAAAAACCCAACCAACATTTGACGAAGATCAAATCGAGGCATCACAACCATTGCTAGCAGAGCCCTTGAACATGAATCAGCAAGATCCTCATAATCAAGCTATGACACAAAAAACCATGAACAATGCACCTACCATGATATTTCCTCCAAAAACTTCCCTCACACATGAGATGGTTCAATGGAGTCCTGAATTTCAACCTATATTCGTGTCGATACCACTCGGAGGAGGAAGTGTGCCAACCACACCTGAAGATGAACAATCACATTCCTTTGAATTCAACCAACCCAACACAAGTACCTTACACCCCAACACATCAAATGTACAACAAGGTACTATACACCTTAGCGATGAATCTGACACTAATTATGGCATCACTGATGAAGAAATGGCTAAGGCATGTCAAGAAAAATTTTTGCAAGAACTTTAAACTTTTGGCAACCCAAGAAATTGTCAAATTCAACCCAAACATGGAAGGACCTAAGTCCAAACATCAAACCAATAGAACCATTGAAAACATACAACCCATGATCAATTTTGACTTAGATAAGGGAAAACAGCCTTTGGAGTTTTCAAACACAATAATGGCACCTATAAGGTCCCATCAAGAATCAACTATCAAAATCCTCCAAAGTATATTTGAACACATCAGTGTCAACCCCTTGTTCGATGAAATACAACCAATCCCTAAACACCCCAAAAGGACATTAAGACTTGATTTTAGTCACATGATGCAACAAAAAGATGCACTTAAAGGGACTTGTGCTCTAGGGATGCTATACATACCTTCTTTGGAGGAAATTCAACAAAGTGCACCTTTTCTCCTAACCCTACCAAGTGGTATGACATCAAATGTTAAGGAGCCTCCCTTGAGTACACTAGGTGCAACATCAACTACAAAAATCCCTATTGATGCACAAAGGAAAAGCCTTATTGATATTACACCCATTCCCAATAGTAACACATCTCATATTCAATTCAATATGATGTCACAAGGAGGAACCTCTAACACACAAGGGAGCCAAAGCAAAAATACCAACATGACGATCACTTCTCAAGGACATAACCAACTACCCCAACAACATCAACCTGCGATAG
The DNA here is from genome assembly GCA_028749045.1 of Cupressus sempervirens. Classification (NCBI taxonomy): domain Eukaryota; kingdom Viridiplantae; phylum Streptophyta; class Pinopsida; order Cupressales; family Cupressaceae; genus Cupressus; species Cupressus sempervirens. The sequence continues at coordinate 524,508,938 of CM053784.1, read as the reverse complement.
TCAAAGGACCTAATGTCTCCAATACACATCCAAAATATCAACAAAAAAATCAACCACAACAAAAAAAACCTCAATTGATGCAAACATCCAACATCCCTAATACGTGGTCCAACATAAACCCACCTAACTTCCATACAATGTATCAATAACAATTCCAACAACAAGCGATGTTTGTTAAACAACAAGAGCAACTCAAGCAATAGTTGGAATACCAAAGATTCCTTGAGAAAAAAATCACATATCAACAACATTTGTTACAACAACAAAAAGTGCCACAACAACCTCAACAAATACCTCTACAACAACAAGCATGTACATGGTCTCACATACAACCAATAGAGGTATTCCAACAGCACCTGTCGTACATGGAACAAAAAAAACACATGGTACAACAATCATAGTCAATCCCACAACAAGTGCCACATCAAATACCACAAAAAGTTCCCCAACAACAGGGACCCTTCTTTCTTCAAGGTACCAACATACCTCCACCACCTAGTGACACATCACCAGACTCATCAGACACAGAAATGTCAAAATCGAGTAGACATAGCTCCTGCCATAGAAAATGGTCTTCTCATAGGCACAAGGGACTTGAAGGAAAGACTATCATGCAAAATCCCAATGAAGAGCTATTACAACAATTAAACAAATTTCCAAACAATTTGAGGCATTGGGAGTCCACAAGAAATAGGCTCTATATACATAAAGGGACTTACATCGTAATCCATTCGATAAAAGTCTGTATATGCCTCCATTCCCAAAACACTTTGAGGTGCCAAGGTTCAAAAAATATTGAGGAAAAGGAAATCCTATTGATCATATTAGAGAATTTTGTGCTTCATGTACCAAACGCGGTGATGAGCCCACTTACCTCATGAGATTGTTCCCTCATTCTCTAGGTGGGCTTGCACTTGAATGGTACTCCAAACTTCCTAGTAATATCAAATCTTGGTCGAAACTCACAGATAAGTTCATCTTGCACTTCACCTTTAACATTACAAATGAAGTGACACTTTCTAATTTGTTCTTGACTAAATAGAAGATAGGAGAACCATTTATCACATTCTTAATACGTTGGAGAAGCTTATTCAATCAATGCTCACTAGACATTCCTGAAGAACAACAAGTAAACATGTGCATTAAGAACTTAGTCCTAGACTTAATGTATGAACTCAAAATCAAGAGTCCAAGAACTATTTCTAAACTGATGAAAAAAGGGGCTAGTATTGAAGATGCTCTTATCCATAAGGGATTCCTCGAGATAAACAAAGAAAACACAAACACCAACTCATCTAATGACAAGGAAAATTTTTTCTCCAAAAACAAGAATGTGACTAATGATGGCAGTGTGGATGCCTGCATGATTAGCATAGCACAACCTCAATTGACTTTGAAAGGTGCAAATCCTACAAATTTATAAACTCCTAATCAAACATCAGCTCCACAATAAAAAACTAAGACTTCCACGCAAGACAAACCTTGAAGACATCCTAAACCCAAAGATAATAAATTCACACCATTGGGAATACCACTTGAGACTGCATTACAACAGTTATTGAGTAATAACTTCATGCAGCTACCCCCAATCAAAGATGGACTGTTAACTAAAGCAAATTGGTGGGATGACAACAAATACTATGATTACCACTACACTAAAGGACATAAGACTTCACCATGCTTCCAATTGAAACATGCAATACAAGACCTTATTGATGATGGTGTAATCACAGTTGATCCATCATTATTAACATCCAACTCTGACCATGCTATTTTCAAAGATCCTTTGGGTAATCATGACAAAGAAAAACCCTCAAGTTCAAACTCAAACTCACAAGCTAATGTGAATTACATGCGCATGGGATATGACTACACTATCAACTATTTCAATGAGTTTGATTCCCACATATCCACATTCACATTGAAGGCTAAAGACCCTTGGTTGCACTGTCACCATACCAAGATCACCCTACCTAGAGCTCCACCTAGACCTACTGCTTCTATTAGACTTGCACCCCATAGTAGACCTGCTACTCCCACTTCATCTACTTATAGCCTTGTTGAAGAGCTCGACAAGGCCCCTATGCAAATATCCATTGTGGACCTACTGCATGCATCTCCCCAACATTAGAAGATCTTGGAACAAGCCCTTAAAGAGTCAAAAGTTCCAAATAGCATGGATGTTGCCCAATTCCAAGCCATGGTTGGGAACCTATCTACATCACAGCATATCACTTTTTCCCCTTGGGATATTCCTAAGGACAAACCTAACCCCAATGATCCCCTTCATCTTGAAGTCTTCATCCATAATGCAAAAGTCAGATGTGTCTTAATAGATGGAGGAGTAGGACTGAACATCTATGCTCTTAAGGTTGTCAAAAGTTTGGGTTATTATGAAACTAATGTGGATCCCTCTCGAAGAATCACAATAAAAGCTTATGATGATGATGAACACTTCTCCAAAGGTGTCATCACATTACCTATCAGAATTGGCCCAGCTACTAAAGACACATTGTTCCATGTCCTAGATATTGAAATGAACTACAAGATGATACTGGGATGCCCTTGGCTTCATGCTATGAAAGTAGTCCCTTCTACATATCATCATTGTCTAAAGTTTTCCTATGATAATGTGGAGGTTACCATCCCCAATGATCCAGATCCTTTCTATTTTTGTGCTAATCTAAGAGATGCTACTACATAAATCCCAACAAACAATAAAGAAAAACCCATAGATTCCTCTCTAAGTATGTGGATGCAGATATACTCCTCAGTAAGGCCAAGGAAAAGATGAAGATTGAAGACAATGGGTGTGGAGAATACTTTATGTCTCACGTATCCCACATTAGGGAGTCACTAGTTTCTTCCCAATCTTACGGTAAATCACAACTATTACAAGAACAATGCTCTAAGATCAGTACACAAAATACCACTTTTATCAATAAGAATACATCTGTATGTATTGAGAAAGCAAAAGTAGAATGAGAACCCACTTTTATGTCTCCTAGAAAGTATGGACTTGGGTTTACTATCATGCACAAACAAGGCTATGATGGCTATACCAGTCCTGGATCTCAAAAACAAGGAATCATTGAACCTATCACTACAATAGGATGACATCCTAGTTTGGGGCTCGGATTTAAACTAATACAAATAGGTCCTCCTAGTACTATGGTACCTACGTGTAAGACTATGGATGTTTTGAATGATGAAAAGACATCTGAGGATATCCTACTTGAAACTAAAAATCCTCTAGCTTATGAGCATGACCCCAATGATACAATAGAATCTAATGCCCATATCCATACCTTCAACCAAAGCCTATTCAATACTGATGATGACATCCCCTCAAGTTATCCTGAACTGTTGGATTGAGACTGACGTGGACCACCAATTTTTGATCAATTTGACAATGATAACACTCTTATAATAGACTTTGAAATATATGGAGGCATTATGGACAATAATCATAAAGAAGCAATTTCTCTTGAAGTAAACACATTGGCATATTGTTGGGAGTCAACTCCATCTGATAGCAAAGAAAAAAATAATGAACATAGGTCTCTTGGTGAAAACCAAAAGGCACCATTAGACTATAAAAAATCAAAAGCTAAGCAACTCCCAAGGATACAAGATGAAAAATATGATGCCATGAATATTAGTGTTCCAATGTTCAACATGCCACAATGTCTTTTGGAGCTCTCTCGATCAACATTCATGTGGAAGGTCATTGGTCTCAACCCTCCCTTATATCCAGTTGTTTATCCCCACATCTAGGTACCTAATTTTCCCAACACCCAAGCTCAAATCTTTATACAATAAGCTTTTTCATATGTCATCATCAGTGACATCCCACATGACATATCTATTGACCCAATTATCCTCAGATGCCTTGATTTGCAAGAGGCAGACACTGTCTTACATACGGTACATGATGGTCTATCTCAAGGCCTTTTTAGTGATTTGATTTTAGCTACAAACTTAGAACAACTCCTACATAGTTATGGTTGGTCATGGACCCCAAGATTATTAGCTAGCAGTAGCAGCAATAGATTTTGTATCAGCAATTGTTAGCAACATTCTTTATTCTGTCTAAAAGTCCCGAGAAAATATCAAAAAAATAGCAAAATTTCCTAAAAAAAGAAAAGAAAAAATTGAAAAAAGTCATGAAAAAATGGATTCCTTGATGAAAACCTGGCAAACAAGCATCTTGGCACAAAAATTTGAGTCTAAAGAAAAATTCCATCCAAAAGTGAAAACCTAGCAAACAGGTACTTTGGGCAAGTACCATGGTGAAAACCTAGCAAACAGGTGCCATGTGTAATCAGTTGTTGCTCCTCCATCTATCTGGATTCCATCTAGTCTTTTCCCCCTCTATTATTCCTTGATCATATCCTTCATAGTGCAAGACATCCCTAGTCCCTTATTATGACTCACAAACTGGTCAATGTCCTTTGTTATCTTGCCTAAGCATCACCAATTTGCACACACACTTTGTCATCAGTCTTTGTACATAGTTTTTGTCTTGTCTAGGGGCATATCACCTACACATTGCATGAGTTTGAATTTGAACTAAGTGCATATCCCTAAGAAATTTTATACATTGGACCTATCACATAACGGATTGGAGATAACACTTGTATATGCTCATATGATCTTGAAAAAATCCTAAAAATTCAAATACGATCCTAAAAAAATCCTAAAAATCACATAATGTCGTGAAAAAAGCACTAAAAATCATAAAATGTCCTGAGAAAATCACATAAAAATCATAAAACGTCCTAAAGAAAAAGCACTAAAAATCATAAAATGTCCTAAGAAAATCACATAAAAATCATAAAACGTCCTGAAGAAAAACCTAAAAGTCACATAATGTCCTAAAAAGACCGATGACACAAAAAAAAATTAAATATCCCCAAAACCCTAAAAATCACAAAACCCATCAAAAATTTGCAATAAACCTTGTACATATTCACTATGGATAACTATCCCCTTTGTATAAACACTTGCACTTTGAAAATTGACACTCAAAGCCCTACACTTTCATGACAGTCACACTATCTGAACAACGTGAATCAATAATCAATCCAACACATCACTACGAACCTCTCAACTGAATCCACAAATAGTGTTATCACATCATCAACATGTCAAACACCATTTGAACACCTAAAACACTAAAAATCAAGTAATAACAAATAAGAATAGTTGTTGGCTCACACTATTTAGTGAGTGATTTATTTTTGGCTTTGTTTTTCTTTGATCATGTTAATATGCCACTTGATGATATAAACTGATCTATGAGACTAGTCGGGATGGTTCATGGTCATCTTTTTCTATTTCTCTCTATGACAATGTACCTTTGCAAGTTTGGGGTAGGTACATATGCCTTAGGAAGGACAAGGTTATTCTTTGTCTGCATAGTGCTTGTTTATGCAAAAGGCTTGCATTTGTGCTTTGGCCCTCTATACCATGATGTGTTACATTCCATTTACCATTTCAAAATAAAGCTCCATTTGACATATAGTGCACTTTACAATAGTAAAAGTTTTCTCATCATACTAATAATTCCTCATCTCATCTCCTTAATCTTCTATCATTAATCTCATTCTCCATCACCATGATCATGTCTTCTAATTCACCAAATCATCTTCAACTTGCATTCATGCATTCATGCATCATCCTACACTGTCAATCAACTTTCTATGGCTTTCCACCTGGTTCAACCTCAGTCTGCCATTTGTCTCATCATCTTTGACCAAATCTGACCATTTTTTATGATTTCACTCATTTTATGACATATTTCCATCATTTTGGGCATGCATGGAAATTTTTGGATAATTTGCACTTTTAGAGCACAGTTGGACTTTTCACCCAAGTTTGACTTAGTTTGACTCTATTTTGACTAATTTTGACTTTTTTCTAAACATGTTTAACTATTTTGACTAAGTTTGACATTTTTTTGAACATGTTTGCCAAGTTTCAGATCATTTCAATCTCATTTGCATCATTTTGACCCTATCCCTATCCATCGATCAACCTTTTTCCTCCATTAGAGCTAAGTTTGACAAAATTTGACTTTTTTTTACTATCCTAGCCTTAGTTAAACTATTTTTTTAACTCTTCCTAGGGTTTTGAACACATGTTCTAAATTTTGAGTCATTCCGAGTCTGTTTGCACCCTTTTGGGCCCTTTGCACGGTTCTCTGTCAGCATTTACCCAAGTTTGACCTACATCTGCCCTATGTTTGAGAAAATTCTAAGCATTTTGACCACCTTTAACTGCATTTTATTGTGTTTCTAACATCTCTCTAGGTTAATGCTAGCCTTTGCCAAGTTTCAGCTCGATCTGAGACCATTTGAACCCCAATCAGAGCCCCAGCACCTCTTAGGGCACAGTTAGGGTTCCCAACTGCATCATTGACACACTTGACCATACCAAATGCATCATTAACACACTTTGTAATTCCAACTACTTCATTGATGCACTTGGTGGAGTTTTGGGCACACATGGGGACCTAGGGTACCCAAAACTACTCCCGAAACCCCTATGTTGCAGTCTAGAGGCCATAACTTTTGCGTTTTAACTTTGATTTATGAACCATCATTTGTTTTGGACTCATATTTTTTGTGAAAAAAATGAGCTATCATTTTCATTATTTGGTCACTATATGGATTGGTAATCCTTAAAACTACTCTTCGGCTCCTGGTTTCCCCCCGTCATGTTGATTTTGGCCCCTAGAGACTTCTCGGGCATGTTTTGCACCTTCCAAGTACACTTGGGCTTCCCAAGTGCATCATGGATGCACTTGGTACTATCATGACACACTTGGGCTTACCAAATGCATCATTTATGCACTTGGTTGATTTTTGGGCATACTTGGGGACGTAGGGTATCCAAAACTGCTCCCGGAACCCTTATGTTGCACTACGAAGGCCATAACTTTCATGTTTTAACTCAAATTTGCAATCTGTCAGTTGTGTTGGATTTTTATCTTCATTGTGGAAAAAATGAACTATCATTTTCATCAATTTTTTTCCTTGAGTGGTAACCCATGCAATTACTCTCGAGACCCCCGGTTGCCCCGTTTGACCCTCGTTTCCCCTTGACAAACTCCTAGGTGCCTAAAAAATAGTAAAAAAGCATTGAAATGTAGAAAAAGGCATGAAAAAAATAAAAATCACAAATATGGCCTTGATTTACTCATTGGAGGTCCAGCATCTGCTCGTCGTCGAAAGGTCCACACCCGTTCACCACGATGTTGCTCCCTAGGTAGTCGATCCATCCTCCTTGCTCCAGAGCTCTTTTCTTCCAAATGAGAGAGTGAAAATGACCTTCAAACTCCTCTCAAAGCCATTTTATAACTTTCTATTGCTTAGATGGTTGTGTCAAAGACTCTTTTTGTGTTGGTCGTGATACCTTTTTACGCTCCGGAGAACATAACTCTCATGTTTTAACTCTGATTTTTGATCCGTCAATTGCTATGACTTTTTTTCTTGTTGTCAATGAAATTGACCTATCATATGACTATGTTTATCAATTTCTCAAGGGGGCATAAATATATACCACATTGTTGGGGCATGCTTTTATGGCTTTTTCGTTAGCATTCTTTGAGACAACACTCTAAATCACATTGTATCAAAGAGGGGCAAAATGTAGACGTTCAAAAATGGTTCGCATCTACGGTTTCATCACTTCTTCATAATAATTTGTCCCATTTTCTCATTATACTAACTTCAATTTTTTTGGCCAAATTGATCATACTTTATCATTTGTATCCTTCTTCACATCAATTTCATATCATTTCAAAACCATTTCATATCAACTCAGAATCACCCCAAATCAACTTGAAATCAGTCTTAATCAACTCAAAACATATCAAACATCTCAAATCAATCATCAACTATCCAACCCTAGGCATTTTTGTGGCTTTCAGTGCCTTGGAAACCTATCAACCTATCAATCTTATCAATCTAACTGTAGTATTGTTGCAACTCTCAGTGCTAGGTCAAACTATCATTCATGTCATTCAATCTTTGAAATTGTTGAGGCTTTCAGTGTTAGATCATGGCATCATCAACCATTTTAATAATATTTACAGTGTACGTCAATGTTATTATGATCAACCTTATCAATCAACCTTGATCCTGTAGTATTTGCGATGTCAGTTAAATGTTACATATCAATCAATTCATGTCATGTGTCCTTGGCATGTTATCAACTTTAATCAATCAATCTAACCATGGCTTTGGTCTACTTGTCATCATCTCATTCGATATATATCATGATCATATTTTCATCAAAGGATATGGTCGCATTCATTTAATCAATTTAGCCAATCATTTACTAATTTGCTCTATAGGATTAAATAACCCATAATTTAATCCTATTAGTCTTTCTAATTATTCTTCCTAATTATCATCCTCAATTAATTAATTTTATTAATTAATTGGTTCATCATTTTCAAACCAGGGAAATTCTTAATTTCCTAAGCTCAATTTTCCATCATTAATTCCATTTTCTACTAATTCTTATTTTGTGGAATAAAAGGATTTTTAATTCAAATATTCCATAAAATATTGCATCATCATGATAGTTGGATATGACACCTCATGGATTCTCCTTTGACATTTGGATAAGATGTGTCATAATCATATATTCTTATTTTCTTATGCATGTCCCTATTTGGTTTATTTGTCATAGATTCTTGGCTTCAAATGGGCTTGAGGTGTCTTATGATGTGTCATAGATTCTCTTCCACATTTAGTCAAGTTTGACTTCCATGCATCATAGAATCCTATATTTGGCATATTATTTCATATTCATCATGGATTCTCAAAGGAATCTCTTGCCACATTGCATATCTATGGTTGACAAATCCAAGGCTCTCATCCTCCATGCCAATTATAAAATGGACACTCTTTCTCTCATTTCCAGTCTTGAAAGTCCTTGGGTCCTAATTCTTGAGCATTTTTCAAGTCCTTAGCTTCTTTGCATTTTCACACCATTTTCTCTCAAGCTTAAATCACAACTTCAAGTATTCTCATGGCATTATCCATATCATAGGCTTTTGCTTCAATTTTGTGTGCACTATAGGAAACTTTGGAGCTACAAGCATTTGGAGAAGAAAGAAGGACATTAGAGCTAAAAATGAAAGAGGGGGTTTCTATTGCTTTCTTTATTAGTTTGGCTTTCATGGTAGACTAGTGGGTGCTAATGTATGTTGATTGAGTTTTATAATTTGCTCATAGTATGTAATGCATTTAACCCATTTTCTTGGCACTACAGACACATGGACTGATGCTCTTCCTAATCAACTCCTAATTAAGCAACTCTTCAACTTGCTTTGAAATGTCCTTGTTCTACTCTAGAGTCATCTTTTATGTAGCTTTTTTTGGCAATGATGCTCTTGGTCTGAAGTCAATTTGATGACTTATAGCCCTCTTAAGTGGTAGGGTCGGTGGTGCCCCACCACAAAAGATAAACTGATCCAATAGCTTTTGCACTTCTATAGTTATCAATGTAGATGAAGATATCTTCTCCTCCTTAGATTTTAACATAATGGCATATCCTAATCCTTTACCCTCCTTCAAATCCTTGAGGAACTCTTTCGCACTCATAAGTAATGCTTTAGTAGTAGACTTCTCCACCTTGTCTTCTTCCACTATAAACTAGATCCTATAAGTGACACCATCCTTCTTGAACGAATACATTTTCTCATTCCCATGATGCATTGCCTCCCTGTCATACTACCAAGGTCTTCCTAATAGCAAGTGACAAGCATCCATGGGAAGCACATCACACAATATATTGTCCTGATACTTTCAAATGTTGATGTATGCCCATACTTGCTCATTCACTAAAATATTTTGTCCCTTATTCAACTAGGTTACCCTATAAGGATACACATGTGGAATCTTGGTCAAACCAAGCTTTTGTACTGCCTCTCTAACAAGATATTATCAGTAGAACCTAAGTTCATGATCACCTTACATACCTTGCCTAATATTTTGCATGTTGTCCTAAACAATTCTCTTCTCTACTTTGGCTCATCTTTAACTAGATCCTTAATTAATACTCTCCTCAACATGAGGTGCCCACCCTTCTTAACATCAAGGTCTACTTCTCCTATCTTTTGATTTTCTTCTTCTTGGACATATGTGATTTTATTTTCCCCATAAGAAGATGATGCCTTCTCTAGAAATCTATAAATAAGGTATCATAACTTGTCACCATAGCTTTCCAATTAGCTATAGGCTTCTTCCCTTCACACTCTCTTTCTTCCTGCACAAACTTCCACCATGTTAAAGCTTGACCTTTCAACCTAGACTTTGCAAACCTTAGCTTTTCGAACTCTATTATCTCTTCACACTCAAAGTAGTTCTTCGTTCTCTCAAGCCATTCTAAGACTACCTCTACATCCATCTTTCCATGGAATAAGGAAACATTCTCTAGGATTTTCCCTCCAAATAACTTGATGTATTTGAGGAATTATTCCTTCTCACCAAGTGGAGGATCTAGTTTAGGTATCTCATCCTCCAAACTTACCGTTTGTTTACCCTTGTCAATGTCTTCATCTTCCTTATCTTGGGTTGCATCCTCTATCTCTTTCAACTTATCTTTTACCTCTTCTAGGGCCTCATATAGAACCCTATTTTTCTCTTCTAAGAGCTTCTTCTACTCATATACCTCCTTTTCCAACTCTACATTGGTCTTCTTGGAAGATCCACTTGACTTAGTGGAATACAACATGCCACCACAAGCCTAATCTTATGGCTCTGATATCACTTTGATGGGGTGCTTCTTCAACAAAAATCTTTCTTGCTCTTCCCAAGATACTCCTAACCCACTAAGGGTTTTCTTTCCTAATCCTAACCTAAAGGATTCCTCTACAAACCCCTTTCTCCAAGAAGTTCTCCCAATAATTTAAGTTTTCATGTCATTCCCCCAATTCACCAAATATGCATTCTTTGGTCTAGATTGCTAAAACTTCCCTAAATGCACAAAGTGACTCAAAAACAAAGTTGAGCCTTCCTAATAATTTTCTTGACCCATTTCCCATCATTTTGCACCATTCTTTTAAGTTTCTCAAACATAAATCATTTTTAATTTGCCTAGTTAGCCCTTGTATCCCTAAGAGCCCTTATTAGCCCTCTTAGAAACAAGGAAAGTGATATAACTCACAAAAACACTTAATAATTCCCCTTGGTGTATTCTATAATTTTTTTCCCTATGAACCAACCTTGAATGTTTTGTAGGTCTTGGGATTCAGTACCATATGTACAGTACGAATTCAGAAAACCCTCCTTTTAAGGGTTTCAAAGGCAATGTTTGTGTTTTATCCACCACAATAATAAAACTCCATTCCAAACCTCCTCCTTTGATTTTTGATCCCTTCATACACTTCTCCCACATTTCCAAATCAATATTGACCCAGTCCAATCATATGCTCATCACAACACCTCTTTACAAGCATTTCCTTGCAACTTTCGAAGCTTGTTTGCTTGCTTAGGAATCACTTGTAAAGATAGGATTTGGCCTTCTAGAACCTCCAAAAACACTATTTACACTACATATATAGGCTATTACTTAGTCTCCAAGATCCATGGTGTTTTGACTAGGAACACTCAAGCCATAGCCCATTTCATGCTTGCACCACAAAACTAGACAACAGGATCACTGGAAACAAATAATTCTCTAAACCCTATAAAAAGCTCAATTGAAACCAAAAAAATCACAAAAAAATTTAAAAACTAAACACTAGGTACTATTGAATCAAAAATATTTCATTATTCAATCCAAAAACTCTATTCAAACTTCAAAATCTATGCCTCAAATGCACATAATTGTCCTACTACAGGAATTGTTTGTACACCCAACTATCCAACCCTTGGAAAGGAGTTGGAAACGTATTTAATATAATTCATGCCCCATTCTAACCTGTATTTTGAACCATAACTTCCCAATTTTTTAGCTTTTACAAAAGTTCCTAAAAGTTAAGCAATTCTGCAAAAATTGCAAAGTTGTCAATGCAACTTTTTGACAACTTTTACAATTTTGCTCCTAGACTCTTTAAACTTGGTTAGAATGTTATCAAACCTGTTAGGATGACCTTATAACATCTAAGGACCAACTTTACTTACTATTTTCTCCCTTTTATGGAATTTTACCATATTTTTCCACTTAGAGAAACTTTTGCAATTTTTCCCCTATCAAGACCTAACTGACAAGATTAGACTCCTAATCCAAAACCTATCAAATTCAACCACCTAAACTCACCTTGGGGCTTTATAACTAGTCCTTAGTACCCCAATGGTTGGTTAGACCATCTAGAAACAAAAATTAATCTTAGGGCTTTACCTTACCCTAGGTCCTCTTGCACCACCTACCTTTCTCAATCCCTAGTAAGGCTGGAAATGGTACATCAACATGAGTGGGAGGTTGAGTATTTCAAGGTTGATAAGGGAAAGAAGAGGAAAAGGGTACCCCCTAGGGAAAAGAGACAAGCAGTTAAGGCCCAAACAACACCATATCAATAGGAGCAAGCTAAACCTCAAGCTGAGCAAGAAGAGCCTAAAGTAGAGCCAACAAATCAACCTCTAGAGAAGGCACAATGAAAACAACATAAGGAGAAAAAATTCAACAAAAAGAGGGTCCCATTGCTAACAATTACAATAGTTGAAGCCTCCCCCTCAACTCCAAAGAAAGTAAGGACCAAAATGACTATGGTGTGTACACAAAGGAGGAGATTGAAGAAGAAAAATACTTCATCCCCATAGGTTCCAAAAATCATTTTAAAAGCTAAGGATGAAGAATAAGGGGGAAAATAGAGTTCTTCCCCATAAGCCAGAGAACCCACTTGACCAAAGCCACAAAGGAAGAGAGGAGAAGAATCTCTATATAAACACCTCCATCTCCTCCAAGAGATCCTATCCAAGTATCAAATTTAGACTATGAATACAAGAAGTGGATAGTAGAGATGGAGAGTAAAGGAACTGATGTTTGTTCTCCAACCCCACATACTTTGATTTTATACTAGTGGACACTAAGATGGTGGGAGAGACGATCAGAGATACTCTTATGAATGAACCTTTAGAAGAGGATTGGAATCAATTTCCTCCTCTACATCAAGGATCTCTAGGAATTCCACCACCACCATCATAGGATGTAACTATTATGGACAAAGGGTCAGTAACTCCTCCTTTGGTCATTCAAGTAGAAGCAGAAGAACAAAAAACCAAGGAAGGATAATTCCAATAGCTTCATGTCAATGGAGTATCTGAGTAGGCACAAATACTAGAAGAAACTCGATGAGATCATCCAGATAAATAGGCTAGGTCCTTAGCCCAAAAGATTATAGAGACTCCTTCTAAAGATCTTCCTCGACATGAAAAGGCCCCAAAAAGAAGTGATAAGGGAAAAGAGTCTATTGCACAATCACCATCTTTAGCTAAGTATATATCATCCATGGGCACCACACCAACATGGATGAGGAGGGAGGTTATGTTTTGATAGAAGAGGTAGTTGGAGCTAATAGTAGAGGAAGGAATAAAGGAATTGATCAAAGTGATGAAGAGGCTTGAGCCACCTAGGGGTGATGCAAGAATAGTTTCCTTCATAACAAAGAAATAAGACCAAGACCTTCTCACACATATAGCCATTTCTCCTTCTAATGTCAACACTGAAGAAATAAATCCAAAAGATTACCAAATCAATGAGGTTATGTTGGGCAAGCCTCTGGTGGACATGGCCAAAATAATGATCACCACAAGCATGAAGAAGGTGTTTCAACACATGGATCAAGATGAGACTAAATTGATAACACTGAGTAAGAATAATGAGCTCCTTAGAGGCTACCTGAATGAAGTAGTGGAACCTATTCACTTGGAAAGTCTAGAGGTCATTCTTGGAGCTGCATTAGAAGAAAATAGATAGGCTTGCAAATGGACTCAATTTTGGAGGCATGTCAGCAATAGCATGACAATTTTGAGGAGAGGGGAGTGCAAATAATATAGGGCATTTTGAACCAATTTCACCACATCTAGTCAAATGTTGACAAGTTGGTTTCTATAGTGAACCAAGATTTTGGGTTGATGGATAAAGTACATACCTATTCCAAGGACTTATAATCATTAAGATCAATAAAGGGTTAGAGATATCAAATGCTTATGGAGCTATATGTTTTAGAGGAGCTTGATAAAAAAGATATTAGTAGGAAATAAAGTAATGGAGTGATTGCATGAGGAGATCCAATAGATTAAAGACAAATCTCAAGGGCAATTTTTGGAAGAGGAGAAGTAATATAACACTGTGTGCCTTGAGATTTTTGAAGATGAGACTAAAGCCAAGAATTTTGTGGTACTATCAATAGTCCAATAGTTTAGAGGAATATTTGAAGAAGCTTCATCAGAAGATGACATTGGACAAGCATTTAAAATTGAAGAAGTACTATTGGAACTAGAAACCAAGATTGAAGATTTTGCAGACACTTAGATAGAAGTCACTAATTATCAACAACTAGTGAAGAATAAGTTTGAGGCTTTAGATTTATTGGAAGCTACTCAAGTAGTAGAGATGATTGAGAAATTTAAGAATAAACATCTAGACATTGTTTCAGCCTAAAGGGGAAGAAAACCTAGATGCTAGAAATTCAATTTTGAAACTTCAAAGATTTTTTGGATTTTTGGAACCTATCACCAAGCATAGGTGTGTGGGTGTACTTTTCATAAAGGTGCACTGATAGTTTTTAAGAATCAATGCACCAATAGTTAACTTCCAATTCCTAATTTAGAGTATTACATGTGCCAAAAATGCATTTTGACAGTAGTTGAACTCTTACAAATGCCTAGAGAAGTCTAAGATCCCATTTTCAAAGCTTCTAAAGACTTCTATATCATCTCATATCTTCCTTCTTCTTATCTTCTTATTCTTTTATTATTTTAAGTCATGTAGAGGCTCATGCACCCATTAATGGATATAAACTAGGGTGGAGACCTACTTAGTATTGGAAAAATAGAATAGTAGTTAAAAAAAGAGAGAAGAAAGAACTTTCAGCTTGTTGTTATTGAATAATAGTTACAAATTTATACAATAGCTTGACCCAACAACATTCCTAAATGGTTGCTAACTAGATTGACAAAAAACTACTTCTTGATTGGCAACACACAAAAAGTTGACAACTAACTAAAACTTATAGACACCTAACTCAAAAACATCTCCAATAAAAATTTGATTCAAACTAAAACTTGTTGACTCAATTCTAAACTAAACTTGTGTTGCCAGTATCTAAACAAGGCTTGTCACACATGCAACAATTATTATTGACTACCGTTGGAACATTAACTCCAACACCCCCACTTAATGTGACAACTAAAGGAAACATTATCTAGATATTATACTTTGAAAATATGGCATAGAGGAGTAAGACTTTCTCATAGTTATGCAGCTATCATCTAGCTTTGAAACACCATTAGACACACCATCTTGACATGAAATGTCTCATAAATGATGCCAAGCTTCCAAACTTTTAGATCTCCTTGAACGATTAGACACACCATCTCCACATAGAGTGTCTCATAACCCTTTTAAAGGTATAGCTTCTCCAATCCTATAGCACCTCAAACTATTCAAGCATACATCTAGACTTTACTATATTATTTACTATTTTTAGAGCATAGACTCCTTCAAAATAAAACAAATTCTTCAATAAAAACATAATCACCTAGTGGTTTTTTTCCTAGCCTCATCTTTGTAACAACTTCTTCACAAAACTTAATAGAAGGATAGCTATAATACCATATTGGAAAAATAGCAGTAAAAAAAAAGAGAAGAAAGAACTTTCAGCTTGTTTTTATTGAATAATAGGTACAAAGTTATACAATAGTTTGACCCAACAACATTCCTAAATGGTTGCTAATTATATTGACAACAAACTACTTCTTGATTGACAACACACACAAACTTGAAAACTAACTGAAACTTATAGATACCTAACTCAAACACATCTACAATAAGAACATGATTCAAACTAAAACTCTTCGACTCTATCCTAAACTAAACTTGTGTTGCCAGAAACTCAACAAGGCTTGCTACATGTGCAACAATTATTATTGACTATCATTGGAACATTAACTCCAACACTTAGCACCAGTTAAAGAGTGATTTTGTATATAATTTCATTTGTTTTATTATTTTTAGCATGATTTTGCATTTTAAGAAGCTCTCACTACTAAAACAAAGGGAGGAGATGATTTCTTATAAATACATGAATGTAATATGTACTCGAGGTCATTATTTTGATGCAATAATATATGCTATTGGTGCTCTTATTATGAGTGTAGTAAATCTTTCTAGAGTGTGTTATTTTTGTGAATGCATGTTCATTAATAATAATGGAGCCAATATTCATATTGTATTGTTATGATTATATGACCTTTTAGTTCTAGTATTTTCCTTTTGTTAACAAATTATGTTGATGTGATGAATTGGAGAAACGGTCATCTTTGTTCTTGCATAGCATCTAGTTTGGCATTAGCACACTCGTTGTGGCCTTGCAATTTGATGAATGTGAAACATATTTCAATCTATATTGAATTCCCATCGATGATTGCACTAGTCAAGTTGAGGAAGCATTGCTTCTAATTACATTGGTTTCGTACCCAATCCTTTTGATAATTTAATTCACAAACGTGTTGTTACTATTGGCTTACATCCATTATGAATTTCCCTTTTAGTCATTTTCTTTAATCTCTCATTACTCTATCTTTGATATTTACTTTTAAAACACTTGATTAAAATAGAAGTTCATATAGTGTTATCAATAAATACATTCATCATGAAACATAAAATACAAAAATATATCCCTTTTGTGGTAACATTTCAAATAGCAACAGATTGTCCAAGATAGGTTTGAACCAAAAAAGTCCTTGTCATAAATATACACATTTATCTTCAATTAAGTGAACCCAATAGGTTACAAAACCACCCAAATCCTTGGAGTTGGTCCTTGATCATCTTTTCAAAAGAGGGATTTGAAAGGAACCCTATCATTCAGCATCATGCAAAATGATAGCTCAACAAGGACTTTGCATCATTCCATTAGAATGTCACCTTGATTAAAGGATTTACAAAATGACTATTAGGTTAATCTTGATTAAAGGATTTTGACTATCACAATGGTTAGAAAGTAACAACATATTTGATTTGTAAAACACAACTCACTTTGCAAATTCAAATCTATATTTTCTCATCTACTAGTTCATTGATTGGACTTCATCATCATCTCCATCACTGATCTATTTAGCATCTCTTCAAGAAATCACACTTCAACAATCTCTTCACTTCTCCTCTACTACTCTTCTCTTCACAGGTTCTTCTTAAGATCTCCAATCAACAATGAACAAACCTTAGAAAACATCTTTTATGCCTCCTTAAATAGGTAGTTTTGATCTTTTATTGCTTAAGCGTCACCATAGACCTTAAGGTTAAGTTAGGTCCATTGAATCTATCCACTATTATGTTCTCCATCCTTTTTCTAGAAACTTATTATTAAATCCTTGTCATAGATCACATAACAAACTCTCATCATGCATTAAATATGCTAGCTCATCAATCTTTATCATCCATGCATTTGACTAATCCAAAAATTCAACTATGTCAATTTGAGATCTAATTTTTTCATAAACTATAATTTTTGCTAACACTCAGCAATCACTAATTTCTTCTACTTGATTAACATTGTCTAGCTCAGCATGTATTGGCTTGCATGGTCATTACTACACTTAGTCACTACTAACATTTCCTTCATCAACTTGCTTAGTCATAACTATCACTTGGCTAATACTATTTTGCTTGGTTTCTTCTTAAGTTTTTTAATCTTCTACTTCAGCTCCTTCATTGACTAACCAACATTGGTATTCAGTCAAGCTTATAATTTTACTCAACTTCTTGTAATTTCTTTCATACATCAATTTACTTATCTTCTTTACTTCGTGTATGGATTGAACAATACATTATCTTATCAATGACTAATTTATCAAGTAACTATTGTAATTCAATTATACTTAACTTCTCTTTTCAACAACTTGACTATCTCACCTTTTTATCTCCTCATTTAAAATCCTCTTCATCAATCAAATGATATGGGACTCTACACTATCAGTAAATGTCTAATAGGCTTGACATTAATAACAACATAACAATTATTCCAGTTATAGTTTCCAAAACATTGTCCACAATTGTAGACACACGAGAGGATCCCTTGACTAAATATGGTGTTATTTTACCAATATAAACCATAACTCATGTTGGGACTCAAAATTGCACCACTAATTTTGAGTACCATTATGAAAACTAAGCCTAAATGAACCCCTATAAATGTTTTTCATGCATATGTACTCGAACATCATTTTGAGGCCTATGATGTGTTTCAAGTGATTATCACCTTTCATTTAGTATTTGCATGTGTTTCATGATGATGACTTTCTATTCTGAATCATTTCATGAAGTGTCATCTTAAGCATTTGAGAAATTTGCATTCTTGTTTAAGTGTCAAACAGTGATCAGAAGCATAGTTTGCATATGGCTATCTTGTGCCCAGAAGAGTTTCATGATTTGCCACTTTGGGAGTAATTAGTATGCCTATAAGAGAACCTATTTTTCAAATTCAAGTTGTTTCAATATGTTTCAATAGGGTATGAGTCCTCCAAAGTTGGTTGATTATTGTCATGCTTATGCACATTGTCCAGAATTTTGGGAAGCCATGTTTGATAGTAGGTATTTTATGGCCCATTAAGAATTTTGAAGAAATGGTCATGCCACTACATTGTAGTCATAAATAGAATTCTATGTTTTTAATTTCAAGGTCTGATGAATCCATTTTATGAGTTTCCCAATATGATTCCATTTGCAAACACTTAAAATTGTCCAATTCCCTTTTGTGACAATTTGCCAGTAACCCATTTTGACTAAGTACAACTTTTACCCAATTGACCCTATTGGGAAATTTCCTTCATCATTTTTTTCTAGAGGTCAATTACATGCTATCTTCTTAATTTGAGCTTATGAAAAATCCATTTGACTAGTTTTCAAATGTGATCCCAAATGCAATTTCTAAATTTTTACCGGTAACCAAATTTGCAAATTGATTGGTAGGCCTGTTTGGTATGTTATAACTTTGAAACTATGATAGGTGAAGCCAAATTTATTGTACCATTGTATTTCATTCTGAAAATACTTCACACGTGCTAGTTTGCAATTTTTTATGAATCCATCTACACATTTTCCCAAGTCCATTCTGTTTGCAAAAAAATTCTTTAATCAATGTATCCAGTATTGCATTCCCTATTAGCTAACTTTGCATGCTTGCCAAATGTGCCCAGTTATTTTTCAAGAACCTAAATCGCATATTCATATTCTCCATATGAAATTCTACGAATGTCCCAGTTTTCATTTCCCCAAGTGTTCATTTGACCTATTTTCAAAGCCAAAATTGAATGCATTTTCCTATTTCTAATATATTGTTTGCAGGGTCAAAATGATAAAGAACAATTTTGATGGTCAATATATTTTGACCATGACGTTATAATGAGATAAAATTTTGTAGATTGAAAGAGTATGGACCAGGGTACATGAATGTAAATTTTTAGGACCTAGTTGTTTGATTCTATCAATTTTTTAAAGCCGGTTCGAAGGCCTCTTAATACAAAATTGACATTTCTCAAAAAAGGTTACAAAATCAATTTGAATGATTAGACAATGATCAATTCTGAGTCTAGTCAGTATGATAAGATCAATAATTCAGTTCAAGGGGTCAGGTATGTGAGCTCAAAAAAAAATAGTCTGACCCACTTTGGGGTCTGACTGATTCCATCATGTTGATATGATATAATGTACATGAAGTGTTCTTGGAATTGAAAAAGGTATTTATAAAATATGTTAAGGATAGACATATGGTCAATAAATGCATTTACTATATATCAATGCTTTCCTATTTGATTGTAATTAGTATCTAGGGTCACCAAAGGTGATAGATTACTTTAATTTATCAATTTTTGCATGTGCTACATCTTATTATTTTTAAATAATTTGAAATAATAGGAGAAAATATGCTACATAAGAAAGATAGTTGATGAGATATGAAAAATTCACAACACCAAAGATGCAACTTCTTTCTTTCTTGTCTTGGATTGAGAACTATAGTGAAATGAAATGCATGATTTTAGAGAATGCATTTTTTGAAGCTTGAATAATGAATGAACAATGAATCAAATGCCTTTTCTCCAAATGTGATACATGTAAAACAAAAACCCAATCATGACTACAGATATATGCATGATCAAGGTAATTAGATGTATGATAGGGAAAGGTCAATGATAATTCAAAATCTACCACAACAACCAGAGATTGGAGAAGCAAAGTTTTGAAGCCCAAGTTGGAAATGTAATTTTAAAAATTTGAATTTTCACAAGGAATAAACAATTTTTCAAGTCCATGATGAATTGGTGTGTGAAGTCATAAACACAAAAAATAAGAAAGGGGTGATATCATTCATATATGTTTTTTAATGCTATTATACAAGGGCAGTGCACAAAATTCTTACCAGGAGTGTGAAGACAATGTTGTCAAAGTGACATACAAAATAATGACTCTTATTGCCCATTTGATTCAAATTTCCATTAGTCGAGTCCAAGTTGCTAACAATAGAAAAGAAAGGGATGAAATTGAATATAGCAAGGAAGGCATCAAAGTTTGCATTTATTTATTTTTGCATTAGATAGGGAAATGCATCTAAACATTTTTCAAATGAAACCTATTTGGAGTCATAATATTGCATAGGAGGGCATCATTTTGTCACAAATCAAATAAGGACTGCCTTGATCATGTTTGAGCTGTAAATTTTTTTAATTGGTATTATAGAACTCATGATGATTTCCAGTATTGACTATATCTTTCTTCACCATAAGAAGCGGTTATTCATTACCTCACACTGTAAGCCCCTCTGTGAGATGCTTACTTATTCTCCCAACCCCCATCCACCTCAGACCTTTTCTCCCTTGCCTCTCACATTTCCATGCTTTATAACATCTCTGGTCAGCTTGCTCCCTATCCCATCTTGCGTCCCCATCACTTGTTCTCTACCTCCAACATTTATGAGGCCATCATACTTATGAGATGTAGCAAGGTGGTTGATGAGGAGGGTTTTTAGGCTAATCTCTTCAAGCTTGGTGCCTCAATCCTAGTTCCTTCCCTCTCTACACTCTTTAATAGAGTGGTTTGTACTAGGTTTTTAGACTCTTGGTCAATGCACACTATCCAACCAATCCATAAGTCTAGGTTGGTTTTAGACCTTGGCATCTATAGGACCATCATGATCAGTCATACCTTTCCCAAACTTTATGCCACAACTTTGAGTACCATTGTTTCTAGAGAGCTAGACATGAGAAGGTGTAGGGTCAATGGTTAGGTAGGCTTTTGGGAAGACTACTAGACCATGGACTATATCTTCACATTTTGATCTATTATTGAGGAGGCCCACCACTGCAATACACAAGTCTACTACTATTTTGTGGATTTTTGTAAGACTTTGGACTCCATCCCCCATGCAACCCTTTTTTAGAGGCTTAGAGATATTGGTATTTTCGAGATCCTACTGATAGTGATCATGAGGTTATACAAGAAGGTGGCTAGTAAACTTAGGACCCCCAAGGTCCTCTTTGATCATATCTAGAGCATAATTGGGGTGAAGTAGGGCTTCCCACTCTCACCCACCTTGTTCAAGGTTTACATTGATGAGCTTGAGACCTTTCTCAATGACTCCTCTTTCCTGAGTGATGACTTCCATCTACACCAAGTACTAATCTTCATCCTCCTATTTTTCTCATGATGTGGCTCTTTTAGCTTCTTCTCCTAGGGGCATTCAAAGGCTTCTTGATAGACTTGCATCTTTTTGTGACTTGAGACAGCTGGTTGTGAACATTGAGAAAACCCATGTTATAGTCTTCAATAGTCTAAAGACCTCATATCTCCATTTCCACATCTAGGGTTGGGAAGTTGAGATTTTTTCATCTTACACATACCTTGGGGTTAAGTTCTCTAGGCCCTGCTCTAGCTTGTGACCAACCATTTAGCCTTAGATTTGTAAAGCATTAGGTTCCCTTGCCATGCTTGAGAGATAGTTCTTCACACATCACATCTAGGACATCTTGACTAAGTTATCCCTCTTAGATTCCTTAGTCAGACCCATAGTGCTCTATGGTTTAGTGATATGGGGGCCTTCCCTTTTGGACTTAGATTGGTCCTTGATTGAGCATATCCATATTTTTCTCCTCCATGAAATTATGAGATGCCAGAGATCCACCCCCCACAGTGTTATTTTGGTTTAGTTTGATGCCCACCCTTTTAGACTAGTGGTCATTTGTTACCTGACTTGGTTCCTCCACCACCTTCATGGCTTTGTGAACTCTAGTAAAGGCTAACATAGATACCCTCACTTGGAATATTTCTCTTCAATTGCTTTTATAAACTTTGATCCCACATCTAGGGCCCATTATTGGTACACTCAGGCTACTATCCTACTAAAATCAGTCAAGATAGACATCAAGCATCTCCCTCCCAACTAGTTCTCACTAGACTCTCTAGCTCACCTCCTCCCCTCTTGGCAAAAGCTAAACAAGCATATCAAACTTGACATCTACAAACAATATATTATCCAAACCTAGGTCAATCCTCTAGGGGGTTTATGCCCAAGGATGGCATTCTATGTAGAAAAATTCTTGGATATTCAAGATGGGATCATTTGGTGCCCAAACTACTTACATACATGGTGGACCCATGACCTATGTATCTCTCTTAGCTCCTTCAAGGTGGGTTCTCACCAACTCCAAATTTAGATAAACCATCATATTGATAGAGAGGATTGGGTTGTAGACTTTAGACCATGGTAGGGGCAAAATCTAAGACCCATTTCCTTTTTAGAGACCCCATATACTACAAGATTGTAGGAAGATTCTATTTTTTTTTTAGAGAGTGCAGATTCCTCTTAGAATTCTTTAGCTACATAGATCAGCATTGCCTTGTGCTCTATCTTTGTGAAGTCATACAACTTTGTGACCCCACTTTGCAGCTATCTTTTTCCATGGGTCAAACCTAGGTACAGTTTATCACATCCTTCTTCTTGCCCTCATCTCCTGCTTGGGGTACAAAGAAATTGTATAGTCTCCTTGACACCAACAACTCTAGATTAGTGAAGCCTCATTATGTTCCTCTCCACTAGTGACACTCCTCCCACAATACTCAGTGACAAAATAGAGCCCCTAGTTTCCACCATCCTTCTCATTCATTATTGTCCTTATTCCCTTTAAGGAAGGATCCCTAATCCCTAATCATGTTTGGGCAAATCTTTCTCTCTTATTCATCTTCTATTTTAGGTTTTGTGCTTGCTCTTCTATCAACATTGTTTGGTGTTCTGTTTGGTACTATCTTCTTGGTTGTAAGCTCCCAATCCTAAAGACCTATGTTGTGGTCTCTTTTTGGACATTGATATTATCTTATCTTATGTTGGGTAAACTAAGGTTCTAAGAAATTGATTGATATATGAGAAAGACATGAGCAAAGAGGTAGCAATCAAAGTTGAGAGCCAGTGAAGGATATCACTAGATTGAAATGGATTTTCCCAACCTTGTGCATGAATGTGTAAGAAGCATATTGCCATAAGTAAGTTATGTAGAACTATTGAAGTCATATCTTTCAGTAGATATAGATTGACCTAAATAAGCCATATAGAAACAATCACCTAAAATAACAATAGAATGCCTTGTGAAACTATGGCATAAAACTTGTCTCATCTGATGATAGTGGTTGGAGCTCTTCATCAATAAGATGCGGCTAAAGTTGAGAGCTTCTATTGCTAGTGCTAGACTTCAGATTGAAACATCATTTTGAAAAAATAGAGGGAATAAGAAAAAGTACCAATGTTGATGGAACAAAGGGACCATATTAAAACTTGGCATGACTTGTTGTATAGGGGGCATTTTCCTTCTCATTGAGTCAAAGAAGCCTACACAAATGGTGATTAGAGAAGAGGCCATATATGACCCACCAAATCTGTGTAATTTGTCTTACAAAATCTGATTTGTGGATGTGATGGAGTATAGACACAAGTTAAAGATGCAAAGAAATGTTGGTCAAAGGTGGATAGGTCTTATTTTTCTCTGGTACAAGTAAAAGGAATTTGTCCCTAATTTATAATGCAAGAGATAATATCAATATTTTTATACATAGACATGTAATCCAAAGTTGTCTTAAAGGCAAGTGTCTTTTGAAACAGGAAGCTCTTTGTACATGGGACCCATTGGCTAGGTTGGCAATTATAGGTAATAAATTTTGACCTATAGAGATGATGACTTCACAATGATATGGACCTCAATGATGAATGAGAAAGCTCCACATGGCACACATTCTGAGGTGATGAGTTGGCAGAGGTGGATACATGGCAGAGCATTGCTTAGTCATGAATGACATGGAAAGTAGTGACATGGTGCACGAAAATGTAATTGATTGACAAGTGGCTAAGGGAGATGATGTGGAAAAATGTCACTTAGTCACAAATGACATGGTAAGTGATGAGGTGGCTTTGCAACAAAGTGACATGTGGTGGGTCGGGCCTGAGGCAAATGTAACCAGATTGTGTCATGTGGCAAATAATTGATGTTGCCACTTAGTCGCCAAGGAAAGATGTGAGGAAGATAACAAAAATGATAATGCAACATGGTCACGTGTGTCCATAGGCTTGGGTGATAGAGTGGTGCTGATGTGGATCATTCGGTCAATCTCATGGTGCCACATGGCAATGACATGGTAGAGCACCCTATGAGAGAAGATAACCATGCAGAAACTATGTTAGGAGCATCAAATGGAATCCTGTCATGTGTCACAAGGAGATTGACCAGATTTGACCATGAAATTTGGAGGGAAAACTAAACTTAATTCCACAGTTTCAATTAGAATATTATTCTCATAAAGTGAATGCACAACTCTAAAAAGGAATTAAGGATGAGATAAGGAAATAGGTGGATGAAAAGATGTGATCTATTAGATAAATTTCCACCAATGAGAAAAAATTTCATTATGTCTATATATTTTAATGGACTTGTGATTTATATAGTTAAGACTATATAATAAAGTGATATATTTAAAATTTTAGGAAAGGCATGTTCAATCATTTTTAACCTGCAACTTCAAATGGACATCCATGGCACTATCATATAAAAATGGAAAAGTATCAAAGTCTAGTTTTCATTTTTTCCATTAGATCATGTACAAGTAGTAACAGGTAAATGTTATTCCTAGATTTGTCTGGCATGCTTCATTTTCTAAATATATTCTAGTTTGGCAGTTTAGTTGTAGTTCGTGACCAAATGGTGAAGTGTGTAGTCGCCAAACTTGAAGAGGGTCCTATTAGTGATGGTATTTTGTCTCCTAATCAGTTTAGTGGGACTTTTGGAAACATTTTGATAGTAGATATGATAGTTCTTTCAAAATAGGTTTATCATCACTCTTGAAGAGATGTTTTATAGAGTTTGTTATGCACAGTGATGGGATTTGATCAAGTTTTTAGTTGTAGAAAGAGGAGAGAAGCTCTACTTTAGCAATGGATGAAGATTCATGTGGACAAGTGGTAGCTATTGATCTAATCTATGATTTTCATTCTTCTATATATTTTCTTTCTCTTTCTTTTTATAGGGTTGGATCTAGTTTTTGGACAAGTTTCCATACTTTGATTCCACCATTTTCTTCAGCATTTCTCTCTCTTGTATGAATAGCAACAATGAAGTTATAGTGTTAAGTTCTAGCCTATTTTGTGTTTTATGAGTTATTTTCATGTGTCTTGAATGTATTTGTCTCAAATAAATGAATACAAAGAAGCAAATAATATTACTTTCATTCTAATTCTTGTCTCCTATCTCTATTTTTTGCAGTCCTTTGTGATTTGTGGGCAAAGAACATAGCTCCTAGTTGAAGGTTGTTTTGGGTTGCATATCTTTATGTATTTCTCTATTGATTCAAAGAATTAAGTAAATTCTTGATATATCCTGATAGGGTTGCAAATTTCATGGAAGGATTTTGATAAGCATGAAATTCATTGTGAACATTGATGTCTAATTCACCAAGTGAATGGATAGATCAAAAATATCCTGATGTATTTTGTGATTTTTGGAATACCCAATCCATAGGGCACTAATCAGTCATAGGATCTACATATTTCTTGTTGTTCCATATGTAGGTTATGTTGAAATCAATCAATACAAAAATGAATCTAAGATCTACCTACCTAGGTTTTGCAAAACCTAAAGTGAAGAAGGAGTTTGGCCTTACAGTCGGCCAAAGTTTTTAACAAAGTTTATCCATCATAAGAATTAGCTGCTCTTAGATGCATTTTGTTTTAAGCTTCTTAGTAGTTAAAATTATTGTTAAATCAAGAGCCAACAACTCACATCTCCATTGACCTTTTAATCATGTTATGGATAAAGTAAAAATAAATAAAATTTAAAGAACATAAAATATTAACAAAAAAAACATTGATAAATGTATCCATGCAAATTATATTACAAAAGGTACACTCTTGATTGCATACAGTAAGGTCACACATTGTTAAGAAAAATCTACGATGTGCACGATTAAAGTACAGTGCAAAATTATCTTTGAAATGATTGAACATTAAATTATAGACCTCTACAATATTTTATATCAAGGGGTGAACACATTTTTGAGTTCATTATTTATAAAACATAATAGTTCAAATGGGTTCAAAAGAGCCAAATTGCATTTCTTCATACATCTCAACTATGACAATAACTATGCATTCAAATTAGGGGACCAATCTCATCCATTTAAATATTACAAACACCACTATCACTTACATACATTAATTTATTAATATTTGAATAATTTTACCAAAAAATAAGTAATCTAGTTGTGCTCTCTATGATTTTCACATACTTATTTCAACCTTCTTTGTCTTAGTGGCCAACGAGGGTCGATTTACAAAAACTTGGACACACCCACACACAAAGAGAAAGTGAAGGGAACCATACACAATATTCAATATACTTTTTGGACCAATTTATTAACTTAGAAACTAAACTTTATAACTTGTGAGTTTGGACATTCTCAAACAGCAACCAGTGACCATTGGACTCATTTACTATATTGATTAGGGACATAGACTTGAAATGATGTTTACAAAGTCTATGCTTTAAATTCCTTAAGATGTCATTAATAAACTACATGAAATAGATGTTAAAATATCATACTTAATTGAATTAAAAGAAGTTATCCTATTGAAAACATCACAATGTGGAAATAGATCTATTATATTGCTTATGTTGTAGGAACAACCACTAGTTTTGTTACTCATGGTTGTAGGAGAAAGAGATCATTAACTTAGTTATATCAAAGCAAGAAACTAATTCTACTAAAATAGAGCATTTACTCACCAAGTGCCCCCCCTAGATGAGTGAATGGAAAGACTATATAGAACTCAAATACTAGATAAGGAGAGTATCATACTATTCATATTCAATCCATCAAATTACAATTGGAAATAATGAAATCACAACCTTCACTACTTGTTTTTGCATTAAAAAGTATTTTCAACTAACTTGTAAAATCAAAGCAACTACTTATTTATTCTATCTAACTGAAATAAACTTCCTATTTTAAAGACTTCCCATGAAGTCGATTCAACTGAATCTTTAATGAGTTACAACAAATATAAGGAATCATTAGTCATAGATAAAGTCTTCTTGAGATATAGTTCATCGTGCTCTTGGATTTGAGTAGGGACATTGATAATTAAGCTAACCCATTCCTCCTTCAATTTTTTATTGTAATAACTACAAAATGATGCCATCAAATGTTGAATGCCACTCCTTGGCATAGTTGACGTGGTCCTATGAAAGTTAGTGCAATGTCCAACTTTGAAACATATATCCAAAGAATTAATTCATAGAAAATAATTCAATGTGCAATACCCCAAAATTGGCTCATTTCCATCTCAACCAACCATTTTGATCAACCCTAAAGTCCTATTTCATTAGGCAATTCTCATTCTAATTTTCATTAGTTGACTTAATTGTCAAATGTAGAAAACCCTAATTTGCATTAATCATGATATTTATTTAATTCCTAAAGTATTGACTCAGATTAGCTACATTAAACCTATTTAAGATTTGGTTTAATTTGAGGTGTTTATACTTTAATTAAATTGAATTATCTCCTAAGGCTAATGTACTAAGGAATTAAATTTATTTAATTTAATAATGCTCTCATTTTAATTATTGAATGTAATTATTCAATTAATGTAAATATGAATTTATGAGGTCATATCTCATTTTTATTAAATTAAATAACCTTCCAATTTCATCTCTCCAGTTCAGGAATGGGAATTCCAAGTGATCTACCTCTCGAATTGGAATTGTCTTAATCCACTTATTCTAACACTTGGGTGAATTCCAATTAAATTTTCATTACACTTAGGATCTAAGTTAGTTAACCTCACCTACACTAGGAATTTTCCATCCTTACTAGATCTCTGCCTCAATCTTGACCATCGATTTGAGTTGATCTCAACCGTTAATTGAATTCAAGAATTCTATTTAAGAGGCTTCTAATTCCTCATTTAGAGGTTTGGAATTTGAATTGCATTGAAATACTGTCGAATTTCATACTCAATTACTCAATCTTATCATAGCTTTTTTGAATTTCTTAGCATTAATGTCATATTAGATTAAAAATGCATCCATCTAGTTTAATTCTCCTTTACCTGTTATTAGATTAAATTGCACATCATATATCCTAAATGCACTTTCATATTATTGCATAAAATCCTTCGTATTAAAGGGTTTGGTTGCCTAATTCTCGGTTTGAGAGCAAATAGGCAAAATCCCTCTGGTTAGAAGGCAACAAGCCGTTCTATCAGACCTCTTGGATAAACAATTCAATGTTTATTCTAGGATGATTCCACTGTTAAGGACCATGTTAAAGTGTATGTGAATATTTGAGGTCACATTTCTACATATACATTTATGGCGCCCACTATGGGACCTGAGAAAAATAATTTTTCTGGCCTCATTCACTTTATTTTCTGGTATTTTAATGATTCTATTGTACTTGCACATATAGATTTCTAGATTTTTGCATAGAAATTTTCATTTTTGTGCGAAGATTTGAGGGTCTCACCTATTTCTCTACACATTCTTGCATGAAAAAGTTCCCCATTGCATGGTTTCTCGTGTGACACCTCATTTTCTCATGTGGGTCAGTGTAAGAGCTTGCGTGGATCTATGTAAAAGTTCATGCAGAATCTTGTAACGGCATAGATAAAATGAAAAAAATTTAGAATTTTGTTTATCATATTGTTTCACTAACGTGTTTTCCCTAAAGCATCTCTATTTTAGCTTTCTAATTTTTCTGTAGCATAACAGTGGTCTATAGGACAATTGATGAAGATTCCTTTTCTCTAAAAAATAGCATATGAGGGATGCAAGCAACTTAGTGGTTCTCTAGAGTGAATCCTCTTTTATGAAGGGATGATGATTTCCTTTTAGGGAGTTAGAATCTTGAGAAAGGATAAGTCTAGATTGATTAAGCTAAGTTAGTGACTAATTTTTTTTGTGTGTTTGGGTGAGGTAATAAGGTAGAGGAGTATGCAATTTCCACTTGAGGGAAGTCAGAAACTCAGACCCTTAGATTCGAACCACTAGTCTGAGTCAAACCTTAGAGGACCTATTGAAGTGATCCAATCTCCAGGAATGAACCAAGTGAGCACACTCCTTTTGCCAAAGATTCTAACTCACTATAATATAGAAGATTTGTAGAGAAAAAGACTCCAAAGCCATATTAATTTCCTCTTCTTCATTCTTGATATCGCATATCAAGAAGAGGCTCTGTCTATTGCACTGACCCTAGTCTTGCTAGTCAAGTATGTGCACTTTCAAATGCTGGTGTGGGCTATTGGTCTCAACTCTACTTGTGGAGCCACTGGGGATTAATATGAATAGAATCCAAGTAAAAACCCTTAGTTAGTTACTACCCAATTCACCTTTGAAAGAGGGCATAATCTTTGTGAAAGGAGGGGGAAGAATCTCCCCTGTAGAACTCACCATAGGCATGCTACTAGGTGTTGGAAGGTGGTATACATGCTTGACCCCTGCCACAAGGGTGTTCATTTAGTGTATATATTATTGATCCCTTTGAATAAAACCAAAAACATAGGCACCCTATAGGGGGTGACACAGCTGTGTGAGGTGCACGCATGTGCATAAGTTGTGGGACAAACATTTTTCCTTCTCTACCATTTTTGGTTCTAGGGATAAAGTGTGTTTTTTATCAAGTCTTAAACATTTCCAAACCTATCTAAACAAACTAAAAGTCAAGACTCCCCTATCCCTTTGAGTTGCTTTTCCCTTGATTGGATTGTATTCGACCACTACTTGATTCCCATGTCTTTCTAAAAACCCACTAGACTTGTTTAAAACCAAGTGTTGTTTAAAATCAGCCTTGCTATCTATTTGAAATCTGCCAAATCAACCAAAAATATATCTATAATAGTCTAAAACTTTAAAAATCTCTTACTAATCCAGTATTTATTGTTAGCCTAGTCTCTATTTTCGTGCCTAGTTTTTCAAAATTCTACATGAGAACCTTTTTATTTTGCACTTCTTTGCACGGCTCTGTGCAAGTCTTCATGCAATCCTGCAAGACTTCATGCAAGATCTTTCCAAACTTGTCCTTTTTATGTCAGAATCATCTTTACTTATCATTCTAGCACTTCCTCACACGGACCTATACAGGTCTTCGTGTGAGCACTCTGGTCCAAAATTGTTGTTTTAAATGTTTGCTTGGCCTTTTACACTTTCTTGCACAAATCTCTAAGAATCTTTGTGCAGCATCTTGCACCCAAACTATCAAAATTGTCTATTTGAACTACCTGTGCTCTCAATCTAGTCTATTTCCAGCAATAGTTTACCTCCTTTTTGTCTGCAAACAATCTAAAATAATAGAATCTTGCAAAGCTAATGACTTGTGATCCACATTTTGACTAGGCTTATCTCTTAGTTACCATGTTTTTGTCCTTTAGTGTTGGTTTTTCTCTATGTCACAATAGTCATAATTTTTTGCTATTCTAGCCCTTACTTAGACTAGGTGTACCTTAGTATATTGCACTCTTATCTTGCCTTTTTTGAGACTATGTTCTAGTGTGGTCCTTGTTGAGGTTTTTGCTTCTTGTTCTTGCATGTGACTGTGGCAACAAGAAGTGGAAATGTGTTTTATCCCCTTAGACTTAGACAAGGTAGAGCTAGGGGTTATAATCGTGATAGAGGTAACATTTCAATTTTTACATGGTCTATGTCCAGTTTGTCCAATGGGGAGTCTTCATGATATCTTTCACTTGTCAGATCACCTTGCGTCTAGAGAACATTTTCTATAAACTTACAACAAACCAGAAACCCCTTGTATCAAGAGGATCCTAAAACTAGCAAAGGTCCTATGTCTCCAAACAACACAACTAAATTCTTATTTAGAGGACCTTTCCAATTGAAACATACTAAAACCATTCACATTCCTACAATGGTTGATCACATGCCTGAACATGGTGAACATAGCAGAAACCAAGACCAACCTAGGCATGACAAAGAGACAGATCATTACATTGATGAGGAGCAGGAAGAGGTGGAAATACTTCTAAACACATAGTAAAGTGTCATAAAGATAAAAACTTTCAAAAGGTCATGGAAATCTTGCTCAACAAAGAGAAAGAAAAGTACTTTCTCAAACTTGTCCAAGAGGAAGCTAAGTTACCCCATCATTTCAATGTGGAAACTATCATCACACTTGAAGAGGAAACTTAAACTTCCAAACTCCAAAAATAATTGAAAATCATGCAAGACCAACTAGCTCATATGATGTGTGATAAAGACAAACCTATGAAAATGTACACCTTAGACACTCTTTTTCCATTCCCATTTGACAAGTGTATAGACATGCCTCCTTTTCCACAAGGAGTTGAGTTACCTAAGTACGATAAATACTTTGGAACTACCAATCCCCAAGATCATTTTTGAGAATTTAGTGCCTTGTCTATGGAATTTTTGTATAATCAGACATATCTCATGCATCTATTCCCAAGAAGTCTAGGTGGTCAAGCTATGGAGTGGTATTTACACTTGCCTCCTGGTATCAAAATGTTTGATGAAATTGCCAACTTATTTGTCTAGCAATATTCTCACAACATTCAACACCCTATTAACATCTGAGATTTGTGTAATCTTAAGTAGAGGGTTGGGGAACCTTTCCACACAATCCTTCAGAGATGGAGACAACATTATACTAAATATTCATGCAAGATTCTTGAAATGGAAAAGCTTGACATCTTCATTGATAATCTCCTGCCCAATTTTGGGCATAGAGTCCAACTTCAAGGTCCATGCACCTTCGAGGACATAGTCACACAACTTATCCACGTAGAGGAATTCATGGTCAAGAAGGGTGAACTTACCCTTCAGAAGGACACAAAATAAGGATCCACCTCTAACAAGGAAAAACCCATGTCTGTCAACAAGAACCAAGAAATTGTACGTGATGGGTTTATTGACAATGTCACTCCTAAACCTACTAAGGCAACCTTTCATCTCAGAAATAGTCTCAACACTGCCAAGAATGTTGTGAAACCTCCTCTTGACAACAAGACATCCAAAAATAAATTGAGAAACTCATGGGCTACATGCCCTAAACAAGAGGATACACCTCTTGGTGAACCTTTGGATGTGGTTTACAAAACGTTGCTACAAAACAAGCTCTTTTCACCATTGGACAACTCTCACCCTTATGACCTGCAACCATGCCCACCATGGTGGAACAAAACCACATTCTATGAATACCACCAAAATAAGGGACACAAAACTACCAATTGCATAAACTTATGTCACAAAGTCTAGGATATGATTGATGATGGTGACATTGTGGTGGACGAACATAACAAGAACTCAGATCACAAGGCTTTCAAGGAGCCCTTCCCATCTTATGAAAAAGGAGAGAGCTCAAAACCAATATCTAACATCAAGTTCAACTATACATACTCTAATGAACACAATGTGATCAACATGGTTGACCCTATGGATTTTGACAACTGTGACATTATTACCATCAAGGGCAAGCAAGATAACAATAAACCCAAGACACCATTTGTCTTGAGGGGCCCTACTTCCCACATAGCTGACAATAAATCTTCACAATACTGTGCCAATGCTTTTACACATTCTTGTTCCAAGTTGGTACTCAAAGACCCTATGCCTTCTACTCCTGATCTTGAATAGCCCAAAGATAAAACCCTTGCTAGTCCATCTAGCAGAGGTGCAAAACTCACAACAAATTCAGCAGCCACTAGCTACAGTGTTCTCGATCAATTAAAATGAACAAATGCTCAAATCACAATCTTTGAGCTACTTAAAATCTCACCTGCCCATAGGTAGATTCTTGACAAAGCCCTCACTAAGGAAAATGTTCCTCAAGATCTTGATCTTCAGTGATTTTAATCTATGGTAGGTCATTTGTCCTCCCCTTATTATGTGTCCTCTGAGGAGGATGATAATTCATTGAGTCACCCACACAATCAACCTCTACACATTGAGGTCATAATACATCAGACATGTGTCCGTCAGGTACTTATCAATAATGGAGCTAGGTTGAACAATGTCTCTGCTACTCTAGTTAAACAATTAGACTATTCTAAGGAGTCTATTGATCCTCATCTTAACATCACTATCAAAGCGTATGACAAAGTTGAGTGAAAGTATTTAGGTCTTGTAGTGTTGCCTCTCTGTGTTAGTCCTATAGAAAGGGATGTCACTTGTCAAGTCCTTGACATCCCCTTGGCTTATAATATTTTGTTAGGAAGGCCATGGATACATGAGATGCGCACTGTGCCATCCACATACAATCAATGCATAAAATTCCCATTTCATGGCTTTTAAGTCACTATCCCTACAAGTACTATATGCTAAAAGTTGTTGAGAATTTTGTACCTACTAATAGGAAATCTATTTATTATCATGATAACAAGCTAAAGAAAATTGAGTATTCATTCAAGCTGAAAGAAACTAGCATGGGTGAATACCACATAGAACTAGTGTTGTCATCGACATCTCTTCTTGAGTCTCCCCATCATTATGGGAGACCATCTGAAGTGAAGAGGCCATCTATGTTGACACCTCAAACCAAATATAATGGTACTTTTGTGAAGGCTATAGTCCCCTTAGAGGATGAAAGTGAAAACAGAGCCATTGCCACATGGCTTTACAAAGAGGAGACTTTGGTTAACCTCACAGAATAGACTCATGAGATCAGTCCTGAGAAATATGGCCCTGGTCTTAGACTCGTGAAATGCTTTGGCTATAAGGGAACTAGTCCTATTGGATGCAACAACAACAGTTGTATCAATCTTGTTAAAGAAATAGCTCAAAGAAACAAAGACACATCTGGTCTAGGCTTCAAGAAGGTGCCCTTCCATTTAGGGATTAAAAAATTCATACTAGAACCTAAGAGTTCATCTAGAAATGAGTCACCAGCTAAGTCTGATGTTCAAGAAGATAATACTAATGATGAGGATCCTTATCCTTATCCTATTCCTCATGATCTTACAAAATTATTTTCTAAACCTAATGACTTTGTGCTATGTGTCAGCACTATGGATGGTACTAGTGATTCTTCTAAGGACAATACTAATCCACACCATGCCCATTCAGAATGAGGAGAGTCTAGTTAGGTGTTATGCATTGAGTACCTATGCAAAAATCTAGATGATGAATGAGAGTATGTCCCTATCACTATCATGGAATTCTATAGCCTGTCGCCATGTAACATTGATTTTAAGGAATATGAATTTGACTCCCTTTCAAAAGCAACTACAGATAAAGACATTGATCAAGTTCATGTCTATGAAAACCAACTCAATGTAGGTGAAATGTCTAGGGTTAGGTCAGAAAAGTCTAATCCAACTAGTGTCCTTGATTCTTTGATTGATGATGTCATTACTCAAAGGCATTCGAACACACTTGTGGATGATGTCGCTTTAGGTCTCAAATTTTTGGTCCAAGCATTTAATGATTATACCATGAATGCAATTGAACCCGCCACTACTCTTTCACTCACATATCCCAAGCTTATAGACTGGAATTCTAATAGATCTAGTAAAGTCCCCATATTCTAGAATGACTATGCTCTTGCCTACTACTTAAATGTTGTTGAACTAGTAACATCTTCCACCAACAAACAAAGCATTAACATGACTAAAGTTGGCATCAAATATCTCAGTCATACAATCAAAGAGAAATAATAGAAGGTCCAATGGTTAAAACCACATTGTGGCAGTTTCAGAACCTAAAAAATTAAAAATAAAGGATGTATCCAAGGATGAAAACCTCTCTAAGGCACCTATGGATGAGATATTTGATGCACTTCCTAGTCATTTTTAGGAAAGATCATTAGTGTTGATAGAGCCAACATAGTTGATCAACTTGGGCACAGAAGAGCATCCTCACATGATACATCTGGCACAATCAGTGTCTCTAGAAGAAAAGGAGGAATTCATTGCCTTCTTCTGAGAGAAGAAGATAAAATTTGCATGGACATATTCTAACATGCAAGGACTAGATACTAATCTCATTATGCATCATTTTTCCATCGCACTAGGCATTAAACCAGTTAAACAGAAACTTAGGAAAATGCATCCTCATATTGCATTGCTTGTCAAAGTTTAATTGGAGAAGCTTCTGAACGCTAGTTTCATCTATGATATTGATTACACTAAATGGATATCCAACATTATTCTAGTCTCCAAGCATGATAAATCTATCAGAGTTTGTACAGACTTTCGAGATCTGAACTTAGCATGTCCTAAGGATGATTTTCCATTGCCTAACATTGATATGATAGTGGACATGATGGTAGGATATGAGATGTACTCACTCATTGATAGATCTTCTGGTTATAATTAGATCAAAATTACACCAGAGGATCAGGAAAAGACTACTTTTACATGTGTATAGGGAACCTTCTGTTGGAATGTGATGCCACTTGACTTGAAAAATGTTGGTGCTACATATCAGAGAGCTGTCAGTACAATTTTTCACAACATGATGCATAAGACCATGGAAGATTATGCGGATGAAACCTTGGTCAAGAGTGCAAAATGCAATACTCACTTTCAAGATTTGGGACCTATTCTAGATTACATGGAAAAATTTAATCTAAGGCTTAATCCCAAGAAATGCACATTTGGCATCACATTAGGAAAACTACTGGGATACATTATGTCTGTAAAAGGAATTGAGGTGGATCTAGAGAAATTTCAAGCAATTATAAATATGCCACTACCACATAATATCAGTTAGATGAGAGATATACAATGAAGACTTCAATCTATTCACATATTCATCTCATAGCTGGTGGATAGATCACAACCTTTCACCAAGACTCTACATAAAGGTGTGAAATATAACTAGAGTCAGGATTGTGAGCAAAGCCTGACACAAATAAAACAATATCTCACTAATCCACCAATCTTGATGCCTCCTACTTATGGGAAGCCACTAATTTTTTACATCTCTACCACAGAAACTTCTTTGGGTATCTTACTCACTCAAGAAGATAGTGATAATAAGGAAAGAGCTATTTACTATCTGAGTTGTACATTGATCTCTTATGAGATGAATTATAGTATCATCGAGAAAGCTTTCTTAGTAGTTGTCTTTGCTTCCCAAAAGTTGAGGCACTACATGCTCGCTCACACTACACGATTGGTGGCTAAAATTGATCCACTAAAGTACTTACTCAGTAAGGTAGCTCTAATAGCAAGATTAGCTCAGTGGGTCATGATACTAAGTGAGTTTGACATTCAATATGTTAAACAAAAAGCTATCAAGGGACAAGTTATTGTGGATCAACTAATAGATGCACCTATGCAAAATCTTCTCCTAATGAACATCAATTTTCCTGATGAATCAATTCGAACACTCACACACCAAATGTGGGTGATGTTCTTCGATGGTTCCTTCACACAGCAAGGATATGGTGTTGGGTTACTCTTCATAACACTAGAAAGGTATTTACTCCCCAAGGTGTATAAGATTATGTTTCCTAGTACAAACAACATTGTAGAATATGAGGCTCTGATTAATGGCATCAAGATTGTGGCTGAATGAAGAGTGGATCAGTTGAACATCTTTGGGGACTCTTAGCTCATAATCAACCAGGTTAATGATGTGTATCAGATAAAGGATGAGAAATTAATCCCTTACAAATGAATGTTTGATTATATGAAGAAATAATTTGCTCATATTACTTTTCAGCAAATTCCTTGAGCAGACAACAAAGTAGTTGATGCCATGGCAACTCTGGCTTCCTTGCTACAAATTCTAAAAAATGATCTCTGACACGAATTCTTGGTGGAAACATTACTCTACCCTGCCTATGATACCCCTAAATCTAGGATGATTTGTTCCATTATAGGACAAGACTCATCTTTCTACCACCACATCTACCCCTAGCTAAGTGACCAAACTATTATGGATGGTCTAGCCTATAATGAAAAATATCACCTTATCCATAATGCTTCATGGTATGTCATTATTACTAATGACTTGTTTAGGAGAGGTCTCAATGGAACACTCCTTAGGTGTCTACAATATAAAGAGTCCAAACACGCATTAATTGATGTTCACAAGGGCATTTGTGGGTCCCACTTGAATGGCTTGAGACTAGCTCATAAACTTATTAGAGCTAGTTACTACTGGTTGAATATGGAGCAAGAGGCAATCAAGTATGCCAAGTCCTACAAATAGTGCCAGTTCCATTGGAATCTGATTCATGCTCCAACTAGGGAGTTGATTCCATCTACCACACTATGGCCATTTCAACAATGGGCCTTTAATCTAGTGGTTCAGATTCACCCATCTTCTTCTAATGGATATAAGCTCATTATTACAGCTACAGACTACTTCATGAAGTGGGTAGAGGTAGTGCCTCTCACAATAGCAAATGGAAAAATTATAGCTCTATTTATCACAAACTACATCATATGCAAGTATGGTGTACCATCCTCCATTATTACTAACAATGGAGGATAGTTTAAAAACAAAGACCTCAAGGAGTTATGCAAAAAGTTTAGAATAATGCAATATTGGTCTTCTATCTATTACCCCTAGGGTAATGGTCAAGCAGAGGCATCCAACAAGTTGATACTCAAGATCTTGCATTGCACAGTTAGCAAATATGGGAGGGACTAGCACCTCTAGATTAATCTAGCTTTATGGGCATTTAGAACAAGTATTAGAACTCCTACGGATACAACACCCTTTACTTTGGTCTATGGAGCAAATGTCATGCTTCTAATCGAGGTTGAGATTCCTACTCTAAGGATCTCCATGAAGGGCCTCATCACTGATGACAACTATAGAATATCTCAGCTTCAAGAACTAGTGTTGTTAGATGAACATTGACAAGTGGTGTGTGATCATTTTTGAGCTTATTAGAAACATATGTCTAGAAGTTACAATAAGAAAGTTAAGCCACATAACTTCCAATAGGGTGATCTCGTCTTGAGAGAAAACCCTAAGAATCAACAAGAACAGGTCCAAAAAGGGAAGTTCAAACCAAAGTGGCTTGGTCCTTACATAGTCACTACAGTGCTTGGATCTAGTGCTTACTAGCTTTCTACAATCGAGGGAGAAGTACTCAAGAAGCCTATTAACACTCTCCACTTGAAGTGATTCTATATCTAATATGATCTCAAAAGCTCTCTGTACATACTTAAATGTCCTAGAAAAAATCTAAAAATTACAATAAGTCTTTAAAAAAATCATTACCTAGTGAAAACCTAGCAATAGGTGCCTTGGTAATAGAAAAAAAGAGAAAAAAGAGAAAAATACAAAAAAAAAAAATTGAAAAACAAGAAAAAGTGATATTGGTGAAAACCTAGAAACAGGCATCGTGGTAGCAAAAAAAATAGAATCTCTGCCAAGAGGGTGAAAACTTGGTAAACAGGCACCTCTTGTTTACAATGCTCCATCTTCTGGCTTCTTGTACAGTTGCTTTCCTACTTTCACTTCCTACTTTAGTTTCCTGCTTTTCACTCATGTATCCATGGATTGTACAACCTCAGAAATTTTTTCACGATAGTCACCAGTTGTTCCAATTGTGTCTGCCTACTATAGCAAGTGTCACTCCTTTTTGAGATTCTCCTCATAGAATCTCTTTCATCATAGTCATCAATTGTTCCAACTATGTCTGCTTACTATTGCTAGTGTCACTTCTTTTTGAGATTCTCCTCATAGAATCTCTTTTGCAATAATCACCAGTTGTTCCAACTATGTCTGCCTAATGTCGCTAGTATCACTCCTTTTCAAGATTATCCTCATATAATCTCTTTCATGATAGTCACCAGTTGTTCTAATTATGTCTTCCTACTATCGCTAGTGTCACTCTTTGTTGAGATTCTCCTCATAAAATCTCTTTCATGATAGTCACCAGTTGTTGTAACTATGTCTGCCTACTGTCACTTGCATCATAGCTGAGATTCCCCTCATGGGAGATCTCTCTTATGTCAGTCACCAGTCATCCTAACTATGTCTGTCTACTATCGCTCAGTCCTACTCAAGTTCTTCACACTAAAGAATCCTCTTTGACTTCAATCACCAGTCGTTCTGACTGTGTCTGTCTACTGTCATCACCCTACTGAAGAGATTTCTTTCATCCATGTCCTAGGAATTGACACTTGACATCAATCCTATAACACAAAAACACCAAACCCAAAAATGATGAATTTATTTGGATGAATTGATCTTTTCTTTGTTTCTTTTGCTTTTTCTTTCTCATGTCTGCTGAAGCAACTTGATGATGTCATTTTTTTGACTAGAGAAGCAAGGACTAGGGGCATGATCTTTTCTCTGCTTTTTGTTTGTGGTTTAGATTCAACTAATCTGAAGCATCCATATAAGAGGGGTGTCCACTATAAGAGCCTCCATCTCATATTAGATGGTCAGGTGTACCTCGACTCCTTTTATATGGATAAATCAGCAAGTTTGGTTCTTCTCCTTGCTTGTTGGAGTGAACTCTTCATGCTACAGTAAATATTGATACTCATCCTGCTAAGTGAATTTATGGGTCACTATGAGTATATATAGCACACTTCTATCTTAGGTTACAAACGCAAGGGTCATTGTGGACATAATACTTACGAATTACTTGGCATAAGAAGGATCTCTCATGTGTCTGGTATGTCTACATGCAAGAAACATTCTGGTCATCCTAGTATTTATGCTTTAATGCTTATGTTATCTAGCTACATTAAAAGGGACAAATTTTTTCATCATTATGGCTTCTTGTGCCTCAAATGCTTACATTTCATCTCTACAAAATTAGAACATATGTCCTATTCATATTTCCATGATAGCAATGTCAATGGGAATTGTATGACATATGGAGTTTTATTATATGCTCAGTGATGAAAATTGAAGAGGCTTGGTAACCAAACCTAGGGTTGCATCTAGCATAGGTTTGCATTGCATACTTCACTTGGCTAAACACATGATTCGATTGCAAATCTACTTCCATCCTTCATGATGCAAGATTGTTGTTCTCTTCAAAGTATCATGTTTCTACATGGCTGCACAAGTATTTGGTTCTTTGGTCTATCCTCTCGCTCCTCAAGGGGATACCTATCATTGTTAACAAAAACATCGAATGCTATATAAGATGTCAATTCAATCACATTTGTATTTCATATATACTTTCATAATTCATCTCATCTACACTACATTTTCAAATCAAATCAAATATGCATCCATACATCACATCATGTTTGCATCTCATAATCATAGCATAAAAATCGCATAAACATCAAGTTAAAAGATAGACAATTACATGTAAAAAGGATATTCGACTTAGAATCTCGAATATATCAATATCAAAAAATATGCCAATACAAAAATGAGCGCTACTCAAGCACTATCAATAAAAAATAATACAAAATGGTGTTGGCACACCAAACGATACATAGCCAAATCAAAAACTCGAAGACAAAAATTAGTTTAACTCTCTCCAGCTCCATCACCTCCTGGAAGAGGAGGAGGTAGCAGAGGCATATCTGGCCTAGCAGGTGGTCATGCACCTCTTGACTCCTGAGCATACGAAGAGAATTTGAGCACCCACTAAGCCTCATCTAGCACAACTATGGAATAAGCTACAAAATAATAGGCTGCACATGTTGCCTGTAAGTGGGCCTCATCCTGTAGCTACTCTACCCTCCTCCCAATTGTCTCTAGCTACTCTCACAACCCACGAATCTCATGATCTTGCTCAGCTATCTAGGTATCTCGCACAACTATCTAGATCTGTAGCTCTCATAACTATCAAGAGGCTTGTCATATCCACTCTCTGGCTCTCCTCAAGGCATCCTGAGACCCAACAGTCGACTGGTCCTAAATCTCCTCCTCAAGTTGCTCTGCCTATTGGTCAACTAGTTGTTGCTCCTTTGTGTAGGGTCTCTGCCATCAAAGCCTGATCCACCCCACTACCACCTATACCTAGATTGCTCCTCATCTTCCAAAGGGGAATCTACACCTATCAAACTCGATGTCTAACCTAATGTGGTCCCTACTCTGGTGCCTACGGTGGTCCCTATAGAAGCTACAGTGGTGGTACCTACTGGGCTACATGTGGCCCATGAGTTGCCATCCCTACTAGATTTGTAAATCATGGGAAGGGATGGCTAGCAAAATATGCCTGATATGTAGGTGTCATCCTGGCATCTATTACTGTCGGCAGGTAATCCCACTATGTCGCAACCAAGTTATGCACATCAATCATGGATCTCCCTAGATCCAACCTTGAAAACCATCCATGACTCAAATCTCTAGCCAACAGCACATACAAGCAGTACTCATGTGACATATCATGTGGCCAACCATACTAACACCACACACGTGTAATGGGGAATCTCTCAATAATTTGTGTTGAGTAGCCTATCAATGGCTGCAATGCAAACATATGGCTCAGCTCCTGAGGAGCATCATCCTAGTCCTCAGTCTCTCTCCAAGGCCATCATACAATAGATACCAGGTCATCGAGACATGCCCTCCACTACTTAGTCTTGCCCAGACTTATCTAGGTAAGCTAGCTCCTATATCTATAGATGTATGGCTCTATGGGCTATCACTTATCCTCAAAGATGGGACTCATAACTAGGAAGTGCTCCCATGCCTAGATCTATAATACATATACGCCAGTGGCCATACTTCTCTACTCATGGTACATGATCTCGTACATCTCATGGAACATGTGTGTGAGCATGCACTGACCCCACCCAAATCTCTCTAGAGCATCCAACATCCTCGAAAGCATCTGCCCCCAACCACACTCCAATCCATGTTGCCCTATGTCCAACACCAAGAAACAGTTGATAAATATTTCCAAAACTAAAGCTAATCTGTGTGTGGGACCATAAGTGTGGACAAGCTCGTCCCATGTCATAGCCCAACCCGTGATCAAATCCTGATGAAAGATGCCTCATAGTGCCTCTGTGCCTACTCTCGATACTGTATCATAGACTACCCTCGGCCTATGGAAGGGTATGCACATAATCCTGTAGATATCCTTGGGAGTCACAGTCATCTCTCCCTAGGGTAGGTGGAAGGTGTTCATTTTTGAATGGAAACGCTCCACCAATGCAGTTAGTAAGCTGTGATTCACTAGCATTGTTGAGATCTAGCATAAATGAGATATCTCAAGTCTTTCTATATGAGCCATGTCGACATCATCGAGACTCTACAACAAAACTCTATATGGTGGGAAGTGGGACCTAAATTTGATGTCATTGAAGATAAGCTGCACACACGACCAACAACAACATGCAAATGGTCAGTATCCACTCGATGAGGAAACATGTTGAAAATCATTCTACAAATTTTCAACAAAACACAAAAATTTGAACTTAAACATTGCAAATGACACCAATTTTTTGTGCGAGCACGCATTTCCTCATGCGAGATTTCACATCTTCATGTGAGGAAACATGTCTTCGCGTGAGAAGCAACAAAACACTAAGTGACATGCACCCAATATTTCGTGCATCTCACGCAAGAGGTGGGTATCTTCCACTTGAGAAACCTCACCAAGGTGTGCGAAGAAACACTAGGCTAGAGGATCCTCGTGCTAGAAAAGATTGGGCCCATGTGAAGATCGAGATCCTCACCTGAGGACCAATACAGAAAAAATTAAAACCCCTAAAACATGCTAATAAATGCCTTAAAATTCATGGAAAACTAAGTACAAATCAAGATTGTCAACTACTCACCAAAGGTCCATAGTTCATCAGTCAACTATGTCATCGGGAGTGCTAAAAATGATGAGAAGACACGGGGCCCACCATTTTTGCCTCAGAGCTCTCCTATTCACTAAAGACAAAAGTACAAATGATTTGAAAATTACCCTTTCGGCCCTTATATAGGTTTTCACCTAATTTTTCAAAGCTCTCCGATTTGTGCAAAAATCACCCCCTGGAAAATTTGACTGTTCTAAACCCATTTTCGGGATCGAATTCGAAATTTGACACACTTAAGTAGCTCAAAATCACATTTTAAATTTTTGGTACAGATGCAATTAAATGCTTGTGCAATCCATTTTTTTCTAATACTTTGTGAATCTTGGAATCTTTTCAGCTCAAAATTACTTCACAATCAAATATGGTCAACTTTTGGTCAAAATTGATCTTCTGGACCTCAAAATCACTCCAAATTGACTCCAAATTTTCTTCTGATCATTCTGACCTCTTCTATATTCTTTGCACTCTATGATTTCTTTTGTATTTCTTACTACACTGCTCTACCTCATATTTTTGATGTGTCATCTTTCAATTTCACTCTCGAGGGGGTAGGATGATTACATCATTAAATCTTAATTTCAAACTCAATCTGAATCTTATGTCCTCATTACTTGGGGCATTTTATCCCTAGGGGCATCTTTTTCCCCTCTATCTAGCATATTTTTCATCTATCTCATCTTTTCATCAACTAATCACATCTTATAATAGTCTTTATCAGAGTTTGATGGATAGGTATCGGGCCCCAAATCTTGAGGATCAAGCCTTGTTCTAGGGATGATTCCATGATTCATGGTTGGATTTTGTTATCTTTTGTTAGATCTAGGTATCTAGGTGTTCTATCTAGATCCCTTAATGTTAAGCTCTATTCTAGAGATAATCTTCAAAATCTTATCAACTCTAGGTATCTAGGTGTTCCATATGGATCCCTTAAGGTGAAGCTCTGTTCTAGAGATAATATTTAAAAGCTTGTCAACTCTAGGTATCTAGGTGTTCTATCTAGATATCTTAAGGTTAAGCTATGTTTTAGAGATAATCTTTAAAAGCTTATCAACTCTAGGTATCTAGGTGTTCTACTTGGATCCCTTAAGGTTAAGCTCCATTTTGGAGATAATCTTTAAAATCTTATCAATTGGTCTTTGTGTCATAAATTTCAGAACCAATCTTATCAATCTAGGTATCTAGGTGCTCTATCTAGATCCCTTAAGATTAAGCTTCATTCTGGAGATAATATTTATAAGCTTGCCAATTGGTCTTTGTTAATCAATTTCAAA
The DNA here is from genome assembly GCA_028749045.1 of Cupressus sempervirens. Taxonomy (NCBI): domain Eukaryota; kingdom Viridiplantae; phylum Streptophyta; class Pinopsida; order Cupressales; family Cupressaceae; genus Cupressus; species Cupressus sempervirens. The sequence goes on along the minus strand of CM053784.1, from coordinate 524,464,232 downwards.
ACTAATCTCATTCTGTGTGTTATGCTTTCTAATTGTCTTTGAATTGAATGTGATGCTTGCACATTCATTCAAAGAGAGGCAAATGTAATACCCCAAAATTGGCTCATTGTCATCTCAACCAATTATGGTCTATTTTGGTCAACCCTAAAGTCTTATTTCATTAAGCAATTCTCATTCTGATTTTTGTTACTTGACTTAATTGTCAAATGTAGAAAACCCTAATCTACATTAATCATGCTATTTATTTAATTCCTAAAGTTTTGACTCAGATTAGCTACATTAAAGCTATTGATTAAGATTTGATTTAATTTGAGGTGTTTATCCTTTAATTAAATTAAACTATCTCCTAAGGCTAATATACTAAGGAAATAAATTTATTTAATTTAACAATACTCTCATTCTAATTATTGAATGTAATTATTCAATTAATGGAAATATGCATTTATGAGGTCATATCTCATTTTTATTAAATTAAATAACCTTCCAATTTCATCTCTCCAGTTTAGGAATGGGAATTCCAAGTGATCTACCTCTCGAATTGGAATTGGCTTAATCCACTTATTCTAACACTTGGGTGAATTCCAGTTAACTTTTCATTGCACTCAGGATCTGAGTTAGTTAACCTCACCTACACTAGGAATTTTCCATCCTTATTGGATCTCTACTTCAATCCTGACCATCGATTTGAGTTGATCTCAACTATTAATTGATTTTAGGAATTCTATTTAAGAGGCTTCTAATTCCTCATTTACAGGGTGGGAATTTGAATTGCATCGAAATACTATCAAATTTCATACTCAATTACTCAAGCTTATCATAGCTTTTTTGAATTGCTTAGCATTAATGTCATATTAGATTAAAAATGCATCCATCTAGTTTAATCCTCCTTTACTTGTTATTAGATTAAACTGCGCATCATCTAGCCTAAATGCACTTTCATATTATTGCATAAAATCCTTCCTATTAAAGGGTCTAGTTTTCTGCTTCTCAATCTAAGAGCATATAGGAAAAATCCCTCTAGTTAGAAGGCAATAGGTCATTCTGTCAGACCTCTTGGATAAACAACTCAATGTTTATTCGAGGATGATTCCACAGGTAAGGACCATGTTGAAGTGCATGTGAGTATCTGGGGTCACATTTTTGCATATACATACTGTACTAACTATTCTTTGCTCACTACATGTGGCTATAGGAACATGACCCATTATTCTATAGGAAGGAAACATTATATTCATTCAGCATGCACATATCTAATTCCATTAATCAACCAAAAGTCTTGATTTCTAATATCATATCCAAAAACCATAAATTATATGAAAGATGTAAAAGTTCACAACTCCATATACTTATACAGTCATCATAGCTTAAAAGTCTTCAAATATGAACATAGGAAACTATCAAAAAGACCATGAAATGTATCAAAATATGTCATAAAATATTTTACATCAATGCCTTGCACATTTCTATTTCAAAAATGACAATCTACTTAAATATTTTACTCTATGTCAATACCACCCTGCATACACGTTGACATTAACCCAGATTGTTCAAAATAATAACACACAAGGCAATTCACATTTAATTTAGATGACACATTGATGCTCAACCTCAACATTAACACTCTCTCTAATATCCTCTAACTCATCCAAACTAACTTCCTCTTTGGGTACACATGAGTTAATGCCCAAAGCAATGTCATGTTGTTTTTGTTTCCCTAGAAATATAATAGATTCACAACCCCTAGACAAGTCCTCGATCATTGAAGCACACAACCCTTTAATATGGCTCTAAACCCCAATCCTGGAAAATTTTCCATCAAATAATATTACAGACTACATGTACACTTGAAACACACGTCTAATATTTGAGTCACTGCTAACCATCTCTCGGGGCGCTATACCTCCTATTAGAGCTTTACCCTTCTACAAGTCATAACCCCTTACAACATCATCCAATGTGTTGCATGGAATATAAAATTCCTTCACATTTTCCAAAGATATTTATCGCAATTGGCCATAGCTTTGTAGAAAATTTGTGCAATTGAAGAGAAATATAGATATCAATTGGGATGGAAATATAAAATGGGGCTAGCAGTATTGAACATCACCCAATTAGAGATGCAATTGTAGATTCCACATATGTATACAGATAGATTTTTACCAATATAACAACATGATAGAATGCATCCATCAATTAACTTCTTCCATCAATGAACATGTATAAAGATATAGTAGTTACAAGGAAGAAGCGTCATTAACATCAAGATATATAATTATGTCTTCTTTTTTCATGCTTGTGACAAGAAAATGTATATACTTTAGAAAATAGTGATATAATTCAAATAATAATAAGAGGAAAGTGTCAAAGATAACACTACACAAAAAAAAAAAAGATAATCTATTAAGCCTTATTCATTTGTTAACATATACATTTTGTATGTTGCTTATTGGAAGTGAATATATTTTATGTCACCAACCCATCTAGGGAAGGTGCAAAATGTCCAAGTCATCTAAATTTTAAAAAAATAATAACACAACGGCTACCTATATTGATCCTTTGACTGTTTAACTTGTTAAAGGTATGTTCACTTAGTTATTACTTCATTCTCATTGAAACCCTTATCACTATAATTGGCATTGTTGTCGCTACATTATATTATCTCTTCAACTGTATACTTTATGTATCCCTTAAATGTATTTTTAACATCATAAGTAGTTTTATTATATATTATCTTAATTATAATTTTATATACACTTCATATTTTAAGATTTTACATATAATATATACTACCATATTTTTATATAATGCAAGTACAACATTAACAAACAATGGTTACCTTGAACTAAAGCAAAGCAAATAAATGCATATTAAATCATATTTGATCCATGAATTGATAGGAAATGGGCCAAAAATGCCCATGCACTCCAAATAATCATGCATATACCCTATACAAATGGAAACATATGAACAAAACATGTTTGCATCACATCAATAACCCAACAAGCGTAGCTTGACAATTAATATTCTAGTATTAGGTGGTCTACACTCACTATTGAGAAATAACATAGACATAAACACACAACATTTTACGTATGTGTAAAAAACACAATACATTTTGGACACACTCACAATTCAAGAATACTTAACATTTATGAGATGACATATGTAAATTGTAAAGGATAACATATATAAACTATAAAGGATAACATATTGTTAGAATATATATAGTCCACCAATATAACTGAGGGGGGGAGGGGGGTGTGAATCAATTATAAAATTATTATCACAATTATCAACCTTATTATTCCTTAACCATATGAGCAATATAATCAATAATCATGACAAGATACTCGTACATAATAACACCAAATATGTTAACTAGGGAAACTCTTGATCAAGGAGAAAACCCTGGCAGAGATGGTAACCACAAAATGATGTACTAATAGAAATGTTCCTTGTTAGATGAAGGACCTTGTTAGGAGTCTATGAAATACATCTAGTACATATTAGTCCCTATTAAGAGACTTTTAATCCCTGTTAGGAGATTCCAACTCTGTTAGGAGTTGTGCCAACATTATTAGGAGTTGTAGAAAGAAGATGGACCCACTGTCCAAATAGCTTCAGAGGCAAGACCAATGAACTCACTATCCAAATGAACTTTGCATTATTCCTTGTAGAATAATAGAATTGAATTATACTTCTCCTTCCTTTTTCTATTTCTTGACATGTAAACTTCTTTTCCTTCTAATCTCGATACCAGGTCACCAATTTTACATCCAATAATCCCTTGGACCACTTACTCACATTTACCAAATACTCTTCTCTTTTTCGCACTTCCTTAATCACATTTGTATCACATCCATATCTCAAACAAGGAAAATATATTTCCTTTATACCACGTTCTCAAAACAATTCCTTGATTCACCCTTGAGGCTTTCCTAATTAATTATAAGAGGACCACAATAAGATAATTAATTATTTTGCAATCACACAACACTATTGGCTCATAGCCTTAACAAATTCTCACACATGCGACTCCAAGTCTTGCTCAATTGTTGACACCATCATCAGACTATCATTTGTCACTATCTAACTATTGGAATTACAAGTGGAAAGAGTAAACTTTGAGAGGGGGGGTAAATCAAGAGTTTAAACTTGGACCCGTAAAAAATTCACCATTCATTCATCACATGCATTAATATATTACAATAACATGTAAAGCATATGCATCTAAATCACATAACTATGTAAGTATTCACACACATAACACTAGATATGATTACCTAGAAACCCTCCAAGTGAGAAGGTAAAATTGGGGTGGGGATGACACCAACAAATCTTCACTACTATAGTAATAAAGTGTATCCAATAAAGGTTACAATGATTTGGCCATACAACATGATCTACCTTGTGAAAGGTCTACCCTATTAAAGGCTTACAAAGACTATTAGGTATCAACTTGTTAGAGGATTTCAACACCTTGTTAGAAGTGTGCCTAGTTAGAGGACTTCAAATTACAACTAAGTAAGCAACTTGTTAAAGGATTTCATACAGCCTGTTAGGACTACTCTGTTAAGATATTTAACTGAAATCACCTATTAAAATGTCTTAGCATAGATCTTGCAAGTGGAACTTGCTTGCCTAAAAATAGATCACCTCTACACAATGTTTAATTGATCCTTCATGATTAGATGTCTCAATGTTGTATCCTTTGCTCTATCCTCTATTCTTCTCTAACTGATTATGCAATTCACTCTTACTTCTAAGTCATCTTGAATGCTTTCCAAACTATCTTGTTCACTCCTCCAACCAATCACTCACCCATAAAGAGTTTAGGGTTCATCCTCCTTAAGAAGACTTAGGTGGCTTAGGGTTAAGTATGAATCTATGGCTAAGATTAATCCATTTTGTTGCTTAAACTTTGCCTTTTTTTGATTGGTTGCATGTAACTGCATAGGGAATCCAAATGTAGATTCATCCTTATCTCCAAAATATCAAAATCTATCTTTAAGTTGGCTCAAAAATGGTTTACATAGTTGTTTGTGTCATTATAAAAAAATATGTCAAAACTGTGTCACTTGGCATATGAAGTCTCTGATGCTAGGCATGCATTGTTCTATATACTGTGACTAGGCACCTACATTACTTGGCATCCACTATTTACTTAGCTCCTGAATCATTGTGCATGGCCTATCTGCTTAGCACCTGAGTGACTTGGTGATCATTACAACTCAGCATGGTCTAATATTTACATGTTGTCCTTGGCATGTATTACTAGTTCGGCATGAACTGAGTAAATGGCTTAAGTGTGTTGACACTCACTTATCAAAACTAATCTAAGATCAACAATCTCCCCCTTTGACATGAGTTTCAAAAACACTTGACTATTCACGATCAACCTTAATCCCTTGAGCATAACATATCCATGACTCGGCATATGTACAAAACTTCAAATTTTCAAATTTTGCACTAACTTGTATACCTCAAAATTTGATAACTTCCCCTGAGTTAATGTGTTTGATTTGTATCCAAAATATGTGCTTCCTTTGACTTCAATGCACTATATTTCATACTATTTCATCTGATATGCTCTCTTTGAGCTGATATTTGTCTCTGTTTGTTGCTTTCTCTCAAAAAATGCATATCACCCCAATGATATATCTCTGCTACTATGCTCCCCCTTTGTACATCACCTTTTTTCTTTATTTCCCTTATATTTTCTATCTTCATATTCTCTATATCCCCTTTGTCTTTATCTCCCCCTTTATTAAATCTCCCCCTGTATTATATATCCCCCTTTTTGACACTTATGTCAAATGGGTTATACACCTATGGTGTGTTTGTCCAAAATGATTTATGGAAATCCGTTATTATCCTTAGAGTTGCATCCTAGTTATCACATTCAACATCCAATGACTTAATTTGGATTGCAAGCTTGACAGCAAGGTGTACTAGACCATCTAAAGTATAAAAATTGGGGTCTTTCTTTAGTAAAGTCTCGAAATAGCCTAGCTCCTTGTGCATTATCTCCATATGAGGGGCAAGGGTAGCTTGAATACTTTTCAATTTGGCTCTAATATTATCCTCATCTACTATTAAGATAGCTAACTAACTTTTTGTTTGAAGCAATGTTATGAAATGCTTCTCACTCTAAGCTGGATTTGATGGTAGTCTTGCAACTGATGTAGAAATTTGATTTTCCAAACTTAGAATGTGACTATTGGTCTCTTGTGTGAAGAGTGTAGGGTAGCATAATTTTGTGTACAGTGAGAATATATTCTCAAGTACCTTCTTCACATCCTTAACCTTTGTTTGTAATGCAACTTGTTGTAGTGTTATCTCACTAGATGTTTTCTCATTTACCTTTCCTTGAAACTTCTTTTGAGACCATTCTAAGAGTTTTGCATTTGTATCAAGGTCTTCATTTGTGACATTTTCCACTATATCAGTTAGTTGTTCTATAAGTGGCTTGGTCTCTTCAAGAGTTGGTAGGCTAAATGCAACTAAATGATGTCCTTGATATCTTGGAGTGCTCACTTCTGCCTGTGTTCTCTCGTAAGCATTTCTTGATGTTTTTTCCTCTCTAAGGCTTGTTGCAAAATGCCTATTTGCTCCAATTTCATAGTGTCATAGTCATACTTTGAAATCAAAATTTCTTCATCAAGGCTTATGTCTCCATAATGAATTAGCTTTGCTACTTGTGATGAGCTAGTGCTTGGCACTAAAATTTGCAATGGAATGGCTTCTATGCTTAGCCTTTGAAGAGTTTTTTAAGTAGAAGGAGTGGCAGATGTTGGTAAGGCTACCAGTGCTTGGATGGAAACTTGTTCCTTCACCTTTGTTGTTTTCTCACTCTATTCAAGCTTTCCTTGGTCTATTACTATGACTTGGCTAGCACATTGTTCCTGTCTTGTAGGTAGAGATGAATCTATTTGTCTCATTTCTTGTTGTTGATCTATAGTAGTGTCTTTCTCTCCTGCCTTCTTCTCAATTGCAACACTTGCATCAACCTTGGTGGATGTGTCTACTATTTTTTGAATTAAAGGTTGTATAATGGTCACTAAAGGGATGATTGAAGGTGGTTCTTGTGGATTCACCTTCTCCATTGTGACTTCAGTCACTGCCTTCTATAATTCTTCTACACTAGCTAAAATTGGATTGCCATATAATTTGGCTTGAAGTGTGGACTGATCCAATATCTTATTTAGATAATTTGTAGTAAGTGGATTAATATTCTAAGCTGATGCATCAAAAAAATCCTTAACAATTATGATTTAAGAGGTCTTGGTTGTGTCATGGGGAGGACTAACACTCGGTACTTGTGTGTCCTGCACACTCTATTCATCTTGTTGCTACTCGGTTGTTGCCTTGTCATCATCTTGCTTTTCTATCTCTTCCCCAACTATATTATATTTATCATCATTTTCCTTTTCATCATCATTATCATCATCCTTATCATCATGTTTACCCTCTAAAGGGTCAAGTTCTCCTTGATTGACAGTGGTCAACCCATAAACAAGTTTCCATATTTGAGTTGATTTCTTGACCACGTCTTCAATATTATTTTGAAGAATGTTAAAGAATCTATATTTAGGTGTGAACCTAACTGCATATCTCTTGATAGCCTTAGCAATTTTTCCCTTTGTCAACTCTAGCATCACTTGGGCTAATGTTGTTTCCCTGATCTATTTTTCCATATTCAGACAATAATGTCATTTTTGCTCAACAATATCATATAAACCTTTTGGTATTGAGTTGGAAAATTCTACTAGAGTGTTTTTAAATTTTGACATCTTGGCATATAATGCCTCTTCCACTTGGTTTTTCTCTTCTTTTCCCAGTTTATCAAAATCAATATGTCTAAAACTAGATAAACCAGCATTGATCTTGACATTTTCACATAAGTTCTCAAGATAAAAAAGAGGATTGTGACTTAGCACCTTGAATTGATTGTTATCATCTGATTCTATCTTTTCTTCATCAAAATCTAGTTGTGCCACATATTTCCTTCTTTATCTTTTCTATTGTTGGTCTCCTTGCTCAGTCTGCTTGGTCTTTTCTTTGGCCTTTTGGGTAGTTCCACATGTGTTGGCTCTGGTGGTACATGTAGTAGGCTTGGCTTGGCTAGGTTTTAAAACTTTCTTTTCCTTTGCCACTGGTTGTGCCTTTTCCTTCCCTTTCTTTCACTTGGCAATGGTAGGTGCTTTCTTGGCTTCTTCTCCTTCGACACCTACAGTCTCCTCTTCTTCCTTGTCTCCTCCCATGCTTTGAGTTAGAGCTAGAGGTTCTTGTGCTTGTTCTTCCTCTTCATCCTCTTCTTATTCTTCCTCTTCCTCTTTTGCACCTTCTCCAAACTGTTCTTTTAGCTTCTTAACCAACTTATACTTCTTCTTGATTGTGGAGGCAATTTTTAATTCCATGGCAATCTTTGATTTCAACATCTCATAGTTTCCAAAGACCTTAGTAGTCTTATCTACTTCCTCTACAAGTAGGATTGTTATGGCTATTGAGGCTTCATCTACATTTACCTCATAACCTAAGGGTCTCAACCATCTTACCCTTCATGTGGCAGCTTGCACAAATGTGTAGTTAGCATCAACAAAAAAACATACATCACTATAATGTTTCTTCACTAAGGAAATTGGAATCCTGAGTCTCTGTTTCATTGACTTCTTAAAATATTCAAAATAACTAGTCATTATAGTTTCAAAGTTTTCTCCTAATTGCTCAATCTACTCATTAATTTGTACTATAATTGATTTGTTTGTCTTCCATCCTATAGTACCAAATGAGGGGAATGTATTTTGTACATAAAAGAATATACAAACTAGCATAGAACCAAACTTGCACTGTGCACTCTTAGTTTTCCTTATAGCTCCAAGGTTCTCCATAAGTTGTTGTAGTTGAAGTTCTGCTAGATCATATGTATGATCTTTCTTTACAATTTTATGACCAACATCCATAGTTTTGCAAGGTACACTATTCAATCAACTGGATTGATAGAATTTATTTGATATTACCCTTACAACAAAGTTTAACAATGGATTAGTGATGGTATCTATAATCATACCTCCCTTATTCTAGACTGCTCCAGTATTCTTCTCAATTACTTTCTTGGAATCATTCCTTAGTGTCTTTGGCTGATCTAGGGTTGGGTAACCAGTAACCCTATGCATGATTCTCTTTGTTATTTTGATAGTTCCTCCTTCCAGCCACAAGGAACCATCATGAATTCAGCTTAACACAACTCTTATCCACTTAGTCTTAAATACATTCAAAAAATCTAGGGCTCGTGTCAAACCATTTTTCTCAAAAAAAAATTGTATTCCTCCTTAAAAACACTATTCTCACATAATCTATTATACATACCTATTATCTCCATGTCACCAATGCTTCCTATCTTGCAATTGTAGCATTTAATCACATCTTGCACCATTATCACATTTGTCAGGATCATTGACAATGCATTAGAAGGGTCTTGTTTGTAGGCGATGTCAGGAATAACCTTAAATATAGGTTGTTTAACTTCATTATTGACTAGCTGAGCATTTAAAATTTCTTTCCCTTCAAGATTTTTTGAACTAGATGCCATCTTGTCAAACTACGGTTTATGAAAATTAAAACTGCATAGCTCAGCTTCTGATAAATACCTTTGAAAATCTGTCAAACTGATGATAAATCTCTACACAAATATTTTATAATCACTTCTAACAAATTTGAGGTCGCTACTAGCTAGCTCTTCTAGCTCTTTCTCGATTTCAAAATGATGAAAAATGAGCTCAAATTGATCATATACCCTTTGAAAACCTTGCATATAATGCTAAGTGCTTACACAATTGTAAGCTTGATAATAACCATTTTTGGGTTTAATCAACATCCATTGATGTTTCCACCACTTGGAAACTACTACGAGTTTGACATTCATTAGATAGTCTGGTACCTCGGCATCAACTAACATTCTACTTGACATATACAGGAAATGTTCCATACTTGGCAAAAACATGAAAAATTTAAAGATTTGTCTTAGATTTCTAACAACATCTTGCATCTTTATTCATGCTAATTTAATCTTTTTAATATTATATCCTTTTGGAACTAATGCATGATATAACCTTTAAATATCAGTGAGGTGTGACCACCTGACCCATTGGGTGAAGTAATCCCTTCTCCATTTGATGTGTTGCAAGCACCTTTCTTCTTCCATGTCTTGTTTATCTCATATCTAATTTGTTCAACGTTTTCCTTGTCTTTGCCTTTATCAAATTCACAACTTAGTGCCTTTGACCTGGTTGGACAGTATTTACTGATGTGACCAGTCTTCAAATAGCTAAAATATGTAGTTTGACTCAACCATCTTTTGTAGTTGCCACTGAAGTGTTTCCTAAGGCAACTCTTAGGAACATGTCCATATTCTTGACAATAATGACAGCTATATCTTGTATTATAATCCCAATTGTAGGAGTTCCCATTACTTCTTACCTTTGTTGGCTTGTTTGATGACGACCTAGATTTGGATTTGCATTCAAAAGCTCTATGTCCATGATTTTGATAGTTGTAGCAATAACCTTCAAATCTTTGTTTATGAATGGTCCTGGTTTTGCATTCATGTGCTTGATGACCTTGCTTGTTGCACTTATGACAATGAGTCATGTTCTTAGGCTTGACATTCTGATTTGAAGTTTTTCTCCTGCACACATTAGCATTATGTCCTTTCTTACCACAATTATGACAAGTAGGTTTGGAGTTCTCACCTTTGATGTTCCTTTCTTTTACAACTTTGGCTGATGTTCCTTCTTCAATGCTTGTGTAGCCCAGTCCTGATGTATCATTGTTAGGTCTAGAGGACCTCAATAATTGCTCAAAGTATTTGATGGCTTCATTTGGCTTATTGAAACTTTCAGCAAATTCCTTTTCTCTCCTTAGGTCACTCTGCAAGTGTTCATTCTACAACTTTAGTGTAGTTATCTTAATGTCCTTGGCATTCAGTTCATAGTTGGCATTCATCATTTGACTTAGAGTATCCAATTGTATGTTGGAAATCTTGATTAAATCTATTAACTTCTCTTCCAATATGTTGGCCAGAATTTGTTTGTCTTCTTCAATCATGGCTTTGTCTTCCATAGCCTTCTTCTTTGCTTCAATCACCTCACATAGTAGTACAGCTTGTGATTCTTACTCTAGCTTGAGATTTCTTATTTCCTTAGCTTGGATTCTATTCTTTTCCATTAGATCTGCAACCGCTACATCAAATTCATTAGAGTCACCATCTGCAACTCTTTGTATAGTGTGTCATTCTCTAGAATAGAAATCTCTTTCCTTCTCTTCAAGGATTTCTTTAGTTCATCTCTTGCCTCATTTAGTTGATGTAATATAAGATGTATTTCAATCTCCTAGTTCTCAATAGTCTTTCCCAGCTTTTAGACTTGTATTTCAAGATCTTTCCTCAAAGCTTCTCTTCTAGAGAACTAGTATCTGATACCAATTCTTGGAATTACAAGTGGAAAGAGTAAACTTATTGGGGGGGTGAATCAGGAGTTTAAACTTGTACATATAAAACTTTCACCATTCATTCATCACATGCATTAATATACTGAACTAATACAAAAAGCATATGCATCTAAATTACATAACTATGTAAGCATTCACACACATAACACTAGATATGATTACCCAAAAACCCTCCAAGTGAGAAGGTAAAATTGGAGTGCCCAAAAATTTTTACTACTATAGTAATAAAGTGTATCCAATGAAGGTTACAATGATTTGACCATGAAACATTATCTACCCAGTGAAAGGTCTACCATGTTAAAGGCTTGCAAAGACTGTTAGGTCTCACCTTATTAGAGGGTTTCAACACCCTATTAGAAGTGTTCCTGGTTAGAGGACTTCAACTTACAACTAACTAAGCACCCTATTAAAGGATTGCATATAGCCTATTAGGACTACTTTGTTAAGAGATTTAACTAAAATCACCTATTAAAATGTCTCAACATAGATCCTATGATTGGCACTTGCTTTCCTAATAATAGACCACCTCTACATAATGTTTAATTGATCCTTCATGATTAGATGTCTCAATGTTTTATCCCTTGCTCCATCCTTTGTTCTTCTCTAACTGATTCTACAATTCACTCTTACTTCTATTGCAAACTATCGTGTTTGCTCCTCCAATTTGATCACTCACCCACAAAGAGTTTAGGGCTTTGTCCTCCTTAAGAATACTTAGGTGGCTTAGGGTTAGGTATGAATCTATGGATGAGATTCATCTATTTTGTGGCTTAAACCTTCCCTTTTTCTGATTGGTCACATGTAATTGCATAGGGAATCCAAATATAGATTCATCCTTATCTTCAAAATATCAAAATTTATCTTTAAGTTGGCTCAAAAATGGTTTACATAGTTGTTTGTGCCATTACAAACAAATATGTCAAAATTGTGTCACTCAGCATATGAAGTCTCTGATGCTTGACATGCACTGTTCTGTATACTATGACTTGGCACCTACATTACTTGGCATCCACTGTTTACTCGGCTCCTAAATCACTTGACATGGTCTATCTTCTCGGCACCTGAGTGAATTGGCACATGAGTGACTCAGCACATGAGTGACTCGACACTCATTACAACTCGATATAGTCTAATATTTACATGTTGTGCTTGGCATGTATTACTAGTTTGACATGAACTGAGTAAATGGCTTAAGTGTGTTGACACTCACTTGTCAAAACCAATCTGAGATCAACAATAACTTCACATATCTTGATTATATCTCTGTTAGGATATACAATCCAATCATCAAAAATTGCTTATTAGGTACTCTATCTCTATACAATTCTTTGTAAATCACGTATATCTTCCACATTTCTTTGACTTATTCGATGTGCACTTAACCTTATTATTGTGGTTTCACAACACACAACCCATTTTTCTTAGAAATGGGGACCCCCTACTTTATTTTTTTAGCTTTTTGGATCCCTAGTCTAGGGCTCGGATCTTTTTTAGGGTTTTATCTAGTGTTTTTTGACCTAATTTAGGTCTTGATTCAAAAATTTGATTTTGAAAATCATCTAAGAGGTTATTATTTTTGCAAATAAAAATGGTGCACTAGCACACATCCCTATGTGTGCTAGTACACCAGATTCATAGAGAAGGCATCACCCTTAGTGATGCGCAGTTGCACAACACCAAGGGGTGTGCTGGGTCCTAGGGCCTATAAAACCTGAGACCTCCCTACCCCCTTCACTTCACATTTTCTTTGCTTCCAGTTCTCACATCACAATAGCGCAACCCCTTAGGTGTACATGTTCTCCCCTTACCAGACCTACACAAATGCAACAACATGAAACCAAGTTAAGGTGCATAGTTGCACACCTATTTGCACAACTTTTATAATGCTAAAAAGCTTTAAAAACATTTTTTTAAAAAAATTAACAAATTGAATATACACCTAGACAAAAGGTGCGCAGTTGTGCACCTTAAAACACTTAAAGACTCTTTTGTGCTAGAGTATATAGGGTGCACATTAGCACACCTCATGAGGTGCATTGGTGTGCACCACCATATATAAAGGTTTACAAAGGGAAAAACAAAAAAAAGGCACACCTAGGGCACCTTCGAGGTGTGCCAGGTGTGCCCTTTTATATAAGTGTTACAAATTGGAATTTTTTATATTTTAAATAGTTAGGGTTTTCTAGTTTTTCTAAGTCATAATTAGGGTTTTTTTTAATTAATATTTTCAACTCTTTGGACTAATGTTTGCTTCTTTGTGTAGGTAAAATGGCATCCTTAACTTATCGGGCTTATAACTTTTGACCTAAAGCTCATAAATCAAAATTGCTTACACCATTGGAAAAAAATCTAATTTCAGTCCCTAAAATAGTGAGCCTTTGATTGCCTAGTTTTAGGGAATAACGAAGGTTTCAACTTGAAATTTTGAGTAGAACACCTTTGAAAAAGCCAGTTAAAAAGACCTAGAAAAACTTGTAAAAACGTTATGAAAAATTTTCAAATATTTGATCATTTTGGATAATCTAGATCACATGGTCTTTGAAAAAGAATGATCAAATATTTGGAGAGAAGAAATAATCAAAGATACAAAGATTGGACACATAAACTAGAATAGGTTCCTCATCTTATGCAATTATTAATGACAAGATTCAACACGGGTGCCTTGTAATTTTAGATAGAAGAAGCAGAAGGTGTTCAAATCTATGAAATTGTTTAGCTATAAAGAGAGTATAAATCATCAAAAAGAGGGAAAAATAAGTACACTAGAGTGCTTCCAGACCTCGTCTAAGAAAAACTCAGAAACCATTTTCAAAACTGAGAGCTTTTTTTTTTGGAAAATTGAGCACCTTGCACAAATTTCATCAAGGTGCATAGGTGTACTACTTTTGAAGTGCACTTTTTCAAAAGTTTGCTGGAAGATTTTGAAGAATTTAGAGATGCACTGACAATTAACTGCTAGTTCCATATTTAGAGCTTCCCATGCACCAAAAATGCATTCTGATGGCAGTTTAACTCCTACAAACATCTAGAGAAGGTTGAGCTTCTATTTTTGGCACCTCTAGAGACTCCTACATCATATAAAGGATTTCTTCTTCTTATTTTCTCATGTTTTCTTTGTTTTAAGACATGTAAAGGCCCATGCATCCATTAAATGATATAAATAAGGATGGAGTCCTACTCAGCACCTGTTAGAGAGTTAGCTTGTACATAAATAGATTTGTTTTATTAGTTTAGAAGCATATGTTTGCATAAAGATATCTCTCACACTCAACACAAATTGAGCAAAAGATTTCTTATAAATTCAAGAATGTAATATGTATTCCAGGCTATCATTATTTTGATGCAATAATATATGTTTTTAGTGCTCGTTGTTGGAGTGTAGTGATTCTTGCCTAATTTTGTTATATTTTGTGAATGTATGTTCATGGAATGTAATTAAGCCAATTTTTTTATTGCATTTTTCTAGTTGTGTGATCTTTTAATTCTAGTGTTTGCTATGGGTTTACAAATTTTGCTGAGGTACTTAGTTCAAGAAGAGATCGCCATATTGTTCCTGCATAGCTTTTTCGTCTCGCATGAGTGCACTTTTTGTGGCCTTGTGATTTGATGAAAAGTGAAAAATCTTACAATTACTAAATTCCCATCAATAATGGCATCAACGAAATTAAGGAAGCACTAGTACTATTTTCATTGGCTACCCACCGATCTTTTCAAAGGCTTAACTCAAAGACATGTTGTTTTTGTGGCTTATGTCTATTAGGATTTTACTTTCATGTTATTTTTTTAAAATTCTTGTTACCTTATCTTTGTTATTTGCTTTGCTAATCCATGGTTAAATTAGGAATTCATATAGTTGCATTGTTAGATTGCATTCATTAAAAAAAATTGAAAATACCAAAAAACATATCTATTTTGTGGTTAATTTTGAAACAGCAAGCAGATTGATCATTTGATCTAAAATTAGTTCAAACCAGCAAAGGCCTCCTCATGAACAAACACATTTATCTTCAACTGAATGGATTCTAGTAGATTGCAAGATTGCCCAGAACCTTGGAGTTGATCCTAGATTAGCTTTTCAAGAGAGGAGTTCAAAAGGATTCTTGCTATTAAGCATCATGCAAAATGACAACTTGACACTTATCACTAGAACATAGTTTAAATCATGTCCTTAACCACTTATCAATAGAACATCAATCCTCTTTTTGTATGATCATGATCTATGTTTTCTACCCTATTAGTCTTCATAGAAACCATAGTATGTTGTCATCAATGACAAACATAGTCATGAATGAAACATGTCAACTATGTTACATGCTCTCCAATGCTTAAGATACTCCCCCAAAGGAATACCATCAATATTCATACTAACAACCTTCCCCTTTGGCATTGATGGCAACATAGATGAAAAATATCTAAGTTCCAATAATACTAACTAGTACTCCGCTACAACTGTTGTTATAGTCATATCTTCAAATCCTCTTCATCAATCAAATCTGAAATCTGGTGGAACACTACTCTGATATGCATCTTTTAGGATTGGCATCAGTTGTTCACACACTAAAAAACTCTCAGCTTCTCCCCCATACATCAATCTATACTTATTTTCCCCTTTAGGCATTAATAACTCTTCATGTTGTGTATCTCCCCCATAGAGATATTCCTTCTCCTTACATGAATCTTTCTAAATCTCCATAATAAATATATGTTCACCTATCCATTCTTTTATGCATCTCCCTCATTGATATACATAGAGATGTTTTTCATGTACACATTTCCCCAATTGACATCAATGACAAAGTCCTCATTATGTCAATCATCTGCTCCAAGTCTTTAACCATCTCAAGTGTCCAAAGACATTGTTCAAGACCAATTACCAAGATTCCTTAGTGACTCTTGTCATCACAAATACTCCCCCATATAGGAAGCATCAACATTCAATCAAGTCAAACAATAGTGCTTTGTACTACTAGACTAATTGAATCTCTACATCATCTACTCTAAAGTAGGTAGGGGCATAACCCCAAGCATACCACTCAAGCACTTGAATGTGTCTTAAGGCAAGGGCTTTGTAAAGACATACTCTAATCTGATCTCTTTCTTTGCAACCTTCTCTCTTAGAACATGATACTTAATAGATATATTCTTAGTTTTAGAATGCAAAATAGGATTCTTAGACATACTTATTGTACTTGTACTATCACAATATATGATAATAGGTTCTAAAAAAATTATCCCAATTTCCTTCAGCATCTGCTTCATCAACATTACTTAATTACAATTATTTGTTGTTGCTACATACTATGCTTTAGGTGTACTCTATGAGATACAATCTTGTTTCTTACTTAGATAAGAAACCAATCTTCCTGCAAGAAAAAATGCTCCACCACTAGTGCTTTTTATGTCATCCATATTATCTGCCCAATTCGCATCAATATAAGCACATAAAGTGAAATCACTTGATTTGTCATACCATACCCCATAATCAAATGTTCCCTTCAAATATTTGAATATCCTCTTTACTATTGCATAATGAAACTCCTTAGGATCAGCTTGAAATCCATCTACAATCCCAACTGCATTTGCTATATCTGATCTAGTGTGAGTCAAATATTGCAAACCTCCAATCATGGATCTATACTTTTTTTGCTCAACTGTAGGTGTCACATCCTTGCTAGATAGCTTCTGACCAATTATCATTGGTGTACCAACAGGCTTACAACTTTCCAAGCCAAATCTTTTCAACAAACATTTTAGGTACTTAGCTTGAGATATGAAAATTCCATCATTATTTAGCACAATCTGCAATCCTAGGAAAAACTTCATTTCTCCTATCATACTCATTTCAAATTCATTCTTCATTTCTTTAGAAAATTTATCACTTGCTTCATCGTTGCCTCCAAAGATAAATATCACTATTATCAGCAAACCATTCTCAAGTTCTTTTAAGTACAAGTTACTATCTGTCATACCTTTAGTAAATCCAAGCTTTGCCAAATACATGTCCAACCTTGCATACCAGGTTTTATGTATTTTCTTTAGACCATATAGAGCTTTCTTCAATCTACATACCATATCCATGTCTTATGTCAAAGGGAATCCTTCATGCTTCTCAATGTATACCTCTTCTTCAAGTTCTCCATTTAGAAAGGCTAATTTGACATCCATTCAATACACTTTGAACTTCTTCTTTGCTACATAAGCCAAAAAAATTCTCATTGCTTCCATTCTAGCTATAGGGGCATATGTTTCCTCATAATCTATTCTTTCTTTCTATGTATAACCTTTGCATACCAATCTAGCTTTGTATCTCACAACTTCACCGTGTTTATTCATCTTGTTTTTGAAAACCCATTTAGTTCCTATAACATTCTTGTATTTAGGTCTAGAAACCAATTCCCATATGTCATCCTTCATAATTTGGTCAAGTTCTTCTTTCATTGCTTGAATCCAATGATCATCTTTACATGCCTAATCTACATTTTTAGGTTCAACTTGAGAAATCAAACATAATTCCTCATTTACTATGTTTCTTGTCATCACTCCTTTGTCTTTGCTTCCAATTATTTGTTTTGCAAGGTGATTCTTTATTAGGTTCTTGTTTACGTGTAGGAGTTTATATCTCAACTCTTATCTCTTCTCTCGGTTTTGATCTTAAATATTTAATCTTAACACTAGATTCATTCTCAACTCTATTCTTAAATATCTTGAACTTCTTCAAATGCTTTAGATTTCTCTTTAATAAATGCTACCCACATCATTCTAGTGAAATCATCAACAAAAATCATAAAATACCTTTCTCCATAGAACCCTCTTGTTCTGGTAGGGCCACTCATATCTGTATGAACTATCTTCAGCTTCTCTATAGAAGTCAACTTCTTGCAAGGAAATGATACCTTCTTCTGCTTAGCCATGATACATTCTTTGCAAACAATATTAAGAGGCTTCAATATCTTAGGCAAATCTCTAATTTTAAATGTGCTACTAACCTTCACCATGTTATCAAAGTTTATATGACAAAAAGTTATATTCCATAACCAACTATTATCAACTTTTGAAACCAAACATGTCATCTCAATAGGATTCAACTAAAATACATTACGTCTGGATCTTCTACCTATTCCAATTAGCTTACCATCTTTATCTTTGATAATACAAGTCTTCTTTGTGAATTGCAACCGATAACCTTTATCTACCAATTATCCAATGCTCAACAAGTTATGCTTTAAACCGTCAACAAAGTAGACACCATCAATGTTAGTCTTTCCATCAAGATTAATATATCCTATCCCTATGATGTGACAGACTACATTATTTTCAACTCTAACAATACCTCCATCAAGATTCTTGAATTTAACAAACTTGTTCATATCACCAACCATATGATGTGAACATCCACTATCTATTATCCAATCAAATTTCTTTTCAACTTGTAAAACTAGAGCTTTTTATTCTTTAATTTATATGTCAAGATCGTCTTCTTTTATGGCTACAAATCCTAACTCATCATCACTTTCACTCTAAACTCTTTCCTCAAATTCCTCATCTTCATTTGCATATAAACAGTTTTTAGGTCTTCTAGACTTAAAATTCCCTTTATGCTTTCTCTCTTTTAGGATGTACTTAGATGTATAATGACCAAATTCATTACAAGTCCAACATTTAAAGATTCTCTTACCATTTGGTTATCTTCTAACAAGTAGGGCTATACCTTCTTCAATCTTTCTATCTTCTTTCGATCTAGTTTTGTTACTGCTAGCAAATCTCCTTGTGTTCTTGCACTTTTGGATAAGCATAGATGAACACTTAAAGCACTAAAAATTGTCTCCACTCTTGTCAATTCTCTTGATTGTCTCAAACTTTCTTCTGCTACTTCCAATCTTCCAAGCAAAGTTTCATTGGTGAACTTCTCAGTACTGGGTATTAGTGGTTCAATCATCTGTGCTACTTGCTTGAATGGTGGTGTCAAAGTTTTCAAAACCTTCCATAAAATCTCTTCTTATTCCTTGGATCCACCACATGATTTGATTCCTGCAACAATCTCAGATATCCTACTAGCATAGCTTCTTACAGATTCATCTCCTAACATCTTAGCATCTTGAAAAAAGCATATCCAATTCTGTAATCTTACTCATTTTGTATGTGCATCACCTTCAAAAGTAGATTCTAAAGCTTTCCAAATCTTATGAAATGTTTCAAGTGACTTTACCTGACTGTATTCATTATTAGGAAGAGCTATGAGTAAGGCTTCCCTGGCTCACATGTTACACAAATAGATCTCTTTTTGCTTTATTGCATTCCTCAAGCTTGCCTTCTTATACAATTTCTTTGTCACTCTTTGTTAAAATTTAATAATGTAGACCCATACATAGTAGACAAGTCTTAATCTTTTCCTTCTAGCTATAATAGTTAACCCCATCAAATTTAGGACTATCTTTTCTGAAGTGACTCATCATTGATCTCCTAAAGTTTTTAAGCTTTCTCTTCAAGGACCCAAGGCTCTGATACCAATTGTTAGAATATATAGTCCACCAATATTACTAAGAGAGGGGGGGGGAATTAGTTATAAAACTATTATCACAATTATCAACTTTATTAATAGTTAACCATATGATCAATATAATTAGCAACCATGACAAGATACTCATAGACAATAACACTAGATAGGTTAACTAGAGAAACCATTGAGCAGATGGAAAACCCTATTGGGGATGGTACCCACAAAATTATATACTAATAGAAATGTTCCTTGTTAGACAATGGACCTTGTTAGGATTCTATGAAATGCATTTAGTACATATCAGTTCCTATTTGGAGACTTTGAATCCCTGTTAGGAGATTCCAACTCTATAGGAGTTGTGCCAACCCTGTTAGGAGTTATAGAAGGTAGATAGACCCATTATATAAACAACTTCAGTGGCAAGATCAATGAACTCACTATCCAAATGATATATGCATTATTCCTTTCAAAATAATAGAATTAAACTATACTTCTCCTTCCTTTTTCACTATCCTATCAACCAAACTTCTTCTCCTTTTGATCTTGATACCAGATCACCAACTTTGCATCCAATAATCCCTTAGATCACTTACTCACATTCACCAAATACTCTTCTCTTTTTTGTACTTCGTTGATCACATTTGTATCACATCCATATCTCAAACAAGGAAAACATCTTTCCTTTATACCATGTCCTCAAAATAATTCCTTGAGCTGGTATTGAGGCTTTCCTAATTAATCATAATAGGATGACAATAAGATAATTAATAATTTTGCAATCACACAACACTTGTCTACTCGCAATGTTAACAACTTCTCACACGTGCAACTCTAGACCTTGTACACTCACTGACATCATCATCAGACTATCCTCAATCACTATCTAACTTCACATATCCTGATTATATCTTTGTTAGGAGATATAATGCAATCATTAGAAACTTCTTATCAGGTACTTTGTCTATGTACTTCTCTCCATAAATCACATATATCTTCCACATTTCTTTGACTTATTTGATTTTTAGTTAACCACATCATCAAGACATAGTGTAGATCATGTCCTTAATTGTGCATCAACAAAACATCAATCCTATGTCTGTATGATCATTATCTATGTCTACTATTTTGTCTATCTTCACAAAAACCATACTATGTTATGATTAATGACAAACACAATCATGAATTCAACATGTCAACTACACTACATACTCTTCAATGCTTAGGATACTCCCCCAAAGGAATACCATCATCATTTATGCTAACACATATTTCCCATAAAAAAATATTTTTTCTCAAATTTGGTTTTTTTAAAAACCTAGGGAATTTGTACAATGTAAAGGATAACATTTCAATGTGGCTACAATCCATATGACAGCCTTGCAAACACCTGTGATGGGAAATGTTTGCAACAGTAAAGGATTCTTTTTTATATCTTGATATTGTAGAGCATTTTTTATTTTGTTTGATTAATCTACAATTGCATAATTATGTTGGAAGGAAGTGTCCTCAATGTGAATAGCACAATGTTTTTTTCTAAACAATAGCCATAACTAGTACAAACACATTGCAGACATTTAGTCATTATACATTATAGCAACCCTCAAAATAAGGAGTGCATGAAAATAAAAACAACAATAAAAAAATTCTAATCCAATTGGAAATTAGGTTAGATAAATTTGTAAATTGAATAGTCCCCTTTAAAAATTTAATCAATCAAACTTGAAGTAAAATGATCTATTCTTGACTTTGATATCCAATTATACAGCCACATGGCTCATAATTTGATAAATGCCCATGAGAATTTAATTAATGGATAATGTTAAAACATGCAAATAAGTCAAATGTCTTTTATTCAATTCACTATATATATATATATATATATATATATATATATATATATATATATATATATATATATATATATATATATATATATATATATATATATATATATATATATATATATATATATATATATATATATATATATATATATATATATATATATATATATATATATTTTTTTTTTTTTTTTTTTTTTTTTTTTTTTAATTTTTTTTTTTTTTTTTTGGCTTGCATGTCTTATTGTAAAATTTCCTTTCCCTCATAAGCCTCCATAAGCATATGGTTAGAATTAAATTACTTCTTTCAAATATATATGTCTTTAAAGGCATATCTATTATACAATCCTTTTTTTATTATCACAAACATGCAAGAAATATAAGCGTAATAGGAAAATGATGCAAAGGGGTAAGGATGTGCTTAGTTTTTTTAATAAACTATTTTAGGGATTTAGAAAGTAAATAAGAACTATTTAAGTTGAATTAAATTTATTGTTGAATCCTTACAAATTAATCCATAAAATTTTATTTTTAGGTAGAATTTCTTTGATGTTGCATACCGCTTATTACTAGGTCAACTAGTTATTTGCTCCACACCTACACATAAGCCAACTATTTCCACTCAAGTACAAACATTACATGTGGCAATACCAATACATAAAATAACCATTAATATACATACCATGCACATTATGTTGAACAAAACATGTCAAAAATTAGGGAAAACCTATAATATTCAAAATTGATATCTCATATGTCAAGTTGCAACAAAAAAACAACACAAATTTCTACCCCAAACTCTATTTATTCATAGATCAAGTCAAACACATTATCCTTACGACAAATTTACTAAAATATGAATAACATAGATGATGTAGGGAAATGTATTGATAGTTTCAGGTTTTACCTTATAAGATAAAGAAAAAATGTAACAATATATTCAGATTACTTGCGATGTTGCAAGAATAAATATTTTGTTTACAACTATGCTACCAAAAAAATTCTTGTGATTTAAAGTTGAAACCATCTTCATTCAAATGCCAATAGATAATCTAAACTAGAATATTCAAACCTTGCATGTTTCATAGGAAGAATAAATATCAAAATTTTCAAAAAATAAAAATTTTGCATACCGAATGTTGTAGAAATGACAAATTTATAAAATGAAATGTAGATCGTGTTTGCCTTCTTTATCCAACTAACTTTTACTACAACTCTGTGAAACTACCATGTCTTCAAGAGCAAATTTTTTTAGAAAATTGTGTATTATCACACTACAAATTTGAACCCAGTTGTTGAATTTTGAGAAATGACACATTGCAATCCTCTTTTAATACATTTCAATAATTTCACATAGTGGTTTGATTAGTTAACCATAGTTGCACTATCTACATGGTTACCATTTATATGATATGTATGGTGATTGTGCCCATGGTTGTCAGTATGTGATTGCAATTGAATTAGCCATGGTTACATATGTTGGTAAGGATTTCCTAGTTAATAACAACATACTTCCTAATTTGATTGAAAAAATTTCTCTACAGTTGGGTCTCATCTTGTTAGAGACATTGATAAGCTATGTCAAGTAATCTACTTACTACTTAAAAATACTAGTTTTATGTATGGGATGTGTAACACATATGCATGGACAATTTGTCTGGAGCTTAGCTTTTGGACTCACAAAATAAGCTTAAGAGGTTGAAGCTCATAACACTAACAAAATGATACATATCCCCAATATGATTTGTCATTGAAGACACCCAAGATGAGTGAGGATTTCTCATCATAGTTGCACCATTTATATGAGTATATATGTTAAAATAATTGTGCAAGTATGATGCAACCACAAGTGTTGATCTTCAAAAATGCTCGATGGTTAATCTTATTAATTGTAAGCTGTAAAAATATATGGTTCAATGGGGTTTAAAATAATGCACATGAAAGAGACCCTAAACCCATATTCTTATACATACATTTGAATTGTAAGGGGATGGAATGTAAATCTAGAAATGCTAATATTGAAATGAAGAGATGAAAGTACTTACCTCCGAAAAAGAACCTGCTGAAAACCTTGTCAAATAGTCTCAAAAACTATTGATTTCCATGTACCTGAATTGAAAATGTTAAATCTACAAAACTCAAGAAAAATAAATTTTTCTAAGTTAGGTCAAACTTGACCCCTTTATTTTTAACCTTGATCTATGCTGCTCTGACAAAAATTCTGTTGACAGATCCTGAAAGTTCACTGAAAAGGGTACTCAATTTTGGACTAATATTTGTTGTCCCACACCTATATATACAAGAAAAGGGGCTTTTTGGTTTGGATGAGGGGTTTCCCTTGGTCAAACCCTGGTTTGGAATCAACCTTAATAATGGAATTAAAATAGAGAATGCTAGCAAGTAGTAGAAGTAAATCTAATAATGAAGCTATGATACTCAATAGATATGCAATTGTATCTGAAATGTAAACAAGTATATTGATATAAAAGCTTGGACTCAATAATACAAATCAAAACCTCCATGATTGTATGATTACAATTCACCTTAAGGGAAGAATGAATAGACCTTGAACATGAACGAAGGATCTTGAAGGAAGATCACACCACCATGATGGATAGGTCTAGGGTTTAAATGATGAATCTTAAATGCTTGAACCAAATCCCTTCAAAGACTTAAATCCTTGAATCCTTGATCTTCAATGGAGAACTTGAATGCTTGAATAGGTGATTACTTTCTCACTTGATTTGCTTGCTTGAACTCAATGGAAGGCACATGCTTGATCATGACAAGTAGATATATCCTCATGAGAAGTGGATATCTCCTTGCTTCTCTATATAGAAAATGAGAGAGGAAGGCTTCCTTTTATACTAGTCTAGGGCACAAACTTCTAAAGAGGTTGACATAGGAGAATTAAATTCCAATTAAGCCCTATCCCCTACAAATGGACCTAGATTAATTAAAATTTATGGGTTTAGCATTTTGAAGCTCAAAATAGCTGACTTAGAAGTGGGTCCAACTTTTAAAGTCCCTCCTATATGTGGAAAAATTTCTAATGAAAAGGGAGACCTGGGTCAAGGTCAAGGTTGAGGTCATAATTGAGCTAGGTCAAGGTCGAGGTTGACCTTGACCTAGGGGTTTAGGACCCCTAGAAAATGAGCCACAAGGGAACAATAGTACTGAGGGAGGTCCAAATAGAGCCCTAAGTAGCCATAGAAGATGAGAAGGGAGCAGAAAATAGGGGACAAGCTAATGAAGGCCCAAAACACCCCCTAAGAAGAGCTAAACATTCTTATCATGGAAGTGCTCCCATTTTAAGATGATACATTAAGGCCCCACTTTAGTGAGAGTATGAAAATTAAACATGCTCATGGTAAAGGAGAAGAAATATCTAAGTGGATTCACAACAAGATAGAATAAAACTTAGTTAAGGACACGAGTCCCCAAGCCAAGGATCCTAACTCAACATACACACACGAGGGTGTGAAAACAAACAAAAACAAAAACAAAGGTCAGAGACACAAAAAGAGGGGTTAGTACTAAAAAAAACCCAAATCAACTAGTAAAGGAAACCTTGCTGAGAAATGCTTCCTATACTAATATCATATTTGGAAAGCTATCATAAAAGCATAAATGATTACATAAGAAAGACAAGAGAAACACTATAAATAACAAAGCTTCATGATCCAATCTTACTATCATGAAAGTGAAAAGAGAGGAAAAAGAGAAAGTGATTATCTCACCCAGTAAGATGCCCACCTTACCATCAATCACTACAGACAGAGAGCCCAATAGGTAGCAAAACCTAATAGTTCACCCAAAAATGTGCTTTGAAACTATAATGCATCTTCTGACGGCTTCTAGAATACTCATAGATCCACCTTCTTATATCACTATGAATATAAAATGTGTCTCCCTTCAAGATTTAGCAACTTATGTGTGTTACCTTCTACTAATTTAGTATATTAAAAATTTTAAAAGATGTGTTTCTCTTCAAGATTTAGCAACTTATGTGCATTACCTTTAGAGGATTTATTAGATTGAATATTGAAAAATATGTGTCTCTTCAGGATTTAGCAACTTATGTGTGTTACCTTCAGAGGATTTAGCATATAAATAAAAAACTATAGTACAAGGGAGACTCTATATATTCCCCCTCCTTATCATGGTTGTCTACTAGACATGATAAGGAAGAGAAAGAGGACACCTACTTCACAATGTAAGGAGACATCATGTTAACAACAATGTATACTGTGTTCTTAGCGAAGGGTATTGACCCCTAC
The DNA here is from genome assembly GCA_028749045.1 of Cupressus sempervirens. NCBI lineage: Eukaryota > Viridiplantae > Streptophyta > Pinopsida > Cupressales > Cupressaceae > Cupressus > Cupressus sempervirens. Next base: position 524,438,106 of record CM053784.1, on the reverse strand, counting down.
ATCCCACAGCATAGATAATTATAAAAAGGATATGTCACTTATAGAAAAAAGATACTCAAAGAGAAAGAGGTCTTATCAACAAGACCCCTATCGCAGACGAGTGTGATAGGACTCAAAAATGTAGTCTCATTTTGAATACCTTTCTAAACTTTTGAGTCACTTTGAGCCATATTATGCATTTTCTTGCTTGTGTACCCGACTATCATTTTAAGGTCTAAGAGGTGTTTTATGTTTCTAAGACCTTGAATTTAACATATCTATGTGTTTTACAATAATAAATTAACTTTTTGAATCATTCTGTGAAGTTATATTTTGAGCAGTATTCATTTCTACATTTTTGCCTACGTGTCAAGCAATTACAGGAGGCCTAGTTTGCATTCAAATATCTTATACCTGGTAATGTTTCATGACTCGCCGCTTTTCAATTGTTTAGTATGCATATCAATGAACCTATGTTTCAATTTTTGAGTCATTTCAATATGTTTTGACTAGGTTTTGAATCCCTCAAAGTTAGTTACTTATCTCTATCATGCTAATGTGTATTTCTCAAAAATTTGGGAACTCTTGTTTGACCTATTATAACTTTGACCCAGTTGACCATACTGAGAAAATTGCTTTTGCATTACATTTTAGAGGTCAGACACTTGCTACACTCTATATTTGAGCTTGTGATGAATCCGTTTGATTAGTTTACAAACGAGATTCTGAATGCAATTTATAACTTTTACTGGTGTCATAAAATACAAATTGTTTGGTACCCCTGTTCAAGATGTTGTAACTCTGCTTCCATAATAGATGAGATCAAATGGATTGTTCCACTGCATTATAATCCAAAAATACTTCAAGTGTGCTAGTTTGTAAACCTTGACAAATTCGTCTACACACTTTCCCATGGCCATTCCATTTGCAAAAAACACTTTTCTTCTTATGTTTCCATTCCTACAATTCTGAGTACCTAACTTCACGCACTTGCCAAATGTGTCTTGTTATTTTTCATGATCCCAAATCACAAAATTACTTTCTCCTCATGGAAATGAATTTTTTCTCCAATTTTTATACCCTCAAATATTTGTTTTCCTTATTTTCAAGGCTCAAACCAAATGCACTTTCTAGTTTTTTAACATGTTTATCTACATGCAATTTCAACCAGGCAACTTTGAACATCAATATCTTTTGACTGAGTGATTTTCATGTGACAAGATCTAGCAGGGTACAAGGATGTTGAATAAAGAACCAGCATGTCAGCTTTCAGGGCCCAGTTATGTATTTGGGTCAATTTTTAAGGCGATTCAACAAGCCCTGTTAGTAGAAAATTATAGATTGCAGATAAGATGTGAAATGGGTTTTAATGATCAATTGGTGCTAGAAATTAATTCCAATCAATATCAGGTGTTTCATGGATTAGTTTGCAATGTCAGTTGTTTGAAAACAATTTTTTTTTTAGCTGGACCCACTTTAGGGTTTGACTAATTCCATTAGACTAATGAAGATTGTGTGCAAATTAAAGTCTTTGGAAAGGAAAGTGTAACAATTTCTAATTGTTACAATGTTCACTATATGCATATTGTCATTCGAGTTTAAATGAATGTGTAGGATCAGACATATTATGAATGACAGTGGAGCCAAATATGTGCAGGGGACCATTCATTTTGATTATATATGTCAAAAGTGTGCACTACAACATTTTGAGCTACATAAGATAAATGGATGTTTTAAAATAGGAAATGAATATAATGCATTGGTTGTTCTAAATTTTGTAGGTAACATTTTAATGAAAAGAACAAACATTGAATGCGAATTGGATGGATTGTATGCCATTTTTTTAATTTTTTTTCATTAACCAGGAGGGCATCATTGTGACAGGGAATCAAAGGAATGGATGGATATTGTTGAAGAATGGTGTTGTACATGTACCAGCCATGGAGAAGCAACATTAGAATATGGATTATACTGTGTGCTCTATACATAACCAGCAAGGTGTATGGAAGCATAAACAAGACATGATGAATGGTGCAAAGAGTAATAAGAAAAAGGCCCCTTCCACAATTTCTAACGAAGTTAGAAATGATGAGCTACAAAGGTCAACAATGCCACATCCTACAAATGTGTAGAAACCACCTCCCTGAAAGGTTCCAATGCAAAAGCCTTCGCCAAGGAAAAGAAGTCCTTCAGTGTTGGAAAAGCCATCACCCAAACTTATGAACAAATTTGAAGCAAAGTTAGCAGTTAAACTAGTGCCAAAACCCACAATAAGACCTTCACCCAACTCCATGTGATTTGCAAGGTGCTCCATGAAACACCCCATGTCAAGAAAAATGTAGAAGCTGGAGGCACCATCAGAGGAGGTAACACAAAACAAAGCACTTCCATCCAAGGGCATAAGCTATGACAGTTGGAGATAGGAGCTTCATGGCATTGGAGGAGACTTAGAGAAAGGGGGAGGCGGCATTGTAAAAGATAACACCTCTATCCATGGAAAATTGAAAATGAAGGGATCTCCATGGAAAAACAAACCCGCAGGCCAAAGAAGAAATCCACATGGAGAGTGAAGCAATTAGTCCACAGTAGAAAGAGAACTACAGTCTAGATACTAATGCAGAGAGGTAGGGAATGGTGTCAAATATTGTATTATCCCATATTCATGGGGGTTGGGGGACCTTTTAACATATAAATACATGGTCACACAATGCACAAGTGTCTTAAGGACATGGTGAGTTTTGAAGGTAAAGCTCTCAAGGAGGGGCCTATAGTGGCTAGGTCAGTGGATATAGTCAAATAAATTTTCACTAATCAGGTGCAGGTCAAAGTTGTTGCCATGTGGTACATCTAATGGCTAGCTCGTCAGATTGGGATGTCAATGAAAAAGGGGTTGCAATGCTACACCAAAGGGGGAGGTGGGAGATTAGAAGGAGAAGTTAAAGGTGTCCTAAAGCCATGAAATCCACCTACATTGTGAGATCATAGGATGTGAATTTTTTTCTTAAGATAATGCAAATTTGTCGTGATTTTGGGTTGTTGTATCTTTGAGACATGAAATATTAAAGTCTTGAGATACTATGATGATACCATAGATTCAGGTGTTTGTAGCATCAGGGGAAGGCAAATTTTGAGTGAAGATGCTACGATTCATGTGATCATAAGAAGGTGATTTCAAAGCTAAGATATTACGGTATCCTTGAGAGATCAAGAAAGGAAAATAATTAACACCTAATGCTATGAAATTTACATTCTTAGGTTTTTTTAATTTGAAAGATTTGAATTATTTTAGGATATTATATAGTTTTAACTATATGATCTTTTATATTTTTCTTTTTAATGAATGTTCATGGCCTGGGGCATGAAATTTCAAATTAGGCTCAAAGGCATGATTTTTATCAAAAATATGCACTATAATATACCATTGGAATTAGAAAGAAATGAACTATTCATTTCTATAATCAATTTTTATACAAATCTTCACTAGAAGTAGCTATAGGAGGTTTTATGGTTTTGGGGCATCCTAAGTTTAAAATATCAGATTTGATGCTTTTAGACCAAATAAAATCAAGATCAAACCAGATATGTATGAAATCAGATTTTTCTAGCTATAAAGGTAAAATTGAATATTTTAAAGGCAGTTGGAAGTAATGAATGTTTTTGCTAGCAGAAGCAGTTGAAGTCAAGCAAAATCAGATTGAGGACTCATGTCCCTTTGATGCATATCTAATTTCTTCTTCAAGTGAGAGTTTTGGTGATTACTTTAAACAGATATATCAAATATTTCTACCAACAACATTTATGGTTTTGATTTGCTAGAAGAGTGAAAAGATCAATTTCTACAAGCATCAGGAAGAAGAAGTTTCAATGTGACACTTGTCAAAATCAGATTTCATATCCGAGAAACTTCTTCTCTTCTTGTCTATATATTTCTCCTCAATTCTCTTTGTAGGGGCTCTAGTTTTTGGATATCTTTTATTGCGGTGTGACCACTCTATTGGTTCCACCCTATTTGAAATTTCCTCCACAACTGTGATTCCATATTTTCTTAGTATTTTCCTTTGTTGTGAGCAGTAGTAGTGTAGTTTTCTTCTGAGCATTAGCTAATATAGTCATTCATTTTGTATTTTCTAATTTTTGACATATAGATGATGTATTGATTTCAAGGAATGAATATAGAGTTTTATTGGAAATTTCATTATGAATTTTTTTCTCCTTTTATGGGTTTTTTAGTTCTCTGTTGATATATTCCCAAAGTGTATATTATCCATTTGCAACTTATTATTGAAAGTTGTATGTCATTGTGTGTCTTGTTGTTGGGTCAAGGACCTGAGTAATTTGGTTGATATGCCATTGACAAAACTACAAGGGTTATAGGAGGATTTGATAAGTGTGAACTTTTTTTGAAGATTGATGTCTATTTGCAAGCTAAATAGATAGATCAAATGGCTAGATATATGAGTATACTCCAAGTGTCCATGTGTATGTTTTGATATAGTTTTTGCCCAATGGATAAGGGATTGATCGGCTTGAAGATTACATGTTTTTTTGTTGCATACCTGGGTCATGGTGATGATTTAGTCATTAATTAAATATCCTTTCCTTTTATGTTTAAGAGTTGAAAGAGTTTCCCTCACTTGGTTTATTAGGTTCATGTGCTCTGTTATTAGCTATTTCATGTCCATGAATGCTTGCATAAACATAGAAGATTAAGGGGTCTTATTTGCTATCTAGATTCAGTTGTATGCCTTTACATCAGTACCATATAAAGAATCTGAGGTCCACCCACCTAGGTCTTGCAGAGCCTGAAGAAGAAGGAGAGTCAAAAAGCCTTATAGTTGGCCCTGGTGTTTGAATAGGTGCATTAAGGATGGGAGTTAGCTTCCCCTAGGTGTAAATATTCTTCCATGAGGTTATTCAAAATCTCTTAATTCAAAAGCCAACAGAGTGCTTTAGATAAAATACAATCTTTCAAAGAAAATCCTAGCAGGAACAAAGATTCAATCACCAAGCCCTTGACAAACAAGAGGAAGATGAATCTTTGATTGAGGGAAACAATGAGGTTATTCAAAATCTCTTAATTCAAAAGCCAACATAGTGCTTTAGATAAAATACAATCTTTCAAAGAAAATCCTAGCAGGAACAAAGATTCAATCACCAAGCCCTTGACAAACAAGAGGAAGATGAATCTTTGATTGAGGGAAACAACTCTAACATCAAAGCAAGGGGGTAAGAGTTTATAAAGAACATAATTTGCAAAATAAAGAAGAGGTGATGACCTAGGAAAACAACCTCTCGTTTAAATGGATATTTGTAGTCAAAACATTAGTCATTACAATGAAATAATGTTGCAAGATAAACAAATGCCACTATGTTAAGGAAAGAAGATCCCTTGACAAAGAGAAAGAAGGAAGAACCTTACCCACTAGGGATAAAGACAAGGGATACCTTTGCAAAATAAATGTTTTTTTAGAAAAGATATTTTGAATAAAATCTATGGATGATTACAAACATAATACAAAACCATAAAGAGATAGGACAGAAAGAATATCGATTGAGCTCAAGGCATAATGTATGCTAAAATCCTAATGGATCATAAGAGACTGGATGAAAATACAACTCTTGCCCACCAATTTAGAGACAAGAGGATAAGAGATCTATATTCTATTAGAATGAGGCATATCCCCTATATCAAAATTATGAAGGAATTGTAAAATTGCATGAGAATAAGTTATAATTCCTAAAGCAGCTTGTTCTCTAACATATAGCTTAAAATGCACACAATCAACAAGTAAATGTGTATTATGATAATGAAAAGGACATTTGTATTTGTATAGAGCATCAATTAGCATATGTCTAAATATTTCTTTCTTGGAATTCATTAACTCAACATACACCTTTTGAGCCAGCTCTTGACAAATATTAGGGTTATCTAAGGTAGTTGTAGGGAGAAGATCATGAAGAGGAGGAGGATGATTAACATCAACCACCTTGGATTGGGATTCTGAACAACCAACACCATGCATATCCTACTTAGGGGGTATATGAACTAGATACTTAATACCATGCTCATTAACACCAAGCCCTAAACCTCTATAACCTTGTTTAGTCATCATATTATATCTTGTATTGTACATATCATGTAAAGCTTCTACAAGAGGTGATTTTTTATTATGCTCATGAGTAAAAGTTGTATAAGGTAGAATAATAGGTTTAGAAGAAATTTCTTTTCTCTTCCCTTTAATATCTTTTCGGATCAAATAACAAGGGGAAGGTAAATCTAAGAATTCTTGCAAATCTGTATATGAACCATAGTTTAAGCCTCCTCAAAAGTATGAGAAGAACTAGGGATAGAAAATGGAGAATTAGGCATATTAGTAATTGTTAGATTGTGGTGACTGATCAGGAAAGTATTGTACATACTTCATAAATAGTGGGGTTCCGAAAAAAAAATTTGGGCAGTAGCTAACATGGTAGCCGACATATTATGGCCGACATATGGTCGACATGTTATAACCCTAAAGGGGTTTAATACTTGTACAAAAGGGCTTAGGGTTGGGTTTTTTTCATAATGTTGTGATACGAAATTGGTTCTTGCGGCAGTATTGAGCTGTAAGGGATTACGGATTGTAATCAGGTTGTAATCACTGGATTGTAATAAGATTGAACTTGTTGTTTGGTGGACGTAGCCCAGGGATTGGGTGAACCACGTTAAATCTTGGTGCCTTGTGTTCATTTCTGTGTGTTCTATTATTTTCTGTTATTGGTTATATTTGCATGTAGTTTTTTATTTCTGTCTTTGGTTTATCCTAACAAGTGGTATCAGAGCAAGGTTGTCTTTCAGTTATCCTCTGCAGGAAAGTCTCACGGTTAAGTGGGAGTCTCACAATTGAGTGGGAGTGATGGCAAATGAGGGTAAGTTGAGGGTTGATAGGTTTAATGGGCAGAACTTCTAGTTATGGAAGATGCAAATGGAAGACTATTTATATCAGAAGGATTTATGGAAGTCGTTGGAAGGAAAAGCCAAGAATCAGGGAACTATGTTAGAGGCTGAATGGGATCTTTTGGACAGAAAGGCACTCGGAAGCATTTGGTTATGCTTGGCACCATCAATGGCATTTAATATTACAAAAGCAAAGATGACAGAAGATTTGATGAAAACCCTAGAGACACTATATGAAAAGCCCTCCGCTTCAAATAAGGTATTTCTCATGAAGCGTTTATTTAATATGAAAATGGCAGAAGGTGGATCTGTTACAGATCATTTAAATGAGTTTAATACTATTACTAGTCAATTATCTTCTGTGGGTATCAATTTTGATGAAGAAATTAGGGCTCTCTTGATTTTGTGTTCTTTGCCTGAAAGCTGGAATGGCTTGGTAATGGCGGTGAGTAATTCTGTTCCTGGATCTAGTACCCTAAAATATGATGATGTGATCGGTGTTATTTTAAGTGAGGAAACTCATAGAAAATCCTCAAGTGGATCTACATCAGGAAGTGCTTTAAATGCACAAAGCAGGGGCAGAACGACTGAAAGAGGAAGTAACTCTGGAAATCGTGGGAAATCAAGAGGAAAGTCAAAGGGGAGGAGGTCTCAATCAAGAGGACCAAATGATTGTTGGACTATGGGAAACCAGGGCACAAAAAGAAAGATTGTTGGAATCGAAAGAAAAATGAAGGAGATAAATTAGATGGAGACAAGGAGGCAAATGTGGTAAGTAACAAATCCGAAGAGGATGCTTTGCTTCTGTCTTTAGAGAGTGTTGACGATTCATGGGTTTTAGATTTTGGTGCTTCATTTCATGCTACACCTCATAGAGGTTATTTCATTGATTATGTCCAAGGGGATTTTGGGCTTGTTTATTTGGGGGATAATGAACCCTGTCAGATTGTTGAAAAGGGAAAAATTAAGATTAAGTTGCAGAATGGGAATCATTGGCTACTACATGAGGTAAGACATGTTCCAAAACTAAGTAGAAATTTAATTCCAGCAGGGCAACTCGGTGATGAGGGTTGTGTAGTTACTTTTAATGATAAAAATTGGAAGGTTTCAAAAGGTTCCCTTGTAGTAGCAAAAGGTGTTAAAGTAGGCACCTTATATCTTTGTACAGGTCATATTTTTCCTTCTACTTTGATTGTTTCAGAGAAAAATGAATATTAAGGAACAATTACTGCAGTTGAGCAGGGAGAACAAATAGTTGTTGTAGATTCTAATACAGCGTTGTGGCACAATAGACTTGGGCACATGAGTGAGAAAGGTATGAAAGTACTTCATTCAAGGAAAGTTTTACCAGGTCTAAAATGTGTGAATATGGATTTTTGTGAAAGTTGTGTGTATGGAAAACAAAAGAGAGTGAGTTTTGTAAAGACAGGGAAGGAAAACAAAAAGGAGAAATTAGAGCTTGTGCATACAGATGTATGGGGACCAGCCCAGGTATCTTCCCTTGGTGGCTCTCATTATTATGTTACATTTATTGATGACGCAACTAGAAAAGTATGGGTTTATTTCCTTAGACAGAAATCTGATGTATTTCAAACTTTTAAGAAATGGAAATGCTTGGTTGAAAATGAGACTGGTAAGAAATTAAAATGTCTCAGATCTGATAATGGTGGTGAGTATTGCAGTCATGAATTTGAAGATTATTTCTCCACTAATGGTATTCGTAGACAAAAAACTGTTCCAAGGACTCCACAGGAAAATGGAGTAGCTGAACGCATGAACAGGACTATAATGGAGCGCGCAAGGAGCATGAGGTTGCATGCTGGGCTGCCCTTACACATGTGGGCGGAGGTTGTCAATACTGCAGTATATTTGATTAATAGAGGTCCCTCTACTCCTTTGGGCTGTGGTATTCCAGAGTAAGCATGGACTGGTAAGAAGGTGAATTATTCTTTTCTCAAGACCTTTGGTTGTGAAGCTTTTGCTCATATAGACTCTGAAAATAGAACCAAGCTAGAAGCTAAATCAAAGAAATGTGTCTTTGTTGGATATGGCATTAATGAATTTGGTTATAGGCTTTGGGATTTTGAAAATCTTAAAATTATTAGAAGTCGGGATGTCATATTCAATGAGAAAGTGTTGTACAAAGATCTGTTGCAGCAACATGAGAAGAAAGAAGATGATTATGTAGTGTTGGATGATACTCCAAAAGCTGATGTTCCAGCCATTCCTCATGATGTGCAACAACTGCAACAACAAATACCACACACACCAGTGAATGTTAGACGGTCAACAAGGCAAATTAGACCTCCACAAAGTTTTTCTCCCTCTTTGTATTCTATTTTACTTACTGATGCTAATGAACCTGAAAGTTATGATGAAGCTGTGCAGGTGGATACTAAGATTCAGTGGGAGTCTGCAATGAAAGATGAAATGGACTCTTTGTTGAAAAATAAGACATGGGATTTGTGCAAGTTGCCTGCAGGTAAAAAGGCTTTACAGAATAAATGGGTTTACAGGTTGAAAGAAGAGGAAGGAGGTAAGAAAAGATTTAAGGCCAGGTTAGTTGTAAAAGGATTTGCACAGAAAAAGGGAATTGATTTTGATGAGATATTTTCTCTTGTTGTTAAAATGACTTCTATTCATACTGTTTTAAGTCTTGTGGCTACTGAAGATTTGCATTTAGAGCAGATGGATGTTAAAATAGCCTTTCTTCATGGTGATTTGGATGAAGACATATATATGGCTCAGCCACAGGGTTTTGAGGTCAAAGGTAAGGAGAACTTAGTGTGCAAATTGAAGAAAAGTTTATATGGCTTGAAGCAAGCACCTCGGCAATGGTATCTGAAATTTGACAGTTTTATGCATAAGCATGGATATAATAAGTGTCATTCAGATTACTATGTTTATTTTAAGAGGTTGGATGATGATAGCTACATTATTTTATGTTTATATGTTGATGATATGCTTGTAGCTGGGTCTAACATGGATCATATTAAGGGGCTGAAACGCCAATTAGCACATGCATTTGCTATGAAGGATTTGGGGGCAGCAAAACAAATCCTTGGTATGAAGATTTGCAGAGATAGGAAGAACAAAACATTGACGCTATCTCAAGTTGATTATGTTGAGAAGGTGTTGCAACATTTCTCTATGGAGAATGCTAAAGCTGTTAGCACCCCTTTACCTGGTCATTTGAAATTGACTAAGGAGATGTGTCCCAAGACACAGGAAGAGGAGGATAAGATGTACAAGGTACCCTATACTTCAGCTGGAGGAAGTTTGATGTATGCTATGGTATGCACTAGGCCAGATATTGCACATGCAGTGGGAGTCGTTAGCAGGTATATGAGTCATCCAGGATTTGAGCATTGGAATGCTGTCAAGTGGATTCTCAGATATTTGAGAGGAACATCCAATAAGTGTTTACACTTTGGGGGCTCTACTACTGATTTACAGGGCTATGTTGACTCAGATTTGGCTGGGGATATTGATACCAGGCGGAGTACTACAGGTTATGTCTTTACTGTTGGTGGGGCAGTCGTGAGCTGGGTTTCTAGGTTACAGAAGATTAAGTCTCTCTCCACTACAGAGGCAGAGTATGTTGCTGCTACAGAGGCAGCCAAGGAGATGATATGGCTTCAATTCTTCTTGGAAGAATTGGGACATCCTTAGAAGGATAATTATTTGTTCACAGATAGTCAGGGTGCCATTCATCTTGCTAAGAATTCAGCTCTGCATTCTAAGACCAAACACATATAGTTGTGGTACCATTTCATTCGGTCAGTTTTGGAGGATGGACAGTTAAAGCTGGAGAAGATACATACCAATGAAAATCCAGCAGATATGTTGACAAAGGTTGTAACAAGGGAGAAGTTGAACTCCTCTTCAGCTTCGGTTGGTCTTTTAGACTGAACATGAATAAAAGAACAGTAGAGTCCAAGATGGTTTGATCCAGTGGGAGCCCCATGTGGTAGTGGTATTGCTACAGGATCAGTCTCCAAGTGGGAGATTGTTGTTTAGTGTGGAGCCTGATCAGTCCCCAAGTGGGAGATTGTTAGATTGTGGTGACTGATCAGGAAAGTACTGTACATACTTCATAAATAGTGGGGTTCTAAAAAAAAAAATTTGGGCAGTAGCTGACATGGTAGCCGACATATTATGGCCGACATATGGCCGACATGTTATAACCCTAAAGGGGTTTAATACTTGTATAAAAGGGCTTAGGGTTGGGTATTTTTCATAATGTTGTGATACGAAATTGGTTCTTGCGGCGGTATTGAGCTGTAAGGGATTACGGATTGTAATCAGGTTGTAATCATTGGATTGTAATAAGACCGGACTTGCTGTTTGGTGGACGTAGCCCAGGGATTGGGTGAACCATGTTAAATCTTGGTGCCTTGTGTTCATTTCTGTGTGTTCTATTATTTTTTGTTATTGGTTATATTTGCATGTAGTTTTTTATTTATGTCTGTGGTTTATCCTAACAGTAATTGGATAAGGATTAGGAATGTTGGGTAGTATATTAGGAAGTATAGGATTACTATTAGGAAGATTAGGAAATTGTGTATCATCTACTGAATTCTTCACATAATCCAAAAGAGTAATAAGTCCTCCACATAAATCTTTAATGAAAGCTTTGAAACTAGGAAGACTAGTATTGGTCAATCTCATAATAGAATAGGTAAGTGAAAAATGAAGAGTAAAAAACATAATAAAGTGAACAATACTCTCATAAACATCATAAGTATGAGAAAGAGATGCTAAAAGGAGAATAATGAAGAAAATAACCACACACCAAAACATCTTTAAAATTTCATAGTAAAAGAAAATGTAAGAAATATTTATGAATTTTGTAGAATATATAGATTCTTTTATGTGTTTTGAATGTTAGAATGCAAGAGAATAAAAGGAAACAAAAGATCTAACACCAAAAAGAAAGAGTTATCTAACGCAGGTTCACCAAAATGTAAGGTGTAAAAATATATGGTCAAATAGGGTTTAAAATAATGCACATGAAAGAGACCCTAAACCCATATTATTATACATACATTTGAATTGTAAGGGGATGGAATGTAAATCTAGAAATGATAATATTGAAATGAAGAGATGAAAGTACTTACCTCCAAAAAAGGACCTACTAGAAACCTTGTCAAACAGTCTTAGAAACTATTGATTTCCACTATCCTAAACTGAAACTATGAAATCTACAAAACCTAGAAATCTTTTTCTTTTCTAAGTCAGGTCAACCGTGACTCCTTTATTTCTGACCTTGAACTGCGTTGCTCCGACACAAATTTTGTTCATGGATCCTGAAAGTTCACTGAAAAGGGTACTCAAATATGTACTAATATATATTGTCCCACACCATCTAAAAGAAAAAGGGCTTTGTTTTTTGGATGAGGGGTCCTTGGTCAAACCCCGATTTGGAATCAACCTGAATAATGGAATTGAAATAGAGAATGTTAGCAAGTAGTAGAAGCAAATCTAACATCGAAGCTATGGTATTCAATAGATATGTAATTGTATTTGAAATGTAAACAAGTATATTGATATGAAATCTTGGACTCAATAATGTAAATCAAAACCATAAATGTAAATCAAAACCCCCATGAGTATATGTTTGTAATCCACCTTGAGGGAAGAATGAATAGATCTTGTAGATGAATGAAGGATCTTGAAGGAAGATCACACCACCATGATGGATAGGTCTAGGGTTTGAATGATGAATCTTGAATGCTTGAAACAAATCCCTTCAAAGGCTTGAATGCTTGAATCCTTGATCTTCAATAGAGAACTTGAATGCTTGAATAGGTGATTGCTTGCTCATTTGATTTTCTTTCTTAAATTCAATGGAAGGTAGATGCTTGATCATGACAAGTAGATATCTCCTCATGAAAAGTGGATATCTCCTTGCTTCTCTATATAGAAAATGAGAGAGGAAGGCTTCCTTTTATACTACTCAGGGCACAAAATTCTAGAGAGGTCGACACAGGAGAATTAAATTCCAATTAATCCTTAACCCCTAGAAATGGACCTAGATTAAATGCAATTTAAGGGTTTACCATTTTGAAGCCCAAAACAACCGACCTAGAAGTGGGTAAAGAAAATTTTAAACTTCCCACCACATCTGACAAACTTTCCAATGAAAAGGGGGATTGGGTCAAGGACAAGGTTGACTTTGACCTAGGGTAGGGTCGAGGTCATCCTTGACCTAGGTCAAGGTCAAGGTCGACCTTGACCCAAGGGTTTAGGACCCCTAGAAAATGAGCCACAAGGGAAAAATAGTGTTCAAGGAGGCCCAAATAGATCCCTAAACAAGCACAATAGATGAGAAGGGGGTCAAAAACATGGGACAACTTGATGAAGGCCCAAAACACCCCCTAGGAAAGGCTAAATTTTCTTAACATGGAAGTGCTTCTATTTTAAGACAATACACTAATCGACAAAGAAACATGGGCTATGGAAATAAGAAATTGATTCTTGGAAAACTTTCATTTAATCCTGTAGACAAGAGAAAGGGGATCCTCTGTCACCCTTATACTCTTAACTTGAGTGAACACTATAAAATAACCATGGAAGTGTGACATAATCTGAGTAGTTTACATATTGCATGCACTTTGAGGTTTAGCACACAACATAAACTGTGATGAATTGGAAGAGCCAATAGACTTTAAAATGAGGCACTGATAGTTTCTATTCAAGGTGACAATTTTTACTAATTAAGCTACCAAATAACATATAACACTGCAACCATCTTTTCTAATAAGTGCAAAAAATACCCAAAATAACACCATCCCTATTAATAGTACCTGCATTTTCAAAACAATTGAGGAAATTCTTGTAAAATAGTGCGTAGAAGAAAAAAGAGAGCAAAAATAGGAGCTAATCACAGAGATTTACCATAGAAGTTTTCAATCTAACTTTATGAAGCCAAGATCACTTGCATGCAAAGATAACCTATCACTAGGAAGAATGAAATAGCAAAGTAAGGGTCTAGGCTCTTAAAACATCAAAGAATATATTATTAGATGAAATTGAATAAAATATAAAATGATCAATCCTTGTAAAGAAGATTGAGAGTTCTAAAATAAGAAACCCTAAAAGGAAATCATATAATAATTAATATAATTATTTAATGTCACTAATGCATAAAGTGATATCTTAAGAGAGAAGTAAAGGTAACTTAACAATATAGTCAAGATGACCCAATAATCAAGTTATTACTTTATTCTAACACCCCCTCAAGATGAGAGACAATACAACTATAAGAAATGCATTAAAAAAAAAGGAAACTACAATGCATAAAGCAAACTTGGGTCCCAAAAACATGGCCTAATGAAGTACCCAATCACAACCAAATATATGTAAAGTGAAGAAATAGAGAATCCCATATGGGAAAAACTCTACTCCAAAAAGAGATGGAAAGAATGTTGAAAAAACTAGTGAAGGACTACAAAAGCCTCACAACTAGAGAATGTGCTATAAAATAGGAACAAAAGGATGATCATGAAGAATGTCACTAAAGCTTGAAGAAGCTACAAAGCTTTGTCGAAAAGTAGCTAATGGTTTGAAGAACCTCCACTTTAATATAGTATGACTTGGTATAGAAGACTAAATTATGCATGACTATTGGAATTACAATAGGAAAGGTAAACTTCTTGGTGTGGGGGGGGTGGGGGGGGAGAGATGGGGGTGAATTAGTACTTTAAACTTGGACCCATAAAACTTTCACCATACATCCATCACATGCATTCAATGAATAAACTGAAATAACATGTAAAGCATATACATCTAAATCATATAACCATGTAAGCATTCACACACATAACACCAAATATGATTACCCAGAAACCCTCCAAGTGAGAAGGTAAAATTGGGGTGGGGATGACACCCACAAATCTTCATTATTGTAGTAATAAAGTGTATCTAATGAAGGTTACAATGTTTTGACCATAAAAAATGATCTACCTTGTGAAAGGTTTGCCCCGTTAAAGGCTTACAAAGACTGTTAGGTCTCACCCTGTTAGAATGTGCCTTGTTAGAGGACTTCAACTTACAACTAAGTAAGCACCTTGTTAAAGGATTTCATACAGCCTGTTAGGACTACTCTGCTTAAGAGATTTGACTGAACTCACCTATTAAATGTCTCAGAATAGATCTTGTGGTTGCAACTTGTTTGTCTGATAACATATCACCTCTAAACAATGTCTTCTTGATCCTTTTTTATCAGATGTCTCAATGTTGTATCCTTTTCTCTATCATCTGTTCTTCTCTAACTAATTCTGCAATTCACTCTTTCTTCATAACTTCTAAGTCACCTTGAATACTCTGTTTGCAAACTATCATGTTCGCTCCTTCAATTCACTTCTCTATCTATTAAAGAGTTTAGGGCTTTGTCCTCCTTAAGAAGACTTTGGTAGCTTAGGTTTAGGTATGAATCTACGGTTGAGATTCATCCATTTTGCCACTTAATCCTTCCCATTTTATGATTGGTTGCATGTAATTGCATAGGGAATCCAAATAGAGATTCATCTTTATCTCTAAAATATCACATTTTAATCTTAAGTCAGCTCAAAAATAGTTTACATAGTTGTTTGTGCCATTATAAACAAATATGTCAAAACTATCTTATTTGGCATATGAAGTCTCTAATGCTCGGCATACACTATTCTATATACTATGACTTAGCACCTGCATTACTTGGCATCCACTATTTACTTGGCTCCTAAATCACTCAGCATGGTCTATCTACTCAGCACTTGAGTGACTCGGCATATGAGTGACTCGACACTAATTGCTACTCAACATGGTCTAATATTTACATGTTGTGCTCGATATGTATTACTAGTTTGACATGAACTAAGTAAATAGCTTAAGTGTGTTGACACTCACTTGTCAAAACCAATTTGAGATCAACAATCTCTCCCTTTGACATGAGTGTCAAAAACACTTGAATATACATTATCATCCTTAATCTCTCAAGCATAATATATCGATGACTCGGCTTATATACAAAACTTCAAAATTTCAAAATTTTGCAATAACTTAGATACCTCAAATTTTGATAACTCCCCCTAAGTTAATATGTCTATTTTATATCCAAAATTTTGTGCTCCTTTCTGAGTAAATGTCTCTCTACTGATACACTTTGACTTCAATGTGCTTGTGTTACTAATATTATTTCATCTTATATGCTCTCCCTTAGTCAATATCTCTCCCTTTTTGCTCTTTCTCCCCCAATATATATATATATATATATATATATATATATATATATCCCAATGATATATCTCCCCACTTTTCCTTTGTTTTATTCTCCCTACTGCTATATGCTCCCCCTTTCTTACTTTTCTCCAATAGCATTTTTCTCTCCTAATATTTTTTCTCTCATAGTATTTTTTTCTCTCCCTCTTTTTGACACTTATTTCAAATGGGCTATACACCTATGATATGTTTTTCCATAAAAGATTTATGGACATCCATTATTATCTTGAGGGCTACATCCTAGTTATCACATGCAACATCCAATGACTTAATTTGGATTGAAAGCTCGGCAGTAAGGTGTGCTAGACCATCTAAAGTAGAAAGATTGGGGTCTTTCTTCAATAGAGTTTCAACATAGCCTAGCTCCTTATGCAATATCTCCAGGTGTGGGGTGAGGATAGCTTGTATGCTTGCTAGTTTGGCTCTAATGTTAGCCTCATCTGTTGTTAAGACAACTAACTGACTTTGGGTCTAAAGCAATGTCCTAAAATGCTTCTCACTGTGAGTTGGATTTGTTGGTAGTCTTACACTTGATGCAGATATTTGACTTTCCAAACTCATAATGTGACTTCTAGTCTCTTGAGTGAATAGTGTAGGATTGCATAGTTTTGTGTACAATGAGAATATGTTCTCAAGTACCTTCTTCACATCCTCAACCTTAGTTGCCAATGCAACTTGAGTAAGTGCTATATCACCTGATATTTTCTCATTTACTCTGTTTTGGAACTTCTTTTCTAACCATTCTAATAGTTTTGTATTTGTATCAAGGTCTTCATTACTGACCTTCTCCATTATGTCTATTAGTTGTTCTATTAGTGACTTGGTCTCTTCAGGAGTTGGTAGACTAAATGCATCTAGAAATATGTCATTAGTATCTTGAAGTGCTTGCTTCTGCCTATGTTCTCTCCTAAGCATTTCTTGATGCTTTTTCCTTTCTAAGGCTTGTTGTAAAATGCCTATTTGTTCCAATGTCATAATATCATAATCATACTTTAGAATACCAATTTCTTCATCAAGGCCTATGTCTACATAATTTATTACCTTTTCAACCTTTGATGAGCTTGGGCTTGGCACTGAGATCTGCAATGGAGTAGCATTTGTGCTCAGCTTCTAAAGAGTTTGTGTGGAAGGAGTGCCAGATGTTGGTAAGGCTACAAGTGCTTGGATGGCCACTTGTTCCTTCACATTTGGTTTTGTCTCTTCAGGCTTGCCCTGGTCTATCACTATGACAAGGCTTGCACCTTGCTCTTGTGCTATAGGTACAGATTAATCTATCTGTCATGTTTCTTTCTGTTATCCTGTAGTGGTGTCTTTCTCTACTATTGTTTTCTTCTCAACTATATCAACCTTGGTAGATGTATCTACTATCATTTGAATCAAAGGTTGTACATTAGTAATTGAAGGGATGATGGAAGGTGGTTCTTGTGGATTCACATTTTCCCTTGTAACATCAGTTATTGCCTTTTGTAGTTTTTCTACACAAACCAAAACTAGATTGCCACATAGTTTGGCTTGTTGTGTAGATTGATCTAAGATCTTCTTCAAGTCTTGTATAGTAAGAGGATTGATGTTCTAAGCTGATGGATTAGAGACATCCTTTATAGCTATAGTTTTAGTAGTCTTGGTTGTGTCATGGGGAGGACTGACACTCGATAATTGTGTGTCATGCACACTATGTTCTTCTTGTTGCTCTAGTTCAGTTGTTATTGTGTCATCTTCTTTTGTTTCTGTCTCTCCTCCAACTTTGTCATCATCATTAACCTCTAAGGGTTCAATTTCTCCTTTCTTGATAGTGGTCAACCCATAAATGAGTTTCCATATTTGTGTTGATTTCTTTACAACATCTTCAATATTATTTTGGAGAATGTTAAAGGCTTTGTATTTAGGTGTGAACCTAACTGCATATTTCTTTACTGCCTTAGCAATTTGTCACTTTGTCAACTCTGGCATTACTTGGGCTAGTGTTGTCTCCCTAATTTGTCTTTCCAAATTTAGACAATAATGTCATTTTTGCTCAACAATGTCATATAGACTTTTAGGTACTGAGTTGGCAAATTCTAGTAGTGTGGTCTTAAACTTTGACATCATGGCATATAATGCCTCTTCCACTTGTTTTTTCTCCATTTTACCCAATTTATCAAATTCAACATGACTAAAACCTAATAAATCTGCATTGTTTTTAACATTTTCACATAGATTCTCAAGATCTGAGAGAGAATTATGACTGACCACCTTGAATTGGCTATTGTCATCTGATTTTGTCTTCTCTTCATCTGAATCTGGTTGAGCCACATACTTCCTTCTCTATCTTTTTTGTTCCTATCCTCCTTGCTCTATTTTCTTTTTCTTTTCCCTAGCCTTTTGTGTTGTAGCACATGTGTTGGCTCTAGTTGTAGGTGCAGTGGGCTTTGGTTGACTTGGTTTAACAAGTTTCTTGGTCCTTTCCACTGGCTACGCCTTTGCCTTCCTTTTCTTTTGCTCGACAGGAGTAGATACTTCCTCGACTTCTTCTCCCTCGACACCTTCAATCTCCTCCTCTTCTTTGTCTTCTCCCATGCCCTATGTTAATGCTAGAGGTTCTTGAGCTTGAGTTTGTTCTTCCTCTTCATCCTCTTCTTCTTCTTCATCCTCTTCCTCCTCGGCACTCTCTCCAATTTTTTTCAATTTCTTTACTATCTTTTCCTTTTTCTTCATAGTAGAGGCAGTTTTCAAATCCATGGTAATCTTAGATTTTACCATCTTGTAGTTTCCAAAAAAATTTGTAGTCTTGTCTATTTCTTCTACAAGTAAAGTTGTTATTGCTACTGAGGCCTCATCTACATTTACCTCATACCCTAAGGGTCTTGACCATCTTACCCTCAGTGTGGTAGCTTGCACAAATGTGTAATTAGCATCAACAAAAAAACATACATCGTTATAATTTTTCTCTAAGGAAACTAGTATTCTGAGTCTTTGCTTCATTGACTTCTTGAAGTCTTCAAAGTAGCTAGTCATTAGGGATTCAAAATTTTCTCTTAACTGCTCAATGTATTCACTAATCTGTACTGCAACTAATCTGTTATTCCTCCATCCTACTATTCTAAATGAGGGTAATGTGTTTTGCACATAAAAGAATATAAAAATTAATATTGAACCAAACTTGCATTGTGCACTCTTGGTTTTCCTTATTGCTCCAAGGTTCTCCATAAGTTATTGCAATTGAAGTTCTGCTAGATCATATGTATGATCTTTCTTAACAATCTTATAACCAACATCCACAACTATGTAAGGTACACTATTCAATCTACTAGATTGATAGAATTTATGTGAGATTACCCTTACAACAAATTTGATAAGAGGATCAGTGATTGTATCTATAGTCATACCTCTTTTATTCTAGACTGCTATAGTATTCTTTTCAATCATTTCCTTGGAATCACTCCTAAGTGTCTTGGGTTGATCTAGGGTTGGGTAGCCAGTAGCCCTATGAATTATTCTCTTAGTAATTTTGATTGGTCCAGCTTCCAACCATAAGGAGCCATCATGAATTTGGCTCAATAAAATTCTTATCCACTCTATTTTGAATACATCAGGAAAATCTAGGGCTTGTGTTAAACCCTTTTTCTCAACAATCTTGTATTCCTCTTTTAAAACACTATTTTCACATAACCTATTGTATGCACCTCTTATTTCCATGTCACCAATGCTTCCTATCTTGCAATTGTAACATTTCCTCACATCTTGTACCATTATCGCATTTGGTGGGATCATAGACAATGCACCAGAAGGATCTTTCTTATATGTGATGTCAGGAATGGCTTTAAATATAGGTTTTTTAACTTCATTACTAACTAGCTAAATGTTTAAAACTTCCTTCCCTTCAACATTTTTCAAACTCGATGAAATTTTATCAAAATAGGGTTTATAAAAATTTAAATTGCATATCTTGACTCTTGATAAATACCTTGCGAAATAAGATGAAATGGTGATGAATTGCTGCACAAATCTTTTACAATCACTTCAAGATTTCCAGATCACCTCCAACTCTTGTTGTTCTTTCTTGATTTCGAAATGATGAAAAATGAGTTAAAATTGATCATATACACTTTGAAAACCTTGCATTTAATGCTGAGTGCTTACACAGCTATAAGCTCGGTAATAACAAATTTTGGGTACACTCAACATCCATTGATATTTCCACCACTCGACAACTACTACGAGCTTGGCATCAACTACCTAATCTTGATAGCTTGGCATCAATGAACATTTCACTCAGCACATATAGGAAACTTTTCATACTCGACAACAACATGAAGAACTTAAAGATTTATCTTGAGTTCCTATCAACATCTTGCATCTTTATTCATGTTAATGTAGTATTTTTAGTACTATTTCCTTTTGGAACTAATGCATGATATAGCCTTTAAATATTAGTCCCACATTACTCTTGTTCACCTAGTTTGATGAGGTGTGATCACCTAACCCATTGGGTGAAGTGATCCCTTCTCCATTTGATGTGCTACAAACATCTTTATTTTCCCATGTCTTGTTCATCTCATCTCTGATGTGTTCAACATGTAGTGCCTGCCCCTAGTTCGCATTTCTGCCATCATTGTTGAACTCTTTTAGGCCAATTTTATGCTTATGATTAGTAGCATTACTTTGAGTTTATTAGTTATTGTTTCATATTCAGTTGATTTTTATGATGAGATTATTTGGTACTCTATATTTTATGTATGTATGATGATTATTCAGTATTTTCAATTATTGATGATGATAAGTTAGATGGATTATAATGTGTTTCTTATGGATACTTACCCCATACTACATGTGTATGGTGTGTGTGTTTGTTTTCTTTATGTATGGCGTCTCTGATGTGGTTAAGGAAGGGAGTCATAGTCACCTACTAGTCGGGATCTACACAATGCACCACTTCCTACGATTGCTTATTTAGCTTAGAATATTGTGTCTGTACATGCGTGGATTTTATGTAGGTTGTAAGTACAAGGTATTGACTTCCCTGAATTGCTAGGATGAGCGTACCCTATCTCATTATCTAAATGGTAAGAGAGGGGAGATAAATTCTTAAGTCCAAATCCTAAACCTTTAAGCCTTTTGTCATAATTGATAATTAGGACAAGTATCTGAGTTGAGTACCCTCTGAATGCGTTAAATGACATCAATTCGTGATTATAACCCTTTATTTTGATTTAGTATGTGTTTAGCTTTTATGGGTTTTCGTATGTTGCTTTATGAGTCTTTGGTGTTTTTTCTATTAATTAAGTCTAATTAAAAGATTAATTAATGATTTAATTTAATGGAAAGTTATTATGACATTTTAATATTTAATTAATTGAGAAATTAATTAAATAAAAAGAATTAAAGCTAGAGATGAAAGTTATAAAAATAAATTTAGAATGTGATAATATTTATTTAATTTAATAATAATATATTTAGAGTTCACTTTTAAATAAATGCTAAATATTATTGTTATTTAAGTTAATAAATATTTTATCAATTAAAGTTCTAAAAATAAATTAAGAGTGAAAAAGATATTAAATTATTAAAAGGATTTTAGTTCACATGATATGTGCATGAGATTAAAATAAAATAAAATAATTAAAAAGATAAAACATGTAAACTTAATAAAGATATTTTAATTCATAAATATTGCATGAGATTAAAGTAATAAGTTAATTAAAAATAAAAGTCAAGCGAAAAATTAAATAAAGTTATATAATTATGCATTTAACGTGTATGGAAAGGATAAAAAAGTAATGCAAGATAAAAGAAAGATTAATAGAAGCTAATTTTAGAGTTAACTTTGGTGAGCACAGAGTTATCCCGGGTGAACATATAGTTAGTTCCCCAATTTAAAGAGAGAGAACCCTTAATTATCAATTGAAGGTTCATTTTGAACACACGAATTGGAGGACAAATTTTGGGAGATGATTTTGACAACAAATTTTGGAGAAATCAATTGGGAGACAAATTTTAGAGGAGAATTTAGACGTGAATTTTGGAAGCGAATCTTCTCACAATTCTCAGTTAGTTGCGTGTTAGCATCAGGTTCAGGTAGGGTCTTGTGTTTTGACCACTAAATGATTCATGAAATTTAATATGTTCTATCTACTTCGTGCTTGTAAGAAAATTGTTTCTCAAATCTTGTTGCATGAATCTTGCCACCCTTCATTCTGGATCTGTTGATATTCGATTTCATCTGTAAATCTAGATTGAAAAACTATTTAGGAAACCTCTTGCAACAATTGAAAGAAATTAGTCTTCAATCGAGATTTGGGTTTGAAGATTTTAGATTGAAGTTTGAATGCTTAGAATTATTTTCTCTATTAGATTATAATTTTAAATGTTTATAAATAAAAAAAATAAATTTTAAAAAAATAAAATAAAGTTATTTAATTACTTAAAATATTATTATTGAAAATCTAAATTAAAAATAAATTACATATTTTAAAAAGGGATTGTATTTAATTATACATGTTGAGAGGGGGTTTGAATTGTTATTAATTAAATAAGAATCTTTAAAAATAATATATGTATTCTGATTTGGGAAAACATATTTAAAGCTTTTAATAAAATTTAAAATATATATATAATAAAATACTTATACGTGGGGAGGGGTTTGACCCACCCCCTCACTTATTCTTTTTTTTGCATCGCTTCCCTGTCTGCGTAATCACATGCGTCGTATAGGTGCGACAAATTTATTTAAGGAGGCCGCACAGCTGGTACGCTAGCGCCCTGATAACATTGGGTGTATATATATATATTAATATGAGTGGTATAAGGTGTTGATTTATTTTAAATTATTAACATTTGTTAAAAGTTATTTTAATACATATTAATTTTTAATTAATAATCATTATTTAAAAAGTTTAATATTATTACTAGATTTTAATATGAAATTTATTATTATTGTGATAAATATGTTAATTTATTTTTAATGATTAATTTAATAAATTTATTAATATTTATTATTTTAGTAAATAATTAATATATATATATATATTTTTTAAATTTCTACATTAATAATTAGTTTAATTAAATGAAATTAATTAAGTCTAATTAATATATGAGAGTATTAGTGGAACTTGGATTTATTTTAAATGATGATATTGATTTTAATAAAATAGTAATTATTATTATTTTATTTAAAATCAATAGTTGTTACTTTTATAACTTAGATAAATGAATGACTATCCTTAGATTATTTATAGGGTAATTGTACAATCATTTAAATATGGAGATGGGTTAATTGCAAGGGATAATTGTGAAAACTTATTACTCGAGACATACATTAAACTAGAACTTAAACCTTACGTTAACTTGACAATATATTATCATACCCCAACTATGTGATGATTCTATTTTCTATGTGACTATTTTGTTGTCCATGTTTTGGGGTTGTTGGGTTTGCTCTAGTGTTGACCAGTTTAGGTTGTTACCAGAGGCTTAGGGGATTATGTGAGTGTGATGGTATGATGATTTGGTCTCAATCTTTCTAAACCCAACCATGGTGATGTGTTCAGTATGCTCTATGATGGATATTTTTACTAGTTGTTATTGCTTTCTAGTTTCCTTGTGTGAAGCTGAGGTGTATGTTTATGAGATACCTAACTTAACCATTTTTGAGTCTTGATCGATTATAATTGATTTATTCTCTAGTTGCTTTGAGAGGACTGAAGTGTTTGTTTTGATCTTGATGATGTCATGTTGTGACATGTTTTGACTTGACCATTTTGGAGTCTTCGATCAGTATTGTGATTTATTATTGGGATACTTTCTGGTTGCTCATTGGAGAACCATTGGATATTGTGATTTATCATTGATGCCTTCAATTGCTGATAGAGAACTGTTGTGATCATTATGATTATTATTTGATGCTTTCCAGTTGCTCGTGGAGAACTGATGTGATTAGTGTGGATTATATTTATGATGTTTTCAGTCGCTTGTATAGGATTGAGGTGGTTTTATTATGATTCTTTGATTTGAGATTTCATGAGCCTAGGGTAGGTTATCTATGTTTAGTGTTGGGAAGTGGCTTGCAATGGGGGTCGGGACCCTAAGAGGTTGCTTGGAGAAACCCATTGTAAGTTGTTCTTAATAAGTGATAACATTTACACTGAATGGGGATTAAAATGAACCTAATAAGATAATTGTATGTTCTCTCCCATGCCTTGAGTGCTAGTACAGACTAGGATGGGGTAGAGAGAATGCTTGGTTGCGACCTTGCATTCTGTAGTATGCCTCATCAGTACGAGAGGATACTAGTGGCCACAGGACCATAGGGGACCCGAGATTCCTAAGGGATTGCTCGGGTTACTTCCAACATGATTTGTGCAATGACACTTGCCCGCTTACATAGTAGGTTTCCTACGTGTCTTTGTGGTGCCTCTAGGTCTAGATGTCGATCTATGTGTTGGAACCTTTGAGTTAGTATACTTTTAGGATTTCCTGGACTTAGAGAGTATTTGTTTTATGTGATTTGATATCCTGTTTGGGACTTGAGACTATCTCCTCAACGTGGTGGGAGTGGACCATTTGGGTTCTACGCGGTCGGGTGGTAGTGCTTTTTCACTCTTACCATTTGAGATCCATCCATTGCTACTGTGGCTGGAGCTTCTCGGGATGCTTGTTCATCATGTTTAGATGATGTTATCTACTTTGGAGGATCATCTTATGCTTTATTCTTGCATGTTAGATTTCTTTATGCGTATGTGGTAGCATGTTAGATTTCTTTATGCATATGATGTAGTATGTTTTAGGTGTGACATCCCTATTATGATAGTATTGATGATCTCTTCGGTGGCTTGGGATGTTATGCGTGGGGGATGGATAGGGCCCACAATGGTCTAATGATGCTATTGACGATTGGGAGGAACCGCACACTTAGTGAGTTGTGCTTTATGATGTTATATCTTATGATGGATCGATGTACTATGTATGTTATTAGTTTCATTTAATTTATTGCACTTGTATCATAGTTTTGAGGATGGTGATGTATTTCTATTTTAACATATTATATTCTTTTAAGCCTTTCATACACTGTGACATGTACAATGGATGATTGAGCATTCCGAATTAATTTGCCAAGAGGGATTCAGAACAAATGTATATTAAATGGACATTGGACTTTATAATTATTCTTTCATGTGGATGTGGTAGTTTTTAGACTTATAATTAATTAAATTTAAATGTGACTCAACGTCTTGGGATCCTTAAGGAATGTAACTTGTTATGTATGATTACAGTTGATTGTATGCTATTGCTTCCACTACTATGTGTTTGCATATGTATGATTACCTTTCTTGTTTTAAAAAAGAAAAAAAATGTTTAGAAAACTTAGTAAAACTTTAGGTTAATTCTTTTGGATCCCTTGGCAGGACGTTACATTTGGTATCAGAGCCCAAGTTTCTACATTGGGAGCTCTAGGTATATTCGAATGCCACTAGTTGTTAACTAGTTGAACTAAAAAAGAACTTAAACTGTTAGTTGTATATTTTTCATACTTCAACACTTAGACTTCAAAGTGAAATTATACGTAAACCTAAACATAGGTAAAACTGGAAACTGAACTTACTATTTTCAAAACATGTATCTTTTATCTATACATCATAACTTGTATATTTTCCAATGAATTTGGGATATTGATCCTTGTTTAGAATGTTTTAGAGAATCTATTTTAGTATTTGTTAAAGGAATGGATGTTGGATCGATATGGTTTTTGGTTTACTATTAAACCAGAATCATATTGCTCTATGTGTTGTAGTGTTCTCAGTAGAGCCATATCCTCATACAGGGGAAAAGGGTTCAATGGGACCCGCACAGTGAGTTCTTAACTTTATTATCCTTGTAGGCTTCCAGGAGTAAGCCTAAGTCCGGGGGGGGCTTGGATGTAGTGCTTGCCCCTAGTTCGCATTTTTGTTATCATTGTTGAACTCTTTTAGGCAAGTTTTACGCTTACAATTAGTAGCATTACTTTGAGTTTATCAGTTATTGTTTCAGATTTAGTTGATTTTTATGATGCACTTATTTGGTGCTCTATATTTCATGTATGTATGATGATTATTCAGTATTTTTAGTTATTGATGATGATAAGTTAGATGGATTATAATATGTGTTTCTTATGGATACTTACCCCATACTACATGTGTATGGTGTGCATGTTTGTTTTCTTTATGTATGGCGTCTCTGATGTGGTTAAGGAAGGGAGTCGTAGTCACCTGCTAGTCGGGATCTACATGATGCACCACTTCCTACCATTGCCTGTTTAGCTTAGAATATTGTGTCTGTACATGTGTGGGTTTTATGCAGGTTGCAAGTACTGAGTATCAACTTCCCTGAATTGCCAAGATGAGCATACCCTATCGCATTATCTCAATGGTAAGAGAGGGGAGATAAATTCTTAAGTCCAAATCCTAAACCTTTAAGCCTTTTGTCCCAATTGATAATTAGGACAAGTATTTGAGTTGAGTACCCTTTGAATGCGTTGAATGATGTCAATTCATGATTATAACCCTTTATTTTGATTTAGTATGTGTTTTTCTTTGATGGGTTTTCATATGTTGCTTTAACATATGTCTTGCCTTTACCTTTATAAAATTCACAACTTGGTGCCTTTAACCTAGTTGGACAATATTTACTAATTTTACTAGTCTTTAAACAACTAAAACATGTAGTTTGACTTAACCATCTTTTGTGATTACCACTGAAGTGTGTCCCAATACAATTCTTAGGAACATGTTCATATTCTTGACAATAATGACAGCTATATCTTGTATTATAATCCCAATTATAAGAGTTGTCATTATTCCTTACCTTTGTTTGCCTATTTGATGACCACATGGATTTGGATATGCATTCTAAAGCTCTATGTCCATACTTCTGACAATTGTAGCAATATCCTTAAAATCTTTCTATATGCATGGTCTTGATTTTGCATTCATGTGCCCGATGACCTTGCTTGTTGCACTTATGACAATGAGTCATGCTTTTGGGCTTGACATTTTTATTTGTAAACTTTCTCTTGCACACATTAGCAATATGTCCTTTCTTACCCCAATTATGACAAGTAGGTTGGGAGTTCTTACCTTTGATGTTCCTTTCTTCTATACTTTTGGATGATTCTCCTTCTTCAATGTTTGTGTATCTCAGTCTTGATGTATCATTCTTTGATTTAGGAGATCTTAATAATTGCTCAAAGTATTTGATGGCTTCATTCAACTTGTTGAAACTTTCTAAAAATTCATTTTCTCTCTTTAGGTCACTCTACAATTGTTCATTATGAAACTTCAATGTAGTTATCTCAATGTCCTTGACATTCAATTCATAGTTAACATTCATCATTTGACTTAGAGTATCCAATTGCATGTTGGAAATCTTGGTTAGCTCTGTTGACTTCTCTTCCAATCTATTGGCTAGAATTCTTTTCTCTTTAATCATGGCTTTGTCTTCCATGGCTTTCTTCTTTTGTTCAATCACCTCACATAGTAGTATAGCTTGTGATTCTTGTTCTATCTTGAGATTTCTAATTTCCTCAGCTTGGACTCTATTCTTTTCCATTAGATCTGCAACTGTTGCATCAAATTCATTGGAATCTCCATCTGCAAATAGCTTAGTAGTGTCCATCTCTTTTTATAGTGCGTCATTCTCGGTAATAACAATCTCTTTCCTTCTCTTCAAGGATTTCTTTAGTTTCTCTCTTGCTTCATTTAGTTGATGTAGTATGAGATGTATTCAATCTCCTAGTTCTCAATAGTCTTTCCCAACTTGTAGACTTGCATTTCAAGATCTTTCCTCAAAGCTAAAAAGCTTCTCTTTTAGAGAACAAGGCTCTGATACCAATTGTTGGAATTGCAATAGAAAAGGTAAACTTCTGAGGAGGGGGGGGGGGTTGAATCAATAGTTTAAACTTGAACCCATAAAACTTTCACCATACATCCATCGCATGCATTCAATGAATAAACTAAAATAACATGTAAAGTATATACATATAAATCATATAACCATGTAAGCATCCACACACATAACCACATAACACCATATATGATTACCCAAAAACCCTCCAAGTGAGAAGGTAAAACTAGGGTGGGGACGACACCCACAAATCTTCACTACTGCAGTAATAAAGTGCATCCAATGAAGGTTACAATGTTTTGACCATGAAACATGATCTACCCTGTGAAAGGTTTGCCCTGTTAAAGGTTTACAAATATTGTTAGGTCTCACCCTATTAGAGGATTTTAACACCCTGTTAGAAGTGTGCCTTGTTAGAGGACTTCAACCTACAACTAAGTAAGCACCTTGTTAAAGGATTTCATATAGCCTGTTAGGACTACTTTTCTTAAGAGATTTGACTAAAATCACCTGTTATAGGATTTCATACAGCCTATTAGGACTACTTTGCTTAAGAGATTTGACTAAAATCACCTGTTAAAATGTCTCAACATAGATCCTACGGTTGGCGCTTGCTTTCTAGATAACATATCACCTCTAAACAATGTCTTCTTGATCCTTTTTGATCAAATGTCTCAATGTTGTATCATTTTCTCTATCATCTATTCTTCTCTAACTGATTCTGCAATTCACTATTTCTTCATAACTTCTAAGTCACCTTGAATGCGCTACTTGCAAACTATCTTGTTCGCTCTTTCAATTCACTCTTCTATCCATTAAAGAGTTTAGGGCTTCATCCTCCTTAAGAAGACTTTGGTGGCTTAGGGTTAGGTATGAATCCACGACTGAGATTCATCCATTTTGTTGCTTAATCCTTCCCATTTTCTACTTGGCTGCATTTAATTGCATAGGAAATCCAAATAGAGATTCATCCTTATCTCCAAAATATGACAATTTAATCTTAAGTCAGCTCAAAAATGGTTTACATAGTTGTTTGTGCCATTACAAACAAATATGTCAAAATTGTCTTACTTGACATACGAAGTCTCTAATGCTCGACATGCACTGATCTGTATACTGTGATTCGACACCTGCATTACTCGACATCCACTGTTTACTTAGCTCTTGAATCACTGGGCATGGTCTATCTACTCGACACTTGAGTGACTCGGCATATGAGTGACTCAACACTCATTACAACTCGGCATGGTCTAATATTTACATGTTGTGCTTGACATGTATTACTAGTTCGACATGAACTAAGTAAATAGCTTAAGTGTGTTGACACTCACTTGTCAAAGCCAATCTGAGATCAACAATGACTTCCCTCAGATGACACTACCCAAATCAGGAGGAAAACACAAGCAAACAATTAAACTCAAAGATATAGTTGGCATAAAATACCAATGCCTGAAGAGATGATCAATAAAATATAGAACATGAACATGTAGAGAAGATTGTAATATATATGAGTGCCCTCATATGACACTACTCAAATCAAGAGGCAAACAAAGGAAAATAACTAAAATCAAAGATACACATGACATAGAGCGCCAAAGTCTGAAGAGCCGATCAATGAACATGGAAGGTTGCCTCTGAAATAGGAATGAAAAAAGTGTCCATATGGTAGATGATCCATCTCATTAAAATGCATAGGTACCCAACCACTACATCTAACCACTACATATAAATAAATACTATCTACATAGCTCACTCGAATGAACCAAGGAAGCATAAGGACCCTCCTAATGCAAACAAGCAAGAGGTGATAGGTAATTGAAAAAGATGGCCACATGAACTATATGTCAAGGAACCAAGATCAAGATACACGTAAAATACATAATAGTGTTGTGAGGTGATTGGTTTCTGGACACATGATTAAGCTAATGTCATAGAAGAAACACTCACTCGACAAAGGTATATGGAAAAAAAAGACAAACATCAACTCTCTGTGACACTTAAACAATAGTGCATGTACGATAAGACACAAGATGTGCTCGATTCCAAGAATATAATAATCAGTATGAGTGCCCTCGGATGACACTACTTAAATCAGTTATATAACAAAGGAAAAATAACTAAAGAAAAGACACTTATAATGATACTTTGTCTCAATGCATTTACATAAATGATTACAAAAGATGTTAACAAATATCAGAAGAGACATAAGACTAGTACAAGAGAACGTACAACCCAAGACAAGTCATCCCATATAACAAAAATGATCCCTAGACCTTAAACAACCAATATATCCACCACTGTGCAAAAAATATAAAAATATAACTAGCATCACTTAACAAAGCACAAAATAATCTTTCGAACAATATAGAGTCTTCAAAAATGAAAATCAGATGCTCAAGATATGTCTCCTGGGGTGCAAAATAGAACTCCTAGCTTTCACTACAAAAATAGGCAACCAAACAACATTAAAACACAAAAATACTTGCACCATCACGACAGGTTGAAAACCAGCTTTCTGACAATATCTCATTTGTGAAAACTAAAGTATGTATGAGCAAGATATGGCCAAAACACTAAAGGTAGCTCCAAAGGGCTACATGGCCATCATAGGCAAAAAAGTGCCTACTGACATGTTGGTGACATAACATTGTTGACTAGGCATCCAGGGACATGACACTGTTGATGTGTTTGCTGACATGTCATGTTGACTAGGAGCTAAAGTGGTGCTGACATCTGATATGATGCAGGCAATCACTCATGCACTAACATGTGCTAACCTATTTCTGCATAACATATGCTAACATACTTGTGCTAACATGTTAGTACTCTTGTCCTTTCCTCAAAAAAGTACTTTTTGAAAAAAATAAAACATGCACTTTTCAAAGTTCTTTTTGAAACTTTTTTTGAAAAGTATGCATTTCTTTTTCTCAATAAAGTGAACTTTTTTTAAATTATTTTTTTCATAAAAAAATAAATTTGTCACATCAAGAAGCATGCCCAAGCCTTACAACCTGGGGGCAAATTTTTTTTTTGTGTCACTAGCCAATGGCATCCAAATTGACAAACTTTAAATGAATATTATGCTTTTTGGCCACTATGAATCCAATGACCAGGTCCACTTGGGCTCAAAGTGCACCAAAAAGTAGGTGACCCCATATCGCATAAAAAATCAATCAAACATGTGATTCATTCAAGAAAACATCTACTAAGTTCCAACATTCTTCAAAGAACAAGAATAAGATACAATAGGTCAACGCTCTGATACCACATAGAATTTGTCAATTCAGTTTCATGAAGCCAAGATCACTTGCATGCAAAGATAACCTGCCATGAAGAATAATGAAATAACAAAGTAAGGGTTTGGACTCTAAAAATATGAAAGAATATGATATTATACACAATTGAATAAAATATACAATGATCAATCCTTATAAAGAAGATTGAGAGTTCTAAAATAAGAAACCTAAAAGAAATCATTTAATAATTAATATAATTATTAAATGTCACTAATACATAAAGTGCTATCTAAAGAGAAAAGTAAAGGTAACCTAACAATCAAGTCAAGATGACTTAATAATAAAGTTATTACTTTATTCTAACATCTATTGTAGTGTTTAATGTCTTTTATTTGCGAATTGATGGAGTGGTCTAGAGCATTTGGCCTTTGGGTGGGAGTAATATTAATCCACACAATAGTATTTTATCTCTTCTATTATACCAAGGTGAGTTTGATTGGGAATCAAATTTATTGCAATTAGTTTTAAATGGACAAAAGGTGTTGAACTATCTCTTTCATTTTCAATCATAGGACCACTCCTAACTTCCTTACAATAAGTTGAATGCAGTGCCCTATCCAAATTCTAGAAGAAGATTCTTTAGGTGAATCTATAGGACATATATCCAAAGGGCATTTTAGCTTTTGGGTTCAAAAATTTGACCCATTTTTGTACTTAAATGGGCTTGGCTTTGAACTACCAAGGATTGTCTTCACACTCTTATTTTTTTCCCCTTTTGCTTCTAGGGGTAAGAATAAGATTTTTTTTTTTTTTTTTTGGAAAATCAATCTTTGTGTTTTAGCTACTTTCTACTAGGTTTATCACCAATGACTTTGCCAATTAACATGTGTGTTTCTAAATATTTAACTTCTTCATTTGCCAAAGTAGATACATTGAGTTTGCAAAATTGTTCATGAACATTCTATTTGGGTTCAATGATTTTAGATGGGTAAGTTTTGATAGAGGATGTTTGCATTTTTCTTTTGTTGAAAGTTCAAATATTTTGAAGATCTTTCACATATTTTTATTCACATTACATTGCTTTTGCTCCATGAGAGCCAGTCATTTTTTATTTAGGCCATCTTTTTTTCCTCTCTTTTTTAGTATTTTAGTTTAAAGAATATAAGTTAATTATATTTTAATTTTTTTATATAATTCATGAGACTCATAAATTAATAAATTCTTAATTGAAGCTATTAATTAGAAATGAAGGGATTGTTGAAATCTGGTTGTATTTCATCACATTGTGTGTAACATATGAGAATATCTATAATGAGCTGAAAAATAATTTGAAATTAGAAAGGTGCCTTCAACTACTTGAAGATACAATGAGAAGGATGTTGTAGGTTTTGCTCTCCTCTGACTACTAAGAAGAAGAGTGACACTATTCTAGCGCTTGGTGGAATCTGCATAGGAGGTCCTACTCTAGTGGCTTTACACGTTGAGGTAGACTCTAGTGCTGAAAAATCCCCTACTCCTAAAGCTTGTAGTAGTAAGAAGAAAGGTGAGAGTAAGGCTAAGGTGCCTTTGTTGGGTGTTTATGAGAGCTCTGTCAACCATGATGTCCCCATCTCTCCTACCAAGATAAAAGATTATGAGCTGCCAGGTTTCCCTCCTTTCGAAAAGAGTAACCCTAGCGAGTCTTCCATTGAACCTTGCTTCTCAAACTTTGAGGATAAGAGATAAGATGCCCTTGGATTCATGTAGATAACAGAAGCTCAATCACTCTACTCTTTTAGGATTTTGTAGCGGGCCTTCCATGAAATCAAGAGTTTGAACCTCAAGTACTGTAATCTCTCTGTGAAGTTTGAGGAGCTTCAACAAAATGGTGGGGTTTTTTATGGTAAGAAGATTCCAAATTCCTCTTCATTTGCACATTGAACTAATGTTGAAATAAATTAATGATAGATTATGTTGAGCTTGAGGGGAAAGCTAAGAAGATATTTGAGAAGAAGATGGAGAGTTTGACTGATAGGGTTGATAAGACTAAGAAGACCCTTAAGAAGATCATGTAGCATAGCTTCAAGATCATGAAATTTGTAATAGAAAACATGAATACCCTTATGACTAGGCTGGAGTTCAATTATCTTGAGAAGGTTACCATAAATCTCGATTAGGACAAAGAGGTACTGGCAGACAATGTTGAAGGTCCAAGAAAACACACTAGGGCCAACATGAAGAAAAATTTGTTTTTTCGGCCCCAGGACATTGAAGAACTGAAGAAAGCAGCTTAAGGATGCACTGAATGGAGGAGGATATTGCTACTACTCTTAATAACCTTGGTTAATTCAATTTCTTTGTTGTGTGCTTTTAAAGGAATTTGCTAGTTTTTTGTCAGGTTTGATTTGAGGCAACTCTCTGTTCTTTTTGTTTGCTACTCTGTTGTTAACCTGAAAACTTTTAATACTTAATCTTATGTTCTAGGTTTATAATAAGTTTCAAATCCTTTCAAAATCTATTTTTACTTTAATAAAAAATAATAAAAAACTATTTGAAGCAATTCGTCTTTGCAAAACGAGACAAACTAATCTCCATCGAAAATGCACTAAAGAGAAAACAAAGTCAAACTTTTTTTTTTCCAAATTCACGAAAACGTAGCAATCTTTTTCCAATTTTTTTGTTGTTTTCAACTATAAGCTACGCAGATCATAAAGATCAAATTCTAAAATTTTCAAGAAAAATCCATGATAAATTTGATCTTTTGAAAATTGGTCAACTGTACACTTTGGATGGAGGATAGCCACGACCTTACAAAACAAACAAAGTGAATAATAATAAAAGAACAACAATTGAGAACTCGAAAATGTACTCTGAAATGATTGATCCTATGAACATCATTGAACTTTGTGCCTTCATTTATTATTATCTGAATAAATAATTGATTATCAAATAATAAAAACAGAGATTAATACCTAACTCGTTCGATAAATGCGTGATTTAAAAGCATTGAAAATAGAATCAAAAGGCAACAATAATAATTGCGTGAATGCTTGGTTCTTCAATAAGAAGCACGCCTACGTCGGACTAACCAGTACACAAATCAAAACTCTACCTGGACGTCCAATGTCAAATCCATGTGTTGAGACCAGAAAAAAATAAACCAACTGAAGTTTTTAAACAAACTGCCGGTCAAGCGAACGATCAATGAAGGAATTGGGGCACATGTTTTGTAATTTTCGGTAACGTAATTCCAAGTTACAAGCAGAATTTACGAGAAGCGGAAGCCGAGGTAGATAAATCCAGAAAAAGGGCGTCAGAATGAAACACCCCACAATAATAAGAACGTTATCGTATTCCCGAGTAGAAAGGGGCTCTGTCTCTCCCTAAATAATAATCCCCACAATTATTATCGTTTCCTAGCCTGATTTCTAGCTCGCTCATTTGGCTACATTTAGCTGAAAAATGGCGCTATTAAGGCGCCGAAAGGCAAGCGAGCCAGAGAGCTCGGATAACGATAAGAAGCAGGCGGAGGAACAGCTGAATGAGAAGGGAAGGGAAAAGGAGAAGGAGAAGGAAAAGGGGAAGGAGAAGAAAAAGAGCACTAGAAGTAGATGGAGCTGCCTCGACAACTGTTGCTGGTTGATTGGCTACATAGTCATCATTTGGTGGTTGCTTATGGTTCTGTATAATGCTCTGCCCCCTTCGCTGCCGCAATATGTCACAGAGGCCATTACTGGACCTCTTCCTGACCCTCCAGGCCTCAAGCTAAAGAAGGAAGGGTTGAAGGCGCACCATCCCGTGGTTTTTGTGCCCGGGATCGTCACTGGTGGGCTAGAGCTGTGGGAAGGTCATCCCTGTGCCGATGGCTTGTTCAGGAAGCGCCTGTGGGGCGGCACATTCGGAGAAGTTTACAAGAGGTTTCTCTTACTGCATTTCATTAAACCTTTGAAATTATCTATGTTCCCTGCAGTAAGATATTCTTTGAGCG
Organism: Cupressus sempervirens; assembly: GCA_028749045.1. Taxonomy (NCBI): domain Eukaryota; kingdom Viridiplantae; phylum Streptophyta; class Pinopsida; order Cupressales; family Cupressaceae; genus Cupressus; species Cupressus sempervirens. The sequence goes on along the minus strand of CM053784.1, from coordinate 524,402,867 downwards.
AATAAATTATAATTATATACTTAATAGGAGATTGAGGAGTCTGCGACTGCCAAAAAAATTGATTCTTGGTTGTGTAGAATTTGTTTTACTCTGTTCTATTTGTGTTGCACCAAAGTAAGCCCTAACCCGGAATTCATCTTTGTTGTTCAAAACAAAATTGCATTTGATATGACTGGAAATGAACTTGATTCTTGGTAATCCACTTCTACTTGTGTTTCACCAAAGTAAGCCATAATCTGGAATTCCATATCTTTGTTATGAATATGATTCTGTCAGTGGTGATTATCATATTAGAGTTAACATAACACTCAGACAAACAAAGGCATTTTTGTAGGAGACTGACTTCACCTGTAATTTGGAATTAATACTGGCGTAACTGCCTACAATTTTGCTTGTGATGCCCTTCTTGCCCTCCTTTGATACCAGGAAAGCTTCTATGTTTACTTAAGTTTGTCCGTGACTGCAACAGGACCTCAATGGGAAACCTTAATTCGTAGCTTCGAAAACCCTTCAAGTGTGAAAGTGGTGATGCTTTTAACTAAGAAAACACTTTTACATTGGATCGGCTTATGCAATCTCACTTTATTGAAAACCAAGTTAACAATTTATTACCCCCTTATGATTTTTGTTCCAGTTTTTCAAAATGTTCTACAGAAATGTAAACAAACATTTTGCATGCAACTGATTTCTTTTAAACCGTAATATTACATTGATAAATCGTGTAATATCTGCCTGAAATAGATATTAGATTTAAATGTGAAGATAGATCATTTCAATCTTATTTTTCATATTGAAGTGAAATACCTCTATCACAAATCTGCCCAGCTGTGAACTCTGTCACAAATCCATCAAGAAGTGAATTAAGTTTTCGTCCAATCTACCAAGAAATCGTGAAGGTTTCTGTCCTCTGGTTTCAGAACTGAAAGCCAAAGCTTTCCAAAGTCAATAACCAAACTTAAACCAAGAATGCAACTCAAATTAATACAATCCCTGGATCCTAAGGCCAATTCAGAGAACTGTCATTTCCATCACCTGAAGACTTTGATTCATTCTTAGTTTTACATCTCTGTAACCCATAATAGCTGTCATCTGAAAATCACAACCTGAAAATCCTGCAAGTTGTAAATCCTCTTTCTGAAGGAGAGTACATCTCATACCATGATGAAGTGGAGCCTTCTTTGTACCAATCATAAAGTCTCTCCTTATTTGTCATCATTAACTTATTCAACTCCTCAACTTGTGGGCTGAGAGAGGAACAATATGTATTCCTCACAATGCAATCAATCTGATAAATACCACCACCTTTTGTAAAGGCTAATTCCCACATCTATTGGACTCATATCCATTGTGCTTTCACTTCTCTAGCATGTCAAACTATGGTCTGGAACCCTGTTATCACATAAAAACAAGTTTGCAACCCTGCTGCAACAAATGATATCAGCATTTCTAAAACTGAAAATCTGATTTTTGAGCTCTTTATGAATGCATTTCCTATCAATCTCTGGTAAGAAATTGTCAATGTACACTTCCCAAATTCGATAATGTCTCTGTCGCACTCAACATCATGCCATGAACTCCTGACTCCACCGAGAAAACCATTGAAGGAAACGTATTACACTTACAGCTTCATACATATGAACCAATTCTTGAAACAAGTGGTCCTACCAAGATTACTTGCATAGAGCATATCAATCTCGGTCATCAAACAAGCAACATACTACTGTATGCACTGACATAATTCTCGTTATCTCTTTGTCTTGTTTGAGAATCTCAACTTTTTCAATCATTGAAAGATTATTAATCCTTCTTGTCCCATGACTGAAACTATTTTGAAAATTTCCCTTAGAATCTGTCATAGCAACTGTTCCATTGCTGAAAATAACATAAGGTGGAAACATTGTATTTTATTTCATCCCTATCAAAATTATTGATCTCTTCAATAATTTGCATGATCTCCACTCCCTTAGGAGTAACTTCTTGTTCTTCTAAACTAAATTTCTGATTTTCTGCTTTATATAGAGAGAAATGAGCCATACTTAGTTGGTAGCAAAGATCACCAACCTCTTCTTTGTCTTCTGGAAACTTGATAGCAAGATCCCTATCCATTAATAGCTGTAAGTAATCTTATTTCATCCTTTCAAAAGTTTCTTTGATTGTGCGCAATTGAGTGCTAATGACTCCACTTGCAACTCCTTTTTGTCTCTCCTCAATTTGAGTTTTCCAAATAAGATCCTCAATGTATTTGTGTGACTCATTTGCCTTCGTCAGTACTTGCATGAGTGTACTTGCACAAGCTTCTTTTTTGTAACCAATAATTTGTCCATCAAATCTTGCAGTGATAAAGGTTTTGTTCAAATTCATTTAGGGTGCATGTGTTAAGTTTATGAGCCCAGAAATCAATGATGATAAGCATCAATAAGAAATAGCCAAAACTGAACCAATGAACACCAAAAATATCATGGGAAAGCCCTTCTAGAATGAAGAAAAACCCAGCCACACAACTAAAATATCATTTTATTGATCATAAAAGTTCAAGTGTACAATGCCTATCACTTGATGCGATATAAATAACTTAAGGAGAGACTCTTCACATTCCAATCGAAGGTCTCTCCAAATTCCCAAAATGTGACTCTTTATTACAATTAGAATTACAACTCTTCGAATTTCCATGCCTCAATGCATGTCGAATGGCACATGTCATTACATTTAATATTTCAATTTAAACATAAGTGTCATTTTCAAATGAAGGTGACAATAACAGTAATAACGTTCATATTTCCAGAGATAAAGATCTCTATCGCAGCTACAATCTTCAATGCTCCCTCTTACCCAAAGAGATCTTTAGCTGAAAAATCACACAAGACTGCAACCAAAATGTCAATAATAAAATTTCATAACATAGATCTTATAAAATTCATGGAATCACTCAACGTGAAAACTTGCAACAATTACTCATATTCATGAAATCACTCAACATGAAAACTCGTAACAATTACTCATATTCATGGAATCACTCAACGTGAAAACCTGTAACAATTACTTATTGTTAATAACACTCAACATGACATATTTGTAAGTCTCACAACTAAGCCTTTAATCATAGACTCTCTCAACATGCTTTGTCTTGGAATCTCTGAACATGACATCCAACTCTCATCACAGAATCTCTCAACGTGATGACACCATGGACTCTCTCAACATGATGTTCACTATCGTATAGTGAAAGAGTTATCATAATTGATCTTACAATGTCATTTATTCACACAAGAATAGAAATAGACATAATAAAAACAAGACTTAGTTCCATTTAAGTTTCAAAGTTTACAAATACCACAAGTATCTCAAGCATGGGATCACTCAACATGACAGATCTGTAAGACTCAGCTAAGCTCTTAATTGTAGACTCTCTCAATGTGAAGTGTCTTGGAATCTCTCAACCTGACATCCAACTCCCATCACGGAATCTATCAACGTGATGACATCATGGACTCTCTCAATATGACGTTCACTATCGCATAGTGAAAGAGTTATCATAGCTGATTTTACAGTCTCATTTATTCACACAAGAAGAGAAATAGACATAATAAAAACAAGACTTAGTTCTATTTAAGTCTCAAATTTTACAAATACCACAAGCATCTCAAGCATATATGAGAATGATGAGGATTCCATAAGCACTTTCTCTTAATTATGAAGCCTCCCTAAGCTTAAATCTCTCTCTAAAGCTCAACATCTCCCTTTGGAGCTATAATCCATATCTTGTTGCATCCTGCAACCAAGAGAAAGTAACAAGAGAGATTAAAGCTAAAACCTACACCATTGATAGTTAAATAACAAAATAGAATACGTATCTCTTTTACATGATGATTTTCCTATGAAGTTTTGAGCTTTATGGCTATAAATGATGACTCTCAACTGTCAACAATAAGCCTTGAAGGATTTTAATCCTCCGGTCTGACCCTCTGTAAATTGTTCTTGTTCATAAAAATCACAATCCTTGGTCCATATTTCCAATCTAACAGCATATGCTAGTGCATCACCACTTCCTGATTCACACTTCCTCACACAATTTTTTCGTCTAAAATTCACTGACCTGACAGGTAAGTTTAGACAAATTTTGTGCAAAAACAATAGTAGAATTGCGAAAATTCAGCCAGTGACCTCTAGATTAATCATGCCCTGACCATATAGAGCACTAGGTGTAGACTCCATTATTTCTAAGCTTGAAATGTCCAGGTACTTCTCTGCAAAAAAAAAAATTCAACAATTTGAGAAGGCTGCCGAAAACTTCATCAACATTCATCGTGAGACTATGGAGTAGGCACGAGCAATTCATTTACACTTTGATATGAGTGCATTGGATCATATGAAAAATTCAAATGGTCGTGCAAAGAATCTTAAATGTGGTCGTGCAAAGAATCTTAAATTCCAATCTTCAAACTATTTTCCAGATTTCCCCCACCCTTAGTATGCATTGCTTTTGATAAACACAGGCAATCCTACAATGAAGCATGTCTGAATATTCCCATATTGCTTGGCATCCTCGATGTTGAACCAAGCTATCTTCTATTATGGTCAACCTCAGGCGTGTTGATCCTGGACATGTCGAACTCAATTAAAAAATCACGCTAGATTGAAGTCTCGATGATGCTCCACGTAGAGTAACAAACATCAAGCTTTTCATCTCATGAAAGATCAAGGCACGAGCTATGATAAAATAATAGTGCCGTTTGATAAGAAAATATAGTTGATGATTTCAGTAACGCTCCCATTGTTATTTCTCACTTCCACACTTCTTGAAGAAGCAAAGTCAATACACTCTCTACAGAATCCATGTGGCCTAAGATTCTCTGGGGACAAACAATTAAGTGCGGTTGAAAAAAATCCTTGCAGTTGATGTCTTCCCTGTGCCACGGGGCCCTTGGAGTAGATAGACGAGGGCAATTTTCCCTCTTATGATAGCACCATCTAGAAAGATAAAATGTCGGATGCTGAAAAAAATAGGAAAAAAATGACGAGGAATGAAACCGACGAGACTAAAATTCCCAACATCTTCAAAATAATGAATACCATTAAAAAATATACCAGAACCACCAAAGACTTTTCCATAAAGTGAAAATATCACTTAATAATAGAAGAAATTGGCTGGAAGAGAAATTGATGACAAAATAATACCTACACATAAAAAAATGATGAAATATAGGCTCAGGACTACTTGTTAGAAAGTAAAGTCCAATATAACTGAGGGGGGGGGGGGGGGTGTGAATCAGTTATATAACTATTATAACAATTACCAACCTTGTTAATCCTTATGCTTGTGAAGAATATAACCAAAAACCATAACAAGATACTCATACACAATAACACCGGATATGTTAACTAGGGAAACCCTTGATCAGAGGGAAAACCTTGGTGGGATGGTACCCACAAAATGTGTACTAATATAAATGTTCCTTGTTAGAGGATGGACTCTGTTAGGAGTCAATAGATACATTCAATACATATTAGTCCTTGTTAGTAGACTTTGAATCCCTGTTAGGGGATTCCAACTCTGTTAGGAGTTGTAGAAGGCAGATGGATCCACTGTCCAAACAGCTCTAGGGGTAAGATCACTGAACTCACTGTCCAATTGGTCTCTGTACTATTCCTCACAGAGCAATAGAAATGAACTGTACTTGTACTTCCTCTTCCTCTGTCCTGCCAACCAGACTTCTCTTCTTCTGCTGATCTCAATACCAGATCACCAACTTCGCATCCAATAATCTCTTGGATCGCTTACTCGCATTTACTAAATACTTTGCTCTTGTTTGCACAATCAACACACTTGGTACACTTTCAAACAAGGAAAATATCCTTCCTTTATACCATGTCCTCAAAACAATTCCTTGAGTCAGCCTTGAGGCTTTCCCAATTAATTATAATAGGAGCACATTAAGATAATTAATTATATTACAATTACACAACATTGTTGCCTCATAGTCTTTACAACTTCTCACACGTGTGACCTCAGAACTTGCGCTTTTGCTGATGTTATCATCATACTGTCTTTTGTTACTATCTATCTTCGCATATCACAATTTTATCTCTTTTAGGAGATACAATCCATTCATTAGAAATTGCTTCTCAGATACTCTGTCTGTATACTGCTCTCTGTAAATAAAGCATATCTTCTGCATGTCTTTGACTTACTTCATACACACTTAACCTCGTCATTAGGATACTGTGTAGAACATGTCCTTAACTGTGCTTGACTTGATCATCAACACTCTATCTGTACGACCTCGTTCTCTATTTGCTACTCTGTTAGTCTTCACATAAATACTGCTACATTGACATCAATAACAAACACAGTCATGAATGAAACATGTCAATCATGTTAACAATCTCCACATGCTCTAGCAATGCTTAGGATACTCCCCCAAAGGAATACCATCAGCATTCATTCTAACAAAATCCCCCTTTGGCATTGATGGCAACATAGATGAAACACATCTAAGTTCTAAGAATATAAAAACAACACTTTGCTGCAACTGTTGTTGTTCTCTTTTCAAATCCTCGTCATCAATCAAATCTGAAATCCTCTGAAACATCGCTCTGTTCTACATCTCTTTCTTAGATTGACATCATGAGTTGTTCATTGAACAACTGTCAGCTTCTCCCCCATTCAATGTTTCATTGACATTAATAACACTTTCTTTCCCTTATTCATACATAGGAGATCTCAATCTCTTCCCCATTGGAAGATCTTCTCCCCCACACATGGTACTTCTTTATGCAATCTCTCCTATAGTGCCAAGGAGATGTTTTTCATGCATACTCTCCCCCATTGACATCAATGACAAAGTCTTCATTATGTCAATTATCTGCTCCAAGTCTTCAATCAGCTCAAGTGTCCAAAGCCACTGTTCTAAATCAACTACCAAGAGTCCTAGATGACTCTGCTCATCTCAGATACTTCCCCATATAGGAAGCATCGACATTCAGTCTAGTCAAACAATAGTGCTCCGTACCATTGGATTGATGCAATTTTTGCATTATCTATTCAGAAGTAGGCAGGGGCATAACCCCAAGCATACCTCACAAGTACTCAAATGTATCTTTAGGCAAAGGCTTCATAAAGATATCTGCAATATGATCTTTTGTGCTTACATACTCCAATCTGATTTTTTTTTCCCTGAAACTTTCTCTCTCAAAACATTCTTGTCTTTAGGTCTATGAACCAATTCCCATGTCTCATTCTTCACAATTTGATCAAGTTCTTCCATCATTGCTTGAATCCAATGATCATCCTTGCATGCCTCATCTGCACTCTTAGGTTCAACTTGAGAAATCAGAAATAATTCCTCATTTACTCTACTTCTTGTCATCACTCCTTTGTCTTTACTTCCAATAATCTGTTCTGCAAGGTGATTCTTTGCCAAATTCCTATTTGGTGTAGGAGTTGCTATCTCAACTCTTGGTTCTGTTCTCTGTTCTCCTCTTTGCTCAATAATTTGTACATCATTCTGCAAATCATTGTTAGTCTCAAAGAAATCTTCAATACTCTCTTTAATAGATCTAGGGTTATCTTCTTCCTCATTAGAATTATGATCCATCATTCTTTCTTTAACTCCAAACTTTTGATCCACTTTCACATTTGCACACTCAATAATTGTCTTAGTTCTATGATTAAAACATTTGTAAGCTTTGCTTTTCAATGAGTAACCAAGGAACATACCTTCTAAAATAATCAAATAATGTATTTTATAAATTACGAAGAGCTTACAAACTCATATATACAAAAAAAATATACAGAAAACAGAAATTATACAGAAAATAGAAACTATCTAAATAGATAGAGCATTGTAAATATTAGAAATATTCTAATACCCTCCCATAATGCTCAATCTATGAATCTGTAGGCCTTATGGTTGTCATTGTACCTTGTCATCATGAGTCTCTGAGTCTTGGAATCTAATTTGGAATGTTTAGCATTAGGAATCCAGACATAGGCCAGAGAGCCAAAAATCTTTAGATGGTTGATTTTGGGCTTATGACCAGACCACAATTCTTCGAGAGTTTTGTTCTTGATACCCTGAGTAGGGGAACGATTCAGAAGATAAACAACAGTAAACACTACTTTTCCCCAATACTTATTAGGAACACTCCTATGTTGTAACATAGAACGAGCCATCTCAACAATCGTACGATTGTGACGCTCAACAACACTGTTTTACTAAGGAGTGTAAGGTGTGGTGAATTGGCACTTGATGCCATGTTTAGCACAAAAACTAGAGAATGCATGAGAACAAAATTCCCTCTCATTATCTGTTCTAAGAGAAATGATATTGCAGTCAGACTTGTTTTCAACTAACAACTTAAAATTTTGAAATGTACTAAGTGCATCTGATTTTTGTTTAAGAAAGTACACCCACATTTTTCTACTAAAGTCATCAACAATAAGCAAAAAATATTTGCAACAAGTTACGGACGATGTATTCATAGGACCACAAATATCAACATGAAGTAATTGAAGTACCTAAGATGCACACCAAGAGTTCTATCTTTGAAGGGAGTCTGATGTTGTTTGCCAGCTCGACAAGCGTCACATACTCCAAGATGTTGCGTTTGAATCAGAGGTAGATTTGAGACAAGTTCCTCCCAGGACAGTTGACATAGATATTGGATGTCAAGATGTCCGTATTGCCGATGCCACAAAGTACTGAGAGATAAATCACGAGCTACCGTAGCTATTTCAGGAGAATCACCAGAGTCAGTAAGTTGATATAGGCCATGATCCTCTAGACCAGTAGCAATAGTACAACGAGTCTCTTGATCAATAATGGAGCATTTGTGGGCACTAAACATCACATCCAACTGAGGGGAATTGCTCATGATCTGACTTACAGAGAGTAGATTTAGTGCCATGCCAGGGACATAACATACACTGAGAAAGATGAACTGACACCCATCAGACTGTATCTGAACATTTCCTCTACCAAGAATTTTGAACTCCTCTCCACCACCAAACACAACTGAATCACTGTAGGGATAGAAGTTTGTAAACCAGTCACACCGATGAGAAAAATGACGTGACGCACCAGAGTCGATGTACCTAGCGGATGACCGAGCTAAATTAGAAGGGCTTTTAGCCATAAATGCATAGAAAGTAGATTCCTTTTGTTCAGAATGTTTAGCTACATTTGCCCGTGGATTTGACCTTCCCGGCTTCTTTTGTTTAGAAGCGAGTCGCTGATGACAGTCTTTCTTCATGTGACCATACTTGTGATAGTAATGACACTGAACACTCTTCTGCTGATATGTGCTTGAGAAATGATGCGAATTGCCTTGTTGCGATGATTGAGAAGATTGAAGTTTTGCTGCAAAGGCTTTTTCTGACGAGGATGAGGAAGTACGGTTACCAAATTGCTGCTTCCAGCGATCCTACTGTACGAGTTTGGTGCACAACTTTGGAAATTTTAGATTAACATTAGTTGAGGTAATGTTGAGAGTCTTTATGAAATGCTCATAAGATGTAGGTAGACTTTTTAGTGTAATAACAACCATATCTTCTTCCTCCATCTTACGACCGATGGCTTCAAGTTGATCACGAATGTCCTTAATCTTCGTGAGATGTTCCTGTAAGGACATTTGTTCATCCATCATAAGGGAAAACAACTGATTCTTTAGAAAGAATGCGTGACTCTTGTCGGATGTCTCTTGCAACTCCTTCAAATATTTCCAGATGTTTGTTGTGGACTTGCCAGAGGGAATTTGAGGCAACTGATCATCTGTGATAGAGAGCTTGAGAAGCATAACAACTTCTTGATTTCAATCACCGAATTTATCTTGATCTGCTTGAACGGAGATTGGACGGGTCACTGTGCCTAGAACTAGCTCATCCAAATGACGGTACTCAAAGATGGTCAGCATTCGCTACTTCCAGGTGTTGTAATTGCTGTCATTAAACCGTTGACTGTTTTCCAACATCAGGTTGGTCAAAAATGCCATTTGCACGGATTTCAAGGCAAATTTTAAAAGGACCCAAAAAAAACTGACAAGTACCTAGAAGAGTAGGCAAAAAAACCACAAGAGAGCTGAAGTCGGATCACAAATCTGCTGGCTTGAGAAATGAGGCACAAAAAATGAGGTACCCAAATTTTTTTGATGAAAACCTAGATAAGGTTTCGAAAAACCCACCACAAATATGAAATCTAAAATAAATTTTGAGTTCAAAAATTAGGGTTTTCGAAGAAAACCCTAATCAGCGGCAAAGGAAGGACACGATTTTTGTTGCAGATGCAGTACAAAAATGGTGGTTAAGACCAGCAAAATAACAGTCACGAAAGAGACAAAAGAAGAGGCGCTCGTGAATATTTAGACACCTAATCCGTGAGTATTCAGATGCGAATCTTAACCAAAAAACGTGAATCTGATTGTAGAAGACGGAGCACAGGAACACAGGAGCATAGGTTGCAATGTGAATGCCGTGAATGAGGTCACGGTTTGGTTGCAGAAGCTTGGAGCACAGGCGTGAATGCCGTGAAGACTGGAGCGATGCGAATGTCGTAAAGCTTGGACACGACGATTTCAACAAAAGCTTGGACACGGGCGGAAGACTAGGACCAGGGAAATAGGTTGCAGAGAGCCTATATTGATCAGATAACTTCGAAAAAGATGAAGTTATAATATCTTAGCTCTTAGAAAATTTTGAAAATGAAAAACAAATAGGGTCTGATACCATAAAATAATCAAATAATGTATTTTATAAATTACAAAGAGCTTACAAGTTCATATATACAAAACGAATATACAGAAAATAGAAACTATCTAAATAGATAGAGCATTAGTAAATATTAGAAATATTCTAATACCTTAATCACTTCTTGGATCAAGCTTACCAATATCATCATCTCTCTTTATGTAACACTTCCAATTTTTTTGAAATACTTCACTAGGGTGTATGACCAAACCATAATTCATAAGGAGTCTTGTTTGTACCTTTTTTGATCTGCACTCTATTCATGGTGTATACTGCTGTATTGATTGCTTCCCTCCAAAATGTCTTAGATACATCATTCTCAAACATCATTGCTCTTGCTGCCTCTGATACAGGCCTGTTTCTTCTTTGTGCTATCCCATTTTCTTAGGAGTCTTGGGTGAAGATAACTATCTCTTAATTCCATTCTCTTCACAAAACATGTTAAACTCCCTAGAAGTAAACTCGCCACCTCTATCTGATGTTAATCTTTACACTAGATTCATTCTCAACTTTCTTCTTAAATATCTTAAACTTTTCAAATGCCTCAAACTTTTCTCTAAGAAATGCTACTTACATTATTTCAGTGAAATTATCAACAAAAATTATAAAATACCTTTCTCCATAGAATCCTTTTGTTGTGGTAGGACCACTCAAGTCTATATGAACAATCTCCAACTTTTCAATAGTAGTGAACTTCTTGCTGGGAAATGAAACCTTCTTCTGCATAGCCATGATACATTCCTTGCAATTAACATTAGTAAGCTTCATGATCTTAGGTAAATCTCTGACTGCAAATGTACTACTAGCTTTCACAATTTATCAAAGTTTATATGACAAAACCTTCTATGCCATAACCAACTATTATTCACTTTTGCAACCAAAAAGTCATCTTAGTAGGATTCAATTGAAATACATTACCTCTGGATCTTGTACCTGTTTCAATCAGCTTACCATCCTTATCTTTGATAATGTAGGTCTTCTCTTGTGAACTGCAACTGATAACCTTTGTCAACCAACTGTCCAACACTCAACAAGTTATGCTTCAAACCATCAACAAAATAAACATCATTTGTGTTAGTCTTTCCATCAAGAGTAATAGATCCTATCCCTGTGATGTGACAAGCTGCATTATTTTCCACTCTTACAATTCCTTCATCATGATTTGTAAACTTAACAAACTTGTTCATATCATCAGCCATATGATGTGAACAACCACTGTCTATAATCCAATCAGATTTCTTTTTAACTTGATAAACTAAGACTTTTTCTTCTCTAATTTCAATTTCAGGACTCTCTTCTTTTATAGCAACAAATCCTAACTCATCATCACTTTCACTCTTAACTCTTTCCTCAGATTTATCATCTTCGTTTGCATACAAACAATTTCTAGGTCTTCTAGGCTTGAAGTTTCTCTTATACTTTTTTCTCTCTTTAAGGACACTTAGAAGCATAATGACCAAATTCATCACAAATCCAACATTTGAAAATTTTCTTGCCATCTGGTTCTCTTCTCACAAGTAGGGCTATTCCTTCTTCAATCTTCATATCTTCTTCAGATCTGGATTTGCTGCTGCTAGCATAGTCTACATTTGTGCTTCCACTTCTGGATAAACAAGGACGAACACTTGATGCACTAAAAGCTATCTCCACTCTTGTCAATTCTCCAGCTTGCCTCAAACTTGGTTCTGCTGCTTCTGATCTTGCAAGCAAAGTCTCCTTGTTGAATTTCTCAATACAGGGTATCAAGAGTTCAATCATCTGTGCTACTTGTTTGAATGGTGGTGTCAAAGTTTTCGAAATCTTCCATACAATCTCATCTTCCTCTTTAGATCCTTCGCAAGACTTATTTCATGCAACAATCTCAGATATCCTACCAACATAGCTTCTCACATATTCATCTTCCATCATTTTAGCATTTCAATTTTAGGACTCTCTTCTTTTATAGCCACAAATCCTAACTCATCATCACTTTCACTCTGAACTCTTTTCTCAGATTCATCATCTTTGTTTGCATACAAACAATTTCTGGGTCATCTAGGCTTGAAGTTTCTCTTATATTTTTTCTCTCTTTTAAGACACTTTGAATCCTAATGACCAAATTCATCACAAGTCTAATAGTTGAAAATTTTCTTACCATTTGGTACTCTTCTCACAAGCAAGGCTATTCCTTCTTCAATCTTCCTATCTTCTTCACATTTGGATCCGTTGTTGCTAGCATAGTGTCCATTTGTGCTTGCACTTCTGGATTAACAAGGACAAACACTTAATGCACTAAACACTGTCCCCACTCTTGTCAATTCTCCAGACTACTTCAAACTTGATTATGTTTCTTCCAATCTTCCAAGCAAAGTCTCCCTTGTGAATTTCTCAGTATAGGGTATTGATAGTTCAATCATTTGTGCTACTTGTTTGAATGGTGGTGTCAAAGTTTTCAAAATCTTCCATATAATCTCATCTTCCTAGTTAGATCCTTCACAAGACTTAATTCCTGCAATAATCTCAGATATCTTACCATTATAGCTTCTTACAGATTCATCTTCCATCATTTTAGCATCTTGAAACAAACATATCCAATTCTGTAATCTCATTCTTTTAGCATGCTTATCTCCTTCAAAAGTATTTTCCAAAGCCTTCCAAATTTTATAAGATGTTTCTAAAGATCTTACCTGAATGTATTCATTTTCAGGAAGAGCTGACAGTAATGCTTCTTTGGCTAGCATATTGCACATAAACAGATCTCTTTCTACTTCACTGCATTCCTCAAGCTTGCTCTCTTCCACAATTGCTTTATTATTCTTTGTCAAAAGCCAATATCCTGGACCCATACATAGCAAATGAGTCTTCATCTTTTCCTTCTAGCTGTCATAGTTATATCCATCAAATAGGACTTTCTTTTTCTGAAATGACCCGCCATTGTTCTCCCAAAGCTGTTAAGCTTTCTCTTCAAGGACCTGATGCTCTGATACCGATTGTTAGAAAGTAAAGTTCACCAATATAATTAAGGGCGGGGGGTGGTGAATGAGTTATATAACTATTATAACAATTATCAACCTTATTAATCCTTATGCACGTGAACAATATAAGCAGAAGCCATAACAAGGTACTCATACCAACACCAGATATGGTAACTAGGGAAACCCTTGATCAGAGGGAAAACCCCGGTGGGGATGGTAACCACAAAATGATGCACTAATATAAATTTATCTTGTTAGAGGATGGACCCTGTTAGGAGTCAATAAATACATTTAGTACATATCAGTCCTTGTTAGGAGCTTTGAATTCATGTTAGGAGATTCCAACCTTGTTAGGAGTTGTAGAAGGCAGATGGACTTACTGTCCAAATAGCTTCAGGGATAAGGTCACTAAACTCAATGTCCAATTGATCTCTGTATTATTCCTTGTAGAATAATAGAAATGAACTATACTTGTACTTCCTCTTCCTCTGTCCTGTCAACCAAACTTTTCTTCTTCTGCTGATCTCGATACTAGATCACCAACTTCACATCCAATATTCCCTTGGATCACTTACTCGCCTTTACCAAATACTCAGCTCTTGTTTGCACAATCCACACACTTGATACACTTTCAAACAAGGAAAATATCCTTCCTTTATACCATGTCCTCAAAACAATTCTTTGAGTCAGCTTTGAGACTTTCCCAATTAATTATAATAGGACTACATTAAGATAATTATATTACAATTAGACAACATTGTCGGTTCACAGTCTTTGCAACTTCTCACATGTATGACCTCAGAACTTGCGCACTCGTTGATGTCATCATCATACAGTCTTTTGTTACTGCCTAACTTCGTATATCAGGATTCTCTCTCTATTAGGAGATACAATCCATTCATCAGAAACTGCTTCTTAGATACAATGTCTGAATACTGCTCATTGTAAATCAAGCATATCTTTGACTTACTTTATGTGCACTAACCTCGTCATCAAGATATAGTGTAGAACACGTCCTTAACCGCTCTTGACTTGATCATCAAAACTTTGTCTGTACAATCTTGTTCTCTGTCTGCTACTTTGCCAGTCTTCATAGAAATATTGCTATGTTGACATCAATGACAAACAGAGTCATGAATGCAACACGTCAATCATGCTAACAATCTCCACATGCTTTGGCAATGCTTAGGATACTCCCCCAAAGGAATACCATTAGCATTCATGTTAACACTACCAACATAGATGATGATAAGAAGATCCGAAAGTAAGGAACCAACAAAAATAAACACAAATAGAGCCCGACAACAGATCTAACCATAAAATATATTGCTACTTGAGGCCAATCTTTAATAAGAATGATGATACGATGTAAATCGACAAAAACAAGATGCAAAGAAAAGATTGGCTCTAAAATAAACACAATCACATTGACCTGACTCAAATTACAATCAATATGCACAATATGCATGAACAAGAGAAATTGACTTCCTTCGAGACGAAATATGGATATAAAATAATCTTACACAAATGACCTTATACATGCTTCTCCAAAGCTATTATTGGAATATGGCTCTGATACCATGTTAAGTTTATGAGCCCAGAAATCAATGATGATAAACAACAATAAGAAAGAGCCAAAATTGAACCAATAAACACCAGAAATATCCTAGGAAAGCCCTTCTAGAATGAAGGGAGAAATCTAGCCACACAACTAAAATATCATTTTTATTGATCATAAAAGTTCAAGTGTACAATGCTTATCGCTTGATGTGATATAAATAACTTAACAAGAGACTCTTCACATTCCAACTGGACATCTCTCCAAATTCCCAAAAGGTGATGCTTAGTTACAACTACAATTACAACTCTTCGAATTTCCATGCCTCAACGCATGTTGAATGGCATATGTCATTACATTTAATATTACAATTTAAATCTATGTTCCCTCGAGTTTTTGGGACTGGGACGGGGACAATGGGGGATGGCAGGACGAGTTTTTGGGATGGCAATTTTTTTTTGGCGATTTTGGGGACGAGGAGGACGACAAACAAGGACGTCTATATATATAGGGAAATCTTAAAATATACACTAAAATTTGCAAATATACATGTCATTCATATGAAACTAAGCACAAAGCATGTCATTTAAACATTATAGAACCTTAACATACACCATTTGAATGTTTATTCATTGTTGAAACACCAGGGAAGGATAGGTTTTCCCAAAACAAGCAATGAAGTATAAGATGAGCAAGGTTCGTTGAGAGCTCTTCCACCAAAGTTTGAATGCTCAAAATCTTAGTTAGCAGTCAACAATGTGAAGATTGGAATAAGATGTATGGGGAAAGTATCATGGCAGATGTGCAGGTCGTGCTGCTAAAGTTGATATATAAGAAACGTCTATAATCAATGATCAATTACCACTTTGCCAATAGTTACAACAAGTATTAAGTGAAATGGATAACGTAGATTCTTTGGAGGATTTCAGCGAAAAATCTATTGTGAATGATACATGATATTCCCGACTAAGATTTTTAGATAGAGTAGCAACGAGCATACACTAGACAATTTTAATTTTTGCATGGAACAAATAGGGGACGACTGATCGTCCTCGGTACGGTTGGGGGGCATCCAGCAAATGGGGGACGACAGACTGTCCCTGGTATGGTTGGGGGACGTTTGGACACCCCCTTTTTTGTACCAAGGACGGCTTTTTTGCCCAGGTGTCCCCGAGTACCCGAAACGTCTCTTGTGTTTTTGGCATTTTGGGGATGCTGAGGGGACCTCCCATACCCATCCCCCCATCTCATGGACTTCTCTGTCTCGGAAACTTGGGGTTTTTTGATGCGTCCCTGGGGTACATAGATTTAAACATAAGTGTCCTTTTCAGCTGAAGGTGACAGTAATGGTAATAACGTCTATATTTCTAGAGATAAAGATCTCTATCACAGCTACAATCTTCAACAGCATGAACTGTTACACATTAAATTTTCTAATTGGTTATCAACTATAGAAACATTATCAAACTCAAGTATCTCACTAGATGATGGCATGCACTCTGCATAAAGCACTAATGGGATAGCGTTATGATGATATATGGATTTATCCGATAAGTTTTTCCCCTCACATATTTTATCAATAATGATCTGCAAATCACCAACACAGAGTTTTGGATACCACTTACCAGTAGCAATCGATTCTTCCTCTAGGTTATCAGCCTTTGCTGATTGGAAACCATTATCCTTTGTGCTTTCATCATGCCCAATAAAGATGTACTCAAAGTTGTAGTTTTAACTTGTTCCTCATGTGTCATGGCATTACTTTCATTTGCAAATCTTCCCTCATCACTGCCTAGCTGCAATATATCTGCATCTTTAAGAATTTCACAAATGTGTTCAACTCCCAAGGCCTTCTGACATGTGATACAAATCCACTCTTTCCTCATTTGCTTCTTACTTTATTTGGAAGATCCTGCAACCTGTAAACCCATCGCGTTTAAGTTCATTGTCAGTCATCTGTTCCTTGAACCTTTCAATTTTATGCTCATAATCTTTTAAAGAACCAATAAGCAGTAGGTGATACAACCCGTTCCTTCCTCCAAATGGCCAACAAGTCTGATTGCAACTGTTTGCAGATATCATCATCCTCATCTAAGAGTATGAACAATATTCACTACTGAGCAGAGAAAGAATAGAGATTTACAGCCAGACAGACACTGAACTCGGTGGATCGTTAGGCTCTCAAGATCACCTCTGGAGATCACATCCAACCTTCGAGCGAGGGTTAAAGACTTTATTCACTGAGTCAATTGATTTCAGAGATTTAAATATAAGAGTTTAAGCTTTCGACCTAACCTCTGCAACTCCAACTTGCAGATGATTAAAAGTTATAGATGAATTATAAAATCATGTTTCATATTGTTGGAGCAGCAAAATATGTATAAGCACAGGATTTACTGGTTGGTGCAATTTCTCAGAAAATTCAGCAGGTCATATGAAATCACAGCATCATCAGTACACAGTGATATAATCCAGCACACACTACTTAAATCCTCACTTGCCATTTTCATTTTCGCACGATGAATGCCTTCAGAAGCTACGCTAGAGGAAAGACAGTCCTTGTAGTCTGCAACCTTAATCATACATCAATCATCTGATTTGCAGTCAGGTAGGTATTTACTCCAAAAAATAGCAGATTCAAAGTGCAAATAGACAAGTCTTTTTTGCATTGAAATGGTGCCAAGGAAAGAGTTGCTCTAGCAGGAACTCACGACTAAATAAGAATTCACACAATATAATTCTCTCTCTCTCTCTGCGCACTTAGAAAATATCAGATTTTTGGAAAACGGCTTACAGAAGAGTATTTTACCCAACCTGTAAAGTGTTTCGAAAAAGTTACAACTGTTGGATTTCCTAGGTCCAATGGAAGAGCCCATGCTAGTTGATGAAGTTTGATGCCCAAACTTGAACCAGACCTTTCTGTTCTGCTTGTCTCTGTAAAATGTAACAAATTTGCACCAAAAAAAAAATGGGGACTCCACCTTCATCACAATGAGCAGACAGAGAAAGCTGCAACCTTTCTTTATCTCTGAAACGCTTATCACTGAGCACTCACTACAACTGAGAACAACAGATGCAGTTTAACAAACAAGATTAAACCTTATCATTCACAATGACAATATTGAGAGTGTTCACATGCTTCATATTCCAATTGCTGTGACCATTGGAAATCTCAATGGAAATCTCAAGCACACGGTAAGAAGGCCTGAATATCGAAATTCCCACGCAACTGAGCTTCAAAAATACCGTCCACCTCACAATAGATTTCAGCGGCACCACTAGAATCGTCTCAAGAAGATACTATGAGGCTGATACAATCCAAAGACTACACTCATAATTTCCTTTAGCTCTTAATTAAAATGTCAGTCTTAACAGCAAATATTTCAATGTGCAATTCTTTTTCCCTGCAATGCAAAGTTTTGAGCAATGGTTATGAGACTTGCCGGTTGCTTTTAATACATAGCCACAACAAGAAATGAAGATCCATGATGAAGAATATGAAAGCAGACACCCAAGGAGAGAAAGTCGAACCTGAAATGAACTATGCACAATAAAATCACCCACGACAATTAAACAACACCTGGTAGTATTTCGAGCTCTCATGTCTCAACGGTTAGAACATTAATACTCCTATTTGCACTGATTATTAATTTATGCTCGACTATAGTCTTTAACACTTGATTTCCTCTAAAGATATTGCTGAATGTATTTTATGCTCCTTCCGCTAATCACACCTTCGATATTTCAGCTCAAACATTCAACCATATCATAACCACATCATTTTTTTTTTCTGAGTGTTTTCTCCCCGACATATATAAATATTCACCCTGGCTTCAGTGAATATCAGGACAATGTTTGAACCAAACTTCATAATCTACTCCACTATTTTTAAGGTTGACTTCAATCATTTTATATTCATGGCAAATATTTCCAGCCAGCCACAGAGGAGAACTAAATGCTTATGTTGGAAGGGAAGTCTAAATAAAATCAAAATGTTAGTAAGTCCCAATATTACATCGGGTCCCACTCCAATTTACTTTTCAGGTTTGATATTGCGATAGCTAAATATTCTCCAGATTCTTAATACTTCTAGCCTAGCCGAAGTATTTCTCCTGCGAACAAATTATGAATCCATATTTTATTCTGCTTATGTTCTCAATTTGGAACACACACAAATATTATCCCCAGATTCTTTGTTAAAATCTTCCATTACTAAATCTGCCCACCAATATTATGCACTCAGCTAAGGGAAGATAATGAATGTTCAACTCATCTTTTGTATTAGACTCTTATTTATTCCACAGATCCTTTATATCTATCAAAGCTACAATATCAAAGAGCCCCAAATATGCATCGATTTCCAATATTATTCAATATATATTGCATTAATCTCCAAATCCAATACAACCCCCAAAATAACTTCTGTGCAAACCCATTTTTTAAAAGAAAATGAATAAAACCAAGCTGTACTTCTGTTACTCATGAAACCTCACAGGTAGGGAGAATCAACTCTAATACCACTGTACCACAACAATTTAGACAAACATTTTTCATGCAACTAATTTCTTTTAAATCAACAGAGTACACTGAGAATTCATGTAGTATCCATTTGAAATAGAGATTTGAATTAAATATAAAGATATATCATTACAATCTTATTTTTCAAATAGGGATGAAATACCTCTATCACAAATTTACCTAGCTATCAACTCTATTGCGAATCCACCAAGAAGTGAATTGGGTTTCTGTCTAATCCACCAAGAAATCTTAAAGGTTTGCATCCTCAGGCTTCAAAGCTGAAAGCCAAAACTTCCCAGAATTCCCCAAATAGCAAATCCTTTGACTCTTTGTTTCCCTCTTCTTGTCTCTTGGTATCCTTTTCCTTTGTCTCTTTATTATCCCCTTTTTAAAATTAAAATGACTTTATTAATTTTCACTAAACGACATTAAAGTCATTTTAATACTTTATTAAATTAAGTTGTTATTTAATTTGATATGCTTTGACAATGACAAAGTAAACTTTAATTATTTGATTGACTTCTAATGTCCTACAAAGGGGACATTGCAGTTGGCTCTGTTAAACAGATTAAAATTGGAATGGATCAGGATAAACACGTCAATATTTCTTTAAATGAGGGTAGTCAGCAGCTCTGTTTTGAGCCAAATGATATTCTGAGTCCTAGAACTCCAGTTTTTAGAAATGACATTTTTTTTTTCACAAAGTGAAGTGTTACATTTAAGTATTAGAATCAAATGCTATTTTTATATGGCAGAATAAACACACTAAAATTCTGACCTGGTTACAATCAATAATCAAACAGCCCGAACTTATAGGTGAGCCATTAGTAATTACTGATTTGAAGATAAACAATCTTCCATCAAGTAAAAAATTGTATAAATTGGCATTGGAAATAAATAAGAATAGTCGGGCCCCTTATTACACAATGTCACAAAATTGCAGGCAAGGAAGTCTTCTTATTACGTCTTAAAGGAAGTTCAGTTTTTTTCTCTTTCTGCCTCTTTATGTGAAGGATGTTTGAAATATTTGTACAAATATGCTTTTCAATTGTAAGCATAAATAAAGTGACTTCAGAGATCATGTAAAGACATTCAATAGTGATTATTTAGGTAGGTGAAGGAAATGCAACAAAGAGCAGTACATATAAGGTTAAATAAGCAAGTGACTAATCCTTATTTGACCTCACAACTACTTCATCGAGAAGGAATTTTCACCTTATTCCATATTTGCATGGATGTTGTCTCAATAATCTTCATTCTTTATGCTCTCTTTTGTTTTATTGGGTCCACATTGTTAATGCAATAGGATCTCTGATAGAATAAATTGTATTTCAGACTGTAATAGAATATGAAACTTGCTGTCAGATTTGTGTGTTGCAGATCTTCAATTCAGAACAGTACTTTGGTGCTTGGATAATCTTCTACTTGAATGATAATGTATAGTTGTTCTTCAATAATCTGCAAGAGGACAGATTGCTGGGACTGCATATACGACTTGTGATTGATATATGATAAGTCCCACCGATGCTATAATATATATATATCCAATGAAGAGTTACATCCTTGTAGGGGCTTGACTCTACGTGGCCAAAGGCCACGTAGGGTTATGACCCTACGTTGACATAACTAGTGGATTATATTTAACAAAACAATGTTATTCAAGATTGGCGGCAGTATTTTATCTTGCCCGATACAAACCATATAACAATGCATTATACCCGATGTGAAATCGGTGATAGAGAATGTTTAATAACAAGTGAAGCCCGATATGAGTCGAAGGCAGTGATGATAATTTCATTTACAAATATATATATATATCTATATATATGTATATGCACATATGTGTGTGTGTATAGGTATATATGTCTCTCTAATACAACCACAGTATCAGATTTAATTTGTTCAGTATTACTTCGACAGAAGCTATATTTCAACACTCCCTCTTAGCGAGGGAGAAGTAATAGATTCCTCAATAGATACAAGAATACATAATGTCTATATATAACACATTATTTGACTTTTAACACTTTGAAATAGTGACTAGTCAAATAATTAAAATCAACATGCTATGAACACTATCATAACATATATTATGATCTCTAATTGTCCGAAACAATATCTAGAGTAATCATAATGCATTCGCTATCAATGACTTCCAGCATAACCGGAACAAACGTCATGATAACAAGCCTATCATTTGCAAGATTGTTAGCTTATAAAGCATTACCTTCTGAATATATATGTCCATGAAAGATTGTCACCTTTCATTACATATCTGATGCAACTAAACAACCATAGAAGCATAAACACACATAAATTGAAAATTTAAATTCAATATCCAATATTACAACTTAATCATACCAAGTTTTCCTCTGAAGTATTCCAACTTCACTTTAGCAAGAGGCTTGGTAAATATATCTGCTGTTTGCTCATTAGTACTGATGTACTCCAGTTTTATAACACCTCGATCTACCATATCTCTAATGTAGTGATAAGGAATTTCAATATGCTTAGAACGATTGTGGAAAATTGGATTAGTCGAAAGCTTGATACAACTCTGTTTATCGCAATGTATCACCGTGGGCTTCAAAGGCCTTTTGAACAAATCAACTAGCAACTTCTGTAACCATACAACTTCTCTAGCTCCCAAAGAAGAGTCAATGTATTTTGCTTCAATAGAGCTTAATGCAACTGAGGATTGTTTTCTGCCGAACCAAGAAATCATTCCAGATCCAAAATTGAAGCAACATCCAGAAGTATTCTTATGTTCAGTAGAGCTGCCTGCCCAATTAGAATCTGAATATCCATGAAGATTGATGTCTACTTGATCATATCGAATTCCCATGCCAATAGTGCCTTTTAGATATCTCAAGATGTATTTAGCTGCATGTAGATGTATCTTCTTTGGTGCACACATAAACTGGCTTAAGGTGTTAGTAGCATAACATATATCAGGATGAGTATTCACCAAATACATTAAGGATCCAATAATCTGCTTGTATTAAGTAGGATCCTTAGATTCAGATTTGATAATATCGTCTTTAGCTTGTGTAGGTTGACTTCCATAAGTGTAGTAGCTAGTTTACATTCCATCATTCCAAATTTTGTCAAAATATCAACAGTATATTTTCCCTAGTTTAGAAAAATGTAATTACTCTTTTGCCAAACTTCCAGTCCTAGGAAGTAGTGAAGAAGACCTAGACTTTCATATCAAACTCTATTGTTAGTTCTTGTTTGTACTTTTTTATAAGATGTTCTTCACCTTTTACCAACAAATCATCAACATATAATACAAGAATAATCATGTCATCATCATCTATCTTGAAGTATAAGTTAGGATCAGCTTCATTTTAGAATACCCTAACTTTGTTAGATAGTTGTCTATTTTTTCATACCACGCTTTGGGAGCCTGTTTAAGACCATACAATGCTTTCTTTAGCTTACACACGTGAGATTTTTTGTCATGAGTGTAGAACCCTTCAGGTTGCTCAATATAAACCTCTTCTTCAATTTCACCATTTAGGAATGCTGTTTTAAGTTTTTAACATCCATTTGATGAACTTTCCATCCTTTGGATGTTGCGATAGCCAAGATAGTCCTCACTGAAGTGTATCTAGCAACTAGAGCAAATGTTTCTTCATAAGCGATACCTTCTTTTTGTGAGAAACCTCATGCTACAAATCTGGTTCTGTACTTTTCAATGTTGCCGTCAGGTGCATGCTTGATTTTGAACAGCCACTTAGATGAAACAATTGATTTTTTTAAGGTCTGGGTACAACATTCCATACATTTATTTTTCAATATAGTATTATATTCTTCAATCATTACTTCTTTCCAAGTTTTATTTGATAAGGCTTCTTCAACATTTGAAGGTTCTGTTTTGATAAGTTCAATTAATAATGCTACATAACATGATTGGTTTCTTCTTTTTTTACTTTCTCGAATTACTTCATCAGGTTCAACATGATTCTCTTCTATCATTTTCCTAGCCCAAAGTGGCCTCTTTTTATTGTTAACATTTTCAGTATCCTCAGGATTTAATGTGGTGGTAGAAGAAGGTTTAGTATCATTTTCCCTCTCAATTTCTGTTGAGTGATTTTCATTTATTTCAGTGTCAGGTTCTGTAAGTGATTCATCACTATTTTTAGAAAGATTGAAGGCAATATCTTCTTCAAATTTCACATCTCTACTAATCTCAATTGTTCTTTGACCCAGGATAAAAATTCTGTAGCCTTTGGTTGTTTCACTATATCCAATGAGTATCCCCTTCTTCCCAGATGGTTCCAGTTTTGTTCTTTTCTCTTTAGGAATGTGAATATAAACAACACACCCAAATATTCTGAGGTGACTTAGATCTGGTGTGATACTCGTTAATACTTCTTCAGGGGTGGTGTTTTCTAATATTGAGTGTAGACATTTGTTTTGAATGTAAACTACAGTGTAGATGCTTCAGCCCAGAAAGAAGTATGAAGGTTTTAATTGTGCATCATTGCTCTGGTTGATTCAACAATTGATCTATTTTTACGTTCTGCAACTCCATTCTATTGAGGATTGTATGGTACATAAAACTCCCTCTTAATCCCAACAGTAATGCAAAAATCTTTGAAAATTTTAGAGATGTATTCACCTCCATTGTTTGACCTTAGTATTTTTATTTTTTGTCCTAACTGGTTTTCCACTAGAGCTTTGAATTCCTTGAATTTTGATAATACTTCAATTGATTCCTTTTGTTTTAGGAAGTAGATCCAAGTTCTTTTAGAATAGTCATCAATAAAAATTACATAATAGAGACAACCATTTAGGGAAGGTACAGACATAGGACCACAAAGGTCAGTGTGGATAAGTTCAAGAATAGATTTTGAATTGTGAACACTTTTAGGAAATGATTGCTTAGTGTTTTTGCCTAGGGCACATCCTTTGCAAATTCTTAAGTGATTAGTTTTGCAACTAGGTAATCCTTTTACAATTTTTCCTATAGATGATAATGCACGATAGTGAAGGTGATCTAGCTTTCTATGCCAAATTTCAGAAGAATCTGAGGTTTCATGAGTTAGGACTAGATTTTGATTATTACAAAGTTTATATAGACTTCCATCTCTTAACCCAATAGATATAGCTTTCTTAATGTTAGAGTTCTTTGGCCAAGGTAGAACTCCACCCTCTTGAAAGGTGACTTTGAAATCTTGGTCAGCAAGACCGGAGATAGAGACCAAATTCCTTTTTATACTAGGGATGTATAAAGCATTTTTAAGTTGAAGAGTAAATACCTGAATTTAGGTGGATTGAGCAGAACCCGATACCTTTGATTGGAAGAGTAGAATTGTCTCCAATAGTAACTTCTTCTAAGGAGTATTCAGAGAAGCTTTCAAATTTGTCTCTAAAACCTGTTATATGTCGAGATGCTCCACTATCTGTAATCCATGTATTTTTGCTTGAATTTAATTCACTTGAAAGAGCTAAATAAAATGCAAAGTTTTCTTTTTCCTCTTTCTCTTCTTTAACTTCTGCTAGGGCTGCTTGAATTCTTTTCCCTTCAGGGCAGAAGTTGTGTGAATGACCAATTTTGTCACTTTTAAAACATTTTACTTTCGACCAATTTCGTTTCTTATATAGTTTGTCAAATTCCTTCTTATTATGTTTGAATTTGCATGAAGGGCTTGGATTTCCCCCCCTTGATTTATGCTTAATCTCCTTGAAACTAGTCTTGATTCTTCTTATGTGCATTCATTTTTTAGTAATTCAAATTTAGAGAGTTTAGGTCAAGAGTTTAGACCTCAAATAAAGGTTTCCCAAGATAGAGGAAGACCTTTTAAAGTTATTATGCTCAGTTCTTTGTCATCAACTCTATTTTCAATTGCTGCAAGTTGATTTTTTAGTTCATAAATTCTTAGGAAGTAAGATATAATTAACTCCCCATTATTCATCTTTATATATAGAAGATCTTGTTTTAAAGTTAGCAGTCTACTAGTATTATTGATTTCAAAAGTATCCCTAATAGTAGAGAACATTTCAAATGCAGTTTTAAGACTGGATATGGAGTGGAGAATATGATCCTTTACAGAGTCTATAATAATTTTCATAGCCTTGTGGTTGTGCCTTTTCCATGTCGTTTTATCTGGATAATTTTCAGGAATGGATTTGTTTGATTCTATGTACTCTTCTAATTCCATTTCTCTTAATATTATCATGACTCTAATTTTCCATGATGAGAAGTTTGATGCTCTTTCGAGTCTATCCTCTAATTTTACGTGATTAACCATTTTTGAATTTAGAGGATAAATTTAAGTTTTATAAATCCGAGATTTAGATTTAAAATTCTGAATAACAGAGTTTCTTATCAGGATAGCTCTGATACCATGTTAATGCAATAGGATCTCCGATAGAATAAACTGTATTTCAGACTGTAATAGAATATGTAATTTACTTGCTCTCAGATTTTTGTGTTGCAAATCTTCATTTCAGAACAATGCTTTGGTGCTTGGAGAATCTTCTACTTGAATGATAATGTTTAGTTGTTCTTCAATAATCTGCAAGAGGAACAGATTGCTGGGATTGCATATATGACTTGTGATTGATATATGATAAGTCCCATTGATGCTATAATGTATATATCCAATGAAGAGTTACATCCTTGTAGGGGCATGACTCTACATGGCCAAAGGCCATGTAGGTCATGACCCTATGTTGACATAACTACTGGATTATCTTTAGCAAAACAATGTTATTCAAGATCGGTGACATTATTTTATCTTGCCCGATACAAACCATTTAACAATGCATTATACCCAATGTGAAATTGGTGATAGAGAATGTTTAATAACCAGTGAAACCCGATATGAGTCGAAGGCAATGATGTTAATTTCATATACAAATATATATCTAAATTATGGCTTGCCATGAAGCTTATTCTACAAGAAGATTTTCCATTGCAACAAATATTCTGGAATGACCTTATTTCTTAACCTTTGATGCAGGAGTATCCAAGGTGCTAGAGCAATTTTGCATCAGACAAAATTATTGTAATTTTTCAATAAGAGCAAGAAATAGTAAGGTTACTGTGTTCTAGTAAGTTGGCATTTATGCATGCATGGACATGAAAACTTGCACAAACCTCCAGAATGGTGAATTGAAACCAATGATGAAGAAAACACTTCAATATGATTAATTGTTTGTGAGTATAAACATTTCCATTTTTTCTTCAAAATATTTTTAAAAATGTTGTCAAATTTGAGGCACTTAGAGGCTTTGGGTGGGCCCAAAATGTGGTAAGAAAGATAGAAGCAAAACATTCTCAAATGGTCACATTTTGTAGACCACTTTCTTTCTGAGAGCTTTCCAATTATATTGATAGGTGAAAATCCAATAGTCAGATCAAATGTGATGACCCCGAGAAGATGAACAGCCAAAATCCACAAACAAATTCCGAAAAATCTTCTTGAGCAAGAAAATAGACGGTTGGCTTTATGGTGCCCAAGTTACACTTTCTGGATAGTATAGGGCAGTTAAATATTCTAGATAAAGAAGGAAAACAAGGAGTTTCTAAAGGTATTCTTAGTAGTGCAGATTGTGGCTTAAGTTTGCAATTTATTGTAATGAGAAAGTTAATGTGGTTGTAGCATGTCTTTTTCTAAATGTTGTAATCTAATTTCATGGGGGATAATAGGAAACAAGTGTTTCTTTCTTGCATCGTTCTATTTATATCTTTATTTTATTTTGTGTGTTTGGGTTTGTAAGGGGAATACCTTTCATTAAGTGGTATCAGAGCAAAAGTTCCCAAGTGTGTAAACAAATTATTGAATGCGAGGCAGTTTGCACCAAGATTGTGGTTGTGGGTTTCTGAGATAAGTGTAAAAAATGTCTCAGCAAAAGAATTGTGGTGGAGGAAACTTTGATGTAATAGAAGAGGGTTTGAGTGCCCTCTAGAGGCAAGTTTAGGTATTGTAAGAGGAGTTGTGCGGAAGAGTTGAAATCAGGGCAAAAGATGAAATTGAGGATAAATATGAAGAAGAGCAAGAAGTGACTAGAAATCCTGATAAGGCAAGGTTTTTGAGGGCCATTTCCAAGATTGGAAAATGGCTAAAGATTGAAATTTTCACATTTTCTGGAAATCTTAATTTAGAAGAGTTGATTGATTGGATCAATCATATGGAAGAGTACTTTGAGTGTGAAGAAGTAGAAGATCTTGAGAGGATCATTTGTTAAGACCAAGTTGAAAGCTCATGTAAATATTTGGTGGAAAGAAGTTCAACTAGAGAGTAATAAAAGAGGGAAGAAGAAAATAACAAGATGGGATAAGATGGTGAAAAAATTGAAGATATAATTTGTTCCTAATAACCATGGGCTTGATTTGTTGTTGAAGATGCAATGATTGAAACAAGTAAGAAAGTTTGTCAAAGAGTAAACAAAAAAGTTTTGTTGAGCCTTGATTATAATAGGCCATTCTGAGGCCAACAAGGAGAAAGTTGCCCTTTACGTAAATGCGTTGAATTGAGTATTCAAGAAAAGTTGAGTTTGGTAAGAATGCCAACAATTGAACATGCATATCAATTTTCTTTAAAGGTAGAAGAGAAGTTCAATAGATTATTTGAGAGCCAACAAAAATGGAAGATGTGGTGGAGGAAGGACTATTAGATTGTTTTATGAAGAATGAAGTGAAGATCAAAAGAAATTGAAAAATCTAGTAGTTGTCAAAATTAAAAGGGAAATAATTCTACAATCCTCGTGATCAAAATAACAAGGATCAAAGAGGAAGGGGAAAGGAGGCTTCCGTAGAACTTGTTTCCATTGTTGAAAAGGACGACATAGGACCTGTGAGTGTTCCCAACATCAAGGGAGGACAAATTGAAGAGGGGTTATATAGAGATATTGAGTCTTCACATTAGAGAACACAAAGAGAGAAAAGTTTCTTTTTAGTAGAAGAGCCTTGTTGAGTGATGAGAAGGAACCTACCCAAAGGTAGAATCTATTTTGCACTAGATGCAAGTGTAATGGTAAAGTCCACAATGTTATCATAGTTCGTGGTTGTATTGATAAGCTTGTTTTAGAGGAATTGGTTAGCAATATGAAGCTAGGGAGAAGAAGCCGTCCAAAGCGATATTGGATTGCTAGGTTCTAGAAGGATCACATGGCTTTTAGTTAATGGACCATTTCTAGTAAAGTTAAAAACTGGTAATGATCATGATGAGGTTTTGTCTAAAATTATGCCTATAGATGTATGTCATATGTTGTGAGGGAGACCAAGACAATTTGACCGTTATGTAATAAATGATGTTTATGCAAATACTTACTTTTTGACAAAAGATGGAGTTTGACATAATATGAAGCCATTAAAGGAGGAAGAGGAAAAGTTATCTAGTACTGCAATGATATTTTAGTTAACAAAGATGAAACAAAAGATGTATTTATAGAAGTTGTGAATTTCTTGGATGAGTTTTAGGATATTGTATTTGATAATGTACCTATAGGATTACTACTAATGAGGAAGATTAGTCACTAGATGGACTTGATTCCTAGAGCTAGTATGCCAAATAAGGCAGCCCACAAAATGACTTCAACCAAAAGTGTTGAGTTGTTGCAAAAGGATTGATTCGAGAGAGTTTGAGACCATGTGCAGTACCTGCAATACTAGAACCAAAGAAGAGTGGGGATTGGAGGATGTATACTTACTCCTAAGCTATCAACAAGATTACTATCAAGTATAAATTTCCCTTGCCAAGGATGGATGGCATTATGGATTGATTGAGTGGAGCTAAGTACTTCTCATTTGAAGAGTGCATATCACCAAATTCAGATTAGAGGAGATGAATGGGAAACAACTCGCAAAACATAGGATGGCTTGCAAGAGTGGTTAGTCATGCCTTTTAGTCTACACAATACACTGAACACATTTATGCTATTCATGAACAAGGTACTAAAAAAGAGTTTTTTCGGGTAAAATTGTTTATTGTATACATGGATAAAAATCTGATTTTTAGTAAGACATTGGAAGAGCATTTATTGCATATTTGTAAGGTTTTTTAAAGTTAAGAAAAGAAAAGTAGTTAATCAACCTCAAGAAGTGCAGCTTTGTGAAGAAATAATTGGTGTACTTGTGATTTGTTATCTTAACATATGGACTTAAAATAGACTTGTAAAAGGTAAAGGCTATCCTTGAATGGCCCACCCACAAAGTGCTAGAGAGGTGAGGTCTTTTCATGGTTTAAAGAGTTCTATAGAAAGTTTATCAAAGTTTTATCACATCATGATGGGTTGGGGGATATAACATTGACATTCCATCTCTACTAGTAGTGAAAATTTAGTATGTTGTTGGAGATCAAGCTGGATGATCAACAACAATCAATATTTCTCGTCATGTATGGGTAATTTGAATTTCCTTAAATAACCTCCCAGTGCAAGATATTATAATGAACAACTCTAGTGTAATGTAGTTCATGGATCTTGAAAATGTTAGTGGTGATCTAGAGTAGCAAATGAGGTGAACAAAGTTCTTGTTCGTGTCCAAGTTAGTGGTAAACTTGTTTGAAGACCATGAAAAGTTGATGAGAGGTACTTTTCGTTAGAATCAAGGTTATAAGCCACATGAGTTGGGCATACTACAGTTGAAAGTGGTTAAGAGGGTTGGGGAGATGTTGGAAATCCTTTTATTAGTGGTCAAATTGTTATGTGTGTTATGAATTCTTTAAAGCTTAGTTAGCAAACTTAGACTTGGAGAGTACTAGACAGGCCCCAATGTTTTCTACTCGGCTAATACTAAAAATAAACTAAGCAAAAACTCAACAACTTAGGAAGTACTTAAACTATCTTAAAGAAGCATTTTTTTGAAAAATTCAATTACAAAATGCATAAACTTAAAAATTAACATCTCGAAAGAGAATGCATGGTTTTATACCATAAACATGTGAAACTCGCATTTTAACCAACATTTCACTTGAGTTGATATTTTTACCCATTTTTTTATGTCTACAAAATTGTGAGAGTTAAACTTGTGAAAACTCACCCATCAAAAAATAGAGAGTACTTGGCAATTTGGAGAGTGTTTGCAAAGTTTGCAAACTATGGTTTCAACAACTTGCTAAGCCTAGATTCGGGTGGTTTTGTAAGAAGTGACTCCAATGATTTAAATGTGTATTATTTTAAACTTTTTGAGAAGGGAGTACAACAAATATTATTATTATTTGTGCTGCTTTGAAGTTACTATATAGTATTTCAGTTAAGTAATGTACAATTATATTCATCTAGAAAAAGGAACTTATTTATTTCTTCGGTACAACTTATGTGGAGATTGAGAGAAATGTTGCTCAAATTAGTGTTTATATTGTATACAAGCATATGAATGCTTTAGTCCTTTAGTTTGTTGTGTTAATCAATCACATTTTATGCCTTAATTGCTATTGGATATAGATCACTTAACAAATTCACTGTGAAAATTAGATAATTTGATTTTGTAGATTAGTTGGATTAACCTAGAATTGTAAGATACTTCTTGAAGATAGGTATATTGGCAAGTTGGCTGAGGTAAGTTAATAGATATTGTCATTAATGACAACATTATGCAGAGGTAAGGCCTCTTAAGATAATTACTAAGTTTGGTATATGATTATGAAGAAAATTGCATAAGTATTAGTTAGAAAAACAATGAACAAATGAACTGTTTGTTTTGGCAAGCTTCATTGGAAGCAGGTACATGGCTACAATTTTGAGTGAAGCAAGTATGGACAGTCTAATTGCTATATCTAAGGCTGCTTAAGTTACTTTTATGATTTGCATGAGTTTTGAAAGGAAGTTCTATTGATACTTCACTATCGCAAAAACAAAGTATGAAGTGTAGAATAATCATTTTGGTCAAGAAATTGATTGAACTTGTCAAATCAAGAACTTGACAAGGTCGGGATGACATCCTAGATGTTAACCCTTAGCTAGCAGAAGGTAATATTTGATTTTGGTAATGTAATAAAGTGCAAGGTCGAATGGACAAAGAAAAGTGTATAAAGGAAGACCTTTTGGTTTAGTGAAGATGCTAGTTGTTATGATATGATAAGGTTATGTTATGCACACTTTATTGATGTTGGTTAGATGCTATTTTGATGGTCAGAGCAAAGCAGAGGCTTATATGCATGGTTAGATTTAAGGGACAACAAAGGACTAATCAAATATTTGGGATATCAACACAGTCAATTTTGGTATTTCTCTATACTACTTGTAAAGTTGTATATTGTTGTAAGAGCAGTGAGCTCACCTTTTGCCATACAACACCTAACAGGGATGAGGCCTCTAACAAAGGTCTAGTCCTCTAACAAGGACTAATACACTATATGTATGTAATAGACTCATAGTAAGGTCAAAACCTTTGACAAAGTACTTTTGATTAGTGGATCATTTTGTGGGTACCATCCCCACCGGGGGTTTCCCTTGGCCAAAGTTTCCGTAGTTAACAAAATATGGTGTTATGAGTTTCTTTGTGGTTTTCTCAATACTACTTTTTAGTTTAATCATTTATGCAAGTTTAAGGTTAATTTCTGATATCCGTATTTGGGCAAAAAGTTGTGGAATACTGATTCACCCCACCTCTCAGTATTCCTTATTTCTAACAAGATCTCAAGTTGGGATTTTATTAAGTGATTGTTGATTGTAACAGTCCCTTTTCAAATTAGCATCACAGAGAAGACCTTTAGTCCATTCTCATTTACATGGGCCAAAGAATTGAGCAATGGAAATAAAATTACAATATTGTTTTAAAGTTGGGCCTTGTTGTGACCTTATAACACATCGCCTTGCTACAAATGGGGATCCCCTCTTTTTGCTCTTGGTCTTGTCCTTTTGGCTTTAGTTCTTGGTGTTTTGGGCTTATTTCCCTGAGGTTCCCCCTATTTTGAATGAGAATTGGTGGAATTGGTCATGTCTAGAAAAGTTTTGCCCACTTGGCTCTTAGAATGGAAATTGTTTGCTTGTTTGAGAATTGAATGCCTTGACATACTTGCTTTTTCTGAAATTTCTATTTTTAATAAGTTTCATTGCCTCCCTAATTGGACTTATTTTAGCTTTGTCTATTTGTAGTAAATTTCATTGCCTCCTAGATTGACCTTATCTTGACTTTGAAATAACTTTCTATATTTAGAAAGTATATTTTTGGCAGACCTATTTTGGCAACAAGCGAGCTTTGGTTGATAAAGAGACCAAAGGGTATCTATTTCTATATCCAGAAGAATGAGTACACAAGGCAATCAATCAAAAAATGGTGAAGTTTGGAAACACCCTTGAAATATCCAAACGTGGAAAGACATGAAAACATCTGAAAAAAATGATTGTCTTGGAAAGTTTCTCTTTAATGGAAGAAAAAAATGGATATCTTGGAAAAAATGAAAAATCTTGGAAACATTGGAAATCTTGGAAAAAATGAAAAATTTTGAAATCTTGGAAAAAATTGAAAGTCTTAAGAAAAATGAAGTCTTTGAAAATCTTGAAATCTTGGAAAAACTGGAAATCTTGGAAAAATGAAAATTCTTGGAAAATATTGAAATCTTGGAAAAATTGGAAATTTTAGAAAAAATTGGAGATCTTGGAAAATTTCAAAATCTTGGCAAAATTGGAAATCTTCGAAAAAATGATTTTTTTTGGAAAAATATGAAATCTTGGTAAAATTGGCTAAGTATTGGAAAATTCTCCTTTATGGGAAAATTGAAAATGGCTAAGTGTTGGAGAATTTCCCCGTCATGGTAGAAAATGTGGCTAAATGTTGGAAAATTTCTCCTTCATGGAAAGATAAAAAAATGGCCAAGTGGTGGAACATTTCCTCTTCATGGAAAGATAAAAGAATTGCCAAGTATTGGGAAATTTCCCCTTCATGGATGAAAAGATGGCCAAGTGTTGGAAAACATCTCCGTAATGGAAAAATGAAAATGGCTAAGTGTTGGAAAAATTCCTCTTCATGGAAGAAAAAATGGCCAAGTGTTAATAAATTTCTCCTTTATGGAAAGATGAAAAAATGGTTTAGTGTTGAAAATTTCTCCTTCATGGAAAAATGAAAAATGACGAAGTGTTGGAAATTTTCCACTTTTATGAGAAAAAAGTGTTGGAAAATTTCTCCTTCATGGAAAATTGAAAAAATGGCCTAGTGCTGGAAACTTTCTCCTTAATGGAGTAAATTGCAAAGAATAGATAAAATTTGGTTAAGTATGAAAGTTCTGTCTCCATATCTCAAATTTCACCCTCTTCAAGCGTGCACCCATGGGATGAGAAATGATTGATGAGGATAAACAAAAAAAGGGGAATTCTTTGAAAATATAGGTGTAACAAAGTGAATTTAAAGCATTAGAGGAGGATGATGTAAAGAAAAAGAAAGAACATTTTTGGAGAAAGAAAATATCTTTCTCGAGAGAGAGAGAATATCTAACAAGTTCATATGATTCATTTTGAATTTCTCTCACAATTCTTATATCGACCATTTCTCTTTTGTAGGAGGGAAAGCTGTAGTTCTAGAAATTCAAGAAAGACATTGAAGTCCCAAATTCTAGTCCCAGTAAAAAAGACATCCAAGTATTGAGTTATCCAATGCAAGGCGTTCAAAGTTCAAAGATCAAAGTTTAGATCCAGAAATCCAAGAACATGGCCAAGGAATTTCCATATGAAGAAATTCTAAAGTGACATAATCATGAACAAAGGATTCCAATCCATTTCAAGAAGATACATCTCAAGCTCGTACATGGGAAGATGGAAATGTTCAAGGAAATAGTTTGCGAGGGAAAATACAAAGTTGGAATTGAGTTACAAAATGATGCATTCAAGAAAATACCCAAGCTTACATGACACCCAACATGCTAACATGACATCCAACGATCTCTACTATCTAATAAAGTTCGTCAAGTCAAAGTAAACACATTTAAGGGAATCAAGAACAATCCATTAAGGGGAGTAGATGCATTTGCATTTGATGCATAGTGCACATTCATTTCACCCCACTCTTTTATTGGATGAACATACAATAGTGGGCATTTATTACCCACTAAGATGGTACTTCTTCATGATTGGGTTGTGTGGACCGCCTTTCATTAATGTAAATTCCTTTCTATGCCCTAACCCTAATTGGAGCTTAGGTGGAAAAATCTAGGACATCAGTTATTGTTTTCATCCGAGCCACCCATTGTATTCGATGACCTATATAAAGGGCTCACTTCTCATTTGTAAAAAAGGAGGATTTTGAGATTGTTGCTACGAGCTAATGAGACTATGATTTTCATTGAAATTTGGTGAATACTTGATGTGATTAGTGCTTTCTTGTTCTCTAAAATCCCTCATTTAGATTAAGTTTAATAGATAAAGTGTAGTGATTGCAATGGAAGATGTGATGGTGTTTTCATAAGCTCCTTTGGTTCATACTTTTGATGCTTTAGTGATTCTAAATCGTTGTGCAAAGTTAACCAGAGCCTCATTCATGCATTTGCCCAACTTCTATCATTCATGTACATTGTTCTTTGTGATGGTGTTTGTGATTGTATAAAAACATTTTGCATAACCTTTGAAGATTGCGCTAGTTCACACGTAGTTGTAGTATAACTTAGCAAAGCAGAGCTTGGTAATTAAGGAATTTGTCCACTAGAGTACCATCTGTTGTTGTTACTGCCCTTAGGAGTAGAATGAAATTTCTAAACCCTTTCACTTTCGCGTTTTCTGAAAATCCCCCCAAAAAATTCATTGCAAACTTTTGATAGCTCCCATATCTAGCATGACTTGAAATGAATATGAGTGAATATACTTAAGGTCCCTTATAATCATCAACAAATCACATCAACCACTAAGTTTATCCATAGTCAAGACTTGACAAAAAAGAAACTTTGGAGTCATTGTATGATCTTCTCGCAATCTTAGCATACACGAAACTTTATTCAAGAGAGGATAAAATACATCGGTATTTGGTTTTACTGTTTGGCGGGTTATAAAACACATCAAAGGCTCAATGAATTTATTTAAAGGTGCACTTCATATGATATTATAATTGAAAAAGTTTTTTTCAAATGCTTAATTTATTAAAAAAGTATTTTGAAATACTTGAAACAAAATTTAGATCCAAGGGCCCATTATGAAAAGTTATATCAAGGAGGTGGTAATTAACATTTTGATCACCACAATTTAACTTTGGTACTATTTATTTTGAGTTTGAAAATCACCCTTGCATTCGAGGGTGAAAACCCTTGTCTGCAACTCTACAATCCAAGAGGACAAAACCCGTCTTGGCTGCACTACTTCGAGAGATTAGGATGGAAAGCTTTACCTCTTGCAATGATAATTTGATTTCAAGGATTGCACGATGGACTAATTGGAGAATTTGCCATTATTTGTAGCTTAAATGGACAGTTGTGGAGTTGGTCACATCAACATAATACCAATCATCATATGAGGAGGTCATTACCAAGAAATAACAGCCAGATCCTAAGGTCATGCTCAGATTGGTAGCTGGTCACCATCACTAATTGTAGGGTTTGAGGTATTGGTTCCAAAGATTTATTTAAGCGAGGGGCAGTAACAACAATTTAAGGACAGCAACTTGCACATATGAATCAGCACCACATCTGAAGTTGGAAATTCAAGATATTGACACCTTTTTCAGACCTCCAATATTGCCCTAATTAATTCATCTCCAAATCTTACACAAGCTAGGGAGCCATGCAGTCAACACCATTTGAATTTGTAGAGGCAAGGTAAATTCAGGGACAATTCTGAAATTGCCAGCTACAAAATGGCCGAGGCATTTTCACCCTCAAAATCATCTTTGAGTTTCAATCAAAGGTTGTTACGATGTTCAAATTTCTGTTTAAAGTCATTATATCTTGTCCGTTTCTGTCAATTTATATTTTTTGAAATTGCTTGTATTTTCTTATTTAGCCTTCTATCCATGATTGTGAAACATCATTGCACTCATTTAACACCTCAGCTGCTTGAGCTTGTTGGGTCATCTTCCTTTCGATCAGGCAACTGGACATCGGATAAACCAACTTGCTTCCCTTTTTCTGTATTGTACACTGTGGTGAACCCAACTCATAACATTTCCATTTTGATTTGGATGTCTAGATCTACTTTATTTACATATAATTAGTTAGCATTCCTTTCATTTATTGTATATGCATTTCATTGATAAAAAAAAAGACAAGAAAAACAAAAATTATATATTGTGTTATGCATTTCTCTCATGTTTTACCCTTAGATTAGTTTTGTTATGCATATATTTCCTAGAGGTGATAGTGGCTTAGCTTCCCTCTATCACTTTATCCCTATTATAAAGACCCTCCTATCCATAAGGACATATTGGTGTAAGAAGATGTTAACCCTTCTCTCAATAATCTCTTTCTTTGGCGAGAACCTCTAAAGTAATGTTAACTTCTGTCTTAATATGTTCCTCCCCTGTGAGAATACCTTGGTGAAAAGTGATGATTCCCATCATGATACCCTATTCTCCATTAATTTCAATTACTTTTCCTGTAGGAATGAGGCTTTAGTAAATTATGATTACTTCTCTCCTAAAGTTTGTTCTATTTGTCCTCTTAATGATCTCCCTATTTGGGATGAACTACTGGACAATGGTGTTGATTATTCTCTAGCTCATAAAAAGACTTGAATGAAGATGATATTGTTGTTGACATCTCTTCTACTTCTTTTAATGATCTTTGTTGGTGTAATTAAATATTCACTTATTACTCTTACTTAAGCTTACTTAGGATAATGCATTGCATAGTAGTTTGTGATTGAGACACTTGGGAGT
This sequence comes from Cupressus sempervirens, assembly GCA_028749045.1. Taxonomy (NCBI): domain Eukaryota; kingdom Viridiplantae; phylum Streptophyta; class Pinopsida; order Cupressales; family Cupressaceae; genus Cupressus; species Cupressus sempervirens. The sequence goes on along the minus strand of CM053784.1, from coordinate 524,365,347 downwards.
TTGCATCTCAATTAAACACATGGTGTAGGAGAATTCCACTCTAGGTGGTCATAGTTGTTATCTCATTCCACCTTTAGTGCACATATCACATTATCATCCTCATCATTGCACATACTTCATTGCGTAATGGCGGATGATCCATCTTTCGTGGACATGTGATTCCACCTTGTGTGGGTGATAACTTATCTTCTTATCATTGTCTCTTATTGCCTCTCCTATATAAGGAGGCCTATTATGTACATTTCAAATCAATCCATTGGATGTCAATCAAGTCCATTATCAATAATAGCATTCTTGCATCTTCATGCAATTGTCTTGTCATTCTCTTGTGGAAGTTATCTTGGTCTTTCATTTGATCCTAGGGATGTTGTAGAGTCACCTAAAACTCTAACAATCTTCTCTCTAGAGATGAGATATTCAGATTTGATGTTGACCCATCTTCTAAGATGTTCCCCCTTTATGAGGATATTTTGGAGCAAGAGGAGGATATTATGAGTACGTTTATTAATATCACCTTACCTTCATTACATGACATCCCTTTTAGAGATGAAGCATTTGATGGAAATCCCCAACCCCCATTCTAAAGATTGTCCTACTCATAAGGATACCTTGGAAAAAGAGGATAATATCTTTACCACTTCCCTTGATGCTCTCCTTTCTTGGGATACAACCTTGAACAATTAAGCACCTAGTAAAGTCAATGATGTCAATTTTTGGATAGTGAAAAGCCTAAAGTGGTTGTCCATCTTCGTCAAGATACCCCACAACCTCCAATTAAACCAATCATTTTGGTAAAAGGTGCTCAACAACCCAATCATCGTGCGGTCACTCACACATAACACAAGGAATAATAGACAACCTACCAATTTAGTTGTTCCTCTTCTTCCTGCTTCTCAACCTTTGCTTCCTCCTGCACCCTGTCTTCCTCAAAATCTTGGAAAGGAATTTGATTTGGTAAAACAACTCTGTGCTACTCCTGCCAGGATATCTTTTTTGCGAGGCTCTTCAAACTTTGCTTACATACCGCGAAGCATTACAAAAAGCTTTAAGAAACATGAGTCTTTCATCTCCTATGCAAACCAATATAGCTTCCATATTGGAATGTATGATTGCAACCATTAAAAAGCTCAAATTGTGTCTTCTAAGATGAGTTGATTTTCTAAAGAAATTCAAGATCAACATGACTTTCTTATTGTTGCTGTTCTTATCAATGGTAATCTTATTTGAAGAATTTTAATTGACAATGAATCTTGTGGTAATATGTGTAGCACTGATTTATTGAAAGTGGATTCTTCATCGATAAAGCTTGATTCTATTCCTATCCATGGCTTTGACAATGTTGTTAAGAAATCATTAGGTATTATAACTTTATCTGTTAAGGTAGGTCCTGTCACTTTATCTACATCTATTCATGTCATGCCTAATACTCACACTTATAATCCTCTCTTAGGGCAATCATGGATACATGGCATGCAAGCTGTCCTTCAACACTTCATTGCAAAGTATAGTTCATCTATAACAACATCGTGTATACCCTCGTTGCTGATCATAAGTACTAAAAATGCTTATGAACTGAATCTGATTCTCAATCCATGTCTACACCATTTGAACAAAACATATCTTCTCTCCCTAAAGGCACTTCTCCTAGAACTGCCCTTTTGGAAGATGATTGGGGCTCATTAGACTTTATGCCATCTTTTATGGGAGAATACAAAGTTTCTTAAGGGTCTAGTGTGTCATTTGCCCAACCCGATTCTCAAAACAATTCAACTCATAATCTTCAACATGGTTTATGATACATGCAACAAAGTGTTGAGAGTCATGGGAAACCTACCTCACACTTGCCTCTTCAAGGCTCGGTTTCAAGCCTCCTTTGTCTACAACCTTTTCCTTATCATCTAACACTCCTATGCCTAGTTTTAATCAAGAAATCATTTTGGCTAACCTTCTTGGTGCTAAGTTGATTACTCAACCAAAATGAAAGAAGAAGCTTAGTCAAAATCTCGCTAATCTTCCATTTTGCATGTATTATCGGTATCATGACAACTCTACTAATAAATGTCAAGCTTTACATTATGTCTTTCATAAATTTATTGATAATGACATTATTCACATAACATGTAACATTAAGTTGTTTTTCAACCATGATTACCTTATGAAATATCTTAATTAGCAGTTCTTTGGAGAAAAAATTTTTTTTTCATGGAATAATGACAAACTGATTAAAACACACAAATTATAGGAAAATTCGAAGCTTCTGCATATATCCTTGAGTTTCCCTTTATCCAAATTGAACGTGGTTACATTAGACTGCTAGAAATGTTTAAATAGAAATCACCATCTAATTCTGATCTGTCAAATTTGGATTATAACAAAAAGCATACTAGATCACTGTGCTCATAAAACTTGAATTAGATCACTGTGCTCATAAAACTCGAATTATTGAGCTTCAAGAATTGTTTGAGTTACCAGGTGGTTGCATGTATATTCTTCATCTTTTCAGGCTATGATTCCTTTATTAATTCTGCGATTGCAATACCAGAGGATGGTGTAAGGGTTCAGATCAGATGACCATCGTGTACTTGCAGATCGCCTCCAAAAATCCTTGACTGCTTTTAGAACAACTATATTCCATGGCTTGCTGCTAGTGTTTCTCGACTTCCTGTGCTGATTAATAATCATCAATCAATATTTTGTGTTGGGGATGCATCCAGAACAACTGTTGCTGTAGGGGTTTCATCCCATACCAGGCATACAAGTTGCAAAGAGAACAGAAAACAAAAAACCATAAACTTGGCACGATTTCTTTTCTCCCATCAAATTCCTTATAAATTATCCTCTTTCTCAAAGAGCTGTGATCTACTCACAAAATCCTTGACTTTAGGCAACTTGACTTGGGCATTAAAATTTATTGTTAATTATTCTAAAATATCCTTTCATAAATATATCGCCTTCTAAAATCATTTGCAACTTGAAGCAGTCCCATCAATGACTAATAATAGGAACTTAAGTCATAAGAAATAATTAAATATTTTGTAATTCAGCTTTAACTTCTTGGGCTAATGTTTAATTATTCACTCATTAACTCCTTGGCCCCAAATTGGGGACATTACAAGTCTTCCCACCTTGGGATTGTTTGACCTCAAGAAATCTGCACCTGCATGTTGAAATCAAATGCTTGGTTCCCATGTCAACCTCGGGAACATTGTTCTACCAAAATGCTGCGCTACTCTGATATCAATGCTAGTACGACACAAACCATTTCTTTTCCCACCCCGAGATTGCTTGACCTCAAGCAATCTGCACATACCTGCTGAAATCAAATGCTTGGATCCCATGTCAACCTCGGGAACACTGCCCCGCCAAAATGTTGTGCTACTCTGATATCAAATGCTAGTACACCACAAATTGTGAAACAACACACTAGAATCCATATTAAACAATACACCCAACCAATCAATACTTGGATCCCAAATATAGAACCTATTGTATGCAATGAAGTAGTAATGTAATACCAAGGAGTAATCGTCAGTCATCTAACCATACATGTATATTACGGAAGTAATTGGAAAATATTTGCTTGTTATTAACAGTGATCAAGAGATCAATTTATAGAAGAGATTGAACGATGTTTCCTTAAGAAACAATCGTAAAAATTAGAAACATTCTATTGTAGAAACATAAAAGTAAATAGTAGAAACATTCTAATATTTATAGAAGATTGCAATAAATAACCCATTAGATACTAAACAGAGATAATAGAAACTATCTGTTGTTGTAATACCCTCCCTTAATGTTTAATCTATCTAGAGCACGAAGCTGTCAAAAAGCGTAAAAGACAGATTCTATCTGCTCAAGGGGCTTTGCACTGTTTGCTGTGCGTTGCAAACCAAATTGCTTAGATAGGCAGCTAAGCGCTTCCGACATTCAACCTTCATGTGACCAAACTTGTGGCAATAGTTACAGCGAATGTTCTTCTTCCTGCAGCCTTCTAAATCTAGAGCAGAGGATGTCTGCTGAAAATACTACTGATGGTACTTTGGATAACACTCCAAAACTTTGTAGATGAGCGTAATGCTCCAAAACAATCCGCAAGAAGCCATGATTTTTAGAAGAAAATCGAAAGAACCAAACACAATTTTTGGGGTGAAAAATCAATCAAAACCCAACATGATTTTTAAGGTGAAAAATCAATCAAAAGCCAATATTATTTTTGAGGTGAAAAATCAATCAAAACCTAACAATACAAGGCTTTGGTTTTTAGGATAAAAGGTAAAACCCAACAGATAATTTTTGGGGAAAAAATTACAAACCCACATAACTTTGCGAATTACAAAATTAAAAAATCTTAAGGGAAAATTTATAGAAACCCATAAAAATATTTTTAGGGAAAAACATGAAAACCCATCAATTTTTTTTTTTGAGGGAAAAAAAATTATGAAAGGGAGGCAAAACATGAGACTTTGCATGGTAAAGCAACACATGCAAACAATATGCAGGTACATGCAACAAACATGCAAGTACATTCAACTCTCAAAAAGTAGAGACCCAAAAAATTTGAAGGGCGACCCAGAAGAGAGGTCAAAAAAACCTAGAAAGAATATGTTGTCAGTTTTTGGATCGTCTGACTCAAAAATTGAGGCACGAAAGTTGAGACACCCAAAAAAAAAGACGATAACCTAGTTGAGATCTCTAAAAACCCACCAAGAATTTGTAATATATTTATTTTGATTTGGTGCAAAAAATTAGGGTTTTGAACAAAAACGGCTACGCTGCAAAAAAATAAAAATAAATGGCGGAAATGTGTAGAAAAAATAGATGGATCTGGACAAAAATGGATTGTAGGTCTGAACCAAAAGTCGACAGATACAGATCTCTTAGAACATAAATCCTAGTCAAATTATAGAGAGTTGGAAGCAAATATGCATGTAAATAATTTCAAAAATAAAAGGCAGATAATGCCAATCAAGAAATTATAATTATTTTCGAAAAAAAATTAGAGTATTAGATCTGATACCATATTACGGAAGTAATTGAAAAATATTTGCTTGTTATTAACAGTGATCAAGAGATCAATTTATACGAGAGATTGAACGATGTTTTCTTAAGAAACAATTGTAAAGAAAAGAAACATTCTATTCGAGGAACAAAAAACTAAATATTAGAAACATTCTAATATTTACAGAAGATTGCAATAGATAACCATTAGATACTAAACAAAGATAATAGAAACTATCTATTATCGTAATAATGTAGACCAACCAAAGGATGTGATAAGCAATTCTTACAAATTTAAAAATCAACATCATAGGCCACCACATACTGCTGTTATATCTCAAATCAGCAACAAATAGGATGGCAATGAAGTCATCATACCAAGACAAAAGTAGAAAACACACAAGTATTTCTCATTAAGTAATCTTGTTCCCACACATTGCAATGGATGTCCATAGCTGATGTAAACCTAACAATTCTGAAAATGTAGTCAACAACTATGTAGGTCAAACCCACAGTGCATTGATCCAGTTTCTATTGAGATGCATTGGATTAGGAGCAAAAAGCAACCATAATTTCTGGCATGCAAGAAAAAAGTTGACATGCAACTGAAACTCTATGGCATGCAACTGAAAATCTTGACATACAACTGAAAAACATTGACATGCAATTGAAACCTTCACAGGCTGGTAGGGTCACCATGCTTTGACACAACTGAAATATCCTAACTAGCAGTTCTTCAGAAAAATATAGTTTTTTCATGGAATTGTCACAAACTGATTCAAACACATAAATTATAGGAAAATTCGAATCTTATACAAATATCTTTGAGTTTCCCTTATTTGCATTGACTTGCTTACATTAGACTACTAGAAATGTTTAAATAGAAATCACCATTTAATGGAGTTCAACAAAAAGCATACTAGATCACTGTGCTCATAAAAGCTGAATTTTTGAGCTTCAAGAATCGCCTTAGTTACTAGGTAGCTGCATGAATATTCATTCCTTTATTTATTCTATGATTTTAATACCAGAGGATAGCATAAGGGTTCATATCAGATGAGCCTTGTGTACTTGCAGATTGCTCCCAAAAACCCTTAACTGCTTTCAGAACAACTATATTCCATGCCTTGTTACTAGTGTTTCTTGACTTGCTGTGCTGATAACATAATCACCAATCAACATTTTGTGTTGGGGTTGCGTCTAGAATAGCTACTGCTATAGGGGTTTCATCTAATTCCAGACATACAAATTGTAGAGAGAAAAGATAACAAAAAACTCATAAACTTGGCATGAATTCTTTTCTCCCACAAACTTTTTATAAATTACCTTATTTCTGAAAAGCTGCGATCCCCTCACAAATTCTTGATTCTAGGCAACTTGAATTAGGTATTAAGATTACCATTAATTATTTTGAATATCATTTCATGGATATATCACCCAATAAAATCATTTGCAACTTAAAGTGGTTAATCAATGACTAAAAAACAAGAACTTAGGTCATAATGAATAATTAAACAACTCGAAGCTCAACTTTAGCTTTTTAGGCTAATGTTTAATAATTCACTCTTAATTCCTTGGCCCCAAATCGGGGACATTACACTTTGAATAACATTTAAGTTCCTATTATGTTGCTCTGCACTACTTGACATTATTAGTCTCCCCATTGGGGGCACATTGTCATTCACGGTGGTACAATTTTAGGTGTAATCATAATTTGCGAGTAACATTAGAGTCCTCATCCTTATCTTTGTCTCTATGCATGGGGGCTAAGGATAGTATTTTAATATCTCATACTTTCTAAGGATTTACTTTTCCTCTTGGATAGTTGGCATTTGTTTATCATCTGATACCCAATCTTACATAGAATTTGTTTGTTTACATTAGGAATTCTCTCTTATACAAGAGGTATATATCCTTGATCATAACATTTTCTTTGTTCGCAATTATGCATGGTAAATAAATCCCTTATCTTTCGGTGTTAGAAATGTCATCCTTCTTAAGAATCCTTTTACCTATCAATGGGGAAGGTTTTTCTTCCCTTGTTCAAGTTCTCTTTTTAGCATCCTTCAAAAGGACCCCATTGCACTTGTTGCATTATCTCTTTGTATTCATCTCTTCCTTGACCTTATAGGAGTTGTGATCTCTTTGGCTTGGATTGAGTGTTGCTTGTGGGATACCTCCTTGTTAAAGGTACTTTATCCTTGTTTCTATTTTCCTTAAGATGTCAAAGCAAACCTATTTTTCCATCTTAAGGGGGCAATATGCGACCTCCTTATTGCAAACATTTTGATTACTTCAAGCATTTCAAGTGAGTACACAAGCATGATACAATTTTCTTTGTACATTTTTGGTGGATTTCTTTGGATACAATTCTTTCCTTGGCTATTGTTAGGATTGATTGAACTAGCATGACATAGCTTGGCCCATTTGACCTCTCCTTTACACTCATATTAAGGATTGGTTGACAAGCATAACACAATTTGCTAGACCATTTAACCTATCCTTTTGATGGGGCTGACTACCATAACTTTATTTGTGAGACCATTTAACCTATCATTTGCATAAACTTTTATGAGTTGACTAGCACGTGCTAGACCATCAACTGACCATCAACTCCATCTTTACATTCTCTTTGATGGGTAGAACTAGCATAACACAATTTGCTAGACCATTTCCCCCTTTGTCTTCCTTCACTCTCATGGATCACCTAGCACAACACAAATGGTTAGTCTGTTATCTGTGGTTGTCTTCTTCTCTCCTCCATGATTCTGTAGCATAATCCACTTTTCTATTTGATTGGATTATAGAGTCTTGTCTTATCTTTGGTGTGTGCTTTTGTTCATTTAATGTGACCACTTGTGCTTTTGCAATAGCTTTCTTAGCATGATGCTAGGCGTTGAGACATTTTATTCATTGGGTTCTCTTCAACTGTATGACTTGGAATATTAGTGAGCTTTAGACTTTTTCTTTTGTTTTATGTGTCCTTGCACAAGGTTGTATGAGTTAAGATCCTTGGTTTGGGGGCTTGTACTCCTAAACTTAGCGTTGTCTTATTTCTTTGTAGTTTGCCCATTATCACATCTCTCTCTCTCTCTCTCTCTCTCTCTCTCTCTCTCGCTCCCTCTCCTTTACCGTGAGCATGAGGTGAACTCATACTTCCACTAAAGTGGGGTTTGAATGTACCATCTGAAAAAGTTAGCAATTTGTAATTAGATGCCTAATTTAGCCCCACTTGAGCATGTAGGGGTTCCCACATTGATTTCACACTCTCCTAATGCTCATCGGAAAAAAAAAGAAAAAAAGTCTTGTGATAATTCAAATTCACCAAGTATTCATGCGAGCCTTTATCTTTGTGCATGCTCCTTTATTATTTCCCTCTGCAATCATTTATTATCCTACATGAGCCCTGTTAGTGTAGTTTTTTATTTTTCCTATTTTGCTAGGTTTTTCCTACACTTTTTAATAATCTCGCTTAGGTTAATAAAGCATGTCTTATTAGGTGAATGGTTGTGAGGTGTCACCTTCCTACATGTAAGCATCCATTAGCTATCTTGGGAAGATACTTTGCTATCTTTAGTCCGATAGATAGTTGCTCCTCATTGGTTGGTGTTGACACCTCCTCCCTCTTCTTAGCCTATATAAGCATGCTACCTGGCTTGTATTTGCATCTCTTGTTTTTGCATCCTCTTAATGCTATTCTGCTTCCAGCATTTGCATTACTCTCTTGGAGACTAACTCTATGATGCTATTTTGATTTTGTATCATTTGCATTCATAGTTTAGATATTTACTCTTTGCACTAGTTTTCTGGGTTATTAATCTTTTCAGATTCTAACATGGTATCAGAGCTTTTCTATGTGCAAGAGTAGATTTTAGTTTCCTTATTTGAGAGATTCGGGGGGGGGGGGCAAATAAACTTTATTGTAGTTTTTTGAAAAACGAAGTATGCTCTTCTCTTGCATCTTTGGATGATCCTGAGAATCAGAAAAGTTTTGACAAAAACAGTTTTTCTTTGGGGTTTCAATCTCAAATCTGACAACCAACTTGCATATTTGGAGTTTTCAATCAGTTTTGCAGGTTCCAGCATGCCATTGATGGACTTAAGAAGCTAATCCAGCATTTGCATGTCAAATTTTGGTTGCTGGGGTCGTTTTCTGATTTTTGGAGCATTTTTTTACTGTTAAAGGCGTCTGATTTACACTACAACAACATCTTTTGTTCATCAGCAAGAAAAACGCTTTCTGGGTTTTGTTCGCAGCCCCGAAAAACCATCTGGGTAGCTTTTAGATTTTGCATGCAAGCTGTATATTTTTCAGAATCGAGCATGCAAAGCTACAGCCATACCCCTCTCCGTTGGCAGCCGCAGATTTAAATGCAGTTTTCAAATGTCTCGTTCTTGCTCATACAGACTCCGATTTTGATGATTCTTGTTATGAACTTGGCTATTTTTTTGTGCTCTATCCACTAGTGGAGTTATTTTTTGATTTTCATGCATGAATTCTTCAGAAATTGCAGATTCTCAGCCGTGACTGTGCACAGTTCTCGTTTTGAAAACTTCGGAGGATCATAACTTTCTCATGTGACCTCGTATCAAGGCGATTCTTTTTTTGAAAGTGCATGATTTTTTGAGTAGATCGCAGTGGTGCTATTTGTTTCCTTGATTATTGTGCCCAAGTTTCACTTTTAGCATATGCTCTTCATGAGGGTTTGTAATGCATTGAAATCAAGACCACTAAGTATCTCTTTCTAGTGGTAGTTGTAAATGCACTAAAATAAAGTGCCAAATCATATTTCTTTGGGGGGGGTTCTTTGATTGAGTAAAAAGGGGGGGGCATTGTCGTGGCTGGGTTCTCTTTTTTTTAGCATTTCTTTGCATTCCTTCATCATGGATCAAACAAATATGCCCATCCTAACTCCATACAATTACTTTGAGTGGAAATCACGCATGATAATTCACTTAAGGAAAGCTGGATTAAATAGGCTAACTATGGGACTTGAAACTGAACCTGCTAAAGATGAAGACAAGCCTAAGTGGTTTAACAAATGTTATGAGGCATATGGAACATTGTGTTTGTCTGTTTCTCCTGACTTGCTATTTCACATTGAGTCTTTGGATACACCAAATGAAGTATGGACAAAGCTAGAAACATTATTTGGCACACAAGATTCAATGAGGGGTCATATGTTGGAAAATGAATTAATTAGTTTGAGTCCAGGCAATTTCAACACAATCTAAGATTTCTTCACCAAATTGAAATCACTAAGGCTGCAGTTAAAACAATGTGGAATTGAAAAGAAAGATGAACAACTGATTCTCAGTATTCTCTCTAAGCTAAGTTCAGAATATTCTGTGTTTGTCTCTACCTTCTATGCTACTAAGGGTGCACTTGGTACTCAATAAGATGATTTTGCTGTCAATCTCACTCGAGAACAGGACAAGCTAATCCAGATGGGCACTCTTAAGTCCTCTAAGTCACATGCCTTAGCAACCAACCAAGGCACAAAAGAACAAAAAGGACAAAGTAGTAACAACAATAGTAAGGATGAGAAACAAAATAATAGTGAGGAAAAGAAGGATCAGATACCAATTGCTTCAAAAGCAACTATTGATACCTCATCCTCTAAGGGCGATAAGCCTAAGAAAGAAAAGGTTAAATGTGCCTATTGTAAAAGACCCGGTCATGATGAACATAAATGTTTGAAGAAACAAATTGATCACTTGACATACATTCTTGAGAAGAATAATATTAGTGTTCCTGAGTCTATCAAACAAAGTTCTAATGAAGAGTCTAACAAGGCAAAAGAAAACAACAAGGGGAAAGGAAAGGGCAAAGCTCTTGTTGCAGTTGCTTCCTCACCATCCACTTGGGTTCTTGATTCGGGTGCTTCGCACCACATGGCTTCATCTAAGGAAGAACTTGCATCCTTGGAGCCATGTACTATGCCTTCTATTTTGATGGGTGATGACACTCCTATTGAGGTGTGTGGGAGAGGGTCTGTTGATGTGGGGGATGGCACATTCCATGATGTTCTTTGTGTACCCTCATTATCAACTAATCTCCTATCAATATACCAAATCACTCACACAGGTTTAGGCAAGCGGGTTGAGTTCACTCCTGATTCAGTGGAGATACGTGAGTTGCATAGTGATTCTATAGTTGCAGTTGGGAGAGCAGATCATCAGTCACGGCTCTATCTGTTTTCTCACTTTGTTCCTGATCCTCCTTCATTTGTTTTGCTCACTCACTCTAATGATGTGAGTAAATTATGGCATGAGCGGTTTGGCCATCTTAACTTCCGCTATTTGCATCAGCTCAACCAGCAGAGCATGGTCACAGGGTTGCCTTCAGTTCAATTCTCAGGAGGTGTTTGCCAAGGTTGCATTCTTGGTAAGCATCCTAAGCAAAAGTTTGACAAAAGTAAGGCATGGAGAGCTTCACAGATACTAGAGTTAGTTCACAATGATTTGGCTGGTCCATTTCAACATCCTTCTTTCAGCAGGGCCCAATATGTCCTCACATTCATTGATGACCTTTCTCGATATACATGGGTGTACTTTCTCAAACAGAAGTCAGAGGTATTTGATCATTTTCAAGACTTCAAAAATTTTGTAGAAAAGCAATCTGGGAAAGCCATCAAGGTTTTGCGCACAGACAATGGTGGTGAGTATGTCAACCATCGGTTTGAAAGATTTTGCACTTCAGAGGGGATTGATTTACAGCATTCAGTTCCATACAATCCTCAGCAAAATGGTGCTGCAGAACGGAAGAATAGATCCTTGAAGGAAATGGCAAACTATATGATTCACTCTAGATCTCTTGCACCACAGTATTGGGCAGAAGCCATTAACTGTGCTTGTTATATCCAGAACCGTGTTCCTCATCGAGCCTTGAAGGGAGTTACTCCTTTTGAAGCTTGGTGCGGTCGAAAACCATCAGTTAAGCACTTTCGAGTTTTTGGCTCCCCTGCATGGGCCCACATTCCTACAGAGAAACATAAGGCCTTGGATCCGCAAAGCAGACCTTGCATATTTGTAGGTTATCTTGATGGTGTGAAGGGTTATCGGTTGCTCCACCCTACTACACATGAGTTATTCATTGAGAGGAGTGTTCAGTTTGAGGAGGGATCTTCAAGCTCACTTTCTATCACTTCTCCAACTCCTACCTTGACATTAGAGTCACTTGGAATACATGACAGATCTTCTGATGAGTCAGATTCACCTGAACAGTCTTCTACCTCTACTTCTGATGCAGAAAGTGATTCAGAGAACTCACCTCCTTCCTCTCCTAGTCATCATTCAGAGGTTAATGATTCCCCTCCAGATTCTCCATCTTCTTGCCCACTTTGGGCTAGACAGACCTTGCAGTCTGCAGGTGATTGGGTTGGGGATCCATCAGACACCAGGCGAACTCGTTCACAATTCCAGGATGCTCCACATGTCTTCATTGCTACTGCCTCAGATCCACAGTCCTTTCATGAGGCTTCTGGTATTTCTGAGTGGGATACAGCTATGCAGGAAGAGTATAGTTCCTTGATGAGGAACCACACTTGGGATCTTGTCCCTCTTCCTAAAGGAAGAAAACTTGTTCGATGTAAGTGGATCTATCGGACAAAATTTGCAGCAGATGGGTCAGTTGACAAACACAAGGCTCGCTTGGTCGCCAAAGGATTCTCCCAGGTTCCTGGGATTGACTACTCTGAGACTTTTGCGCCAGTTGTTCGAATGAATTCCAATCGAATTGTTCTTGCCATTGCTGCAGCTAATCGTTGGGAAGTACATCAGATGGATGTGAAGAGTGCTTTTATTCATGGTGACCTTCATGAGGAGATCTACATGGAGCAGCCACAGGGCTTCCTTCAAGATTCTTCACTTGTGTGTCGTCTTCGAAAGTCTCTCTATGGCCTCAAACAGGCTCCTCGGGCCTGGTATGCCAAGATGGACTCCTTCCTTCTATCAGTTGGGTTCACTCGGTGCCATTCTGATCCTAATGTGTACATTTTGCAACAGGGTGATTCACTTCTATTTTTGGTTTTGTATGTTGATGACTTGCTGATCACAAGAAGTTCTTCACCCACCATTAAGGCTGTCAAAGTGGCCCTTCAAGATAGTTTTTTGATGACTGACTTGGGCTTGTTACATTACTTTCTCGGGATTGAGATCCTTCAGTCTCCTTCTGGGATCACCATCACACAATCCAAGTATGCTCTAGATTTACTCTCGAGGTTTCATATGGCTGACTGTAAGCCTGCTCCGACTCCCTTCCTTTCTGGAGTCAAACTTGAGGCTCAATGTTCTTCTCCACTTGTTGATGGCACTTTGTACCGCCAACTTGTTGGGAGTCTCATTTATCTGACTCATACGAGACCTGACATCTCCTATGCTGTAGGGATGGTCTCTCGATTCATGCAGGAGCCCCATGAGTTACACTGGAAAGCAGCCAAGCGGATCCTTCACTACATTCAGGGTTCTCATAGTTGTGGGATTCACTACGCAGCAGGTATTGAGCTTGATTTGGTGGGCTACACAGATTCAGATTGGGCAGGTGATTCTGAGGATCGCAAGTCTACTTCAGGGTATAGCTTCTCACTTGGGTCAGGTCCTGTTTGTTGGTCGAGCAAAAAGCAGTCTGCTATTGCTTTATCTTCTACTGAGGCTGAGTATCGGGGGGCTGTAAATGCCGCCACTGAGGCCATTTGGATTCAACATCTTCTCACTGAGTTTGGTATCCAGATCAGACGACCATCAGTCATATTTTGTGACAACCAGAGTGCCATTCAGATCTCACGAAATCCAGTTCATCATCAACGGACTAAACACATAGAGGTCCACATGCACTACATTCGGGAGCTCATCCATGGTCATGTCATTGACCTTCGCTATTGTCCAACTTCCGAGCAAGTTGTTGATATCTTCACCAAACCCTTCACTGAGAGCAAGTTCCTTCATTTGCGAGCTTTGCTGGGGGTGCGGGATGCTTCATCTTCTGGGGGGGCCTCTTCCTCTCACTCGGAGTCCTGACTTTTTTGTGGGGGGGTCTCTTTTCTCTCTCTTTTGAGAAATCTTATGTACATGGGTACCTCATCAGGCTTGACTTGCCGGGACCCATTTCTACATCCACCTAAGCTTCGCTTATGGGGGGGTGTTAGTGTAGTTTTTTATTTTTCCTATTTTGCTAGGTTTTTCCTACACTTTTTAATAATCTCGCTTAGGTTAATAAAGCATGTCTTATTAGGTTAATGGTTGTGAGGTGTCACCTTCCTACATGTGAGCATCCATTAGCTATCTTGGGAAGATACTTTGCTATCTTTAGTCGATAGATGGTTGCTCCTCATTGGTTGGTGTTGACACCTCCTCCCTCTTCTTAGCCTATATAAGCATGCTACCTGGCTTGTATTTGCATCTCTTGTTTTTGCATCCTCTTAATGCTATTCTGCTTCCAGCATTTGCATTACTCTCTTGGAGACTAACTCTATGATGCTATTTTGATTTTGTATCATTTGCATTCATAGTTTAGATATTTACTCTTTGCACTAGTTTTCTGGGTTATTAATCTTTTCAGATTCTAACAAGCCCTATGTTACCATTTGCGACCTCTGTACTTCTTCTTGACCTCGAAGTTAGTTGTGCCTCTTATTCAGGCATCTTCTCTATCTCTCTGACCTCCCATTTATATCTTGGCTCATTCTCCTAGGTATAAAATGCCAAAGGGTTTTTGTTTGTAGGAGCAAAAAGCCCCTGAGATTTGGCTAAAACTTGAATTGGGGCTTGGTTGTGGTGTTTTCGTGGGGAATTAGCTCTTGTAGTTGGATTGGATCAATTTTGAATCTCAAAATGTGTAAAGAGGTATATTAGTGGCCCATCTCCCCTCATATTGGTATCCATTATCAAGAATCAGGATTGAGCAATCAAAATCTAAGCATTCTCATAGTCTTCAAGCCTTCAAAGCATCATTCTTCTCCTTCATCAAACATTATGGTAAATTACAACATTCATGGTGCAAGATCTTGTCTTTCATGATTTCCTTTGAGATTCTTGCGCGAAGTCAAAAAACTATCTCATTAAAACTTGTGATTACATGAAAAGAAGCATTATGCTATCAGGGTATACGATAACTTACGAGTTAGAGTTAACCCTATTTCATATCAACTATCTTTTATTCATGCAAATTCATTTCATTTTAAAGGTTGATTTCTAAATAGGGGTTTGACCAAGGCAAATCCCTTTCCACAACATTTTTCCCATTTTTCTGTGTGTAGGAACAAGTGGTGCAGTTGTGATAACTATCCCAAATAGCTTGGGATATGTGGGGTCTATTCTCAATTTTTAGGCAAAACCCCTAGGTACAAAATGCCCCAGCCTTTTTGTTCCCAAGAAAAAATACTCAAGGTTTTTTGTACCCTCAAAATCATCTTCTTATTTCAATTAGAAGTTGGTTGAGCTCTCAGATTTTCATTTCAAGTCATTACAACTTCCTGTTTGTTTTAAGTCAATCTATATTTCCGAAAATTTACTTATATTTTTCTTATTTAGCATTCTATCCAGAACCATCATATTGTTTTCCCTCAAATCCAACTTCCCTCAATCCATTATTGCGAAGGATTATAGCACTCATTTAGCGCTTAAGTACTAGTTGAGCATCTTGGGTCATCTTCCTTTTGATTGTGCAATAGGAGTTGGATCAACTACCTTGCTTCCCTTTTTGTATTGTACAATTTGTTTAAGTGGTTGTTGATGCCTTTATCTTTGACCATTACACCTGCAATAATCTTGAGAATTACGAGTAATACTCTTTGGCCCTTTACCAACTCCCTCATGGTTATCTACTTGGAAGACATATCTAACAAAACATGGAACTAGCATTTGAAGCATGTTACGCAATTTCAAGATGCCTTGTGGTGGAACAAACTATAAATTGACATGGAGATATGATCTTTTGGTATGCGAAGCATCTAGTATTTGGGCTGCATCATTCTAGAGATGAAGTACACATGACTCCAAACAATATTTGATTAATTCAGATTGGTCAACACCATAGAAGCCTATAGATCTTCACTGCTTCTTGAGTGTGGCCAATTTAGATACATTATGTGGTCTTCTAAACAAGTGAGAAAAGTGAGCAAAGGGAAAATATGGATGAGGGCATAAGAACACACATTTGACGAGCCAATGTGTTGATTTTGCTTAGAATCATTTTTTGGCAGCCATAGTTTGATGTCATGTCAGATGCTTTAAGTTTTGGTATCCACTTGGTATTGTCCTCAGTCAAACATAGGCACTAGGTAGCCTATCACTTTGAGATGATAATGTTCACAAATAATTGACACAATTTCTTTTGGAGCTCTTAATTTCTGGCAAAATATGGAGTTCCATATAGTGATAAAATCATAAATCCCTAAAATGGGCCTCCTAAACTCCATGCCCAATAATTGATGAGATGATAGATCACATGACATGGGATACAACATTATATTATTTTCAATTCAAATCTGAAGGATTAAGAAAAGAAGCTTTGTGACAGGAACAATCAGAATTTTGTGAATGGAATTTCAACCTGCCGTAAAAATGGTATTGACAGAGGATGATACCAATTGAAAATTGAAAATCTAAAAAAGTCCCAATTCAGGAAATCAAATTTTCAAGCAGCTATCAGAATCTTAGCCTTTCACGAGGTGTTTTGGGTTGCTGAGTAAACTTGAATTCAAAAGATAGGTAGTTATTATATAATTAGTTGATTAGTTTTTCAAAAAAGGTTTTTAATAGGGTGGTGTCTTATCACCCTAAGGGGATGCGAAAAGTATTCAACCACATATATATGTGTGGTGTAAAATGTAAAGAGAGACTAGTGTTCAGATTTTCATCAATACCATCACAATCTAAATCATCTATCAGAAGAAACTTTTCAATATTAATACAAGTCAGTTCTCTTTATTTGCTCAAAGGGGCATATTCTTTCTTTCAAATCAATCAGTTCCTTGTGATATTTGTTTATTAGAATATAAATACTGACAGAGTCATCATGTGGGATATTGTGTTGATCACATTGCCTTTTGATCATCAAAATTAGTTTAGCTGTGCACTTTGATTTTGTGTTATTGGTCTTTTTCAAGTAAAAGTTAAATTCAATGGGACTAATAGTGATATAATATTGCAATTTGAAGACATAGAGGTTAGCCAGGTCACAGATCCATTCAAGGGTTAGATTTAAAAAGTGTCTGACAAGGTTATACATAGGGTTAAGGAGAAAGTGACCCTATTACCCGAGGGAACAAGGCACTGGTCTAAGTTAATAATTTAAGTTTTTGATCAGCATTTGCATTTCTAATTATCATCTACAATTTACATTAAACATTCAAATTATAAAGTATCTAAATTACAAGCATAAAGTACTCAGACATAAAGCAGTCAGATCAAGTAATTGTGATATACACAATTAAATCTTTCTCAAGAATTCACTTGCCATTTTGAGAGATCATTTTAGAATCATATAAAGTCAATCTGCTATAAAAAGCGTTAACTAGGAGACACTGTTATAGTATAGGCCTACCCACCTTGGTTATGTAGAGCCTAAAGAGCAGGGGAAGAGGATCATAATTGATGATTCCGGTCATGCCTACCCACCTTGGTTATGCAGAGACTCAATAGCAGGGGAAGAGGATCATAATCTTTCATTCTCCTCAGTTGGCAAAATCCCTTGGAAGATTTGAGCATCGAGTTTGGCATGCTCATAGAATTGTCCAAATTGTTGATTTGGGAACCGACAAAATCTGTGCCATTTTCCTTGGATGTTGACACTGAAAGCATCAAATTATTTGATTTTTAGTGCCTCAAGTTACAATACTTAACAAAAATTTAGGTGTTCATTTTGTCCTACTTGATTTAAGCTTCAAAATATCAGAGATTAAAATTAATAATAGTTTTGGAATTGGTGTATTGAGGTTGTTACAAATTAAAACCTGTTGTAGTTGTTTGAAACAAAGAGGAATTATGTATAAAATGGCAAAGCAAAATGATCACAAAGTTATGGTATAAGAAACTTAACTTGAAAATTTCAGTGCAGGAAAACCAGCTAGAGATTGGTAGAGCTTAGCTTCCTTTCCTTCCTTTGGCCAAAAGTTACACAGAGAGTTCATATGAGCATTTATAGCAATCTTCATAGTGCCAAAATCACTCTATTTTCTATACCATAAAATTCTGCTGTAATTACCAACCAAACTCTCCCATTTTTAATTTTACACTCTCATTTCCTTCACGGGCTTTGCCTCTTATCAATGTCATGTTGGAAGTGTCCTATCACGCCATAAAGAATGTCTGATTGTCAGTGAGAATGAAAAGTTATCTCATTTTTTAGTAGCTTCTTGTTTTGATATAGGCAAAACAGCCACAGGCACCAGTATAAAAGCATGGCATGTGTTAGGGCTACAATTTCATGCAAACAACTTTGATGATAATGTATTGCTGCATTGCTGTGTGCAAAAAGTCATATGTTTAAACATTGTTTGTGATGGAGCTCTGAAATATTTGTTTAAGTGATTTGTTTTTGGATCCCCATCATTCATATATGCACTGGTTAAGATAATTTGATCCTAGGAAATCTTAGTGATTTACAGGACATGGGAAGATTTCCCCTTCTTCCTTGAGTACCATGATGGTTGCCTTGGTGTCTTGCCATCAATCCCAATTTTCCAAGACCCCCATGGTCCTCTTCTTGTCTCTCTGATCTGTTTTTAACAATGGCTTCCTCCAAATTGAATATTAAAGACTAGGTTTTCAATAGAGGGTAGTTATCCTTCCTCTTCTTTATCTAACATAGATGTCTTATAGAGAAGCAATTTCTTAGAATTGACTATATGAATGAAGATAGTTTAATCTTGAAAGCACTATAAATCTAAATTGTCCAAATCCAAGATCTTCAAGCTTTCTAGCCTGCTATCGGAGTCTCTCTTTACTCAAGTTCAAGCACACCTGGTTTCCTATGTCGACTATGAATTCTTGATGGTACTGGTTGTGACTAGTCTTTCTCATAGGTTGAGACCTTGCCAAGTGTTCCTGCATGTTGAGTTGGATTTGTTTAATCACCTCAGAAGATTATTCTGCCTGTCAACTTGTATGTTGTTCTTTCACCATTTTTTGCTGTCTCAAAGCAACAACAGTTGTGTTAATGTGCAAATAACCCAAACATTCTTCAAAAGATGATATTAATGGATACATTAGCTGGCCTGTTATAAAATTATTGTTTGTATGTCAAAGACTAATCCCATGTCCTTGGATGCTTCCTATTATAGCCTTTCATTAGCTGAACCAATGTTTTTTTTATAATTTATGTTCTACCATCAGTTTAAAGGTGGAAGCCTGTGCTTATTTTCAACTGGTTATCCAACTTGCTTCACAGGGTTATCTAAACTCCCCCAAAGCTCCCAAGTCCTTGTCCAATACCATAGACTTAGACAATCAAAATGCACACAAACATTAGATATGAACAACTTGTGTCTATTTATTCTTTTTCTATATGGAATTATAGCATACATCTTGTTGAACTCATCTGAACAAGCAGGCATGTCCATGCGTTGACATAGACAAAATCTCCAACAAAATTCATAAAGATGCTCTGTAATGGTCTAGTGGGTATGTGTAGAGGCATGTCAATCCTTCTTTCTTAGCTTTAGAATTGCCTGTACATTGTGCAGTGTAGCTTTCAGAGTCTTACGAATTTTGAAACAGCTTCTTGTATTTTGTTTGAATTTATATACTTTTGTAAATCAGTCATTGATTCGCAAATTCTAAACACTCTAAAAATGGTCCAAATGTTTGGAAATATGTGCTTCTCTTATGAGAAGATTTTTTTTTTCTTTTGACAACATAGTTGGTCCAAATTGTAGAGTGGCCAATCTTTGAGGTAGAAATAAGCTTGTCCCCGACATATATATCCTTTTTCTTTGATTACTGATGTCTCCACAAAATCTAAATTTCAAGCATATGATTCCTCATCAGTGTTTTGATTGTGAAATTGTTGGAAAGGTCAAAACATACTTTGCAATTAGTGGCCTAGATAGCATATTCACCACTGGAATTATGCTTCCTATATTGTTCTTGACCACTGAATGAAGTTGTTGAAGAATCTCTATCAGCTTCTACTGTCATACAGGCTACGGTTCAGTTTGCATTTGCAAATAATGACGAGGTTTGCAATTATATGAATAATTGTTTCTTTGCCCAAGAAGTAATGCTTCTATTTCATAATGGCCATAAAAGTACATACAATTTTTAGTCAGAAATAAGCTATTACCTTATGGTCTTTGAGATCTCTTAACTTGATAATAATCTGGCGTATCTTTTTGCAATAAATTATAGAACTACACCCATTGCATTCTCATTTGCATCTGCTGAAATTATGAAGCAGAAGTAACTTTATATTAGATCTCTAATATTTTGTTGAATTGAAAGTGTGATAGTTAGTTTGTTATCCCAATAAACTATGAAGTCTGGCTCGTCTGCCTGGGACCCTGGTTTGGGTCTGGTCAGCCTGTGGGCTTGGACAGGGTTTGAACCTAGGCAGGCTGGTTTGTCTGGGTCGAACACAGGTCAAACCAAGGTCGAACTAGGGCAGAACTAGGCAGACCAAGTGCGCACCAGGTACATTTCCACTGAGAAACATTCTGTTATATAGTGCGGGAAACAATTATTACAGAATTTGAATAAGATCTTTAACATCACCAAACAAAATTTGTTAAAGTTCAGGTTTTTATTATATCAAATCAACTAGCCCTCAAGATTTCTTCAAGTGAAATTTTCATATCCAATTGCTGATAATGACCTTTGCCTGATTTATTGCAAGCTCTCTATAGTGATAACTCATATTTAAACATTAAACAATATCTTCAATAGGTGAAAGGAGTTGAAAGGTACTTTTTTTAATGTTTCTCAAGTAGGATGCTAATTACAAACAAACAAACAAGCTCTTTGTATAGTGAAAAAGTAACAAGCATTTGAGGACTTGGAAAGTGAGAATGTTATTGGGGCAGCTGATCCCTCTGGCATTGACACGATTTGTGAATCAACTAATGCCTTTGATGAAGAAGAAGAAGATGAATCTTTAGTTAATCCATTAGATGATTGAAACTTAGTATAAAGTTCCACTTGTTGAAAGTCAAACCAATGATACTTAAATTCGATATTATTATTTTAATATTTTGATGTTGATATGATGCTATGATAACAATTTTATGGTGTTTTTGTTGTTATAACTTATGACACTACACGACATTCTAATCTTAATTCATGCTTCTAGGCTACATACAGACACTCACATATATAATCTTTACATGTTTTTGTACTAACGAATCCAAACCCCATTTCAAAATTTTGTTGTATTGGCAAACCGGTTCTTTGTGTTAGAAAACATGGATCAGTTTCTGCAAATGCAATTACACTTCCATGGTTATTGGTATGTTCCAAATGCAGATCCAAATCTCTTATAAATATAAGAGTAGGAGACATGTCTCATGAAGAGACATGTCTCTATGATTAATCATTATCAGTTTGTATATATATATTAACAATATAAATTACAATATATATATATATATATATATATATATATATATATATATATATATATATATATATAATATCAACATTGTATCTTATGATTAAATCAATCCTACTGTAGCTATAATCTTAACACTCCCTCTTAGCTAGGGAGGATTTGTTATGGAACACATTATGCTCTCAAGCATATGAAGATATATCATCTAAATGTGATATTCCTGGAATGACATACTTAAGGATATCAACATAAATCCATCAACACACACATATATACTAACGTATATTGCATATGGAATTGGCTTCAATTCACTATGAGGCTAAATTTCTCAACACTCTCTTTAGCAAAAGAGAGAATTGAAGCAATTATAATACAAGATTTGAACACCACCTTAAGTGTGGTCTATGATAGATTTAGGTTATGGTGTCTGGCAAGATCCGATCGGAAGAGCCATAACAAATTAATTTTCATGGTAGCAAAATTCGGCTTGAAGAACCATGATGAGTTGGTTATCAAGGTGTTCGGCAAAATCTGGCCCAAAGAACCATGATAACACTTGCTCCTAGACATCCAACACATTTTGGTGCTACAAGTTAATGTAGCATATCTAGGAGATAGGTCAAACTATTGATAAGGTCATCACCTTACAATGGTACCTTCTAGTTGATATGTTCGTGATCATGACTTGCAACACTTTGGGATAACAACTTAATAAAGTCTGTCATGATAACAGGTCTATTATTTATAATATTGTCACCTTACAATGGTTACCTTCTGTTTATATATGTTAGTGAAAGATCGTCACCTTTCATTACATATCATATGTGAAATAGTAACCACCATGAACTCGGTGAGAGGGTGGTACAAAGGCTTTCACCTTAATTTTCTCGCACAGAGAAGAATGCATTACAAGGAGTTTCACTTAGAGCTTCTCCTCATAGAGAAGATATCATTCATAAATGATTGCACCTCAAGAATTCTCCCTCTGAACAATGATCCTGGGAAGTTAGGTCCAATAGTTACTCCATTAGAAGCTCTCTTCACCCAAGGATGCTTTTTGAACTCCCTCTAAATCTGATATTAATTTTCTGACTTTCTGGTGGTAAGTCAGTACTTCCTCATGATATACATAGGAGTAGGCCCATCAAAAACATACAGTCACACACGTATTTCTAGACTCCATCTAAGTATCAATCTTCTAAGATCATGCGTTGCCTTAGAGGAAGTGTCATACTCCCTCTTAATGTAGAAGGATCTCATAATCTCAATCATCAAGGATATTTGCTTCAAGAGCCTCACTTTATCCATCTTGATCATCACCATCTTTGGAGCCACTATCATAAGATTGAGTTTGCACAATATCTGGTAGCTTGTGTAAAGTATCAACCTTCTTTTCCTACAAGGACATCCTTAGACATAAATGAATAGATAAATGTAAAAGATACGAGTACTTATTTGCCCATGAGGGTCATGGAACATCTCCTTTCTAAAGATGGTTCAAGTGGGAATGAAACATTGGTTATTATAATGGAACATTGGTTATTATTCCCTCACAATGTAAATTCCCACTCTTATATCGTTGAACACTTTTGCATCACATCAAACTTGCACTTTTCATTCATTGAAGGTCCAAACGTTCATTAAGCTTAATAGTAGAAACACACATGTCCCATTTTCTTAAACTCATCCACAATACGCCAATATCAAGATGGTTCAAATGAATTCTTAAAAGCTTTATTAATGTCTCACAATAACTCAAATTTCCTTTGTTCATGCAAGGTATTTGTTTGATCTTTTGATTAAACCTATATTATGCATATCTTGTAATCTGTTTATTCTAAATCTATATCATTGGTGAATCCATCACATTCAATAACAATCCCTTTGAATCTCAATCTCCCTCTTCCTGGAATAACATTCTCGGAGGAAAAGATCAAGGCACATAACTCTTATAGTACATATTGAAATAAGTAAGAGAGACTAATCTAATAATCAAGAATAAGATCTTTCCAACAAAATGTAGATAAATGTAAGCTAACGTCATCCCTACATGTCTTACTTTGAGAATTATCTCATTATTTCAATGTAGATAGATATTTAAATTAATATATACATTGAACATATATGCACATATATGTTCCATCTTCTATAAATATCTGTTTAATCTATATTTTCAACATATTGTTTTCACATGTAATAATCTAGAGTGACCAATTTCACTTATATTCATTACAAATTATTTAGAAAATATATTCGGCTTCATGTATAATCACCATACATTTAATATCATATATATTAACATATTGATAGTGCAAAGAAATTAGAATATATAAATATGAAAGGAATACCTTTATTGATATATTTACCATCCCAAGAAACTTATACCAATATAATAACAATAATATATATAAGTTGGTATGAAATATTTGAAATGACCCTTACCTCAGCTTACCTTGGTGGCGGGCCCCCCTAATCTTTGGTGCAAATGTGTCTTCTTTCCAATTATTAATCATTGCTAATGACTATCAACTCCAATAGTCTTCACGCCTGTAGTTTGGGGAATATTATTGTTGCCTCTTTCAAGGACTGCCATTGTGCTTCCAAACTAATATTTGGTTGCGAGACTATTTGGAAAAGGAAGTCGATAACTGGTGAAAAGTAAATGTGCCCGCTACTGAGATCCACTGGTCAATGCTTATCCATTTCTCACTACTACAACTTTATTATTTTCTTGCCTACTTCATTGAAATTGAATTCAATATTTTTGCTTATAGAATATAGCCATTCATGCTGCTATAGTGCTAGGGTTTGTCTATGTGAATTACATGACGTGGACTTGATCCTTTATATCTCACAAATTTATGAATTCTTATCGATTTCTCATAACCAAAATAAACTTGGTCATGAGACTTGTTTCAGTAGACTATTCCTCCTTTGTGCGATGTTATTCAAAACTTAAAAAATTAACTCTCTCCAAAAGTTATAATTGCCAACTTAATCCATTGGAACTATTGTTCATGACATGTATTCTGCTTGACTGCTAACTACGTATGTAGTTCGCTACTCATTTCTCCATTATTTTTTCCTCTGGCTTAGTCATGATATGGTGTGATTGTTGCTCGTTCCATCTTTTTATATTCTTATTGATATACAATAGTGTATTTGTTTTGTTGATAACTTTTCTGGAGTCAAATTATCCATATGATCAATGGTTTTGCATACTCAATCTTTGGATAGGCAATAATCATCTCAGCTATCTTGCGGAAACAATAATGTTTTTATTTTTTGTAATATATTATCTAGCAATGAGCTCCTTCAAACAATGCCATTCAAATACCTTAAACTTCCCAACGATAATTTAATCTTTTAAATCCTGAATACGTTTCCTTCAAAAACATTAGACTCCAGATTTATTATGCTTATTCCATATATTAAGGGTTGTTTCTTTGATTCAGTAGCCACGGTGGTAATTGTCATGCATCCTTTTGACCACATTTATTGCGTAATCCCCTTTTATATCATTTATTTTCCTCTGTTTCGATTCTGATTATCACGACAAATATTCAGTTCGATTGTATGTCTTCGAATGAAACTACATCTAGTATTTTTGTTCACTGGGATTTACCTCTCGCGTTTTCACAGAGACCAGCTTGCTTCTGCTCTATAATTTTAGTTGTTTGAATGAATAGGTATTACAAAAGCAAATAGGACAGATAGCAATAATTTATCAGATACATAGATTATTGTATGTTAGTTTCCGAAGGGTTCATTTTTATGATTTATCTGAATGCCTTTCACCAGCTTGTTCTACGATTCTGCCATCTTATTTGCTTGAAAAATTTCAAAAAAAAAACTTCATGTGATCTATCTCCCTAGATTTGTGATCATAGCATTTCGTGGAGACAACAGATCCTTGAAACAGAAGTTACTGAGACTTGTCTATGTCTTCTCATGGTTGTCCATGCCCTGATCTTGAGCTTCCACAACGACATGGGTAAAGAGGGGAGTAGTGAAGATTGTAGACAGTGGCTTCACGATTGCTAAGTTCATTTTCTTTAAATTACTAAACCTTTTAACACATCAGTCATGTGGAGTCCAGTCATGATATCATAAAAAATGTGGAAATTGCCCCATAAACCTATTCCCAATCCACACGCGGTTTATTATTTTAAGAGATGTGATTACAGTTATGTCCATGTTCATGATTGTTTTTCTACATTTGCAGTCTGGCTCTGAAACCATGTTAGAAAACATGAATCGGTTTCTACAAATGTAATTACACTGCCATGGTTATTGTTATGTTCCAAATGCAGATCTCAATCTCTTATAAATATTACAGTAGGAGACACGTCTCTATAATTAATCATTATTAGGTTATATATATATATATATAATGTAATATATTTATAATACTATATATAAGATATATTATATCAACATTGTATCTTATGATTAAATCAATCCGACTGTAGCTATAATCTTAACACTTCGACCCCAAACCCAAACCGGCAATTTAACCAATAAAGTCTTATCACCTGCCACATGGCATCCAAAGGTGCCACTATTTAGGAGGATGATTGAATTAATTTCTTCAAATGTTGACCTGCCTCAACAAACCTCCTCATTTCTATAGCTCAGTGTATATAGACTATAGAGAGAACCAAGTATTCATGTACTGTCAAAAACATCTAATTAATTGATTGAGTGATTCTCTTTTTATAAGCTATTCACTCATACACAGAGGGAGACTTCTTGCATTCCCCTTTCTTGGTTAACTTGAAAAATGAGTCTCTCATTAATCATGCCACTGTGTAGGATCTTGTATCCTTGTGTCAAAGTTGTTAGTATGCATCTGAAATTGTATGAGACTATACTTCTTTTGTTTTCCATTAATTAACATTTTTTTTTTCAGGCCTCTATGTTGGGTGGAACATATGTCATTGGACAATGAAACGGGATTGGATCCTGCTGGAATTAGGGTGAGGGCTGTCTCAGGGCTTGTAGCAGCAGATTATTTTGCCCCAGGGTATTTTGTATGGGCAGTGCTGATTGCTAACTTGGCTCAAATTGGGTATGAGGAGAAAACTATGCATATGGCTGCATATGACTGGAGGCTTTCTTTCCAAAATACTGAGGTATACTAATCATTAATTGTCTCAGTACTTTATTCGGTAGGCAGTTTATTCTACCAATATTTTGTCAGTAAAGGTCATACAAAAAATGCTTATCTGTTTTAGCATAATATCTTTAATAAATTTTTCTAGTCTTTGCAATACTATAAAAAAATTTCATTGAACAGGTCCGTGACCAAACGTTGAGCAGGATGAAAAGTAATATAGAGGTTATGGTCAAAACAAATGATGGCAGAAAAGTGGTTATCATACCACATTCAATGGGCGTCCTTTACTTCTTGCACTTTATGAAGTGGGTGGAGGCCCCTGCTCCCATGGGTGGTGGAGGTGGCCCAGACTGGTGTGCCAGACACATAAAAGCAGTAATGAATATTGGAGCACCATTTCTTGGGGTCCCAAAAGCTGTCACGGGACTTTTTTCCGCTGAAGCAAAAGATGTCGCTGTTGCTAGGTAAGCTTCAATAGTGCAAAACGTTAATTTTCTCAATGCTTCTATGTACATGGTTGTTAAGTACTAGCTATATCACTTTTGGCTGAAGAATTTGATGATGTTAGTGATCCATAATTTTTAGGATTTTGTCAACTATTAGAGAGATAAGATCTGCATTCACCCAAATTTGCTCAACTTTTCTGCCCTTGTATAATTAGAAAGTAGAAGCCCCAAGACAAAGCAATAGGATTAACTTAATCTGTTTGCTAACCAAGTATTTTTTGGTTCAAATACATATATTTGTTACACATATCATATTCAATAGCTGTGCTGCAAAACTATTTGAATGACATTCCAACTATACCATTAAAAAAATTAAAAGAGATGATAAAATGAGATATTCGAGACTATAATATTCAAATACGTTCCTTATCCCCTTTACTGTCATTTTATTAAAACCACTAAATCATCTCAAGATTCTTTAATCAAGAACACTGGAAAAGACACCAGATGAAAGGAAGCTTGTGCAGAAGAAGACACCAGATGAAGTGAATTATTTTGGGTTCAACAGGTCTGTGCCATATGTTAAACAGATGTGTACTCCAGCTTTGATGGTCCAGGTTGAGGTTCCAATTGACATTGATATGCTCAAGGATGTCCAGATTGTGAGTGAGAAAGGAGCACAGGGTTTTGGCTTTGACCATGTGCAAGGGAGTAGAGTCAGCCTGGCTGAGAACAAAGGAAGAATTGGCAGAGGTATAACAGACAAAGAAGACATCTCTCAGAGAGGTGCAGGTTCTTCACTAGGTTTGGGGGATATCAAACTTGGCAGCCAGCTCACCCCAACAAATCAGAAAGCCATTACTAATGATGCCATGGAAGGAATGGATACCTTTAGAGGCCCATTTTTTCACAGAGCATCCTGAAGAAGGGCAAGCGGTTTGGAGGAGCAAGAGAGGTTCCACCAAATGGATCTATCACCTAAGATACTATTGTTTTAGTCAATCGTCCATTACCAGCCACCAGGTGTTTAAGTGCCTTCCAAGCCTTCCATATAGACTTGAACAAATCTGATCCTTCAACACTAACCTCATATGGCATGATCAAGAGATCATTTAAGGGTAACCCAGTTCATGATCTCGTTTAAGAGGGAAAGACTCTCCGGATGTTATTTTTGATCAACACTTTCCAAGGTTCTTCACCTTGGATAGCTTTGGCCACCCATCTGGTAGCAAGGGCGATTCCTTGCAGCCTTAAATCCTTCAAACCCAAACCCCGTAACTCTTATACTCTTTGTGCACCAGTCCCTGTTAACATGTTTTATTTTTAACTCCTTTTCCATCAGACCATAAGTAGTCTCTAATAGTTTTCTAGATGTAGTTAATATGGCCATAATTGAAAAGGAAAGCGGAGGAACAGTAAATGAAATAAGATGAAAGAATCTTTTGACACACTTGTACTCTGCCTGATAGAGATAGATACCTGTTGTTCCATTTACCCAACTTCCTTTCAATCTTAGATCTCACCCATTCCCACATTTCTTTTAGGTTAGGATTAACAACAAAAGGAATGTGAAGGTACCTACTACCCGGTCAGGGCCTCCCCAAGCAATGGAGAACTTACTGCACCAATTTGGGGGTGTCACATTCCATTCCAGAAGAATGGATTTGGATAAGGAAATTTTACTGCCTGATGCATTACAGAAAATGTCAAGTTTTTTCATGAGGTTTGCCATATTATTCTCATCCAACCAGAATAGAATAGCAGTATCGTCAGCAAATTGAATGTTAGATAGTTCCTCATTGTTAGGAAAATAGGTTTCACAGACCTTAGGAGACTGGGTATCATCTCTATGTAAATAATGTATTGAATCAACTGCAATAATAAGAAGGGCCGGAGCTAGGGGACACCCTTCAGTTCTAATTATTCTGATCTTATCCATTCACATCAACCAAGGCCAAGGCTCCATTTGTCAGGGTAGAGACCATATGACAAAAAGAGAGGGGAGGGGGGGCAAGGGGTGGGAGCCCAAGCCCATCAACCATCGTTTCAATAAACTTACACTCTATCTTATTTTAATCTTTTCCATACTCAATGAGAAGCATACCCACTTGCTGTCTAGAAGCCCTTGCCCACTCTTAAGGCTTCCCAACAAGTAAGGATGTTCTTTAAAATATACCTTCCTTTGATAAATCTAGTCTAAGAGGGGTGTTGGTTCCTCAAATTGTTAGTTAAAAACCTATGAGCCTTGCCTGCTCAATGCTGGGTAATTCAACACAAGTTGGCCAGTGGCTAGGATTGATACTTGATGATCAGATCCTCTTCTCTTCAGGCTTTGCCAACGTAGGCGGGTATACCTATATCTTAACCCTTCAAACTGATTCAATACTAACTTTTGTAGATTTCATGGTTGATACTCTTGAGATTGCAAATAATGCTCAAGGAGAAAACA
Source organism: Cupressus sempervirens (assembly GCA_028749045.1). Classification (NCBI taxonomy): domain Eukaryota; kingdom Viridiplantae; phylum Streptophyta; class Pinopsida; order Cupressales; family Cupressaceae; genus Cupressus; species Cupressus sempervirens. The sequence continues at coordinate 524,335,792 of CM053784.1, read as the reverse complement.
AAATTTTTGAAAATTAAATTGAAATGCTTTAATGTGTATCTTAAGATTTGAAAATTCAGAGCACTTGAGTATAATAGAGAACTCCACCAACTTCAATTAATAACAGTCCTTAATGAATTAATCCAGACTAGTTCCTTATTCTGAATGGGCAAAATAGAGTCAAATTAGTACCAACTTCAAGATTGTCAAAACCCTTCAGAGACAACGTGCGCATACCATCAATCTCCAGATAGAGAACTTTAACACAAAACCCTAGTTCAATTGTTTTTTTAACTTCAACACTAGAAGACTAATTGAACAAAAAGAACAATGCTTGTGATTTATGATTATCAGGAGATTGTATCAAATTTCAATTTATCAATAGTAATATGAATCCGAGAGGACAATCTGCTAGATACCAACGAGGATTACTTTGCACAATTTTTGGAACAAAAAACAGAGTATCTTTATCAATTTCAGAAAAGGTGTACAATTGAGCCTTGACTGGTTGCAATATCTACCCAAAACTTACACAGATCATACGCTTTTGTGCTATGCCCTATTCTTTGATTCTATATATATCTTTTTGCTAATAATCTATCTATTTATATATCTATCCTAGGGTCTTGGTATGTAACAATTAGCTTTAGACCCTTCAAAGTAACTAACTACAACTAATTGCAACCAGACACAATATATTTGCAATAAACAAGAAAGGAAAGATCTTCTTAATCATCAAGGTAGAAGGCCATTGAACATGTCCAACATGTCATTCAGGTAGGCACAATCACCCGGTTGCTCTCCTCACTCTGTTAGCATCTATGCGATCTCAGCCTTGTCCTCTTCCAACTCAAGCTCATGGTAGTCACTCACATACTGGCATAGCTTTTCCTCAGGTCCCATGTAGCCATGTAGATGTTGTTGATGATGTCAAATTGATCTTCTTGCTCTAGAGAAAGACCCGGCATCAAAATTGGTTTGGGTTCCTGCCTTGCTAGGTGCTCCTGCATTGGTAAACCCATCTCTACACTTGCAACTCTGAAAGAAACTCTGCAATTGGAGAACTTGTTGCATAATGTACTTTGAAATCTTGGTTGCAAACCAACTTGCCACAATGCCTTAATAAAATAGTGGTATTTAATGAGCCATTGATTCGAAATCTTGTTGACAACATTCCACACATGTTTGGCTTGCATATGTACACCATTAGTGTCTTTTCCAATTAAAACTCGCAAAATTTGCTATGTACTTTCCAAGATATCCTGACAACAGTCATGTTGCCTTTTCACATGCTTATTAGGCTACCCTCTCCAAAACTGCAGTGAACATTAATGCCTTTGAAACCTTCTTGCCATTTCAAGTCACATCCCAGACACTACCTCTGATTTGGCGAAGAATTGTCATTTCATAGAGTACTTTAATCATGCTCCCCGAAACCTTGAAAACTACCATATCATAGAGACCTGACAACATCCCATGCGAAGTTCGGAAGAATTACTATTTCACAAGCCATGTGATGTATCTCTTCCAAAATTTTGACTTTGCAACACCTACATGAAATTCCTTCTGAAATAGCAAAAAATGGAGGAGGTTTATGGGTCTCCACTTTTTCACCAATGTTTTGTCTCCATCCTTAGGGATGAGTTTGATAAGACCAACATTGATACTTGATCCAAGGGATCCAAGCTTTAGGACATCCTTATATACCTTTAGTAGTTCATCACCATGCCAAGAAATGTTTCCTTTGTAGAGCTCCACTGGCAACCCATTTGGTCTTGGGGCTTTGTCACAATTCATGCTCAACATGGCTTTCTTAAATTCCTCCACAGTAATAGGTTTGTCACGAGCAAAATCATCCTTAGCAGCTACTTTTTTCTGAATGATACCTCTAATCTTATCTCTGGTATTTTCCATGGAGCGGTCTTTCTCCTTAGAAGTGAAAAGCTTCTTATAAAATTCAGCAAAAGTTTTATGGATGTCATCTTGGGATTTGGTCATTATTCCTTCTTCATAGAGACAATCTATTTTTCTTTTGCCTCCTTATCTTTTAGGATTTGAAAGAAGAATTTGGAGCCCTTATCTCCAAGATTGAGCCAATTGGCTCTGGCCTTGACCTTGACTCCTTGAATCTTGTATTTCTACAGCTTATGTAAGTCATCTCCGATTTGAGATAGGGAGTCAACATCATGAATATTAGAGGGATATCTCTAAATATTTTCTTCAGCAACACAAATAGAATTAACTAGGTCTACCTCCCTTCTCCTGCAAGCTTTTTAGCTTTCTTCCTACCTGATGGAGCCATAATTTTTGGCAAAAAACAAAGGCCACCATTTACAAACCCCCTTTAACCTTTTTACCTTACAATTGATGTTATATATTTTGCATGATTATATTCAAGCAAGATCTAATGAACTTTACAAATGATAATGCAAGATATGTATTTTCCTATATTTGTGAGTCATAGTTTCATAAGAGAGAGGGAGAGAGAGAGAGATCTTACCCACTACTTATGTTCAAACAATACTAAAAGCAGTGATCATAAGGATGTGAATTAAAGGATTAGTTTTGGTTGCTGACATAATTTACATCATTAATACAGATTATATGCAACACGTGGAGATAAGTGCATATTTGGCAATGGCAAGGGATTTACGAATGCAAATATTGCTATCAAAAGTACTATTGTTATAAGGAAAACTAGAAAGTCTCGATGTCATCATTGCTGGAGAAAATAGATTGCCATATTCATCCTATATACCCATAACTAACAGATAAGACAATTATGAAGAAATCGGGCAATAACCAAGAATGAGAAAGACTAAATCACATAGTGGTTGAGAAAGACTTTAACCAAAAAACATCCAGTGGAGAGCACTAGTGGAACGACTCAAGTAGCAAAAGTCCTATCTTTTATTTGTGAAATAGATTGAGTTTTGGTTTGAAATTGGTGGTTGGTGATTAACAAGTATCGAAACTACTTGAAGCTAACAGATGACTCCAAGGACCATTTTTCAATAGGCTAAGAATATACTGGAGTAAAACAGAGGTCACTTGTGGATTTCCAATTCACGATGAAGAATCCATGTGCCATCAAGAGTTGAGTCAAAAGCCATCATGCATACGAAGACGACAATAAAACCATGATTGTAGCAACAAGGATGTACTACAAGGTGTCCATGATTGCATCTGTTATTTGAAAGTAACTCGGGCATCACCATCGGATTGAACCACAGTGGAATGAAATACCTATAGTCTTGATAGTCTCTTCTAAGATATCAAGATAATATTCAGGTGCTAGCACTAAAGATGAAATATCCCTATACGGGAATCATTGAAGAAAGCAGTGTGAAATTATCATAACACAATGGCTCAACAAATAAAAAATTTACGCTTCAAAAACAAATACATAGGCCGTCAGATGTGTTGTGGAGTTTTAATATCATGTTTGCTGCAGGCGGAAAAGGCTTATTATTGGTTGTGTAGGTTACCGTAAAAAATCCTTCAGAAGAACTATGTGAGTCGCCTATATATTGATGATAAATACTACCAGAAGAATTCATGAAAAGATACGATACATGGAGATAATGATAAAGTCGAAGTTAAGTTGGAGCACAAGCATCACATGGTTATTGACGTGAGACTATGATCTTAAAATTAATTAATTAAATTTGTTTATAAGTTATATTACTGAAGGGATGTGATTATTATAAGAAAGAGTATTATTATTGAAGTGACATAACCTTCTCATTTTGAAAAGTTACATTCTTTTATATTATTAAATATGAAAGTAGATGAATCATTTGAGAAAAAACAAGGCACATTTGGAAAAAATATATTCGACATTCATATATTTATTTGTTTGGAGGAATAAGGAGAAAAATATGACTTTGTAATATATTCTAATATTATATTTCAATGATTTATAGAAGCCTGTTGTTTTTTGATTATTTAAATGGCATGGAGAATTATATTGCAGTTGATTGGTCCTTTATAATCATTTAAAAAAATTCTATAAACAATTTATGTCAGATAAGTGGATGAGGTCATCTATAGCATTTTAAACTTGATCATCGTAGATATTGTGAAATATTTAATTGTTTCTGAATTTGTGTCTAGTCTGTCTCCTTGACCTTAGTAGTTAAAATGCAATCTGGACTAGTTTAGAATTGCGTGTATATATATTTGATCCATCTTGTCTTGATTATCAAATTGTTTACAATTTATGTGCATAGAACATTACAAAGTTGTACATTATAATCTTCATTGTAGTTGACTTTGTTGCTCGAATAAGCTAAAGCACTTATCTTTTTATCATTGAAGTATTGGATTTATATTTGAAGTCAGAAAATCTATAACTTCCTTCTCACAAATCTCAAATCCATTGTTAAAAACCTTATATAAAAAATTCATTTCAAACTATCACATTACTCCATATTAATTGAGTTCAAAGACCTTGCCAGCCGGAGAACTCCAAAGCTTAAATTTGCTATAGAAAAGCCTTGAACCAAGCAGTCAACAGTTGAGGTGAAGGTCTACCTGCCTAGGTCTAGCAGAGCATAAAGTGTAGTGGAATCAAGGTGATTCTTGTTCGTTGGCTAGAACTGATTGTGGAATCCTGTTGGAGAATTAGCAAGCTCTTGGAATTCCAATTTGTGGTTGTGGGAACCAACACTAAAACTATTTGGAGCATACTTCTCCAAGAAGAGACTTTTTGGGCCCACCTCTGGATGACACTTGAATGGGAGACTATATTGGAATTGAACCAGTTGATTATGTTAACAATTGCTAGGCTATCTTCATCTTTCAACAGTGAAAGGTTAAGAGAGAAACTCTCCATATTCAAAGAGGAGTGACTAGGTTTATCAATTAGGAGAATGGTGGTAATTACAGGATGGTGATCATAGAGGGAAAAGGTTATGACTTTGGCATAGTTCCCATTGGGATCTCTCACACAATTGAAGAAGTTTTTTATTCAGGTAAAATCTATCTAATCGACAATAGATCCTCCTATCCTGACCCAGAAAATTAGATAAGGTAATCAAGATGCTTTCAAATTCTTCTTTCAGCTCAACAAGTGGATTAAAAAGTTTGAGCTTATAGATCATCTTATTCCAAAATAAATGTTCATTACCTTTCCATTCAAATTTCATACCCAAAACTCGTCCTGTGGTGTCTCAATCATATTTAAAACACCAGCTAGAATCCACGAGATATCCTTTAGGTTGGACAACCATATCCACAGTTCTGTTTTGTCTGTTGAATCATTAGGAGCACAAACTTAGAAAATGCCAAATTCAACTCCATCATATTTCAGAGAGATCCAAATTGCTCTGTTACATGGTGAAGTTCCCCACTCTTGGATAAATTTATTCCATTTTGGTCCTGTGAGAAAGGAGGTGCCTTTGTTCCCTTTGGGATGCAATGTAGGGAAGGATCTGTCATCTTTCCATATACACTTAAGTGCAATGTCTAATGTGAATCCAACAACTTTTACTTCTTTTAACATGAGAATATCCACATCTTTATACATTTTGAGAAACCTCTTGACAATGTATTTTATATCAGGAGACTCTAATCTTCTAACATTCCAGGTAGCCCATTTCAGATTCATGAGGACATTTACAATCATTTAGTATCCATGGGGGCTTGGAAACTTTTGAACAATTGGGGAACTTTCTCCTGGCAATTGTGAAAGATTTAATATTCCCACTCAATAGCTTGGGTCTACCTCTATTTCTCTAGAGGTGTCACCACCCTCCTCCATGCTAAGGTCTTCTGCATCAATTACATTACTAATGTTGTTGTTCTTACTTCTTTTATTATGTTTAATAGCATTGAAGATGAAAGGGTTCTGCTCAAAGTTGTCTGAGACATTCAATGTTGCCACCATCACCCTTAGGGTTAGTTTCAAGGACATCATCCAACCTCCTTCTCTGAGCAAGGCTATCTTCTTAGCCCTTGGTGAACTTGTTTTTGGCTTTGTAGTGCCACTCATTAGGTGGGGGTGGCAAGGTTGGAGGGGCTGGGATAACAATCATTGTGAAGCTAGTGTCATTAAGCTTGCCATCAGGAGCCCTTTCTCTAATATACCACCCTCATCAAAGAAATTGTTAATAACCCCTCTTTGTGTGATAGGGTTGGGGAGAATTGCTAGGACAACAATAGGTTCATCAAGGTTTGCCTGGGAATTTTGGGCTGGAGCAAAAGATTGGGTGTTGTTCTCAAATCTGCATCTCTAGATAGAGGAAATACATTGCCAATTGCAATTAAGCTATGAAGGATCCTTTGTTGATAAGATCAGATTTCTTCATGATCCTATCAAGAGCAATTTGTTGGGCATTTAAGATAGTGTCTAGGTTTCTAAGGACTGAATTCCAAACCAAAATCAAGGGATCTCGCTTGGGAAGATCTTTGAGTTTGTCTTGAATAGGTACATCAAGGGGCTGGGAAGCATTAGTGCCAATGAATTGGGTTTTTAAGCATCCTGAGATGCTTTAATTTCTTCAAAGTCGTCCAATTGCAGTTGAAAGAATGGGGAGGTGTTGGGGTTATCAACTTTTTTTTTTTTTTTGGGGGGGTGCGAGAGGGGGCTTCCTTCTCATCTATTAGTTTTTGACCTTAAGGTGCAGCCATAGAGGTTTTTTTTATTTTAATTTGGGCATCACAAGAGGTTTTTTTTTAAGGATAGGGCAATTCTATCTCTTGTGACTCCCTTTTGCAAAGATAGCATGCATAGATACCACACATAAACGTTAGAGGGAAACAAATGGGATGTTATTTAAGGGCGAACCAAATGTTTTATGGGATATCTATTCTAGGGATAATAGATACTAACACCCTTGCATCTGTGTTGGGAATGAGAGTATTAGAACTATCAATACGAAAGACTTTTCCGATGGGTTCTAACACTTGCAGGAGGAGGTTCCAAAGAAAACAATGAGCCATCTAGGAGTGGATAAGGCCAAAACTTCATTTTTAACCACATTCATGGGCTATGGAATGATACAAAACTCACGTTGGCCAACCCTCCAAAATTGTTTATCAACCATAATGTTTTGAGATTTAGGGTTAGAGAAGAAGATTAGAAACAACCTTTTTGCAACATTTGATAGTAGGTAAAATGCAACCCATGTTTTTGTTCCCATACATTGTGAACCCAATCATTTAGAATGTTATAGGAAGGAAGACTTGAAACATGGAAACATCCACACCAGCAAAAAATGTTGCACTATCTCTAAGCCTACATATTTCCTTCTCTATGGCTACAAACATCTTCTCATTAGGTCTGATAACAAAATCAGAGGATGTCAACATCTTACCTCTATCTCCCACGACATGACGTTCTGTGAGGCCTTCTACTTTAGACCTAATAAACTTGGTATCTCCAGGGACTCTATTCCACCCCTTGACTACTTGTTTGAAGGACTTTTTGAAGCCATCTTTGCCAGTTGTTCCGGATGTAGGTTTCATTGAACTAGGGTTATAGAGTTTGTTTGCATTCTCTCAAAGACTTGAGACAATGCCGAGGATTGAAATGAAGAGCTCACTTTACCATGGATGGTCAGTGATTGCCAGTTGCAACTTGTAGACACCGTATCCCTCCTATCAGAGATTAAATTCCTCGATTTAATGCAAGAACTTATAGACTACCATTATTCCCCAATCTCGTGACTTCGTGTCGATATCATTATGTCATTGATAGTGGTATAATGAATCATGATTTATTTATATATTGATATTGTTGTTATCAATTATTGACATATATGTCTCTTTATATTATATTATTATATTTTGAAAGATTCACACACACGTGTATATATATATATAATTTTAATTCACAGTTCCCTAAAGTATAGCCCTTGGACTGTTGTTCTTGAAATGTGTCCCTTGTCCCAAACTCCAAAACATGGAACATAGATTCATTCCGTTTATTTAGACAATGTGTCTTACATTCCTAAGATTGAGATTAGCAAGTATTTGACAAGGTGATTATTCACTCCGATTCAACCAAAAGATGCTTTTTCTAATGTTATAATGGTTTTTATATCTTTTAGTATTTTTCTATTTCTTGTACTTTTTTGAGTGCCTCACATTGTGGTAGGGAAATTTCTAGCCGATAATGCTTGCTATTTAACTCTTTGATGTATCTGCTCATAGGGTATGCCAATTTCAATAAGTATTGGACAAAGGTGATTGGAGATGGCAAGAAAGTGAAAAATTATATCTATAATTAGAATTTGGTTGTCTTTTAACAATATTCAGCTTTAAAGAATGTAAACTACCAAAATTTGTGGAATTGTTTTTTTTTTCTCAAAGATTGAAATATATGTCTATTAATCAAAGTTTAACTGAATTGATATTTTATAAGCATTTGGTTACAAAAACTTGAATAATATATTTGAAACTATAATCACCTAAAAACCTCCTAGAAAGACTGGGGGGAAGATGGTATGAGGGTTGTTAAATATGATTATATTTTCAATCGATTGATAAAATTCAATGGACGTCCACATACTAAGACTTATCATTTTTTCCCTCGCTGTATATCTACCTCTTCAGGATTTTATAAGGATTTTTCTTGTCACAAAAAAATCTTGTTAAACTTTATAGAAAAGTTAGAAACTTACAAGTCTATTATTGTTTCTCATTAGTTCTTATCGCTTTTGCCAACAGCACATCCGTAGCATTTCAGGAAAGACTGGTGTTATTTTAATGTTGTATTCGGGAATCCTGTGGAAGTAGTTTATAGATTTTCCTAAGACCCGTCTACCTGACATATGGAGATAGAAAGGAAATTCTTCCAAGGTCTCCAAATGTTTGTAGACCTTCTTGTATGGGTCTCTGAGATAGGAATGCATGTTTGATATGGGAGATGAACACCAGGCATTAGGTTATGGGTTTCTTTCTACGTATCTTTATTTTTAATGATTACAAGTTCATTCTTTTGTTTGAAAAAATTTAAGATTATCCTATTTCAAAATAATGTTGCCACTTTTGTCATCATAAGAAGACCTTACTTGAACTTTGGCCTTTTTTCCCTTATTTTTTCTCCTAATTGTTACAATCTTAGAGCAAAATTAACCTGTGATTCTTGAAGACGACTACAACAACTTGGACTTTGGAGTTATCGGTTGCTTCAAGCACTCATTGTATTTTCGTACCATCAAGATGTTTACCTGTTATACTATTGCAGATATTATTGCTTTCATTCATCCAATACAAACCTTCTACCTTTTCTTTGAATTGCTTCTTGGTCATTCTCAAAGTTCATTGGTGGGAAGTCATCCTTAGTTTCCTTGGTGCCGTTGGCACCTGCATTTGTGCTAATAGGTCATCTGCTAAAATAAATTTGACTATTATCAAAGTGCATGTCTACGAGGAGAAGGGTCCTTCTGTTTTGCCAAAATGGCTTCTCAGCATGCTTTGCACTGAACTTATCTTTAAGCTACAGGCATCAAAACAACGACTTCTGATCTGCACATTGGTTGTGTCCTCAGGAACCATTGACATGGATATTTTCCTAGCTGACTTGTAGTTTATGGAATTTTCCTGAGAATTTCAGTTGTTGCAGCCAGGTGTACAGTGGGTCCTCTCTCTCACGACTTTCTCTGATTTTAGTGCTTTTGATCCATGGAGAAGTCTGCTTGCTGCCGATCTCCTTATCTTTATGTCATTCTACCAACTTTGTTAAAATGAGATTGAAACTATTTTTCATTTAAGTTTTCTTATTAAGCACCAAGGTGCCCTTCAATGCTCGTTGTCGGGTAACAGTTTGTCTTCCTTAATTCTTTTGGTTTATACGTTGACTCTTAAAATGCCCAATAGCTAGTGGAAAACAAAGAAGTTAACAACATAATGGGTCAGTGTAGTAATCTATCAAAGATCCCTGAATTGAAAGGTACAGCTCCATTTTAGATGCAAGATTTGCAATGAATTTGTTTTTAAAGTTTTCGAGGGTATGCTCTTAACTAGAGAGTAGAAGAGGCCAACAACTAGATCGTTCAATACTACAAACAACCTAGGCAATTTTCAAAGGTGGAGATTAACATCTATCATGCAATCTATGCTAACTTGAATGCAAAGATGGAAACATGCAAGACTAGCTACAACAACAAGAGAGGAGAAGGAATGACTAAATGGGCAATTCCCAGATCATTGAGTTAACTGATATTTGACAATACCCGGATTGTCACCTTTTCAGCTACTTCATCAACCAAAACCTGGACTCATACAATGAACTGACTACACATACAAAATACAGTGCATAACACAAGGAAAAGAATGATGCTTATGCTGAAGAAAGTAAAGCTTACTATCCATTGAAATGAAGGAAATAAAACCAAGTTTACTTGCAATCATTCGATTTTCAGTTACAACACATTCATTCCAAATATCATACAGTAACTAAATGAACAACAAAATTAACATGTAAATTCAAAGTCACACATAGTAGTCCCAACTACAAGGGTTTGCCCATAAATAACTTTGTCGATCTTATTAACTTCTCAAAAAGTTACATATATAGGCCTCTTAAAAAATGGCTAGTTACATTTGATGATTGCAGTGCAGAGCACCTCTGAACGGAATAAACTAAAAATAGGACATGACTGAGTCGTTGTCCGCTACAGAGTCTAAGCTTTTTGGGGAAATGCCATAAATGGCTACATAGAGAGAGAGAGAGAGAGAGAGAGAGAGAGAGATGTCCAGAAGAATGTCAGACCATCATGCCTTCTTTGGAGTTACAACCTTAGCTCTATAAGCTTTCATTGCATCAGTTACTTTATCTAGCTCCTTAACACCTGGGATTATGATATTGTTAGCTCGAATCATCCAGTTGTCATGCACCTCTATCAACTCGTCCACTTTGGCAACCTTTGATTGGAACTTCTCCGATTCTCGCCTTAAGATTGAATCAGCTGATGAAAGTTCCTGAATCTTCGACATCTAGAAGTTGAGCGGATCAACGGCCTCATTGAAAAATGCTAGGAACTTGGTCTTCATCCTCTAAACGTCTACTAATCGGCCATTGCCAGATACATATGACTTTGTGTACAACACTTTCAAGTATTCAAAGAGCTTTTCTATGACCTGCACCAAGTCATGCACATCCTTAAGCTAATTTGCAAATCTTGCAGAGCTTTCCACTATAAAATCCAAAGATTTTTTCCAGTGAAACAATGGCTCTTTACTTGATTTAAGGATCCCATGGGAGATGACAACATTGGTCCCGAAAAGGGTTTTTGGCATCTTGCTCTTCTTTGAGCGAGGTTTTTGGAACCAAGTCCTCTGCATATCCTTCCTCCTCAAGGTTTTCTTCTCATTGAACATGTATGCAGAGGATCCAAAATCGATATCACAGTATTCCTCCTTCATTGGCACATTGAATGCGGACTGCATCAAGGCCTTGTTTATTGAAAGAAGGATGGACTGATCAGGAAGCAAAATTTGCTTCATTTCCGGATTATATCTTTCTATCCATTCCTTTACTAGCTTTGGAGCTTGTATAGCTATGGGAAATCCGATAGCTTCCACCAATCCACTCTCTTTCAACTTCTGGGTAATTGGGTGGATGGGCTGATAGTTAAGCCCTTTGTGAAGATCACCTAAGTTGTAGAACTTAAATGATATATCAGTTAAATCCCTTAACTCACTTTCTAGGTCTATAAGTTTATCGTAATCTATTGTTTTGATTGCCATTTGCTATGATTTCAAAGGATGTCATTCTCGATAAATAGCCGTTTGAAATAGCGAGGAAACAATTTAGAGGCAATTTTGATGAAATAGATGTAGAAATCCAAACGTTTGGCGCCACATGAACAAAATTAAGTTCAACCAATGATCATAACGGGCGGATTTGCAATAAAACTTTCTGTTTTCATGCACATAAATATTCATAAATCCGAAAGCCATATTACTTCACTTAAAGTGGATTCATATCGTAAAAAGCCTTTTACCGAAACAAGGGTTTTTAGTTTACTGGAAAGTACCTCGTTTACTTTAGGATCCAGAGTAAGGATTTATACGATAACTTAATATGTGCAGAGGAGAGAGCTCAAATCTACTTTTCTGTAAGCCATTTTTCTTTTGATTCGGAATTGCAGTGCGGGTTATGATCCTTCAATACCTTGGGCACTTCATTTTCTCATTCTTCGCCCTAAGCACAATGCTGGATTTGCTTTATGTTAGGTTTGCACCTCTATTATTGAATCTTTCAAAAGCCTCTTTTAGGCATCTCCGAAGAATATTCGCATATTGGAGTCACTTAGTCTTTTGTTTTTATTAAAGTCTTCGAAAAAATGGCTTTTATATTTTCTAAGGACGGAAAACCCTTTCAAAAGCAGCACTTTCTGGAGAGAGAGAAAACATTATAGCATTTTCCCTTTGATCTCGATCAGACAACTTTGAGGTGAGATTTCGAGCATGGATCCTTTATTACGGGCTCAAAATAGTTCTTTTAGCATCATGCCTGGGTTTTGTTTATGCATAAAGACTTGGAATTAGGCACAAACCATACTGGCTTCGGAAACAAAACATAATACTTTCATTTCCATTAGTAAGCAGTTGGAAATTGTTACAAACGTAAATGGAAGAATACTTGATTGATTAAACAAAGATCAAAATGATCTATATATACAAAGAGGAGAGTCGAATAGAATAGAAACATTCTATTCTAGACTACACCTAAATATTAAAAACATTCTAATATTTACAGAGATACAATAAGGTACAATAGAGAGCATTAAAAATATAGAGATTATTCTAATACCCCCCCTTAATGCTCAATCTATTCACTACACCAATAGATCCCCTGAATTTAAGACCAAGGGGTTTTGTGAAAATATTTGTTGGTTGCTTTGAGGTAGGGACATAGAATAATTGAATAGATCCATCTTTTACTAACTGTCGGATATAATGGCAATAAAGCTCTATGTGCTTGGTTCGTTCATGAAACACTAGGTTCTTGGCAAGTTTGAGTACTCCCTGATTATCTGAAAACAAAGAAGTCAGACCAGCTTGAGGAATATGCATATTTGCAAGCATTTGATGGAGCCAAACTACTTCACAGGTTGCCTTGACAACTCCTTTATATTTTGCTTTTGTAGAGGAGAGTGCCCGTGCTTGTTGCTTCTTACTAGTCTAGGTAACTGCTACAGATTCGATACTGAACACATAGCTAGAAGTAGATTTCCTGTCACCAACTGAGCCGGCCCAATTGGAATCGGTGAATCCACTGAGCTAAGTAGTAGTACTCCTTGTGTAAAGAAGATCATAATCTGAAGTACCATGTACATAACGTAACACACGTTTTGCTGCAATCCAATGATCAGTCTTGGGGTTCATCATGAACCGTGAGATGTAGCTGACTGCAAAATTGAGATCAGGTCTAGTAGTGGTAAGGTAGATGAGACTACCTACTAGCTGCCTAAAGAGTGAGGAGAATCAGATTGTGCGGACAATTTCAGACCAATCTCCATAGGAGTGGAGGCAGGTTTGCAATCCTGTATTTGAAACCTGTCAAGCAAATTTTTGGCATACTTGGATTGAGACAAAAAATACTGTTGTCAGTCTGCCAAACCTCAATACCTAAACAATAATGAAGCAATCCGAGATCTGTCATATCAAAATTTTTGCATAGATCCTGTTTGATTTTTGAAATCAAATGTTTTGAACTCCCAGTAATGATCAAATCATCCACATAGACAACAAGAAAAAGAATATCATTACCAGAGTGTTTAATATATAGATTACTGTCTGACGGGCTACGCTGAAATCCCTGAGCAACCAAGTATTGATCAATCTTTATGTACTAAGCTTGTTTAAGACCATAGATGGCCTTCTGGGGTCTACATGCTTTTGGTTCTAAACTGGCAACCTTGAAACTTTGGGGTTGCGTCATGTAGACTTCTTCCTGTAATTCACCATTGAGAAAAACACTCTTCACATCCATCTGATGAACTTTCCAACCATACTGAGCTGCAATGGCAAGAAGAATGCAAATAGTGCTCATCGTGGGTGTCGGGGCAAAGGTCTCCTCATAGTCAATGCCTTCGTGCTGGATGAATCCTCTAGCGACAAGTTTGGCTTTGTATTTGTCCAAGGTACCATCTACATGGTACTTGACCCTATAGACCCATTTACAACTAATGGGTTTCTTCCCAGGAGGGAGATCTGGAAGAACCCAGGTGTGATTCTTTTGAAGACTCTGAAGCTCAACATCCATTGCCTGTTCCCATTTTGGAATTCCTTTGGCCTCTGCATATGTCTGGGGCTCAGGGATACTATGGATGTTGGCCATAAGCGCAACATTAACTATGTTGTGTTGAATGCTCTTATTTCTACAGGTTTTGCCCTCAATGAGTTCATCAAGACGAAGATCACTAATCATTTGAGCCCACAATTTTTGGCCAAAGAGTAGAGGAGCCAATATTAGAGGCTATCGGAATAGCTGGATGAGGAACTGGAGCAGGAGCTGTATTATCTGGAGGTGGTTGAGGTGGTGTATTAGTAGCATTAGATGACTCATATAAAATAGAAGGACCCAAGTCAGAGATTGTTGAAGACTGAATCTCGAAATGTGGTGGGGACGCAGAGAGCTGAAATGGTCTGAGTTCCTCATCAAACACATCACGACTGAAGATTAAATGATCAGTGTTTGCATCAATCAGTCTATAGGCCTTTTGTGTGTGATTGTATCTTGTAAACAAGAGTTTCTGGCTTTTGGAATCTAGCTTAGTGCATTTGGCATCAGGAATCCATACATATGCTAGAGAGCCAAAAACTTTCAAATGGTTGATCCTAGGTTTGCGACCAGACCAGGGTTCCTCAAGAGTCTTGTGGTTAATTGCAAGGGTGGGTGACCAGTTAAGAAGGTAGACAGTTGTGGATACTGCTTCTGCCTAATATTTTTTGGGAACATTTCTATGGTCTAGCATAGCTCTAGCCATTTTTGTGATGGTACGGTTTCGACGTTGTACAACACCATTTTGTTGAGGGGTGTGAGGTGTGGTGAACTGACGTCTAATGCCATGAGTAGTACAAAAGGTAGAGAAAGTAGAAGAACAGAATTCCCCCCCATTATCGGTCCTAAGAGTACGGATGGGGGAACTAGACTCTTTTTCTACTAAGGCTTTAAACTGCTGAAATACAAGAAAAGGATATGATTTTTTCTTAAAAAAATATACCCACATTTTGCGACTGAAATCATCCACAAAGAGTAAGAAGTACTTGTTCCTAGTAACAAGAGTATTCATAGGACCACATACATCAGCGTGGATCAGCTGGAGTACTTTAGATGCCCGCCATGATTCACCATCCTTAAATGGTGTCCTATGTTGCTTCCCTGCTTGGCAAGCTCCGCAAACATGATGGTTCTAGGTTTGGATGTTAGGTAGGCCATGGACTAAATTATCTCGAGCAAGTTGTGCTAGATATTGAATGTTCAGGTGACCGTATCGTTGATGCTAGAGGCTGTTGAGAGCGGATGATTTTGCAATGAAGGCATGCTCAAGGGAATTGCCTGAATCTACAAGCCTACAAATACCATGATCCTCAAGACCGACAACAAGTGTAGTGCGAGAAGCACGATCAATAATCAAACATTTATTTACACTGAAAATTACATCCAACTAAGGGGAGTGCTTCATAATCTGACTAATAGACAGAAGATTATGTTTCATGCCAGGAACATAACATACATTGAGGAACATGAGTCTTCTTCCTCCGGACTGAATCTGAACATTGCGCTTGCCGACAATATTGTATTCTTCGCCGCCTCCAAAGATTACTGAGTTAGAATAGGGAGTGAATTCAACAAACCAATCACACCTGTGAGTGAAATGTCAGGAGGCACCGGAATCTATGTACCAAGCAGAAGATTTCACATGATCTATAGGTATACAGGCCATAAAGGCATGGTAGATAGATTCTTTCTGCTTTGAGTAATGGGCAACATTGGTTTTCTTTTTAATTGAGTTCGACTTCTGATGCTCACAATATGTGAATATCTCAAATGGCACAAACTTCGAGGTGAGAAAACGAAAGACCTAGAAAAATCAGAGAAGTACCTAAACGAGAGCTCAAAAAACCTAGAAATAATATGCTGTCAAAATCCGAATTTGCTGGCTTGAAAATTGAGGCACAGAAAACAAGGCACCCACAAAAAACTGATGAAGACCCATTTGAGATCTTGAAAAACCTACCAAGAATATGTGATCAGGAAAATTTTCTGAGCAAAAAAGTCAGGGTTTTCAAACAAAACCCTAGTCAGCGGATTGGAAGGTCGATGTTGTAGAAAAATGGCATATACCAGGCGAATTGAAGGTATTTTTGTCTTGACGTCTTTCGCAAAAAACTTGGATGTCGTAGATGAAGTCGCGTAGACCAAGAAATGGAGTAAAAACAATCTTAAAAATAATAAAAAATTCAAGAAGTCGTGAGCTGCTTCAGACGCAAGAATAGAGGTAAAACAATTTGAAAAAAACGTGAGCTGCTTCAGACTTTTTCTTGCAGCCACAACAAAAAACCGCCCACCCTGCGCTGTTTAGACAGAGAAAAAAATGTTTATTTGCTTCCTCAAAAAAAACCCCAATCTCGAGCCGTTTTTGTAAAATCACTCAGCAAACAGACGCAAATGCATTTTGAAAATCATGAATAGATGTAGGCAGACGCAAATGCGTTTTGAAGTCATAGTTTTTTTCAACTCTTCCAAGACATGAGTTGCGATTTAAAAACCTTCAATTTTTTTTTTTTTGTCGAAAATCTCAGGTTTTGAGATTAGAAAGCAAGGATCACCAAATAATTTCGAAAAATGGGTCTGATAATTTCGGAAAAGAAATTATAATTTTTCGAAAAAATTAAGAACTTGCTCTGATACCATGTTACAAACATAAATGGCAGAATACTTGATTGATTAAACAGAGATCAAAATGATCTATATATTCCAGGGTAACGTGACTCGTGACGAGTCACACGAGTCACGCGAGTCAGCGAGCCGCGTTGACCTTGCTGAGTCACAATGACTTGTGACCCACAAGCGGCGAGTCACGAGGAGTGACTCGCGTGACTCGCGAGTCACAGAGTGGCTCGCCTGACCTGGTTGAGCTTGACTCGGCCGCAGTAGGCAAAAATTCGACCATTAAAATATTATATTTTTGCAACTTTTTTTAATGTTTTTTTTTTTACATTTCTCACTCATATAACCCTAAAAGGGCTCCCATAATAGTCTATAGTGAAAAGAAGAAAGAGAGAGAGGTAGAAGAGAAATAGAGTTTTCTTGTTTTGCAACCAGCTGAAAGGAGGAGGAGAAAAGCTTGCATTTGTGACATGGGAGCTTGGATTTAGATCATCAAGGAGTTTATAGAAGCTCTTTTCAACACTTCCCAAAGCATTTGAAAGAGGTAAGACTTGATTGTTTAGATTTTGATGATTTTTTTGTCTATGCTTATGAGTTTTTTGCATGAATTTTTTTTGTTTGTTTATGAGTTTTTTTATAACTTTAGATCTTCATAAAATGCAATGCTGAAATGGTAATATTTGGTCTAAAATGTCTTATTGCAGAAATTTTTATATTCTTCTTTAATTAAGTCATAATGGCCTTTGGAGGTAAAAAACCCAAGCTCTCTAAAGGCAACAACAAAGATGAGTGTTGGAAGTTCACCATAGAATTTCCGGGTAGAAAGAGAACTCAAACAAAATGCCTATTTTGCAAAACCATTAATAGTGGGGGGATAAATAGATTAAAATACCATATTGCTAGCTTAAGTGGTCATGATATTGAGCCTTGTGGAGCTGCAACTGTTGAGGCTCAACGTTTTTGTTATGTAGCCTTGGAAAAATATGAACAAGAAAAAGAATTAAAAGAAAAACAATTAGAAGAGTTAGCTTAGATTGGTTCTAGTTCTCTTCCACGTTCATCTGCAAATGTTTCTGAGTCAGTAGGCTGTGTTGGAGAAGGTTCTTCCTGTCCCTCCTATCGTCCTAGTGCTTCTGTTGCTTGTGCTTCTTCTACATCTATTCTTTGCACTTCTAGTGATGCTACTGCTGCTGCCCCTTCTTGTAGTGTTGCTATTCTTCATCTTAGAGTCAGAAAATCTAGTAAGTTGGACAACTTTTTTGTACCGCGTACCACTCCTGGTGCACAACCCTCACTTGAGAGCATGCGCTGGAATAGGGAGATACATGAAGCTGGAGTAAGAGCAATTGCAAGTTTTGGTTTTTCTACGACATTCCATTTATAGCAGCCAGGTACTTCAAGTTTTCAACTTCATTTATATTTGATTGTTTTACGTTTTAAGTTTTAAAATTTATATTCAATTTTATACTTTTAACTTGATGTTGAAAATTTGAAATATGCTAATTAAAATGTTTTTATAAATGTAATAGGACTCCTTATTGGCAAGGGATGATTGATGCAGTTTCCATCTGTGGTGTGGGGTTCAAAGCCCCACTGAAGATGAGTTGAGTGGCCTCCTCTTGCTAGATATGGTTGGGGAGATGAAACTTGTGTTGGAGGACCACAAAAAGATTTGGAGCCAAAAGGGGTGTACCATCATGACAGATGGATGGATAGATAGGAGGTCCAGAACCCTCCTAAATTTTCTTGTTTCTAGCGGAGGTAATTCATCATTCTCTACTTCTTGAAGTCTAAAATTTAATGTATACTATTATTGAATAACGAAAATTTTGTTTTATTGAGTATTGATTCTTGAATGATAATTATTTTGTTTAATTTTGACTTTTAGGATCCACCATGTTTTTGAGGTCCATAGATGCTTCCTCATGTGTCAAAAATGCAAAATTCTTATGTGAGACTATTGAGGAGGTCATAAGGGAGGTGGGGGAAGGCAATGTTGTCTAAGTGGTGACAGATAATGCAGCTAATTATGTTGCTGCAGGTAAAATTTTAACTTCTAACTTTCTAAGTTCTACTTCTAAAAAAATTATTTTAGTTTTTCATTAAATTTTAAAAATTAAAAGTATTTTAATACATCAAAAATTTTCATTGTTTACTAACTAATTTAAAATTGCTGCAGGAAAACTATTGATGGAGAGACACCCAAAATCTTTTGGACTCCATGTGCGGTCCATTGCATTGACCTCATGATAGAGGATATTGGCAAGCTTGTATGGGTGAAATCATGTGTTACCAAGGCCAAAAATCTTTGTAAGTTCATCTATAATCATGCCTTGGTCCTCAACACTATGAGGAAATACACGAAGAGAAAGGAGTTGGCTCGTTCTGGTATCACAAGATTTGCCTCTAACTCTATCACACTAAAATCCTTGTTGAGTTCAAGGTTAGAGTTGAGGTGCATGTTTATTGGTCCAGAATGGAGTTCCCCCTCCTTTGTGAGCAGCCCTACAGGGATAGATGCAACAAAATGCATTTATGATGATGATGATTTTTGGGAGCCATGTTCGAAGATTGTGGAGGTAATTTAAATTTTAAATTTTAAAAGCTTAAGTCTTAAAATTTTATAAATTAATTTGTCTCATACATATTTTTGTTTTATTTTCATTGTGCAACTTTGCAAAGTTTCATCATTCACTAAATTGTTTTTCTGTTTAATTGTTTTGTAGATCACCGAGCCCCTTGTAGCCCTCCTACGAGTTGCTGATGGCAAGAAGCCCTCTATGGGCTACATTTATGAGGGCATGGATAGGGTCAAGGAGACTATTAAGGCCAAATATGTAGGAGTTGAGGAAAACTATGGCCCTATTTGGGACATAATTGATAGGAGATGGCAAAATCAGGTTCATAAGCCCATCCATGCAGTAGCCTATTACCTCAATCCGGCATACCGTTTCTGTGATGATTTCAAGGCAGATGAGGAGGTTCTTAGTGGCCTAGACACAGTGATATCAAAGATGTCCCCTAATCCCACATATATATTGCTTGAGATGGATGCCTATAATAATGCATCAGGGCCCATTTTTTCAAGTCAAATTTGCAAAGAAGGTCGTACAAAATTGCAGCCAGGTAAAGATTGCAGCTTAAGCCTTATACAATCTAGCTTCTAAATTTCTAGCTTTAAACTTAAAGTTCAAATTTTGAAATGAGACTAATATTTTTTTGTTTTCCTTTTTTCAAAATTCAGATAGATGGTGGCAAATGTTTGAGCTTTCAACCAAAAACCTTCAGCAAATCGCCATCCGCATTTTGAGCCAACCAAGTAGCGCTTCTAGATGTGAGCGCAACTGGAGCATGTTCGAGAACATCCACTCAAAGAGGCGTAACAGGTTGCCTGTGCAGAAAATGAATGGTCTAGTCTTTGTGCACTACAACCTGCGCATTAGGATCAGGGAGATTTTGGATAGTGACACCTCTTCAATTACTCTAGAGGAGGTTGATCCAGAGTCTGATTGGATCACTGAGGCTACTGATCCTGTCTTTGATGATGAGGACCTACAGTGGCTTGACCAGGCAAATAGAGAGGGCCAGGCTGAGGCTATGGCTATGGTAGCAGAGGACCAGAGAGCTCCAGTTGTTCCTAGTGGCACCTCACAAACATTGGCAGAGCCAGAGGCAAAGAGTACAGTTGATCCTAGAGGCACCTCACGAGCTGATGCTATGGCTACTGAGACATCCAGGACCTACCTTAGACGTCTTACTAAGAGGTATTTTATAGATTATACTGAGCCTGAGCCTAAGGTTGAGGTTGAGGTTGGGGATGAGGATGAGCCTGAGGATGAGGATGATGATGAGGACTCCGACTAGGAGCCATAGCTGTAGACTTATAGTCTTGTTTTAACTTTTTGTTTAATAGTTTAACATAATATATGATCAGCATTTGGAACATTTGAATTTGATGATGACTATTGAATCTTGATGTGTTGGATTTCATAATGCATAAATGATAATACATATACATTTTGATGGTTTGCATGGATTTATCTTAGTTTGACTTTAATTACTAGTAACATAGTATTTACTTTTAGTAATTTACCTTTGTAAGTTTGTAACTTTGTAGTATTGTACTTATGTAATCGATGTTTGACTTTTAAGTTTTAAGTTTTTAACTTTAAGTATGTGGCATGTGCATTATGATCAAATTATCTTCTATTTAATGATGTTATTGTGTCTTTACGCTTTATTCGCATGCAATGTTCTTTAAATCCTAAAAAATTTCAAAATTTCGAGGTTTTTTCACTTTGCCAAGTCACTGCCGAGTCATCGTCGAGCCAGGTCACGAGTCAGAGCCGGGTCACGAGTCAAGTTACCCTTGCCGAGTCCGAGTCAAGTCCAAGTCTCGTTACACTGATATATTCAAAGAGGAGAGTCGAATAGAATAGAAACATTCTATTCTAGACTACACCTAAATATTAGAAACATTCTAATATTTACAGATATACAATAAGATACAATAGAGAGCATTAAAAATTTAGAGATTATTCTAAAACCCGCAGACCCGCCTTTCTTCAAAAAAATAGATTTCACCTTTGAAACTTGATTCAAGGCCTTCTAGGCTTTGACTTGAACTTTCCTGGATCTTTCCATTATGAGACAATCAAGTGTACAACTTATTTATACCATTGTGACTTTGTTCCTCGGGTACATGCTTGATGAACTTTGCAAAGGGGAAAACCAGCCTGATTGTTTAAAGTTCGAAGGAAGAGAAATGCTGGTGCAATTCGGCAGTTACGAAAACAAGAAAGACTTACTTCTCATCGGGAAGACACTTAAAACGCATCCCAACCAAACCTAAATCACCTAAACCTTGAATGACAAGAAACCCGCTTGGAAGGATAGAGAAAGGTAAAGCACGGATATCTAGAAAAGAAGTCAAAGTGGGAGCCTTGGGGATTTGACGAGAAGTAAGTCACCTAAAGGCTACTTTGACATGCAATCTTGAACAGAATCTTAGTAAATACTAACCACTATAACTCACAGGGGGAAAACTGAAAGTTGGCAACACTCATATAGGGAACAAAAATGGCATCCCCATGTTCCTAGCAAGCTTTGTTTTACTTTCAATTTGCAACAACATTGTTCAAACATTATAACATCCCCATTGAGATTACTTTTATATCTGCCTTTCTTAGGACAATATAATCCTTCTGTTTTTGTGCCAATTAAGAAATTAATGGATCATTATAGTAGACTCTCAATTTTTTATTGATAAAATATATCCTTGTTTTATAACTGAGGAGACACATTATTGAGTCTATCCCCTCATAAATATTGCAAAGTATAGAAAATATGTGAATTGTGGTTGATTTCTGTTTCAAAGCATTAGACCTCTGAGCATCTACTTTGTGAGCATCCAAAAGGAGAATACAGTCCTGTAGAGACATAGTTTACATGACATCACTTTAATTTCAATTTGCAACAAACACTGCTCAAACATTATAACATCCCCATTGAGATTACTTTTATATCCGCCTTTCTTTGGACAATATAATCCTTGTGTTTTTGTGCCAATTAAGAAATTAATGGATCCTTATTGAAGTCTGTCAATTTTTTATTCATCAAATATGTGATTGTTACATAACTGAGGAGGCACATTATTGAGTCTTTCCCATCATAAATATTGCAAAGTGTAGAAAATATGTGAATTGTGGTTGATTTCTGTTTCGAAGCATCTGACCTCTGAGCATCTAGATTGTGAACATCCAAAAGGAGTATCCCAAGCACGGTGCTGTAGAGACATTGTTTACATGACATCGCTTTAATATCAATTTGCAACAAACACAGTTCAAACATTCTAACATTCCCATTGAAATTACTTTTATATCTGCCTTTCTTAGGACAATATAATCCTTGTGTTTTTGTGCCAATGAAGAAATTAATGGATCATTATCGAAGTCTGTCAATCTTTTATTCATCATATGCTTGTTTCATAACCGAGGAGGCACATTGTCGAGTCTAACCCATTATAAATATTGCGAAGTATAGATAATATGAGAGTTGTGGTTGATTTCTGTTTTGAAGCATTAGACCTCTGCGCATCTAGTTTGTGAGCATCCTAAACACAGTCCTATAGAGACACAGTTTACATGACATGAGAACTGTTACAAGCCCAAGTCTTTCAATGCTATAAGCATGTAGAACACTAAACCCTATCCATGAATGATTATACAACCTTGCTTATTTGAGGGCTTTCACTGAAGAAAATTTTGAGTTATACTCTCAAAGTTGGTTAAGCCTCCCCCGACCTTATCATCCTTACTATCTCAAAAGTCAGTTACCACTGCATTATATTTAGGCATGTAAGTAACATGCACAGTTTGCTTCTTGTTTATTTTCTTCCAGTTCTCAATAAATTTATTTACCAGTGCATGGTTAATCTGGTTCCTTTCATTGCTTTAAAGATTGCTAGAATTGCGTAAGAAAATTAATGCCAAATATTATCATTATAGTTTTATAGCAATTGGCACTTTATGTTAGTTTGGTTTCAAGAGTATATTGTTGAAAACATGGACACTGGATGTAACAATTGTATGCTTTTATTTTCACAGAGCAATAGCTCCTGGTGTTGTAGGCAATGAATTTATTGGAAGGCAGACCCTTCAACATGTCATGCGCATGACTCGTACTTGGGATTCTACCATGTCAATGCTACCAAAAGGTGGTGAAACAATTTGGGGTGACTTAGACTGGTCTCCAGAAGAAGGATTTGACTGCCATCCAAAGAGGGACAGAAATGATGTGGCGCATGATTCAATAAACTCAACTGCAGAAACACAAAGATCTGCAGAAAAACCTCTGGCACATTATGGAAGGATTATTTCATTTGGGAAGGATGCAGCAGAACTTCCTTCATCAGAGATAGAGATGAAGGACTACAAGGTAATTGTTTTTGGAGAATCAATCAAATAAATATTTTTTCTATGCTAGCTATGGATGTTGCTTCTGTAAATTTTCTTAAGTGCTTTCCTTCCTGTCTGTCCATTTCATGAACTTTGCAAATTTAAGAATATTCATGATTACCTACGTAGCAGATAAGAACAGGTTTCATTCTACTAATAGCAGCTATTCTTTTTTATCAGATCATTTTTTGGATAAGATAGTCCCTGAAAGTGAAAATTCAACAATGGTAGTTATGAAAAAGTCAACAGAAATAGTTACTAATAAGTTAACAATGATTTTCCTAATGAATGCAAACACTTGGAAATTTACTCTAAACTAAAAAAATGCTTGGCTTTATTATTAATTTATTAGGTATGCTTTCACCAGCTAGTAGTAATAACCATCTTTGCATGGAGATACGTCTTCAACCCCTTGGGGACATGTCTGGTACCAACATGCATTTTCCAATAGTGGAAATATGTGTGAGGTGTCCTCACAGGAGACATCCAGCCAATGTTTGCTTAATTTTTCATTAAAAAAAACCCTGCATTTTCTTGAGTTTCCATGTAAAAAAGAAGAAAAACAAGTTGGCATTTCTGAATTTTAATATGTAATATCAAATATGTAGTGTGAACTCTTTTAACTATTTGACATTTGTGTGTGTGTGAACTTAATGTTAAACTTTATCGGTGTTCTTGTTTTGAAATTTCTCAGTCAAAATATTCTCAATTAAAAAATTTGAAAATTATATTAAAAATGGCATCTCCAAGTATCCTCATCTCCTATTTTGCAAAAATAGACGTACCAGTACCAATACTAGTCTCCTGTACTAATACAAGTACCGGTCTCCTGGCAACCTTGGTAATAACAAGAGTATGGATTTCCTTCATGTTTATGTCTTACTCTATTGAGATTTGTGGATAACTTGTTTCCTTATATTTTTTAACAATATAAAAATCACACCTGCCAAACAGTGATTTGTTTATAAGTGCTGATACATATTTTACAATTCTGATGCAAGTGCTGATACAACTGGCACTAGTGCTATTCACTGCATAACGCTTCACAAAAACAATAAACCAACAACCGAAAGGAAACAGCAATAGTTATGTCTTGAATTTGATGATTGGATGATGAAGTACGGGTCTGGAGTCACACTTTGAATTGCTGGTAACTGATATAGAAAGTCTGCCATGAAGGATTGCTACATTGGTAAACTTCAGTCAGTCCAATAAATGTAATGTCCCCTTTGATGCCCTAGTGTTTCCCCAAGTAAAACAAGAAATGGAATGATATCATTTACAGATTGTGGATTAAGATGGATCCTGGGTGAGACCCTGCAGTTGTGTTAGGTAATCCGTCCATAAAATGCATCTTTCCTACTAGGGTGAGGAACATTTACTAACCTTGTGATATAAGTAATCTCATTGATGGAGTTCTTTGGTGGAACATATAAGGCATCCCGAGCTTATTCCTTTCCATCAAGCCTAGGAGCACAAAATGACACCAACGATTTGGACTCCCAGCCTTACATGGGTTTACCACTATTTGAATGGAACTTAGGTGCTATTTGCATCCCTTATATGTAGCTTATCCCTTTCCATCAAGCCTAGGAGTACAAAATGACACCCACCATTTGGCCTTCCAGCCTCACTTGGGTTTACCCCTATTTGAATGGAACATAGGTGCTATTTGTATTCCTTAAATGTATTCCACTATGTGCAAGTGGGATTTTGACGCAGGCAAAGGGTTGAATAACTAGGGCCAAAGGCTCACCCAACTATCCAAACCACCCTGCAAGAGTTAACACAATGGAAGTAAACACAAGGAACAACAACCAAAGGAGGAAGAAGAGAGAATACTTTTATTGATTCATCAAAATATCTTCATACATGCCCAGCTGTAAGGCCTTCTGGGTTGCAGCCAATTACAATACATTCATATACAAAGATCCAACAGCAAATTCGCACTTTCAGTTCTGCTCTAAAATCCTCTTTGCTAAAACTTGCCTGACTCTAAGCCTAAACACTCTAATTATACTTGCCAAAATGGCTTACAGATCATTCTAGAGCACTACATAAGAGGAAAGCCAACCCAACGACGGTCTTGACTCATCCCAAGAAAAGATCTTAACATAAATGTCGCAAACGAAATAAATCCAGCAAGTCGGCCCGCAGAAATCACATCCAATTACTGACACTTAGCATACACTGGATAACTCAGCACATGAAAGAACACTCAGCATACATTGAGTAACTCAACACATGAAGAAACACTTGGCATACACTGAGTAACTTGGCACATGAAGAGTCACTCGGCATACATTGGGTGACTCGACACATGAAGGAATTACTACAGTAACTTGGCACATGAAGGAATTGCTACAGTAACTCGGCACATGAAGAAAACTGGATTACTAGGCACATAAAGAAAACTGGATTGCTAGGCACATGAAGAAAACTGGATTGCTAGGCACATGAAGAAAATTGGATTGCTTGGCACATGAAGGACTGCTAGGCACATGAAGGAACTACAAAATGAACAAAATGAGCAGGATAACAAGGCAACCCAGGATGCTCCTGCATCAGACAACTGGGGTTGAGAGAAATGATTCTCCTGAATCATTGAGATGTCCCAAGCTGAGCTGAATCCAACTCAAATTGAGAAATCCATGAAGCATCTTCAATAGGTTTGTTCTTCCACTTCACCAAATATTCATAGTAATCCTTTCCTCTTGTGCTCCTGCCAACTCTTTGATCCAATATTTGTTCAACTTCTTCAATCTGCTTCTTAGGATAATCATCTGATACAACAACTTCATCCTCTGACTCATGATACTAATACAAATCAGCAATATTGAATATAGGAGATATATCCATGTCATCAGGTAACTCAACTTGATAAGCATTACCACTGTCAAACTTCTTCAAGATCTTACAAGGTCCAAATTTCTTCATCTTCAGCTTACTGTATGTTCCAACTGGGAATCTTCCTTTCTTCAGATGAACCATCACCTCATCACCAACTTGAAAGTCATGGTGTCTTCTAGATTGATCAGCATTCTCCTTATACTCCTGATTACTTTGTTCCAATCTCAACTTCACTTCCTTATGCAAAGACTCCATAAAATCAACAAATTCTTCTCTTGCAGTGCTTCTCTTTTCTTCACCGGCAACATCTCTCAAATCTGATATACCTCTAGGATGCATTCCAGTAACAATCTCAAAAGGTGTCTTCCCTGTACTCCTATTCACATAATTATTATATGCAAATTCAACTTGTGCCAATACCATCTCCCAATTATTCAGCTTATTCCCACCCAAACATCTCAGCAAATTTCCTAAGCTTCTATTCACCACCTTTGTTTGTCCATCTGTTTGTGGATGGAATGTAGAACTAAACTTCAATTCAGTACCCATCTTCTTCCACAAAGTCTTCCAAAAGTATCCAACAAACTTACTATCTCTGTTAGAAATAATACTTCTTGGTAATCCATGCAATCTTACAATCTCTTTAAAGAAAAGTTCAGCAACATGCTCAGCATCTGATGTCTTCTTACATGGTATGAAATGAGCCATCTTAGAAAATCTGTCCACTACAACAAATATGGAATCATACCCCTTCACTATCTTAGGCAATCCAAGAACAAAATCCATACTGATGTCAGTACAAGGTTTCTCAGAAACAGTAATAGGTGTATACAAACCAGTGTTTTGACTCACTCCCATTGCAACTTGACAAACTCCACAACTCTTTACAAATTTCTGAACATCCATATACATTTGTGGCCAATAATACTTCTCTTTTAGCAAACTCAATGTCTTATCAATTCCAAAATGTCTAGCTAATCCACCACTATGCTTTTCCTTAATTAGGTTCAACCTCATAGGGCTTCTAGGAATACACAACTGAATACCTTTTAACAACATACCTTCTTGAATGAAATATTCATCATACTTACTTATGTGGTCTTCAAATTTGGTGCTTTGCACTCTCTCCACGCCTCAAAAAAATCAGGATCAACATCATACAATTCTTTTATCTCATCAAAACCAAGAACTTCAACTTTCATTTCAGTCAACAAAGAGCGTCTTCTACTTAATGCATCAACAACTTTGTTAGTGACTCCACTCTTATGCTTAATGAAAATGTAAAACTCTACAAGTACTCAATCCACTTCATATGTCTTTGATTCAGTTTCTGTTGACTTCCCAAGTATTGTAAAGCTTTATGATCAATATACAACACAAACTCCTTAGGCATCAAATAATGTCTCCACTTCTTTAATGCCTGAACAATAGCATAAAACTCTTGATCATACACGAAATATTTCCTTTTAGCATCATTCACCTTTTTACTAAAGAAAGCAACAGGCTGACCTTCTTGACTTAATACAACTCCTATTGCAATACCACTTGTATCACGTTCAACTTGAAATACTTTGTTGAAATCAGGCAAAGCCAATACATGTAATTCAACAACTTTTTGTTTCAAAGTCTCAAAACTCTTATCAGCTCTATGTGTCCACTTGAATTCCTTTTTATCTCGCCTCATTGTTTCAGTCATAGCATTACAAACAACACTGAAATTCTTTATGAACTTCTTGTAAAAACTAGCCAAACCATTGAATGATCTTACCTCACTCACATTCTCAGGTGTAGGCCATTCCAAAATTGCTTTAACCTTCTCAAGGTCCATCTTCAAACCATCAGCTGAAATCACAAATCCCAGATACACAATCTCCTCTTGCATAAAAAAACACTTTTTTGGATTAATCAACAACTTTTCCTCTTTCAACCTCTATAATACTTGTCTAATATGCTCAAGATGTTCTTCCTTAGTTTTACTGAATATCAGAATATCATCCAAATAAACAATCACAAACTTACCCAAGAATCTTTTCAAAACTTCATTCATTAACCTCATGAAAGTACTAGGTGCATTAGTCAAACCAAAATGCATAACCAAATTCATACAAACCATCTTTTGTCTTGAAAGCAGTCTTCCATTCATCACCTTCTCTAATTCTGATATGATGATAGCCACTCTTCAAATCAATCTTGGTAAAATACTTTGCTCCACTCAAACAATCCATTATGTCATCCATCCTCAGCATAGGAAATCTATATTTCACTGTTATCTTGTTAATGGCTCTGGAATCAATACACATTCTCCATTCTCCATTCTTTTTGGGTGCTAATATAGCAGGTACAACACATGGACTCAAGCTTTCTTTGATCAAACCTTTCTGCAACAACTCATGCACTTGCCTGTTAAGTTCTTCATTCTCTACAGGTGTCAATCTATATGGTGCTTTGTTTGGCAAACTAGCTCCAGGAATCAAATCCATACAATGACTTATACTTCTTACTGGAGGTAAACCATCAGGAATATCATCAGCAATAATGTCTTTATACTCATTCAGCAATTCTGTAATTTCTACTGGTACTCGGCTATCACTATCTGTTGTCACTCGGTCATTACTAGCTTCTGCTACTCGGCCATTACTACCAACACTCGGTCCTCTAGGAACTATGGCAAAACAGACTTGATTCCTTTTCATTTCCTTTTCAAATTGTTTCCCATTAACCATGCAAATTTTTACAGTAGTACAATTAACCTCATCTGGACTTTCAATCAAAGACAACAATGTTTGCTTCTTCCCATTTACCCAAAGAGTATATTGATTCAATCTTCCATCATGTACAACATATCTATCATATTGCCAAGGTCTACCCAACAAAATATGACAACAATCCATGGGCATAATATCACACAAAACTTCATCAATGTAATGTCCAATTTTGAAATTCACAAGGCATTGCTCACTTACCAATATCTTATGCTCATCTTTGATTTATGAAACATGATAAGGTTTGGGATGTTTCAGCCTCTACAACTACAACTTTGTAACCAGCTCTTCTGATGCCAGATTTGTAGAACTTCCACTGTCAATGATCACTTTGCAGCATTTTCTAGCCACCTTACATCTTGTCTTGAAAAGACTTCTCCTTAAAACAGGTTCCTCATCACTTCCCTTATTACATAAGGTTCTTCTCACCATTAGATTTGCTCTAGCCTCAGGTCTACTTGGTGAACTCTTAATGTCTTCTTGAATCACAGCATTTCTATTATTCTATCCACTTTTAGAGGATCTACATTCAAAAGATTTGTGCCCTTCTTTGCCACATCAAAAACAATTACCATGAAATCCACCTCTAAAATAAGAATTACCTCTTCCTTGGTAAGAATTAGTGCCTCCTTGTTAAGAATTACCACTTTTTCATTCGGTCTTGCCTTTGTCATCATTCTTCCATTCGGATTTGCCTTTATCCTGCATAGAACTTTCAGATCTGCCACCTTCACCACAAGATCTACCTTTGCCTCTCTAGAATCTGCCACCTCTACCTCTTTGTCTTTGTTCATGCTTCTTCATCAAGATCTCCTTAGCCTTCAAGGCATATTGGTATGCTTCTTCCACACTCTCCAACTTCACAAAGCTTATTTTATCTTGTATTCCAGATCTCAATCCATTTATGTACCTTGCAATTTTCTCAACATCATCATCCACATGTCCAGATCTGCTGTCCAGTCTATAGAATTCCTCGGTATATTCTTTTACAGTCATGTCCTTTTGTTTGAAATTCTGCATCTTTCTCAACAAGCTAACTTGGTAATTAGCAGGAAGGAATTTGTTCTTTACCTTGTTCACCATTTTTGGCCAAGTTCTGATCTTCTCCTTTCTTTTCATTTGTCTATCAGTTTGCAAGTGCTCCCACCATAGTGATGCATGACCTTTCAACCTAGTGACTGCAATCTTCACCTTTCTATTATCAGGAGTGTTTTCATACTCAAAGAACTTCTCCATATTAGAGATCCAATCCAACACAACATTGGTGTCCAATTTTCCATCATAAGGAACAACTTCTACAACAGGCTTTGAATTTGCCCTAGACAACACTTGCAACAATCTTTCCTCATCTTGATCTTCTTTAGGTTTTGGATTATGGTTGGTGCTGCTGCTTCATCATCACTTACATCATCAAGGTGTGCTCCTCTCCTCTAAGCTGTCTCCACAACATCTAATCTGGCTACAATTTGTCTTAATTGATCCAATATAGCATCATCAACATTTCTTCTACCACGAACCATCTTTACAAATCAGGTTCCTGCAAGATCATAGCCCTCTGCAGGTTATAGGTCAAATCCGTAGATCTGCCACCCTACAATCAAATCCGAGTCAGGGTTCTACACGATCCAATCTCGACAAGGATGAACCTCAAGCTCTGATACCAACTGACGCAGGCAAAGGGATGAATAACTAGGGCCAAAGGCTCACCCAGCTATCCAAACCACCCTGCAAGAGTTAACACAACGGAAGCAAACACAAGGAACAACAACCAAAGGAGGAAGAAGAGAGAATACTTTTATTGATTCATCAAAATATCTTCATACATGCCCAGCTGTAAGGCCTTCTGGGTTGCAGCCAATTATAATACATTCATATACAAAGATCCAACAGGAAATTCGCACCTTCAGTTCTGCTCTAAAATCCTCTTCTCTAAAATGGCTTACAAATCATTTAGAACATTACATAAGAGGAAGGCCGACCCAACAATAGTCTGGACTCATCCCAGGAAAAGATCTTAACATAAATGTTGCGAACAAAATAAATCCCGCAAGTCGGCCCGCAGAAGTCACGTCCAATTACTGGCCCTTGGCATACACTGGATAACTCGGCACATGAAGGAACACACAGCATACGCTGAGTAACTCGGCATACACTGATTAACTTGGCACATGAAGAGTCACTCGACATACACTGGGTAACTCGGCACATGAAGGAATTGCTACAGTAACTCGACACATGAAGAAAACTGGATTGCTAGGCATATAAAGAAAACTGGATTGCTAGGCACATGAAAGAATTGCTAGACACATGAAGGAACTGCTAGGCACATGAAGGAATTGCTAGACACATGAAGGAACTGCTAGGCACATGAAGGAACTACAAAATGAACAAAATGAGTAGGATAACAAAGCAACCCAGGATGCTCCTGCATCAAATTCCCTTAAAGTTCTACCTAACCCATTGCCATTTTGGAGCACCAGCTGGGAGATCATACAAGGCACCTCGAGCTGGTCCAGCCTAGGAGTACAAAAAGACAACCTGCTATTCAGTCTCCCAGCTCCACTCAGGGTGTCTATATTGGAATGACTTCCTAGCTACTTGCGTTCCTCATATGCACTCTCTCCTCTAAACTGGTACAGCCAATTGGATGAGAATTTTAAGGGAACCATTATTTTTAGTCTATCATGCATAGGCAAAATCATAGATTGCAAATTTTGAGTACTCTTTGAGTTGCCAAGTATTGTTTTTTTTTGTTGGGTGAGTTTTCACAAGTTCCTAGCTACTTGCATTCCTCATATGCACTATCCCTCCTCTAAACTGGCACAGCCACTTGGATGAGAATTTTAAGGGAACCATAATATTTAGTCTATTATGCATAGGTAGAATCATAGATTGCAAACTGAGTACTCTCCGAGTTGCCAAGTACTGTATTTTTTTTGTTGGCAAATTTTCACAAGTTTAACTTTCAGGTGTTTATAGGTGCACATGGGTAAATACTAAAAATGTCAACAGAGGTAAAACACTGTTAAAAGTGTTTTTCACATGTTTCTTTTGCTATGAAACCATTTCTTATCTCTTTCAAAATGATAATTTTCAATTTAGTACGTTTTGTAATTAAATTTTAATTTTTTAAGAGATTAATTTTTTGTACTTTCTAAGTTGCCAATTTTTTGTCAAGTATTTGCTGAATTGAAAATTTTGGGCTTGCCAAGTACCCTCCGAGTCTGCAAACTATGAAAAGAATAACTCTATATATATATATATATATATATATATATATATATATATATATATATATATATATATCTGACAGTAGCAATGTGTAATATTCTACAAATGAAAGACTAACAATAACCAGCCAAATCATTATGCAATGCAGTATACTTCATACCACAATATTTTATCAGTATATAAACTTTTGTTTGATGTATATTAACTCCGCGTCTGTATTCTCTTGTTTTGATTAAGTAAAAGCAGCTTTTAAGGACCCGAAACCGTAGTACAACAAGTTAAGCTAGAAAAAGATAGAGGAAGTAGCAGCATACACGAAATAGACCTCCAGAAATAACACAAAAGAGGTCAAAGAAAGAACTGCTGAAAGAAACAGCAAAAAGATAGCAGAGAGATAGGTAAAAGACAACAGAAAAGACAGTAAAGACCCAGCTAGGTAGCCTTGAATAGATCCAACACCTGATCAGCTAGGATTTGCATGTTGTCCGCCACTGCCTTCACCTCATCCTTCATTCCCGTGTCATCCGTCTTCTTGGAGTGAGCCCTGGTGCGCTTACGGGGACCTTGGCAATCGGCCGCCTGAGGGGAGTTTGGGCTTTATCCATTTCCAGTTTTTGAATCAAAGTACCCACATTGTCAGCCAATTGTTTTATCAGTTTCTCAAGGTTACTTATCTTGGCTTCCATCATGGTGACCTTGCCTTGGTTCGCATTGAAGTCTCTGTCCATAGCCCTATTCTTGGCCTCCAACTGCAGGATCTTCATCATTAAGTTTTTAACATCTTCAGCACTTCCAACCACCTCCATGAGCCTGCCAATATGTTGGCCGAGAGTGCGCTCACCACAAGCAATTTTACTGGCATGCACAACTTCCGTCCTTAATTCTTGCATCTCCCTACCAAGTGTTTGCATTTGGCCTTTCATTACCCCAATATCTTTCAGAATAGCTCCTGGATTACCATACATCCCTTTCAGAGGTCTAGAAGAAACATCAAACTTGTCATCAAAATCTTCCTATGTCCCCTACTCCTGAGTGTCCTCATCACCCGACTCCCCTTTATCACCAAAATTTTTCTCGAGGCGCCTTGAAGGATATTTTTTCTTCTCCAGTCGACAGGCCAGGGTCTCATCATCCAAAGGGGAAGAAGCCCTCACCCTCGAACTCGTCTCAACCCTCTTACCTTTAAGCTCAGATTTCTTCTTATAGTCCCTCACCAAATCCTTCACAAAATCGCTTTCCTTGTCAGAGTTAGAATGACCCACCACTCTTCTTTTCTTCTTAGACCTATTACCAGTTCCCTTGTTTGTATTAACATCACCCTCTTCAGCTTCATCTTGGGTATCAGAATCGTAACCCTTCTCCTGCATGCTCCCTTCCGTATCATAATCCGCATCCTTAATTCGACCTCTGTTCCTCACAATTCTTTTGGACTTAAGAACATTCATTATAAGCACCATTAGACCCTCATGACAGACATGATCGCCATTAGGGTCTTTTTGTAAAGCTTGAACATAAATGCTAAGGGACTGATTCAGATAGTAAGGGAAATTGATTTTGACGTTGTGCCTAAAATGGTTGGCCAGCATGAAGTGATAACCATAAAATTTTGTAAATCTCCCATCCAAAGTTAAATACTCCATTATAACATACATAACGAACCACTAGGGATGAGAGATAGAGGTCGGATTAATGTAAGACTTACCAATTTTAACCAGATGGCTCTTCTCAGTCTCAGAATCCACAAACTCTGCAACAGCTCGGTCAGACAATGTTTGCTCCCTGTAGAAATTGAGGCCCTCCATATCCAAACCCGTAGCCTCAGCGATCACCTCCGTAGATACCTCCATACGTTGATTGCCCACCATGACTGAGCCCTCTTTCCAAGTTTTTATAAACTGTCGTGTGATGGTAGGATTGCTGCCATTCAATCTCTCCATAACCTAGTGAAGTTACCCCTTCTCAAAATTTCCCACACCTTGTCCTTTTTCATCCATTCTCTGCAACTCACGGGTTCAACACGCTTCCTCTTTCCTCCCATAATCCAAGCACCTAAAATCTCAAATTTCTTATTCTGCAACTCCCAAGTGAAGGAAAGCTCGGGAATAACCGCAAACATAAAGGCAAAATAGACCTAGAATCCGTGCGAGACTTTGTAAAAATCATTGGGAATTAAAACACGAAACCCGCGGCCACATAACTCCACATCATAACCTCGTACTGATACAACCATAATTAAAAAGCCTTCTGTGATGACCTCCATTTATCATGATTAAAGAGAAGTTGAGCCTCCAAAGGTAAGGGATCATGAGTATCCCAAATGAAGGAATGGTCATTTCTACAAGCCACGTTGGCTGCCCAGTCAGCCAACCCATTAGCCTCTCTGAAATTATGGGAAATCACACACATATCAAAAGAATTAATAATTTGGATAGCCTCATAAATTATATTACTTCCATGAAGGTGTGGTTTTTTTATTTAGGCAATTAATAATATTCAGAGAGTCCCCTTCTAACCAGGTTTTCTTCATGTTCATTTTGTTCGCATAAAGAAGACCATGGAGAGTTGCCGAGTCTTCAACAACATGATTAGTTTGAAATCCAATAGGGATAGCCAGACTTCCCATATTATCACCATTGGAATTTCTAATCACAATACCACACCCTGCTTTGCCCGGGTTACCTTTCGAGGCCCCATCAAAGTTAATCTTATAACAATTGTCAGGAGGGCAATCCCATCTAGCAAGATCTCTTGGATTAGGTCCCTGATCCCCCTTTCTCACATTCTTCAAATTACAGTTGTGAAGAACACTAGTTTCCCATTCATTACAAAATTGCTGTTCTAAAGCCAAATTATTAATATTCTTAATCAATAGAGTCTTTATTTTGTGGAAGACTTGAGTCGAGTTGGATTCAACATCTCTAAAGATTCTGTCATTACACTCCTTCCAGATGCCCCATCCAACATATGGCAGAATGAAGTCCCATAATTTACCAATCAAGGTATTCTTAGAAGGTGCCTTCCAACTAGAAAAGAACAACTGAATAGTGGGAGGGAAGACCCAATCTACATTAATAAGTTTGAATAAATCATCCCAAACCTTCTTAGAAGACGGGCAATGCAAAATGATATGATCAACTGATTCCCCATCATTCTTGCAGAGAACACATCTATAAATAATAATAATCCCTCTCTTTTTAAGATTATCCAGGGTAAGCACTTTATTTTGCAGAAGGATCCAAAAGAAAATGTTGACTTTGGGTGTCAATCCCTTCATCCATGCCTTGGCCCAACAAGGTTCTTCATGGTTATCAAAAGAATCAGCATAGGTTGAAGCGACAGAAAATAAACCACTAGTTTCATTTCTCCATATCAGCTCATCCTCCTTTTGGATTAGGAAAAACACATTCAGGCACTTTCTTAGTTCAACCAAATTGGGGTCTAG
This sequence comes from Cupressus sempervirens, assembly GCA_028749045.1. Lineage (NCBI taxonomy): Eukaryota > Viridiplantae > Streptophyta > Pinopsida > Cupressales > Cupressaceae > Cupressus > Cupressus sempervirens. The sequence goes on along the minus strand of CM053784.1, from coordinate 524,299,720 downwards.
TCTAGAAAGGTCCACCCAATCATTGTCTATCCAGTAATCCGCCACAAGAGAACCAAATTGGGTCTTACAGAGATCCATAAAACTGTTCCATCTTGGGTCATCACACAGGGGGTGATCCAAAATCCAAGCATCTTCCCAAAAAAGAACTCTCCTACCATTACCAACCTTCCATTTTATTCCTTTTCTAATAATATTTTTAAGCTTCTGAGAATTTCTCCAAATCATAGAACCTCCTTGCTCCACATTACTATTTAGGAGATGGTAGAAGTCAAAGTTATCCAAGTTGTATTTATCATTCCATATATTCTTCCATTCCCCAACCTCTTTGTGCCACCTCCATAACAGTTTTGCCATTAAGTAATCATTCATAGAGGTAACCCTCCGTAATCCAAGACCACCTTTCTTATAAGGCATGCAAACGTTTTCCCAAGCAATGAGAGGTAGTCTTTTTTTATTCTCCATGCCCATCCATAAAAAGGTTTTCTGGATCTTTTCAATAGCAAGAGCATATTTTCTAGGAATTTTAAAAAGGCTCATTGCATAAAGCGGGACACTTTGCAAAATAGATTTTAGAACTACAACCTTACTTGCTTGGCTGAGCAAGGAACCTTTCCAATCCGCGAGTTTTGAATGAATTTTGTCAATCAAGTAGTCCTAGAAGCTACTAGGAGGAGATAAACCCATAGGAAGACCCAGATAAGAACCTGGCAAGACACCTATTTCACAGCCAAGGATCTTTTTAATCTTCAATTGCCTGTCCATACTAACATTCATAAAGAAAATCTGAGTTTTATTCCAGTTGATAATTTGACTAGTAGCAACACCATAATCCACCAAAGCCTTCTTTAAACTCCTAGCATTCTTCACCGACGCTTCACCCATAACAATCAAATCATCAACGAATTGTTGGTGGGAACACACTAGAGCCGAGGAGGAAGGGTTAAGACCCACAAAGTCCCCTTTAAGAACCAACTTGTCAAAAAATCTTCCCAAACATTCAGCAAGAATAATAAAGAGAATAGGGGAAATAGGGTCACCTTGTCTAAGGCCCCTAGAAGCCTTGAAGAAAGAGGAGGGAGAACCATTCACGAGCACCGAGAAAGAAGCCGAGGAAACCAGCATAAAAATGAGATCCCGAAATCTCTTATCGAAACCAAAAGCTTCCAAAACATGGAGGAGAAAGTGCCAATCAACTCTCATAAGCTTTAGAAAGATCAAGCTTAAGAAAGAAACCTTCCTTCTTAGAAACCGAAAGAGAATGAATATTTTCATACACAGTAATAATAGAATCAACAATGTGTCTGCCAGAAACAAACCCATTTTGCTGTCTAGAAATAATAATGGGTAAGAGAGTCATAATCCTCAGAGTAAGAACCTTGGAAATGATCTTATAGAAAGAGTTACTATTCTCTTGTTGTGATCTAATGCTGATTTCTATTTCATTAAGTGTTGTATTGATTATTTGCTGCTTCTTTAATTTTGTTGCGTGTTTGCAGATTTTATATATATGTGTGTGTGTGTGTGTATTCTTCCACGTCTCCTTCCGAATGAAGTTCTTCCTCACAACCTTTTTAGAAGAGTATCTTTTCCACAAAAGAGGTGTCCTTTCTAAAATAACTGCCCTTTCTCTTTTAATCACATCTGATTGGAATTAAGGTATGGTATGGATATTATTCCTAATGCTCTAAATATTGCCACTTGGACCAAAACTCCCCCTCAATTTGTGTGACATATATAATATATATGTTTCTTAATAGTTGTCTCCCCTTAGGGTCAGAGCATGATTTACACATCCGCCAACTTCCTATTACCTCATCAAGCCTTACTCGTCCTGCTTGCTGCCTTCAATAATAATGAATGGAAGTGCCAAAGGCAAGCTTCAGTTTGCTTCTTCTCTGAATCAGTCAGCCCTCCTTGTTAATTGAGTCGGCCATGCTCTACTAAATCGCTGACTGATTTTAGCTATAAATATTTGTTTATTCTATGCTCCACAAAGTTTTTGGGACGAGGGCGTTTTAGGGGACCGGAACAGGGACGTGTTTTCGGTATAGGTACGTGTTGAAGCCAAAATTTAGGGGATGACAATTAAAAACATAGGGATTTTTTTTATATATATAGAGACAAAATTCAAATATGCATATCATAACATTGATAAACCATTCACCATAAACACATTAGAAGATCAATAGATGGAAAATTATCAATAAAAAATTATTTTTTAGGGTTGTTTTGTCTTCACTCGATTGATTGGAAAAAAGGGGATGGCCAACAGTCCCTGCATCTCAGTTTTGTTTCTAGGACAGGTCCGGCCCCAAAATCATAGGGGACATGTCCTCGTGGAACCTTGTTGCTATTTCTTTCGCCCAACTTTAGGGCATTGAATATGCAAATTGACACATGATAGGGAGTGACTTATTTGTTAAAAACTTCAAAAATCCCTTAGAAAAACTCATGAAAATTGGAGTTTTGGTATTAATCTACAAACTAATTCGAAGAGCAAAGGAGCTGAGAACAAGCCAAGGCAAATTTGGACAATACATGTAAAAAGCGCCGTACACCTATGAGATTTTTGATATGACCTAGCAAGAACTTAGAATGTAAGATCCACTCATGATACATTTCATTGTACCTAAGTATGGTGTGATTTCCCCTTTAGAATGCAATGTGAAGTGATCTACATAGGGACAAAAAAACTTGAACTTGGCTTGAACAAGACATGAAAAAGGCAAATTACAAGAAGATCTTGCCCTATTCATCCCTAATTTCTATATGACCCTATATGTTCACCTTGGATTTTGTCCTTGGCCTGTGCATATACCTTATTGACCTTCAATTTCCACCCTCCATGCCTATGTCCTATTAACTTGTGATTTCTGCGATGCTTATGGTAACTATTCCCCATTTACCTCTTGTTTCCGCAAAGACAATGACCTTGTCCGAGTTATGATGAAGATGTAAGCTAAGCTCAAGTTCAAGGGTATCAAAATTTAATTCAAAGTGCTAGTCGCATAAGAAGATGATCAAGTCAAATGAAGGAAAACATTACAAACTTGAATTTCCCATAGAAGTCCAAGTCCAATGGGATTGATTTCGCTACATCACTTTTACATGTGCAAGATCAAGGTCAGAACATCAATATTTCAAGTAGGACCAAGTTCTAAGTCATTACAATGTGAAGGATTTGAGGTGAAGAGTCTCGAAGGACAAAAGGCTTTAAGAAGATGAAGTGATTTGGGAATATGAGCCATCAGAATTGATGGCTTGATGATATTAAGCATCAGTAGATATTTTCTCATCACCAAGGAGTTAATCAAGTTTGTGAGATAAGCATATGCTAAGGTGGTGTAGCCATTCATCTTCAACCATTCATATCATGCCAAGTGTTTCCATAGAAGAGCTCATCAATCTTATGTCTTGATTCATTGAATTTGCTGAAAGGGAAAAAGTCAAAGAAAATGATTTTTTAAAGGAAGATTTGCTGTAAGCCCATGTGGCATTTTATCATTGTCCCATTAATTAGTAGCCTTTATTTGGTGGTTCATATATAATCCATTTTCTTATTGGCCCTTAAAAAGCAACGTAATTTTGTTATTGGTCCACATGGTGGTTCTTTGATGTAATTGGGTTAACATTTAATATTTGTTAGTCGTAGTTGTAGAAACCATAATTAGGGCTTTGGTGGATAAATCTGGGGGATTGATGTTCGTTCAGTTTTGGTCTTTCATTCTACTTGGAGCCTCTATAAAAGGTCAACTCAAATCATAAGGGTAGACTTGTTGAGATTGTTGCAATAATATTGCCAAGATTGTTCATAATTCATTGGTTGTCCTTATTATTGATTACTTGTATCAATTTGGAGTATTGCATTGTTTCTACATTTCCTCACTTAGGGTAGATTTTATTTCATGTTGAGTAGTTGAATGGAAGTAATTGTGAATGAATCTTTGTTTGTAGGATGAGCAAAATGTTGTTGAGGCAGGACCAATCAATAACATTGAAGATCTTATTCAGCTAGAAGAGGAAGAAATTCAATTGACAAAGAGAATGGTGAAGGTGATTAGAGATGACTTTGGGACTCACAAAGTCCAAATGGCTATCCCTAGGGTGAACAAAGGAAAGAATGATATGCAAATTCAGGATTATGAGATAGTGGAGCATGATTTGGGAACCACTACGAAAGAAATAGAGTATGAGGCCAAAGAGGGTCTCAAAGCCATGAAGAGAATGGTGGGAAATGAAGTTGCGGAGAAGAACAAGTATAAACAAGAATGTCAAAGACTTACACCATTTTGCAGGAATTCCTACAAACCAATCTAGCAAGTAGATCCCTACATTACACCACAACTTGTCCTTGAGAGAGGAGATATTGATAGTATAGAGTGCGAGGAATTCATTGCAGGATATTTGAGCTTGGATAGAAGGGATGAACAAGAGGGATTGGCATTCCTCCCTAGATTTGTGGAACAGTAACAAACACTTACATCACTTAAAGCTAGATTTCATGTACCTTTGGGATGAATTCCAACCTATCAAGGACAAAATCATATCCCTACTGTATGCCATGGCAAAGATTCCTTTGAATTTAGTGGTGAGAGTGAAGGTAATTAGGGCTGTAGTGAAAGGGGTTATGGAATCATGGTACTTTTCTTTAATCCATAGACAAGATATTTGGAAGGGATAAAGGATGATAATGGCCAACGTGGCCTTTGTATACATACGATGATTGAAGAGGCTTTGGTAGCAACAAGGATTGCCTTCAACTTTGAAGAGAAGAGTGAAAGAAACATGAATTTAGAAGCTTTAAGCAAGAGGTTGAGAACTTGCAGCATGGGAAAAAATGACATTATCAAAAGAGAGTGTCTAGAAGGGCTTTCATCCCTCAAGGTTCCTATGACTTTAGTTAGAGACAATGCGACTAAATGGGAGAAGGAAATCACTACTCTATACTTGGTAGGTTGGAAGATTCAAAACACACCTATGCCTCTAATGAATGAATTCAATAACATGGTGTCTAAGTTCATCAAATTAGCAATGAAAGAAAGAAAGAGATGAAGGAAATATCATTTTGGATAATAACTTGATGTAAGCCTATGTGACAACTATATTCTCATTGGTTAGTTGTCTAGGTGTTTGATTCTGATTGACCCACATTTGTGACACCTTCTAATTGGCTGCTACTTTCATGAAACTTTACTCTTGGTGTATTTTGGGACACTTGAATCTCACTGGTCGATAGGGGTGTCAACCCTAATTAGGGTTTGTAGGATTTAATCTAGGCCTTTGATTTTGATTTAATCTTGGCTGTCCATTGTATTTGAGCTCCTTATACAAGGCTTGTTCACATTATTTGTAAAGGGAGTTATCTTGAAGAATTGTTGCAAGAATAATGTAAAATTCACTCTGCTCATCATTGTGTTTTGCATGGTGATAGTTGTGATCAAGTTTGTGTTATCACATGGTGAACTCTATCCTCATTTAGAATAGATTTATTTTCGAATTTGCTTTTCATTTCAAATTGTTGAGATAAAGTATAATAGAGTTTGATTCAAGTAGTTTAGTTGAATGAAAGTAGTTGCGAATGTTCTCTTGCATGACACACACCAATCCGAGCCACTAATCTCTTGCTGATTGTAAGTGTTCTTTGTGTTGTTAGTCAATGAATGATAATACTTAACTTCAATTAGTATTTCTTCTATGGTTTGCATCAACTTGATGGGATTAAGGAGAAAATATTGGTTTGAAAATCTTTAAGTACACTTTAGAAGTTTGCACTAGGTGAGCCAAGTCGCTGATTAAGCTCCATCTAGTAGAGTCCAAGCCATCCAAAAGTTCTTGCATTCAAACTTAGGAGTGGAAATAAGAGATCAAATTTAAGTTGAGAAGTCGAGAGTTAAAAACTAAAAAAAGAAGACAATATTTTTATTGCACATTTTGAAGCCATATCTGTAGAAGTACATTGTCAAATCTTGAGAAACAACATAAGTCTAGCATATCACATCATTTCATTGAGAGAGTGTCAACAATTAATGGAACCTTGGAGTCATTTCATGATCTTACTTTGCAAGCTTAGCCTGAGAGATGACTTTATTCAAGAGAGGGTTGTGTGTTTGACATTTCTCTTCAAAACATTGGGTATTTGATTCTGCATGTTGTAGTGGAACAAAACTCACATCAACACAAACCATGCAACTTAAAAGATCAAATGATACAAAATTTGAGAGTAATGAAATGCTTTTTGGTTAGAAAGCTATTGAATTGAAACACAACCAAAAATTGGAAATATTTGAACCTAATTCTGATAGCAAGCCTATAATGTCTCCATTCTGGTTAAGTCAGTAAATATGAACAATTTTCTAATAATCCAAATCACAAGGAACCTTAATATGGACAATTATCAAGCAACCCAAATCACAAAGGAACTTGCCTTAAAATCCTTATTTAGTGCTTGAGAGTATGACTTCTGAATGGAAAATGGTGCAACTGATTACATGTAACTGAAATTAGTATTATTACAATAATAAGATATGAATAGAGTTCACTTCTGTATTTGATAGAATATTGCGGATTATGTTAATAGTTCTTTTGTTTTAAACCAATAATATTATCCTTGTTTGATACAACAATGGGCCTTGTAAGGGTTGTAATTGTAGTTTGTGGATTCATTAACCAAGGAGCAATCTTGAGAAATAAATTATGTAATATTGAAACTTTTTAGGGGCGAATTTCTGGGGCATGTGTGTTGTAACACAAGTTTTGGACTTAATAACCAGGCCAATTTTGGCCACATAGTTTTGTACTCTAAGTTGATGATTCAGGTTTGTGGGTTTGGGCAATTTTTTTTCCCACTAATCTATCTTCATGATTGTAAATAAAATCATACATTGAATTACTAAATTGCAAAACATAGACTAGTTCATCCAATTATAAAGTTTGAAACTGTAATACTTCGACTGGGTATTGTTGTTACCCCCCTCTAAATGAAATCACCAAATAATGAACAGCAAATACTTGCAACTGATTTTATCAAATATTTAACAAAAAAACCAGCAATTCATCCAATATAGTAGATTCCAATAATCTTAGGTTTGTTATTTATTTATTTTTTTATCAATAAAAGGCCAAAGCCATTTTATATATATAATAATACATTGTATTTTACTCCGTTCAAACGGAAACTAGTAGGAAAGAATGAAGAAGAAAATCTCCAGTCTTGCTCGAGACTTCGTCCTATACAAAATTACAAATTAAAAAGGGGCATACCCTAGTTTGCATAGAGTTAAGATGATAAATAATTATATGTTTCAGCATGCTACTTTAGTGATGACGATCAAGAGTAATATGCCATCATTTGATAGAGTTGGGTATTGCCTAACCTCTTGCTTTTTGTCAAAAACCTTCAAACTCATTGAAATTGTTAGTAAGGTTAAAAATCTAAAAATCTTATCTTTCTTTGCACCATAAATAAATTTATGTAATGGGTTTCTTTTTCTCAAATAGTTGTTGCTTTGCCCCAGTAATATGTTAATGTCAAGGGTTATTTGAGTTAATGATATGGAAGAAAATTACCCTAACTAGTTATTATTCATGAAGATTACCAGTGTTTAGATATATGTAATTCGTGGTCTACTACTGTAATTGAGAGAAAGGATAAGCTCCCTTCCTCCCTTCCTACAGACACTAGCATAAGACTACTTTGAAGTGTTAGTATAGTGAGAAAAAAATCTTATTTAGTATCCTATTTGACTCTAGTTTGTTATGTATCATTTTACTTAGGTATCAAAATCTTAGTTTGAGTTTTATTAGAATAATATAAACTGCCCTTAAGCCTGTCCACATTTGATGATTCTTTGATGACTTTGAGTTGTTATTATGATTCTTAATGTTTCTTTGTTTCAAATTTCCAAAAAAATTAATTTTATCTATTTGTGCAGATTATTAATGAATAGGTGCCAGCTCAATAATGCGACTTGTCCACGTGATAGTTTGAGCAAAGGAGCAGCTGAAGGGATGGAAAGAGCAGAAGAGCAATAGAAGAGGATCCAAATCATCGAACAACACAGATGCTCAACAAAAGACAAGATCCAACCTTGAATAAGATCCAAGGATGCATAACGAAAGACACAAGTCCACACCTTGGTCTGAGATAATAGTCGAAATTTTACTATATTCAAATGATCATTATTTATCTACAGGACCATGAGAACAGATAGCCCTAAGGGAATACAAAGTGGAACTCGAGCAAAACTGCCGAGAGGCCAAACAACGGGAAAGCAACATAAGAAAGACAAAAACCAAAAAACGATAAAACACCAAGCGAAAAAACCTCGAAACAAGCAAAGCGCCATGAACAAAGAGCCAAAAAACCACTCTGGAAGCTCAAAATAGAGAGGAGCGAGCCTTGCAAAAACAACCACCAAAGAAGGACAATTGAGAGCAAACCGGAGTTAATCTCCCAAGATATCCTCCATCATGTAATACCATTCCATGCACCTCCAGTTGACATAGATGCGTGTGTTGGTGGCAGCCAGAAGAAACATTCTGTTGCAGGTGATTTGTTCGATATGCCACATAAAAGCTCTCTTGTCTTGAAAAATCAGAATAGGAAAAACTTCAACCGGCTTATCCCAAACATTGAACTCGCTTCTTTTAAGGATGCAAAGATCGTCATCGATGTTACCTTAGACAGCATTAAGTTTACAGATATAGGGAACTTTACACACATCCTTACAAAAATCCCTAAGCGCCATTTTATCCCTATCTGTGTGCCAAATGGTAGCTATAAACATAGCCACTAAGTTGGAATTATGCTTGGGCCTATGAGCTAAAGCAGAAAATTCCTCGCCTAGAATGATCTTGATGGCTTGATGGACCAAATGGTCCTTGGATTTGACCATCTTGCTAATTCTAAGGACAAATATCTCCCCCCAAAATGCCATCTCTTTATGACCAAGCTTCATCCTAATTGACGTGTCCATCCTTCAGACTTGAGAGTAAAAAAGCACATAAAGACCTCTATCAAACTCCAATAGTACTTGATAATATCAATTGTCAATTCGCAGGCTAGACCGATAAGGTTCTTGAATAGAAGGGGCCTCATCATTATGGAATACCTCCCCTTTGGGAGCTCATGCCGGAAATTCGAAAGATCTTTCTAAAAGATATTTGTAATTGATCGTTGCATCAAAATGTGTTATACCAAGTGCATTGTTTGTTATTCTTGAGTTTGCAGATAATATGGTACAAAAAACTAAATTGAAAGTGATTGGAGGAACATGTGGAGAGATTTGCCAAAATTAAGAAAGGGAGCCACAAGTTTCCATGATGAAGTCCCTCCTACCACACTTACCAAAAGTGTCTAAATTTGATGATGACGAGGGTTAAATAGTGCTCATCCATACTAGTCCGTGGATAGATAGAACTGCCAATTAAAAGTTTTATGTTTTTAAAAAGTTGGGTGTGTTTAGGGTTGGGGTGTCCTAGAGGGTTGCATAACTGACCAATTGTTGCATAGATGAAGATTCATCAGAATTATAGATAGAAATTTTTTGACCATCAGCTCAAAAGTTTGCTAAGGCATCTGCTATTTTGTTGCCTTGTAAATATACTGAAATCTAATCTCTTCAAATTTGTCCACCATATTAGGTGCTATTTTGAGTTTTGAGTTTATTGACCAATTTGGCATGCTTCTTTTTCGGAGTGCATTAAGAATGATTTATGAGTCTCCTATTATTAGTTTAGAAATCCCTACTTCCAAGCTTAGTCGAAGCCTTTCTGAGAGTGCTTCCAATTCAGCCATATTATTAGTTTTCCTCCCTAGTGGTTTGGCCCGTTTGAGGATCCATTTGTCTGAGTTGGTGATGTAGAATCCTAAATCAGCTATACCTGGGTTGCCCCTTGATGCACCATCAAAATTTACCTATGCCCAACCTAACGGCAGGGGTAGCCATTTATAGTTCTCTTGGGCTTGTTTGTTAGTTTTGGTGTAGACCCTAGGAGGGTTGATTAGATCATTCCAATTCTTTTTCATTAGTGCATCCCAATTTGAGAACACTCCTTGCTCAGTGTGATTTCTTAGGTAATTATTAATAACTTCCATGATGCTAGATTCTACTTTGCTTAGGAAAAAATTAAGTTGCAATTCCTCATTGTTGAAGATTCTCCTGTTTCTTTCCAAATCTCCCATAAGAGGATGGTGGTGAAACTTTCCAAAGGTTGTTATAGATTTTGGATTGTCCATCTTTTGGCCAACTTTTAAGATGATCCCAAACGGTGGAATGGAGAGCAGAAGACCAGTTCAATTTCTTACATAGCCAATACCAACATGATTTAGCAAAGCTACATTGATAGAGAAGATGATCTACTGTCTCTAATGCCTCTTTGCATAAGGGGCATCTCGAAGGTCCTTTGAAACCTATTTGGTAAATCGATCTATTGTGAGGATTTTGTTTTGGGATGCTGACCACAAAAAAGTCCCCGCTTTGGGGAGGCATGCAGGGTCCTAGCAAAGAGCAAGGGGGATTGCAATTTGCTCCCATTTTTGGGAATTTATGATAAGATTATAGCCTAATCTAACCTTGTAGGTTCCTTCCTTCGAAGCCCCCTATATTAATTTGTCGCATCGATCAATGTGTTTGACCGGTCTTTGATCAATACATTGCTTATACTATAGTTTTTCTTGTTCTGTTAGTTCAGTGTTTTCCACAGTCTTCCATTTCCATATTTCTATTTGGTTGATTATTTCTTTGTATTTGTAATCTTTAACAAATTTTCCCCACTAATTTATCAATTTGAGTTTTATGGAATTTGAGATAGAAGCAGAATTGGGATGGGGAAGCCCTTACCAAGAATTTTCCCAAAATAATACTTCTTCCCCCCTTCCTATATCCCACGTTAGATAATTAGCAATTAGAGGTCTACAATGTAGCATGAAATTCCAGGTGTTCGACCCTTACGAGGGATTAATAGTGCAAAAAAGAGATACAGGATTGCTGTTGTTGAGATATTTATGATATAATATTTTTGCCCATTTATCATCTTTATTCTTATACATTCTCCATACTAATTTGGCCCTGAAGGCTTCATTCTGCCAATTGAGATTTTTAATTGCTAACCCTCCTTGATTCTTAAGTTTACAAATATTATCCCATTTGATTATCGCTTCTTTTTTCTTCTCTTTTGTCCCATTCTAGAAGAAATCCTTAAATTTATGGTCTATTTTATGTTTAATACCTTTAGGTAATGGGAGACACGAAATGTGATATGAAGGTATTGCTGATAATACAGATTATCTTAGTTGCTCGACCTGCCTTGGTAAGCCGTCTACTTTTCTAGTTATTAGTTTTCTTTTCAAGTTTTTCTATAATGGGTTCCCAGGTTTTTCCATTCCCAGACCATTTCTCTATCTGGATTCCTACGGACCATTTCTCTATCTGGATTCCTAGTTACTTACGATGGAAGCTTCCCTTCCTATATCCCAATGTTTGGCAAATGCTATTTTCCATATTTGTTTAGTGTTTAAGAAGAATATTTCTGATTTTTCCTCATTTACCTTTGGTCTTGACGCTCTCATATAGGTGGTTATGATTTCTTTGTACTTTCTAGCTTCGTCTAGATTACTAATTCATGTTGTTTTTGTATCATCAGTGAATTGTTGGTGTGTGATATTGCTGACCTCTTTTGTAACAGATACTCCAATTATCTTATTTTCTGCTTTAGCCTTTTTTATGGCCCTTCCAAAGGTATTTTCCATAATGATGAAAAGAAAAGATGAGATTGGATCCCCTTGTTTGATTCCTCTAGATGAGCTAAAGAAACCCTTTGCAGTTCCATTGATAAGATTAGAAAATTTTGGTGTGAAGATGCAATTATAAATTAGATTAATCAATTGCCTCAAGAAGCCAAAGGCTTCTAAAGTTTTGTAGAGGAATCGCTAGTCTACTTTTTTATAGGCTTTCTGAATATCTAATTTCATAAGCATGCATGCCAATTTACGGGCTTGAACCGAGTGTATTAATTCTTGAATTATAATTATAGCGTCAAAAATAGATCTATTAGGTATAAAGCCAATTTGCTTCTCGTTGATTAATTTGGGGAGGAATAACTCAATCCTATTTGTTATTGTTTTAGATAAAATTTTATAGATTGTATTACATAGAGCAATAGGACGGAAATCTTTGGGTTCCATGTGTTCGTTTTTCTTGGGAATAAGCAAAATGAAGGTATTACTAATTTCTGTTAGTAGAGAACTTGAGTTTCTTGTTGCTTCTATGGAAGCACATAAGTCCTCTCCTAGTATATGCCAACATCTTTCGAAAAGGAAGGCTTGAAAGCCATCAGGTCCAGGAGATTTATCAAGATTCATACTAAATAAGGCATTTTTAATTTCATTTGTTGTGAATGCTTTGTTTAACATCTTATTATTTGCTTCAGTGATTAGTTTTGGTATGGATTCTAGCATCAAATTTTGGGTTGTGAGATTTGAGTGCTAATAGCTGTTTAAAATGTCTACGTAATAATTTACAAAGTTTTCTGCTATTTGTGTTGGTTCATCTATTATAGAGCCTATACTATTCTTGCATTTCAATATTCTATTGAGATTTCTATTCTCGATTGTGCTATTATGGAAGAATTTGGTGTTGCGATCTCCTTCATGAAGCCACGTTTCTCGTGATTTTGTCTCCAAAATATTTCTTCTTTGTTCAAGATGTCTTCGAGTTTGTGTGTAAGTTCTTTTTCTTTTTCAAATTTATCATTGTCCATTCCTTGTTGGATGACAATTTTATTTAGATTTTCTTGTTCTTCTATCTCTAAGTTTTCTTTAAAGATGTTTTAAAAGTGTTTTTTATTACATTTTAAGATGTGTTTGTTTTAGCATTTTAAGTTTAGGGACGAAGCAAAACATCTTGGACCCTTTCGCTTCTTCTAGCCACCATTTGTTAATGTTTTCCATGAAACTTTCATCAAAAAACCACATTTTGAAGTTCGTTTATGGGGTTCAGAGATTTCAAGGCTAACAGCGAAATGATCAGAGCCGACATAGGGCAGAATCGAGGATTGAATTGTAAAGTTGAAGGTCTGCATATTCCCTTTAAATAGAAATCTATTCAGTCTTTTTGCTATCTGACAGAAGTCCCTCCTTCTGTTGAACCATGTGAACTGGCCGTTCGCAGGAGGGATGTCTATGAGATTATCTTGCTGAATCCATGCTTTAAAATCCAACATAGTTTGCGTTATTCTCTGTGAACCCCCTCTTTTCTCTTTTAATTCTAGAATGGCATTAAAATCTCCACGCACCCATACATTTTCTACTTGGATGAGGTTAATGAAGTTGCTGATTACATTCCAGAGCATTTTCTTCTTTGCCATTTGTACTAGGCCATAGTCATTTATAATCATGAATTGTTTGTCTGCTTTATAGCTTTTGACTCTTCCCCTAATCCAATTTTTGTTTATTGACATTTCTTCAACATCTATTTTCCATGGATCCTAGATCAAACCTATTCCCCCTGAAGCTCCCTCTGATTCTTTTAATAGTCTTCCAAGTACCAAGTTTTTTAGTAAGTTTTTCACCTTGTTTGTTTAGTTTGGTTTCCTGTATCATTTTTAAGTTAAACAAGGTAAGATTGCACTTAAGTAAGTGCTTCTTGTTAGGGGGCATCTAGTCCTCTAACATTCCAAGATGTTATCTTCATTGTTCAATGAGAAGGGTCTTCCCCTTCCCGCCTTTCAAAGTATCTTGTATATTTCTCTAATTTTTTGCTTTCCCAATTTGTGCCCTTAACTCCACTAGAGATTTTTTGTCTCTCTTCTTTTTTCTGGTTCCTCACATCTTGGTATAGAAATCCCTTTTGTAATTAGGGCTATCCCTAATTTTTCCTTATTGGTTTGTGCTTCTTGACTTACATTACAGTCTATTTCTTCTTTATTTTCCATTTCTTCCAGTCTAACTTTTTCCAATAATCCCTCCTGAATGGCTCTCACCTCCTCTTCCATTGTTATCTCTACCTCATCCATTTTCCTACTCATATTTTCCCTTTTAGATTTCTAACCTTCCTCTAATAGATCCATAACTCTGAATTCTTCCCAAAATTCTTTTGTGAGCCTCTTTTCATTGTCTCTATTATCCATATTCCCAAAGTTGTCTATCCAAATTTCATTCAGCAAGGTTGCTACTTCCCCAGGTGCTTCATTTAGTCTCTTTTGTTGAACGTTTACTGTATCAATTCCAAAATCAAAGGCTATTGTTTTTGGCGGTAAAATTTTCTGAGAACTTGATGAGTTTGGCTCTAATTGGTGACTCTTTCCTGCTGGTGAAAACGAGTTCCTTCCATTCTCCCGAGTTTGCCTGAATTTGAGTTTATGTTTGTTGAAATATCTAGGATTCTCTTGTAAACATTTTTTGCCTATTTGTGGTGTATTTATCCTTTTTGATTCTTTTGTCTTATGTCCATTGTTAGTTTTCTGATCCTTTATTATTGTTCCTTCATTAATTTCCAGATTCTTGTCTTTTACCAAAGAGGGAGATCCGACATTTGGAGTTTTAAGTGCCACATTCTCCATGGTAGGAATTGATTGCTCTTTGCTTAATTTCATGGGTACTTCATTGCCTAATTGTTTCTCCTGATTCCTATTCATTTCTCTTTCTTGGAATATGCCCAAAATATGTTGATTATTTTGAAATAAAGGGTTGTTAAAACTTACTCCTTTCTTTGTTTTTTCCCTTGTAATTTTATTTACATAGCTCGGATCTTCCATGCTGTCTCTTTGATGGAGTGTGTGCCTTTTCCCAAATTTCTATTTGATCCACAATATCATTATGGATTAGGATAATCTCATTTATTAGCTGATTGTATGTTTTTAGATTTTCTTTTATGTCCTCAATTGATATGTTGTGTTCTGCACATTTTCACATATTTGGATCTTTTTGATTTCCTCCTCATGTTTGTTGCCCATTAGCCTAAGAATCTTCTCTAGATTTTGATCACTAATTTATGCTCTGCTGACACCATTGTCTCTAGATCTTTTTCCTAGGATATGTTTATTTAGCAGTTCGATGTTTTGCTCTAATCCTCGATTTCCTCGCTATCTTGAATTTCTCCTTCTTCTATAAACTCTCTTTCTTGAGTGATCATGCTCTGTAGACTCCTTTCTACTATGTTGTCCCAATTTTTCACCTTCTATTGTGGTAGCTATTAAATGTTCCTCGACGTTTGTTGCACTCTGTTTGGTTATTAATTTTTTAAGCTTTGTATTTCTCTTAATAGGTATGAATTTGAAATTTGATGGGGTCTGTTGACAATGGATTATTAACCAGAGATGTCTTTGATTTGTCCTTTGTATTTTTCATATTGCAAATCATAGATTGATTTGTTTTTATGATTCTAATGCATCCATTCACTTTGTTTTCTGAATTTAGGTTAACTAGTATTTTGCTTAAGCTATAGTTCTTTTTATCCACCTCTATTCCTATAAGATTTACTAGATTTGAACCTATTTTAGTCAAAGTTTGAGAATGCAGTATTTCCATTGGGATATTTTTGATGATTAACCATTTCGGGAGTTTGAGTTGATGAATTGATGCCTCAGTGAAATTAGGTGACCATTTAATAAAATTAATCAAAAAACCTTTAAAGAAGCATGGTGAAGCGGACGAAAAATCTTTGCTAGCTAATTCAGAGTTGCAATGGATGTATATTAATCTATTAGATAGAGGGAATATACTTACATGTTCCAGATTGAATGTTAGAAACTAGTCCCCTAGATTTCTTCTCTATCTTCTGGGGCATCCCAATATGCATACAATCCTTTATTTTGGCCTTCATGCCATTTTTCTTCTAGGGTTTCATTGCTGATGATAATAGTGTTTTTAGATTCCGATTTATAAGTGCCAAATGCTTTTTGACTAGGGCTTTGGTGAGATGGTGAAGGATTTTTTCAATGCGGGGGCAAATACGGTTTCGAGGAGATATGTGTAGGTTTAGGCTTATCTACAGTTTCCTTATGGATGGGTTTTTGAAAGATATTTTGGTTCAGGTAGGATTTAGATGCGGCAAGCTTTGAATAGGGACACTGGTGAGGAGAAGGCAGTCTCTACGGATTAGGGTTTATTCCTAAGGGTATATTATTAACTGCTGAAATAACTACTAGTTTGTGGTGATTTGGGTTAGGCTTCTAAAGGGGTCCAGATCTATTTCCTAGATAATATGATTGAGATTTGGGGAAGGATTGGGATGAAGGAAGCCTAATTTGATCATGGAACTTGTTACCTTGATTGTATTTGGTAGTCTGAGCTCGATTATTTGGGCCAGATCTGCTTTTTCCGAGTTGTTTTCATGTATTGTTTCCTCCTGCTCTGTTCAAATGCTTTCGTTGAGTATTTTCTTTGTCTCGAGCCTTTAGGTTTCAATCAGAGCCTATCATACGCTTCTTGCTTTGCACCGTTTTCCAACCAATGCTCTGATCAATAAGTGGATTTGCTATTGATTTTGCCATCCTTTGCTTTAGGATTTCTTTATTCCTTTCATCGTGAAGTTTTAGGAATGTGGAGAATCTGTTGTTGCTGTCTGTCGGGATTGGTTTCATCTATTCAATGCATGGATTTGTCCGCTGTTCATCATTTTGGTTATTTCGCAAAGCTTTGAAACGATTAGCAGTATGTAGGCTAAATTGGGGTTTTAAAGAACAATTTGTTTTCTGCTTATTCGTAGTGCCGAACTTATTAAGCAGAGCCATCTTCATCTTTCTGTTTTAGTTAACAATGATCCAATCATTAATCCCAGGTTTGTTATTGCATTATAAGTTAGCAATACAATAACAATTATTATCACCAAAACATCCTATCTTAATAATAGGATTATAGTCAAATTGGAGATGCTAAAACAAGAGATGCAATGAAGCGCAAGTGAGACACCTGAAATGATGCCTCCACTACGATGGGTTTTTGTCCATCGTCTTCCGTCTTGTGGGTTTTTGTCCTCCAAGCGGGCTAAAAGCTTAAGCTTCCAATTGACTCTCCAAGAGAGATCAATAGCCAAACAAAATCAACTGTATATCCAAGCGTGCTGAAATGAGCTCCTCCCCTTTTTAAACACAACTTGGGGACTTTTCATATCCCTCTGCCAAACTCTTCATTTTCCAATATTATCCTTGTCCTGTTGCCAGTTTGCCTCTTATAGACTCCCTTTTTTAATTATTAAATTGACTTTAATAACTTGTGTTAAGTCCTCAATAGTTAATATCAATATAAAGAGGGTTGGGCAATTAATTTTCAATGTCCCAAAAAAAGGGGACATTACAATCCCCCCTCGAGATTGTTTGCCCCCAAACAACTGTGCATGTGATTACGATGCTTGGTTTCCATATCAACCTCATGAAAACTGCTCTGATAATTTGCTGCGGTACTCTAGTAACAAAGGACTTAGAACTGCAAAGCCATTCACCAACTTCCCATAACAACAATACATTGAACATGCTAATACTAGGATCCCAAATCATGTTGTCATGACCATTAGATATGATGAGATAGAAATGTATCAAGGAGCTATATATATCACAATAGATTGTGACGACCCAACCTAAGTTGTTGATGTAAGAAACAAGCTGCTTAATAGCTGAAATCAACACCATAGACGCATAAAGTACAATACTGTCGTCATCATTCTTGAGAACCCCTAAGTACATAGGTGCCATGAGTAAGAATGAGGCTGAAAAACTATTCCCTATGATCAAAACATAACTCTCATCAATCCTCCACCAAGATCTATTCAACTACTGAAGTATGAAATCCATCCAACTCATATATAAGTTGGAATCTGGAACCATGTATGGGCTGATCGAAGGATGAGCAACAATAATCAATTCACCACACCAATCTTATAACCAAGATTCATTGCTAGGAACTATATCTGGATCCAAAATTCTAAAGTCAAGATCATCCTTTTTATGAAAATCAAGAGGAGCTCCCTCATTTATCCCAAAATGTGGATTATCAGAAGTCCAATCAGCATCTACTTCAAACAAGGGGTTGTCTACCAGTTAAATGTGATCTGAAATTTTGGTACTTGGTCTCTTGGGACAACTATCCAAGTCACAAGCCTACTGAATGTTATCAAGTTCATTAATTACTTCTTGGAAAAACCCCTGACTCTCTTTACTCTCATGTTCCCTAGTCTAATGAGTGACCTTAACCTGATTTTTTGCTTCATGAAGAGCAACCTGTGTATCATCCAATGCCTCCTGAGCATCCTTAAGTTCCCTGTTGAGCTCCACAATCTCATTCTTTCCTTTACTCAATTGATCAACATATATTCCAACAACCTTAAGAATATAATCCCTATCGGAAAACAAACATAAATAATTTGTTTTCATAGATTCAAGGGCTGTTTTGAGTATCTGCAGATCAGTAACAAGTAAATATCCTTCCACTCCCTTTTGAGCCTTCCAATGGAGATCCTCAATCATCCTGTGAGTGCTGCCATAATGTACCAAAGATGCCACAACCATGTATTCACTAACCTTCAACTGGTTTTTTAAGGCATGCATCTCATTATTGTAATGTTGACAAAACTCATCGTCTTGTAGTGTCATCTAGGACTGTTCCTCAAAGTTAATATCATGTGTATAAGAAATGCACGGTTCATCACAACTCTCAAGAATATAATCATAGGCCTCAATTTCCTTTTTCCTTTGATCTGAATGCAAAGGTAAAGCTACTGCTAGAGGCTACCAACTGACAACCAATAACAATTACGTCCAGGTTCATTGTTACACATTGATTTCAAATCTTAATCCCACTCAAGTTGAACACTTTGCATGGTGTTCATGATATGATGTTCATTTTCTAATAATAATCAAACTTTATTACAAAACTACCGTTGAGAGTCTTGAATAGTCTCAAAATCGTTGTAAGTAGTTGGAAATGAGTTTTGAACCAAAGGAATAACTTTCAGTTTTTCTGCTGAATATGACCAACTTCATTCAAATTTCTTCTCACACTTTGTCCCAACCTAACACACAATGGCAAGCATTGCCTTCAACTATAGTCTCCAGATTTATCGTGAGTGTTATACCAAAATTCAATATAGCATGTATCCAGGGCACACATCAGCACAAACATAGAACCGGCATCAAAATGAGATTCTACAGCCAATATAAAGTTTGTCATATACAACAAGACTATGGAGTCTCTGTTAGAATGTTCAGACGTTTTGGAAATTGCGAATCTGAATCATCAACAAATACGTCTCTATGTTTAGCTCCTGCTTTTCATGACATAGAAAACTATAATAATGTTATGAAGGAAATGCCAGAACAAAGAATCCTTCGAGTCGATATAGACAAGTTCAAAATGAGATAGGTGAGTCTTTAGCACAACTTCATGACAATAGTTAAATGACACATAATTTCTGACATGTAAGTGAAAGGTCGATTTATATATTTTTATCTTGTCAACATGTCCAACATACTTATCCGATCATAGGAAAACGACAAAAAATATCTCCTTCGAGTAACAAAAGGGGAATTGGCTGACAGATGACGCCACTTGTAGTTAACATTATGGGAGGGTATGAAACATTACTACTCCAGTCTCTTGGTTGTTACAACTAAAGATAATAACTTAATCTTACTATCTCCTATTAATTGCTAACAATTACTCAGTACATTGAATCGGCTAATCCCATGGCCAACTTTTGACACCTGCATTCTCCTACCTATGTGTCTTCGCATCGAATTTACATTGCCAATAATCCTTTCAATGCTGCCAATGTTAAACAAGTGTTTATAATCTTTATTTCTTCCACATCGGACATAGAGTGGAAATCTCGACGATGCAACTTCACTCCATCTTGTAACGACAAAGGTTCAAGGAAGATGAGTTGAGTGCTTATAATCCTTTGTATTTTGCACACTTTTGTGTGTACTCTGGCGTTACCAATCTCTCAAAAAGGAAAATGACACTTGGCTGAATACTGTCTTTTCGTAACCACGTTCAATACTTGGACGCTCAATTAGTCATGGCAGCAAAAATAAAATCTTGGGACACAACAACAATGATGAAGAGCATGTTTGATCTTTGCTCAAAATTGCTTCTTTAGTCTCAATTCCTAAAATATAAGTGTTGACCAATACAAAGAGCTGGTAGCATTTACTCTCAATAATAGTTATATTTCCATCTAGCTAAGGACCAAAATAAAGTCGCATGCTTGGGCAATACTAAACCTTTTCCAATCTCCAACCATGTTAGGGATTCACCTTTGGGTATGCTCGAAAAGAAACGGCTTATACCTGCACTCTTGTCTTTCTTCTCAGTAGGGACACCATCGTGACTATTCATCCGCCTGTATTCCAGTTCCACTACCACTGCAAGTTTTCTTGTGTTGTTTTGGAAGGTTGTAATCGACACTAAGCTTTCTACAGTCACAATGTTTTGGTTACATGCATCTTCAGTGCAAGAGCTATATGCCACATACAAGCTTCTAAGCTTCAATATTTTGTATGACACTACTCAGAACTGCATGACGAAGCTTCCGAAAACTCCTTCATACAAATGGTAGTAAATATATGTGAGCAATGGAGAGGCTTTGTTCCAAAATATTAAATTCCAACACTAACATTTGGCGCTTTTGAATAAATTATTGGCCATATTATTTCAAATGTTGTGAGGGAAGACATATTCACCAAGTTGCTAAATAATTATACAAATCAAATGGCAAGGTAATTTTAAGTTTTGAAATATAAGATTCAAGTCATAACTTTTGCCGACATTACTGTTTCTACATGCCAAATAATAATATAGCCTCCAAAATTTTAGAAGAGGAACACAATACTTTGCACGAAAAGACTTCCTAGCCCACTCTAAATTTATTTGTCAAAATACCCAGGCTTCCAAAGATATCAATTCTTTCCCTTGGCAATACGGTCACTATAGAACATTTCAGAACTGGATCAAAATTAAATTCAATATCTATGTTGCTTCTCCTTTAATATTAGAGTGCAATATTCAGAATAATATATTGGAGACAATTAAAACCCTTCAGTAGACAAAATTAAAAAATTATTGCTGAATCAACTTGGTCTGTGAATATTTCATTTCTGTAGATTAAACCCTTTAGGATGGCAAGATGCACTACTCTAATATCACTACAATACCCTTCTTGTGTATTGTTCTCAACCCCCTCTAAATGAAATCACAAAATAATGCCATCAAAAAATAAGGGATTAATGCCTTCATCCCCAGTTACAACTATATCCAGAATCTCATCATTGGAACCCAAACTGGTTCCACTATTCCCAGATGCTGCTATATCATCCTCCTCAACATGAGAGATTAGATGAGTGAAGTATTTTTTAGTAGGTTCCTTTTAGGGTTACATATATAAAATATTTTAAAAAACACTCTTTAAAGTTGTTTTATTTCACATTTTGGACCCTACGTCCCTGGGTTTGCTGTGGGTTTGCCTGGGTTCGCTCCAGCATGGACCCGGGTGAACCCACAGTTCGAAATAAACCCAAAGCGAACCCGGGTGTGAATCCAGAACCACGCGGACCTGGACCTGAATCCAGGCAGCAGGGGATGAACCTGGTAGCACTTTTGTTATAAGATCAGCTGGGCATACATGCATATAGGGGGTTAATCTTTTGGGTTGGTATTTAATAAATACTTTGGAATTTTGGGCAAGGAATGGAGGTTTTCTTGCCAGTTCTTTCCTCCAAGAGCCCTTGAACTCGTTATATATATATATATATATATATATATATATATATATATATATATATATATAGTGGCTTGCCACTTCCCCCCCCCCCCCACCAAGCCCTTCCTTAAAAAATAGAAAGAAAATTTAAAAAATGGAGAATGTGCTTATCAACTTATTCTATAATTGGTTATAGTTATCAGATTGTCATTGCAATATATTCCTTAATTGTATGCAATAACTGATGGGATAATATCTCCTATGGCAATCTGATTGCAATCAATTTCTGATCTGATCTTTACAATATATGCAATGACAGCTGATATGTTGCTTATATCAATGCTATTGCTGTCTCAGAACTGGAATTTAGATATTTGCAATGTCTGATATCTATTTCTCTTAACAGCGATATGGTGGCTGTCATTAATGTGGATATATAACCTTGCAACAATGATCTGATGCTGTATCTGATATATATACAATTATTGCTTGCAATCAATGGTGCTTTGTCGGATGTAGGTCTACATGCTTGCAACTGGTTTGTGCCCGAGAAGGCAGGAGCTTGATAAAAGAAAATCCAATTGGATTGAGTAAAAGAGATAATTGACTTGATGGAGAAGATAGTGTGAAGCTTACAAAGGAGTGGTGGTCTACTATATATTATGGGGACTAGAGTTGAGGGCCTGCTTTTTTAGAAGTGGCATATTGTCTTTCTTTTCCTATTTTTTCTTTTCTTTTTATCTTGCCTGCATCCGTAGAAAAGGTGACAAGGATTTAGAAGCTGCAAACATCTATAGAAAGAAAATTTATAGAACTTAGCCATGATGCATTAAAAAAATAATTTTTAATATTTAAAATGGCAGACACCTTGCCACCCCCAAGATGGCTGGACATTACATACATGGCTTGCAAAGAAGAGTGTCGGGACATTTTATGCCATAGCTTATTGTAGCTCACTTAATTATCAAATTATTCTAATCATTTCTGTAAAATGGCATTGCCCGGCAAGACGGGCAATACTAAATAATTAAATGCCTTCTACAACCATCCCAAAATATCATAGCAAGCTGCATTTCTTGAAAACATGTCTTATTCCTCTTACTTTCTGATACCTGGTCGGTTTGGACTTAGTAAAAAGGTAGGAAGGTAGTAGCCATATAATAGTAGAGACAAGAACTGATTTTTTCTAGGTATGGTCTTCCTGTAAATTAATGAAACAGAGACATAACTGATAGGTTATACCGAGCTATGTGTAATTTCCCCTTTCCGAAATAGGATTTAACAATAAAATCATAAAAAAATAAAAATAAATAAATAATAATAAAATATAATATAATTACAAGTTAATTGAATTTGATGAGAGGTCAAGAGATATATAATGAAGAGTTGTGACTCTCTAAGATATAAAAGGGAGGAGAGTTCATTTGGAAGGGGACATGGAGGAAGGAAGAGAGAGGGGAGTATAGGAATTGAAGAATGATTAATGGAAGAAGAAAAGAATGGGAAGAAGATAAGGAAGTGGCTCTTTCAAAGGGAAACGATGATTAAGGCTTCACTCTTTCAAAGGGTTGTAATTATAAAGGTTGTGACTCTCTCGCAGGGCAACTCTTTCAAACGGTGATTATTGCGAATGGTTGTAACCATTGCAAAGGGGAAGACATGATGAAGAGGCGTGACTTTCCCTCACATTGGAAGATATAAAGGGGAGAAGGCAGTCAATCAGCAAAGGGATATAGGAAGAAGATTAATCAGATTCAATCAAACAGCAGAAGATATAAGAGCAGATTGATGCAATCAGCATGACAAATAGAGCAGTTACAAGTAGTGAGAAAAGAGATGATCACAAATTAGTGAGCAGGTGTAAAAGTTTATACAATGGCAATATAGCAATGAGAAGAGCAGCAATGAAAGTAATTAAGAAAAGAGAGCAATTAAGGGTAGAAATTAATGCTTAATGTGCTGTGATAATGGAAGAGCAACAATTATATTGAAAATGGTTTATTAATAAAGAATATGTCCATCCAAATAAAGAGACATCCCTTTTCAGAGAAAGGTAAACGTATATCCTTGGAGGGAGGTATCGAACCAAGGATCACAAGTATTGATCCATATGAGCAGGTTAGTTCATCAGACACCAGTAATCAGGCAAATGGGTGGATCGGACCAGAGATTACTATTCATTGCAGAAGCCCGAATGATGAAGATGTTATCTAAAACGTTGCTCCCTATGTGAATTACTAACCTTTCTAGATTCTTAATTTATTCTCCTAAGAACTCCTCACTAGGTACACCCCCTCATATGGATGGAAAGAGCAAGTCCATGAGGGATAATAATCGGCTCCTAGGTCTAGGGTAGAGGATTATTGGATTATGGATCTCTCACTAGACATACCCTCTCATTTGGAAAGCAAGAGATATAAATCTACTCTTGGGTTTAATGTAGAGGGTTAATGAATTATGGATCTCTCACGAGACACACCCCCACATTTGGATGGCTAGAGCCACATGAGACCAAGAGGGATAGTGAAGGATAATAATCGACTCTTGGGTCTAGCGTAGAGGGTTAATGGATTATGGATCTCTGATTAGAAACATTTCACATCTAGAAACAAGAGGCATTAGAGGCCAAGAGGGATAGTAATCAGCTCTTGGGCATAATGTAGAGGATTAATGGATTATGGATCTCTTAGTAGATACACCCCTTCATCTGGAGGCCAAGAGCTAGATGAGGCCAAGAAGAATAATAATTGGCTCTTGGGTCTAGTGTAAAGGGTAAATGGATTATGGACCTCTCACTAGATATACCCCCTCGTCTAGATGGTTAGAGCCACATGAAGGCAAGAGGGATAGTAATAAACCCTTGGGTCTAGTGTAGAGGGTTAATGGATTATGAGTCTCTCATTAGATACACCCCCTCATTTGGATGAAAAAGCCACATGATGCCAAGAGGGATAGTAATCAACTCTTGGGTTTAATCTAAAGGGTTAATGGATTATGGATTCTATCATATGTATACCCCCTCATCTAGATTGCTAGAGCCACATGAGGCCAAGAGGAATAGGAATCAATTCTTAAGTTATGTGTAAAGGGTTAATGAATTATTGATCTCTCACTAGATACACCTTGTTGGTTCCCAAAAGCGTAGATTGGAATCATACGAGCCTTGCCTACCCGATGCTGAGATATCCAACCGGTTAAGGCCAACTTGACGGGATTGATTGATGCGATCCAAATCCCCTGCGCTTCTAGCTTTGCAAAACCGAGGTGGGTGTACTTGATCCTGGACAACAACCTTAAATCCAAGATGCTTAAAGCAGATTGGCTAGAACACGAATACAACGAAAGCTTTCAAAATGGCAAGAATTACGGAAAGCTTTTACCTTGCAAATTATGAACTGAGAATAAATGATTGTATAAATGTGATAATGTTTTAAATAAAAAATAATTATAAATTAATGCAACAAATGAATATATTAATTCCTCAAAGGAAAGAAATGAAATAGTTGCTAGCATATGGATTATGAATCAAGAGTAAAAGCCCGGTGCTTAATTAAATGGGCAATCAGAGTCAATATTATAAGTTGAAATGTACAACTTTATAAAATTCAATATATTTAAACTATAAATAATTTTAACAATTCAGACGTGACGGATCAATTATATAAATGCAATTTAAACTAGTCTAAGATGCACTTTAACTCCTGCGATATGGAGACAAACTAGACATAAATACAGAAGCAATTAAATATTTCACAATATCTATGTTTATGAAGTTTAAAATGCAATAATGACCCAGTCCACTTATTTGAATTTTAAAGTATTTATAGAAAATAAATAAAAACATTTATAAAGGACACAACTTAATAATAATTTAAAACTCCAAAATTTAAAATAAATAATTATACCGGAAATAAAATCGCAATAAAGAGACTCTTTATAGATGATCTATTTATTGCATTTCAATTCCAGAATCGCATATAAATTTGCTCCGCAATTCAATCCATGGGCTTTGTTCAAAACTTCATTTCTCCTCCAATAAAAGAATATAATCTATCATAGTGCATCATAATATATAAAAAATTTAGAATATCAATATGAATTCTGTCTCTCTCCAGTTTGATTTCACATCATATATTTATAGAGAATGAAAAGGCATCTGTTATTCAACGGTCAACCAAACCTTGCACCTCTTCATAATAAAAATTAACCAATGTTAAAAACTTAATATGTTTTAATTAATTTGTAATATGGTTCGAACTTTAGCCGGCAGTTATATCTCTCCCATGGCTTAAAATATTTGATTTGATTTCCTTCATTCCCGTGAATACCTCCTGTGGAATCTTTCATCCATCAAACGGCTTCCTTCTACCAATTGCAATCTCTAGTTTAAACATAGATTCCTGATCTTAAAGCTGCTGTGGTCATGACTTGGAGCAAGTATTTTGAACCGTTGTCAAAAAAATTATCATGCCCTCCTCTCAAGCATATGTTTTTGAACTCGGGTGTTGGCTCTAGGCGCACAAGCTCTCTTCTTTTCCGTGTTTCATCATTAATCCTGCAAAAAAGAGAAGTATCTATTAAAATAAAACCATTAAACGCAGTCTAAGAAGACAAAGGCTTCTCATGGCTACTTCCAGATGAAGAACGACTTCCCAAATGAATCCAAGGTGCAGAAATCATGTGACTTAAGATTCTTTTATGAATGTCAATATATGATTTCAACCAGGGCCTTCGACTGATTTTGGGAATCACTTTATACTGGAATAGACCTGCATAAATGTTGAGCATTTGTTCTCGGTTCAATTCAAACTCCATTAACGCTGAAATCTTCTTGCTCCTTAAATTTCCCATCAGTATCATACTGATGTCTCCAAACCTTTACAAAATATATGGTTCTCAGATCAAGCATTATTTATGTCTGCAATTCCATCAAAAGGTAATCAATAGCTGCATATTCTATAACTTGCCTTTATTAATATAATGTATGGAAATTTATCATTGCCTTCTTGATGAATATATGTATTCTTCATAGGGGATGCTGAATGTTATGAGTAGTCTGCTTATTTGACTCTATCGATCCTTTAAAAAAACATCTGCAACTTCTAATACCTATTGCTGTTACAATCTTTCTTTGATATCTACAGCTGGGCTGTATTTAAGTCTCTTAGTTTGATGCTTGCCATCAAATTTCTATTTTTCAATAAATGCATTGGTAGTGTGCTAGTCTCTACCCTCGATGCAATCCATCTCTCCATCTGGTTGTTCTTATTCAGAAGTATTGTAGCTACATGCTCCTTTTACCTTACGCTTAATCATTTTTTTTCAAGGATGAATTGTTGTTTATATTTGTAACTCACATCAAAATTTTCAAGCTTGTAAGTGGCACTCTATTTGTTGCCTCTTTAAAATTCTGATTGCAAAGATGCATCTACACTTGACTACATTGGAGCAGAAAATTCGAAAAGCCTCTCTAAGACATGGAGGTAAATCATTAAATACAGCTACTATTCTGATAAATACATCCATTATCAATCTGCTGTAGGGCCATTAAACTGAAAGTGACTTAATAATCTTGCATACCTAGTGTAGTTCTGTTTACTTCTCAAAATAATATACACTGAAATGCTCTTTTGCATACAGGTCTAACTTGAGACACTTGTACTTTATATAAATCTTCTATACCATGTATGTTGTTGTGAAGTTTCGATTGAATCTTCATGCACTGTACATGAAATCTGTTCACATTTTCCTATCCATTGGGCTATCACCATGACAACAACCATATCACGACAAGGACCATAACCTCTTTGTAAATAGCTCATAAGGTCTTCATGTATCTTGTTCAAGAATATCATAACATTCCTATGAATGATTGGGTAAAATGTTTTGAGTGGAGACTACAATTTGCAAAAATATCTTGGCTCCATCACACCTCATCTGGATGGCAAGAACCACATAAGGCCAAGACCGATAGTAATCAGCTTTTGGGTCTAGTGTAGAAGATTAATGGATTATGGATATTTGACTAGATACACTCCCTTATGTAAATGCAAAGAGCCACATGAGGTCAAGAAGGATAGTAATTGACTCTTGGGTCTAGTTTAGAGGGTTAATGAATTCTGAATCTCTCCCCAGATGCTCCCCTTCATCTGGATGGCTAGAGCCAAATGAGGCCAAGAGGGATAGTAATAGACTCTTGGGTCTAATGTAGGAGTAAAGTATTATAGATCTCTTACTAGATACACCCCCTCATTTGGATGATAAGAGCCAGATGAGGCCAAGAGGAATAGTAATTGACTTTTAGGTCTAGTGTAGACAGTCAATGAATTATGGATCTCTTGCTACCCCCTTGCCATCTGGATGGCTAGCTAGAGCCACTTGAGGGCAAGAGGGATAGTAATTGATGACTAGGTCTAGTGTACAGGGTTAATGGATCATGGATCTCTAACTAGATATACCCTTTCAAATTGGGCAAGAGCCAAATGAGGTCAAGAGGGATTGTAGTTAGCTCTTGGATCTAATGCAGAGGGTTAATGGATTACGGACATCTCACAAGAGCACCCTCTCATCTAAATTGCAAGAGCCACATAAGGTTAAAAGAGAAAATAATATAGTATTGGACCTATGGTCAAGGATGCGATAAGGCACCCCAATACACATCTTATCCTACCTCTCTTATGGTTGGACTCTATTATACAATGTTGTAAATTTGCACCCTTATGTAATTTACCATGATGCAATGTCCCAACCTTAGCTAAAATATGAATTTCCACACCAACCTTTGCGTCCTCCACTTTGCCTTGTTAACTGCCCGCTTAGATTCTTGGTAACATGGCCAGCATGGCCTTGAATGTGTGAGCCACAAAGACATATGCATGGCTCACATTCATCCCATGAATTTGCAGATGTGCAGTGAGCCGTTGAGGCATCTC
The DNA here is from genome assembly GCA_028749045.1 of Cupressus sempervirens. Lineage (NCBI taxonomy): Eukaryota > Viridiplantae > Streptophyta > Pinopsida > Cupressales > Cupressaceae > Cupressus > Cupressus sempervirens. Next base: position 524,271,096 of record CM053784.1, on the reverse strand, counting down.
AAATTGCTATCCTTGTTGTGTAATACCTTATTCCACTAACCATTAATGCCAAGATTTGACCCAACAATTTTAAAGCTCCATTTTGAGCCTAATTTGTTCTTCACTTCTTGAAGCTTGTCTCCACTTCACTATGATACTTCGGCCATTTTCACAGCTTCTTGATCATATTCTTGAGCTTTGCGTTGCATTGGGATAGCCTGTTCATAATCTTTCAGTCATCCTTGCTTTCACTTAGACAAGCCCTTGGCTTTATAGTGGTGAAGGGACGTACTTTCACCATTCCATTTCATTTATGACAACGTATTATAGTTCTTTAACTTTCTCTTATGTTATTATTGTTGTCATTTTGTCTTTACTGTTATTAATCACCATTATCTCATCTATTCAGTTGCTATGGAGGTGGAAATATCAACACAGGGATTTGACTGAGGCAGGCCTCCAAAAAACCACCCAATATTTTACCTTATCTTCATGTGTGTAGGATCATGGATGAAAGGAACAAAGTGGTTTATTGGCATATCAACTCACACTTATTGTGAGGTTCTTCCTTCCCATTATTCATAGTTTTTTTATTGCTTTCACAATTTAGTCATACTTTTGTTATTTTATTAGTCATTAGCTTTACATTTTGTCATGTTTAGTCATTTTTGTTAGTTTTCTAGATTTTTGTGCAGTTCTCCATACTCTTTACATATGGGATGTGCATGCGCTGCATTGTCGTCTCATACCCGCACTCTCATCTTTGACCTACATGTGGGTCTTGAGTAGTGAGCTTGTGGAATTCAATGTTTTATCTTTGTACTGTGATCTTTTGTTTTTTGTAATTGAAATATCATTGTGTTAGTAGTTGGTAGTTATTTTGAATTCCTTGCATTTCGTGCTTTAGCTTGTCTTAAGCCTTTTTTATTTATTTGTCTTGATCCCCTAGCTGACTGCAGCCCTAGTTAAGCGAGGTGGCACAAAGGGGGAATCCACCCCCCGAGGTTCTTACTGGTCTTGAGATCGGTGGACTTTTTCCTTCTTCACACTTTAATAAATTAAATATCTGTTAATTTAATGTTCCCAATCCTATTTGAAATAATCTATGTTTGAATATCTCAAAGAAAGAAGATCTATTTTTGTGGATTATGTTTTAATGATTTTCTAACATACAGCAGGTTCTCAACCAGGTACGTAATGTTACTAATTCTATTCTACTTCTTGTTCTATGTAATTGTGATTTACGGCAAAAACCAGGGCATCTACAATATGAGACTTTATACTATGGCTTTACTTGGATATACTCATGATCCCATGATCGCATTTTCATTTTAAAAGACATAAAATACTACAAACGACTACCCTAACCTTACATACAAAAGAGAAACAACTCTTCTTATCTTTCAAACCTTATCCAAAATTGTATTGCTATCTCCTACTTGGCAGTTAGGACTATGCCTTTAGTTTGTGCTCTTCTTAATATTTCTATGCTTGCAATGTTAGATAATTCCTGAAAAGATCAAGAAACCTGCAGAAAGGAGATTCTCCTTTTAAGGTAAAGATCTTCTTGTTAAAGATTTTTAAAAACTTACAACTGTTTTGAAATTCCATTGGACCTTTGCTTATTTATACATGGTTCATTACATAAATTGTTTCAAATTTTTTTAAACAAGTAATTGGTAATCTATGGCAATGCATTATTTATTTTTTGTTATTTTGACATTGTTTTTTATTTTATAATGTATAGATACATGTGATTTCTAGAATGGTAAGTTATTATGGCATTGTGGGCCAAAGGCTGGCTAAGGCTTTTGAATTCAATTTTTTTAGCCATGTAGAAGACATGCCATAATAATTGAACAACTTCTCAGAGTTAGTGCTTTGGTCAAATGAAAGCCCATTTGTGTGTGGTTTGGGGCCAAGCAAATAGAATGTGTAACGTATTAACCAATCATGGGCTGGCCAAGCGAAAGTTCTTGCATATACCAAAGAACAAGATGAAAATAAAAGTTATCAAAAATGTATCAAAACTTCTTGTTTGCCAAGAAAGGATTCTGTAAGTGACTTAAACGGCCATCCTCCACACCAATAGTGACTAACCTACCATCGTACCTCCATGTTTAGTAACTCCACCTTCATAAAAAGAGGATAGAATGTTGTGGACCAATTAGAAAGGCATTCTAGAATGAGGCAAGTGCAAGGCTAATGATCTCATTACTCTTATTTATGCCAATGAGTTCCCGTGTAATATTGTAAGATCACCATATTGTTGTGATATTGCTATTTGGATTCAACTTCGTAATTTTTAGAGTCAAAGTCATTGACTCATGTTTCATAAGTAGTGGTTCACAAGAACCTATCTCTCATGAGAATGAATGGAACACTAACACTCATTGCATCTAGGTGATGCTCATAGAGGTGAAGCACCAAGACTTCCTAGGAGGTCACTCATCCTGATTCCCAACACTATTCTAGCTTGAGTGTTCTTAACTACAAAGTTTCCTCCATGGTTAAGCCCACTCGGTTGCAACTCCAACACTCATTGCATCTAGGTGGTGCTTACAGAGGGACATTTCGGAAGGTCACCCATCCCATTAATACTCCATGTTAAGTGTGCTTAAGTGTAAAGTTTCTTCCAAAGTTAAGCCCACTCTGCTTAATATCCTTCCGTGAAGTCTTAGCACTCATTTCATCTAGATGATGCTCATAGATGTGAATCATCGGGACTTCCCAAGAGGTCATAAATCCTGGTACTACTCCAACTCAAGTGTTCTTAACTGCGGAGTTTCTAGCCCACTTTGCTTGCAAATGGGTTTGCAAGAAGAGTGGGCTCAACCATGGAGGAAATTCTATAGTTTAGCTTCTTCGCGCTAGAATAGTATTGGGATGGGTGACCTCCCAGAAAGTCTCGGTGCTTCACCTCTGTGAGCATCATCTATATGCAATGAGTGCTACATGTTTCATTCATTCTCATGAGAGATGGGTTCTTCATGAATCACTACTCACGAAACATGGGTGAATGAGGTTGACTCTAAAAACTACACAGTTGAATCCTAATAGCAATATCACAATTTGACTTGCTGTGGAAAATATCTCCTACTTATCTACCATATTGTTGTTAGATGAAGAGAATCGGTGAAGTACCTGAAATGTACAAAGGTATTGGCTATAAGAAAGTATGCACCACCTTATTGCTCAAGGAAAGGGATTGTGTAGATATTTGATTACAACCTATTAGCAATTCATGGGGCAGAAATTGGAGTGTCCATTATTTTTGATAGACATAAAGGTTGGAAAGATAAGCCCCTAAGTAATTTAATTGCAATGTGCCTCATTGGGTGGTATATTTTAGGGTAGTCGATTGTTTGAGGCAAGTGAAGGATGGATAATTTGTTGTTAGAACAAGGTAGTGGGGCCAAATTATTTGTCCAAGTCATTATGACCAATACTGAAAATTGGAGATCAATTGGGTTAATAGTTGACGTGTGATGAAATTATTTTAAACATCATGTGCCATTCAATGGTTCATTTTGTTGATGTGATGATGGGCACCTAGATTGAGTGGGTAAAACAACTTCATATTGAGGCTAATGAGATTCAAGTGTTTGTGGTCAATCATCATCATATGCAAGAAGCCGTTTTTCAATCCACATGAAAGTTGTGACAGTTAGCCTCTTTTAAAAAGGTTTAAAATTGAAATTTATATGTAATATTATCTACTATCTACTTATTTTTAAAATGTAAAATTTAAAAATCAAAGTAGATTATGTTTTAACTTGCATTCTATTTTATTTGTTTTAATATTTTTTAACGCTAGTTAGACACTTTCTTTGCATCACACACAACTGTTCAACATGGTAATGAACAGTCGTTGTGGTGTATTGTTGCAATCATAGATGAATTACTCACCAAGTACTCAGCAAATCACCACCTTGTGCAGCTTGCCAGGTCTATCAAATCCATTGGGTTCTTCACTCCTAAACTCCCACTGGTTATTGAGATCTTTTGTAATATAAGAAATTTGATTACAATAAGGGGGTCTGGGGGTGAAGACCAGAATCAAGAACTTAGACAACTAGTTTTATCAATATCATAATATCATTGATCAAGGATGAAATATCATACTATCAGCATCAAAGATTTAAATGTGTTTATTCAAATTTTAGAATCCCTCCCAAATTTTCCCCTAGATTAAGGAAGACGGAGATGTAAAATTTTGTAATGTGCAATTTGTGAATTATGATAAATCATGATGATGTTCAAGGGGAATCATCATAGTTTTATAGTAGTTGTCAGCTAAAGATATTACCAGGATTCTACACGAGGATGCAATTTGTACTCAATTTGCATTCAAATTAATCAAATTTAATAAAAAAACTCTTTTGCACTCATCTATGGACTCATTGGGTAAATCTTGTCATTGAATTTAGCAAAAACAAAGTGTTCCTAATGAAAATGTGCCAAGCTTTTGCTGAATTGAAATTTTCAGATATGGTGAGTTTTGTTGAGTCAGTAGTTCAACTAAGGTTTGAGTTTTAATTAACATAACTCAAAAGCTGTTGCGAGCCTCTTTCAACTGATTAAAAATTTGCAATTCTAGCACGTAGAAAATGTATTGTTGTTGTTATTTCTTGTGTGGCTTATCTGAAATATTGTATCATTTGATTGCTGAAGGAATACATGGATTGAATGTTATGTTCCTTATTTTCTTGTATGGTTTATCTGAAATGTTGCGTCATTTGATTGCGGAAGGAATTTGTGGACAAAGTAATTTCTGGATTTAGTATATTGTGGGTGGATGATTTTGGACCTCAAATTTCTAAAATTCATCTGAGAAAACTCAGATACAATTCTGGCTGTGAAGTAATTAGAGTATCATTTTTGATGCAATTTTATGTGTCTGTAGGAAACTAATTGTAGCCTGCCATTGAATTTTCTTTATAGGTCACACTTGAAGATAATAGATACTGGATCTCAAAATTCCTTTAAGATTTTAATGATTCGTCACAGAGAATTCAAAGATACAAAACATTGTACCTGTGAAGGAATTACCATTTCATTTTCTATGCAATTTTATGGTGTGTCTGTAGGAAACTAATTGTTGCCAGCCGTTAAATTATTCTTAATAGGTTTCACCTGAAGATAATAGCCTCGTCAAATCCAATGCATCTTGTGGTGATGTCTGGACTGAATACCAGGAGATGAGCTGGGAGAGCATCCAGGCCATTGCTGAACATAAAGTATATACAGCAGGAACTATCTTAGATCTACTCCACTTTGTTGCCCCAAAGTTGATGCAACGTGGAGATGCTCATTTTTCTTATGGTGTTGCTGAAAATTTGGATGATCCAAAATACAAACATTATAAATATTGGTCTAATCCACTTGAGACAAAGTAAGTGTTATGGTCCTAGTATTATACATTCCCAGTTCATGCTGTGTGGTGCACATTATTTGCATCTAATCAGTAATTAGAGTTGATGTGATTTTTCATACTTGGCTAAAAATTAATGACTATATAACTTGTTTATGCTACTTGCTCTCAAGATTCATTATTTTTATCGTTTTTGAGTTTAATTCCCCTGGCAAATGTTGCTGCAGATTGCCAGATGCTCCAGACATGGAAATTTTCTCCTTGTATGGAGTTGGCATCCCTACAGAACGGTCATACGTCTACAAATTGTCACCTTCTGCTGACACATGCTACATACCATTTCAAATTGATAGTTCAGTTGAAGGTGGGAATGCAGGCAGTTGCCTGAAAGGTGGTGTATACTTAGCCGAAGGTGATGAAACTGTGCCAACACTCAGTGCTGGGTTCATGTGTGCTAAAGGTTGGCGTGGACAGACTAGATTCAATCCTTCGGGCATGGCAACCTATGTAAGAGAGTATTTACATGCCCCACCTGCAAACTTGTTGGAAGGTCGTGGTACCCAGAGTGGTGCTCATGTTGACATTATGGGGAATTTTGCCCTTATAGAGGACATTATAAGAGTAGCGGCAGGTGCAAAGGGGAAAGACTTAGGAGATCAAGTGTATTCTGATATTTTCAAATGGTCTGATAAGATCAAGCTGAAGCTATAAATATTAGCATTATTATTCTGCCATTTTTTATACATGGATATTTCTCTAATTTGGAAATATTGCTGTACTTGTTAATGCATTGGAAATATGAACTCAAAATGAAGACAGACCCGGCTCTAATTTCAGGGATTGTTTATTGGGATTGATGTAATTTTTGGTTTATTGCAAATGTATAGAAGGAAGATTTTTCCTTGGTTTGGCAGTAATCGTTTCTTTTGTTTGGGTAACACACTATTTTCATGGGAACCAACTTCTGTATTTAATACTCAAGTAATATAGCACATTGAACCAAGCTAGTCTTGTTATGCTCGATATGGCAAATGTATGTAACCATTGATAAACCCCTTTATTTTATTTGTGGATTTTAAAATTCCTTTTGTATGCATGTAACAATGAAGGGGGCAGGGAATCACCCCCATCAAATTCACATAATAACGTATGACTTACACCTGGCACGGTCATTTGGCTTAGATTCCACAATGCAGGGGTAATTCTTCTGCTAAATTTAGGTAATAGTTGCACCAATTCTTGTTCATTGGGCATGCCCCACCTGAATGACTGACCACTTTAACTGTTCGCATTTGACAATAAACCTCACTGCTATCAAGGATCATTGAAATTAGTTTGTTTTGGTAAGCAAAGCATTTTTCGTTTCATTTAGTTTGAAAATCACCAATAAGTCTAATGGTGTAATGCCATCTATTCACGGCACAGTGTAATTAGATTTTAGATTATAAAACCCTTTCTGAGACTGATACAGAGAAAATTGATCATAAAATTATACCCCTTAAATTGGGAACTTCGTAGCCCTACTCAAGATGTTTATCTCCTCTAGCAGCTTATCAGCACAACTCAGACGGATATTAAAAACATTTAGAAATCAAAAATAAAAGTGGTGTGATCCTACAGCACTTTTCCACATCAGAATCACACAAGCCCCCAAACTATTCTGAGATTCTTCTGATTTGGAGGAAATCCTTTGAAATGTTCCTTTTTCTCATTAAGAGTTGTTGGGAGCCTTTTCCATGGCAGGTCAAACTGATACCACTGGGGATGAATTTAGGATACATTTTGCACCAGTCACTAGACAGGATGAACCATAAGAATGTGAACCTATTGTTCTTTATTACCTGAAGGGCAGATTGGGGCCAGAAAGAGCATTTATCATCTTTGGGAGTTGTTTTGCAGGAAGTATAGGATGGTTGTTAGCCGGTCCATTAGAGCTCCCATATGCTTTTCCACATGAGCTTTTTAATCTGTCGTCAGTGTTCTCTGTACAAACAGTGAGCTCTTGACATTGTAATGGCAGTCAGTTCAGAAATGTTATACCATCTCTGTCATGGTCCATCCCAATTCCAAATAATGGAAAGGAATTTGAGGGTTATTGTTAGCCATTTTCCCACATGCATACAATGAGTAACAATACAAACTTAATACTCCTGCTTAGTGACATCCAGCTTTCTAGCCTTATTGGTAGCATGCCTAGCTCCTTTACCGTGAGAAGCATATACACAAGCATGTTGTACACAAATCGGAAGATGATGAAGACAACTTGTTTGATGTGAGATCATTGGTGGTACATCCATATGGCTGACAAGTTGTGTTATGCTGAGTAGCCATATGATAGGTAATTTTAAATAAATCTCTACCATGCGTAGTGAATGCTAGATAGGCATGTGATAGGGAGAATTTGATAGTGCACCGACATGGATAACATCAAGTTAGATAGGTATATGATAGGGAAACTTAGACATAGTGTGGCAACATGTAGTGTTGAGCAAGGCAGGCATGTGATAGGGAGGCTTAAGATCTGTTAGAAAGTAAAGTCCACCAATATAATTGAGACAATAGGGGGCAGAGGAAGGCGTGAATCAGTTAAAAGCTTTAAACAACTTTTATCAACTTTAACAAATCTGAAACATGTAATCGAAAGATATGGCAACCACAAGATAACAACCATGCAATATGACACAAGATATGTTAACTAGGGAAACCCTTGATCAGCAGGAAAACTCCTGTGGGAATGATGCCCACAAGATAATATATTAACATAAAAGTTCCCTGTGAAAGGATGTGACTTTGTTAGGAGTCAAATAATTACAATTAGTACATATGAGTTCATGTTAGCAGACTTTGAATCTCTGTCAGAAGATTCCAACCCTGTTAGGAGCTGTGCCAACTTTGTTAGGAGTCGAAAAGAAGACATTTGAATGCACTGCCCAAATTTCTTCAGAATTGTTTTCACTAAATAATTCAGGGTAACCTATCCAAGTAAAATGAAATGATGGAAACAACAACTTATCTTGCCAATATAGTTCCTTTGAAGTCCACACTTTATCCTCAACATCAAACATTTCTCTAATCTTCACAAATTTGCATTTAAAGCTCGCATAACATTACATCAATAACATATGACCGCATATGATGATTTCCAACCAAGAAAACATCTTCCCCTTTATACCGAGTCCCAATAACTAATTGAGCCGACCTTGAGGCTTTCCCAATGTACAATGAATAATATAGGACCATCATAAGACATTACATTTAGGTTCCACACATTATATTACAAGTTACATCAATAATACAACACAGTCTGCCTCCAAGGAATAACCCACATGTTATCCTTCACAAGCCTTCACAAAATGAAAACCAAATTCTGCCATCTCAAATATAGTATCATGAACATGTCTTTGACCAAAATCCAAGCCCGTCGAACAAGCTTTAACCTCGCCGAAAAGATACAACACAAACAACAACATACGGTATCCTGCAAATTGTCCTTCAACCAGTCTTCAACAAACCTCTATAACTTACTGCAAACTACATAATTCGTTTTTGCAAACATAGATATAGCATCTATAAGGATCCACAAACATAGTGCTAACCCTGCCGAAAGCAATTCAGCAACCAGAAACCTTGCCAAACGAAATTGTATCTGCTACTTTGCCAGGACTATCTAGAAAGCTGATATGTTGACATCAGTGACAAACCAAGTCATGAATGCAACACATAAGTACTCAATCATCTCCCAAAGCATACTGACAATCTCCATAAGACATTCATGCCAACAAGATCATGTCGATATGTGCAGGTTTAAGCTAGATAGGAATATGATGGGCAAGAACCAACATAGAGATAGTGTTTTGGCCTCAAAAAAGGAAGACAATGACGAACTCCAATTATTTTGTGAGAAATACTTGTGGATAGAGACATCGTGATTGTTAGGTTAAAAGAAAATCATACACAAATAACAAATAGGTTAAAAGAAAATCAAACACAAATAACAACTCCCCCCTTGGGATAAGATATGCTGCTTATAGTGAAACATAGACCATTCCAAAGAAGGAAGAGATGGTGTGACATGACAACATATAAGATATTGCCATAGAACGTCACTCCTTGATGAGTGATACACGTTTCTACAACATCTATACAGAGATAGGGAGACTCGATGGTTTGGTGTCAAAACCCAAAGCGTAGACATATATCTACTCTCATGGCATATTTCAATTTGTCAATTGGGACACGGATCTGAAGGAAAAAATGGTTCAACATAGAAGGGGTGCCTAAATGTCCCCAGTACTTTGCATCTTCTCCAAATGTAAAAACTCAATAGTACGAAAAATAGAAGTAGAGAACATATAGAAGAATGTGCACAACAAAAAAAAACCCCATTTCTATGTACCAGAAGATTATAAGGTTCCCTTGGGAGGAAAAAACACTAGTAGTGGGGAATACATGCAAACACACTTTAATCTACAAATGTAGAAGCGGGTACTGCCTTCGTAGGTCATCCATTAGAAAATCGTTGTCTTCCTGGTCCTGATCATATAAGGAGGGAGGTGGAGAATACAATGGCAGCCTCAGGCGCCCCACCATCAACGAGAGCCAAGGATGAAGTAGTTGAAAGGTCCTTATGTAAGAGCTCTACTATGGTGAGTGAGATGCATCATGTGAAGATTTCCGTCAATGCCAAAATATCCTCCAATGAGTAAAAATTCGCAAGCATCGACACTTGCAGGAGATCCATGTAGAGACATTGATCAAGAAGCTTCTTCACCGACCTCTGCGAAAGTGTTGGAGACAAATTTAGGAGAAGCTGGAGCTTGCTCCATTGTGAGAACTGAAATGGAAAGATGACATGTCAAAGCAAAATAGAATGCCTAAACTCCAGAACACAGAGTTGCTCAAAATTCCTCTTACAGGATGAGGGCAAAGTCCTTTTATCCACTATAATATCGTTTAGGATATCTAGAAGCTAGCATGACGATCATGGGATGAAGTGGACGCAAGCTAAGTGGACATTGTTGTACTAATATCACTTATGTGAGCAATATGTTCAAGGGTCTACTAACTGGTTAGATGTTTGGCAAAGTGGTGATCAATGGTAGCTCCTGTGAAGGGTAAATAAATACCTAGACCCGCTTGGCACGAGGTTTAATTGTCATTAAATGGAAGAGGATAGATGGCCTAAAGTGGTCTTTAGTGACACTATGTAAGCGAAAAAGGACATGGATGCAACAAAACATCAAATGGATGAGTAAATGGAATATTCAATTCAATATGTGCCCCACAAATAATAAAGAAATAAAGGTTTTTGTCATGGAGAAATTTTACAAGAGAAATTGGAGAAGCGAGATCGGAAGGAAGAAATTATATAATATAAATGAGTTCAACCCCGTTTGTGATCAACTCCAAAAAGCATACATAGGAGCCAACATTTCTTGGAGGGCTAAAATTCTTATTGCTCAACTGAGAACCAACTCTCATCAACTCCGTTGTGAGACCGGACATTGGAAGAGGCCAAAAGAGGCTTGGGAAAAGAGAATTTGCAGATTCTACAATTCTGGGAAAGTGGAAACTGAACAACACTTTATTTTAGAATGTGAAGCCTACAAGAGTAGTAGAGATAAATTTGCGGACACTATATGTGACAGTTCTTGGCATAACCTATTCAACAAAGAGTACATTGCACAATTAGGTGGACTCATCATCATCCTGCACAAGTAGCGAACATTGCTACTTAAATCTATTTGAGTTGTCTTGCTGTCCCATAGGCTATTTTTAGTCTCGTAGACGTTAAATTTTTATCTATCTTCATTGTGTAGGGGAAAGTGTGACAAAGGTAGCAGGAGGGTAAGGGGTTGTAGGAGTAGAGCTAGGAGAGAAATATGCACCTCAGCCTTATAGAAATATGATAAATTTTATGTAATAATTATTGGTCATCTGTGTCAAAAAAGTTTAATGTAAGATGTATGCCAAAACCATGTAAGTATCAAAGGATCCAAAAATAGTGATTCATTAACAATGCAAAATTACAAACATTGCAAAATTAGAAAAATTTCAATGTTGTACCAAACCGATGAAGAAGGTCGATCGAATAGTCTCATTTGTAACTACCCAAGAACATTATTAATGGGTTAATGTTATTTTAAGTTGATATAGCCAAGAGGATGAAATTAATTTGAAAACCTTTGTAATCATCCTTTGGCCATCGATAGCCAAGACCATCTGTTTGTGTAGAACTTTTGGAATGTATAAATAAGAGAGTTTTCATCTTGGATTTGATTCATTGTGTTTTGATTTTGGTTTAATTTAAAATCATATTTTATTATTCTCCTTTTGTTATTATCAAGTGGCAATGTTTGGATTCTTTGGGTATTATTTTTGTAATACATTTTCTAGGTAGTATTGGTTTGTATTGTATTGAGTTGGGTTCATATGAATACAATTTAGAGGAATCATGAATTAGGTTGTAATTGATACTAATTCCAGTTAGTTTAAAATGCAAGCATTAATTTGTTTGTACTGTTCAACATTGGCACGTTTGGGCATCAAAGCCATCATTGTGCATTTTGGTGAACTTAGTGGTTACTAATTGTTTTGAGAGCCTTTTGGGAAAGATTTGAGAAAGGTATTAAAAATAGGCACTAGAGACCTAATAGGGGATTCGGCCTATTAGGATAGCATTTTGAGTTTGCCAATGAGATAGGCACTTGGAACATTGGAAGTTGATTTTTGTTGGTAGGATTGGGTAAGTAGAAGCCCTTAGAACCATTGTGAATCACTAGAAAGGTTGACTTCATGATTTGGGACGTTTGAGCCTTTTGGTGCATTAGGGAACAACACCACATTTTGTGCATTTGACAAGTTTGTCATAGAAGATTAAAAGGCCCTAGTTTGGTCTACATCAAAGGCACTCTCCTGTCAATGATTTTTTTTCTCATGCACAAGATAGTTTTGACATAAATATGGACCTAGATGAAAATTTTATAGAGGTGCAATACTATCCCAATCCATGAAAGAGGTTGTCATTGAAGTTGTTGATGTCAAATAGGTCCCTACTAATGGAATAGTAGGTGGGGTTGATGATGGAGGAAATAGAGGCTCAATCATAGAATACCTCCTTTTTGTCCTACAAGCAGTTGGGGGGGGGCAAGTGGTTCCCTCTAAGATTGAGTAGTTAATGCCAAGGGATATTCTACAATCTTATGATGTTTCCTACCTTGATGATAGGTGGTAAGGTGAGGTATGTCTTTGATGATGGGTAATGAGCACACCTTGGGTTTGTGAAACAAGGGCGCCTTTTCCTTGTCCACGTTTGACGTGTAATAGGAACAAAAGAGATTACTAGAGGTCTTATAAACTTTGGTAAGCAGGGATTTTCCATGGGGAACATGCTTTCCTTGATCCATTAATAAAGAAGTAGGAGAATAAGCATTCCGAAGCTCATGAGAGGGCTCAGTAGTGGAAGGTTCCACAGATCTCATGCTCATTCCCCAACCTTATAAGCCTAATATGCAAGGAACATGACATCTAGGTAAGGACACAGGGGCCAAAAATGATAAGGTTGAAGCTCCCACAAGATACTAGGGGCCAATATCCACTGTCCTAGGTAGTACAGATTCTCCTCTCATGCAGGAATTGCAATGTCTCACCTAAGAATCCTTGGAAACAAAGATCAATCAAAGTCTAATATATTTATTCTTTGTTTAACAATATGTTTAACCATCACAAATAACATATCGCAAGTAGAAGACTAAAATAATAACAAAAGATCCCCAAGCCTTAACTTTGTCCGTATAGAACAATCACCATCTAATTGATTAACATGCAAGGTTCATTCAGATTACTATGCTACCATTCAAATCAATGTCCATTTTAAATTTAAAATATAATTGTTACGTGATTAAACATACTACTTCATTTTTTAATTAAACCACATAGTTAAATGAGAAGTTGCATCTAGCTACCCCAAAGGCGATTGATATGTGATTTGTTTTTTTGGAAAGATGCATCTCCCAAAAGCATATCTAAATATCCATATCATATTTTTCGATCATATACAGGATTTCCCTCTTTCCAAGATATAAAGGTTTCATGCAGATTATCATACAATAAAACTCCATAAAGGAAAGAATAAAGTGTAATGTCATATGATAAAACATTTTTTAAGTCGTGCGATGAAATGCATGTTGTATGATAGAATGCTCTATCATACAATAAAACAACAATGGGAAAATAATAAAGTGCCAAATTGTATGGGTAGAAAACTGATGTCTATGGAACTAAGTTAGTGTTAAAATATATAGTCCACCAATATAACTGAGATGGGAGGAGAGGTGAATCAGTGATCCAACATCTATTGTCACAATTATCAACCTTTATAAAACTTAACCATGTGAACAATATAATCAGAAACCATGACAAGATACTCATACACAATAACACCAGATATGTAAACTAGGGAAACCCTTGATCAGAGGGAGAACCCCAATGGGGATGATACCCACAAGATGATGTACTAATATAAATGTTCCTTGTTAGGGGACGAACCTTGTTGGGAGTCTATAGCAACATTCAATACACATCAATCCCCGTTAGGAGACTTTGAATCCTTGTTAGGAGATTCCAACCCTATTAGGAGTTGTAGAAGGCAGATGGACCCACTATCCAAATAGTTGAACCCACTATCCAAATGATCTCTGTATTATTCCTTGCAACATAATAGAATTCTACTATACTGCTCCTTCCTCTTACTCTGTCCTGTCAACCGGACCTCTGCTCCTTTTGATCTAGTTACCAGATCACAACCTTCGCATCCAATAATCCCTTGGATCGCTTACTCACATTCACCAAACATTCTATTCCTTTTCACACTTCCTTGATTACTTCATGTTTGATACTTGAACACACACACTTACAAACAAGGAAACCATCTTTCCTTTATACCGTATCTTCAAAATAATTGCTTGAGTTGGCCTTGAGGCTTTCCCAATTAATTATAATGAGATAATTAATTATTTCATAATAACAATAGCACTATCGTCTCATAGTCTATACAACTTCTCACATTTGCGACACTAGGATTTGTGCACTAGCTGACGTCACCATTAGACTTTCTTCTATCACTGACTAGCTATGCATCTCCAGATTATATCTCTGTTAGAAGATATGATGCAATCACCAAAAACTACTTCTCGGGTACTTTGTCTCTGTACTTCTCACTGTAAATCAAGCATATGTTCTGTACAACTTCAACTTACTTTACATGCATTGAACCTTATCATCAGGACACAATGTGGAACATGTCCTTACTTGCACATCACTGGATCATCAAATTTCTGTCCATACAACCTTGATCTCTTTTTGCTACTTTACCAGTCTTCACAGACTTACTGTTATGTTGACATCAATGACAAACATAGTCATGAATGCAACATGTCAATAATGCTACATGCTTACCAATGCTTAGGATACTCCCCCAAAGGAATACCATCAACATTCATGCTAACAATCTCCCCCTTCAGCATTGATGGTAAAATAGATGAAAAACATCTACAATCCAAGAATACCAAACAATACTTTGTTGCTACTATTGTTGTTCTCATCTTTTCAAATCCTCTTCATCAATCAAATCTAAAAACCTCTAGAACACTGGTCCGTTCTACATCTTCTAGATTGACTTCATGAGTTGTTCACTAAGAAGCTTCTTATCTTCTCCCCCATTCAATGGTACTTTATCTTTCCCTTTTGCATTAATAACTCTTCATGTAGCATATCTCCTAATGTAGGAGCATCCTGGGTTGACGTGTTATCCTGCTCAATTGTGTTCTTTCTACCAGTCGTTGTCAAGTTACAGTCATTTCCAAGTTGTAGCAATTTCCGAGTGCTAGTAATTTTGTATTTTAAGCCGAGTTGAGGTTATCCCACGTCATGTTAACACTCGGGTTCATGTGTTATCCCATCTCACTCTACAATGTGTGCTGAGTTCCATAGTGTGTGCCGAGCTATTCTTCATGTGTCGAGTGATCCCTTATGTATCAAGTTTTCCTGTTGATGCCAAGTGTCGATATTTTGGATGTGTTTTCTACATTTTTGGTGTGAGCTGACTTGCAGGATTTATTTTGATTGCGATATTTATGATGAGATCTTTTCTTGGGATCTGTTTAGACCATTGTTGGGTCGGCCTTTCCATTATGTAATGTTCTAGAATGTCCTATAAGACATTTTGGCAATTATAAATAGTGTGTTTAGGCTTAAAGTTAGGTAGATTATGGGTAGATTAATTGGGAGTAGAACTAGAAAGTGTGAATTTGAAGTTGGATCTTAGATCTTGAATGTATATTGTATCTGGCCGTAACCCAAAAGGCCTTACACTTGGGCATGTATGCTGATCATTTGTTGAATGAATAAAAGTATCTTGTTCTCTCTCTCTTGGTGGTGTTGTGCTCTTTTTGTGTTTTATTTTGTTGTGTTTACTCTGCAAGGTTGGTTTGGATTCTGGGTATGCCTTTATCCTAGTTATTCTTTTCCCTCCTTGTATTAGGTGGTATCAGAGCACAATTGTTCTTGAGTGTGCAAGCATATCACTGAAGTGTGAGGCACTTTGTGCTAAGATTTTGGATTGTGTAGAACCCTAATTCATATTTGGTTGTAGAGTTACAGATGTATGGATTTGACCTATAACTTGTAGAGGGTTACAATCTTGTGGGAACTTAATTTGTAAAGATGGTTCATGGTAGAGGAAATGTCGATAATGTTGTGTTAGATGCCTTGAGTCAAATTATAGCCATATTAGATGCTCTGGGGATATCCCAAAGGAGAGGAGCACATCTTGAGGATGTGAGTGATGATGAAGTGGTAGCACCAAACCCTAATCTAGAACTGGAAGAAGATCCAAATGAAGAAAGATTGCTCAATGTATTATCTAGGGCACATTCAAAGCCTGCTACAAAAATTATTCCTTATGATAGCAAGTTGGACACCAATGCTGTGTTGGATTGGATCTTTGATATGGAGAAGTTCTTTGAGTATGAAAACATTTTTGATAATAGGAAGGTGAAGATTGCAGTTACTAGATTGAAAGGTCATGCCTCACTGTGGTGGGAGCATTTGCAAATTGATAGACAAAGGAAAGGAAAGGAAAAAATCAAAACTTGGGTGAAGATGGTGAACAAGGTAAAGAAAAAATTCCTTCCTGCTGATTACCAAGTTAGCTTGTTGAGAAAGATGCAAAATTTGAGACAAAAAGACATGACTATGAAAGAGTATACCCAAAAATTCTATAGATTGGACATTAGATCCGAACATGTGGATGATGATGTTGATAAAATTGCAAGGTACATAAATGGATTGAGATCTGGAATTCAAGATGAAATAAATTTTGTGAAATTGGAAAGTGTAGAAGAAGCATATTAATATGCCTTGAAAGCTAAGGAGATCTTGACAAAGAAGCATAAACAAAGACAAAGAGGTGGTAGATTCCAGAGAGGCAGAGGTAAATTTTATGGTGAAGGTGGCAGATTTGACAGTTCTGTGCATGATAAAGGAAAATCTGAATGGAAGAATGATGATGAAGACAAGACCGAGTGGAAAGGTGGTAGTTCTTATGAAGGAAGTAGTAGTTCTTAGCGAGGAAGAGGTAATTCATATTCTAGAGGTATTTTTTGTGGTAATTGTTTCAGATTTAATAAAGAAGGGCATAAATATTTTGAATGTAGATCTTTTGAAAGTGAGAAAAATAATAGAAATGTTGTGATTCAAGGAGACATTGAGAGTTCACCAAGTGGACCTTAGGCTGGAGAAAATATGATGGTGAGAAGAACCTTATGTAATAAGGGAAGTGATGAGGAACATGTCCTTAGAAGAATTTTTTTCAAGACCAGATGCAAGATGGTTGAAAAATGTGGAAGGTGATCATTGATAGTGGAAGTTCTACAAATTTGGCATCAAAAGAGATGGTTACAAAGTCGTAGATGTAGAGGCTGAAGCATCCTAAACCATATCATGCTTCATGGATCAAAGATGAGCATAAGATATTGGTAAGTGAGCAATGTGTTGTGAAGTTCAAGATTGGACATTACTTTGATGAAGTGTTTTGTGATATTATGCCTATGGATTGTTGTCATATTTTGTTGGGTAGACCTTGGCAATATGATAGATATGTTGTACATGATGGAAGATTGAATCAATATACTCTTTGGGTGAATGGGAATAAACAAATATTGCTACCTTTGATTGAAAGTCCAAATAAGGTTAATTGTACCACAATAAAAGTTTGCATGGTTAATGTGGAACAATTTGAAAAAGAAGTAAAGAAGAATCAAGTTTATTTTTCTATAGTTCCTAGAGGATTGAGTGTTGGTAGTAATGGCCAAGTGACAAAAGAAGTTGTAATGACCAAGTGACAGCATATAGTGGTAGTCGAGTACCAAAAGAAATTACGGAATTGTTGAACGAGTATAAATATATTGTTGTTGAGGATATTCCTAATGGTTTGTCACCAGTGAGAAGCATAAGACATTGTATGGATTTGATTCCTGAAGCTAGTTTTTCGAACAAAGCACCATATAGATTGACACCTACAGAGAATGAAGAACTTAACAAACAAGTGCATGAATTTTTGTAGAAGGGTTTAATCAGAGAAATTTTGAGTCCATGTGTTGTACCTGCTGTATTAAAACCTAAGAAGAATGGAGAATGGAGAATGTGTACTGATTCTAGAGCTATTAACAAGATCACAGTGAAATATAGGTTTCTTATGCTGATGATGGATGACATAATGGATTGTTTAAGTGGAGCAAAGTATTTTACCAAGATTGATTTGAAGAGTGGCCATCATCAGATCAAAATCAAAGAAGGTGATGAATGAAAGACTACTTTCAAGAAAAAAGATGGTTTGTATGAATGGTTGGTTATGCCTTTTGGTTTGCCTAATGCACCTAGTACTTTCATGAGGTTGATGAATGAAGTTCTGAAAAGATTATTGATTAAGTTTGTGATTTTTTATTTGGATGATATTCTGATATTCAACAAGACCAAGGAAGAAAATCTTGAGCATGTTAGACAAGGATTGTAGTGATTGAAAAAGAAGTTGATGATTAATCTAAAAAAGTGTTCTTTTATGCAAGAAGAGATTGTGTATTTGGGATTTTTTATTTTAACTGATGGTTTGATAATGGATCTTGAGAAGGCTAAAGCAATTTTGGAATGGCCTATACCTGAGAATGTGGGCGAGCTAAGATCATTTCATGGTTTGGCTAGTTTTTACAAAAAGTTTATAAAGAATTTTAGTGTTGTCTGTAATGTTATGACTAAGACAATGAGAGAAGATAAAAAGGAATTCAAGTGGACACATAGAGCTGATAAGAGTTTTGAGACTTTGAAACAAAAGGTTGCTGAGTTGCCCATATTGGCTTTGCCTGATTTCAATAAGGTATTTCAAGTTGAATGTGATGCAAGTAGTAGGGCCATAGGAACTACATTAAGTCAAGAAGGTAAGCATGTTGTTTTCTTAGTGAGAAGTTGAATGATGCTAAAAGGAAGTATTTTGTGTATGATCAAGAGTTTTATGCTATTGTTCAAGCTTTGAAGAAGTGGAGACATTATATGATTCCTAAAGAGTTTGTGTTGTATAGTGATCATAAATCTTTACAATACTTGGGAAATTAACATAAATTGAACCAAATGGGTTGAGTATTTGCAAAGTTTTACATTTGTGATTAAACATAAGAGTGGAGTTACTAATAGAGTTTCTGATGCATTGAGTAGAAGATGTTCTTTGTTGACTAAAATGAAGATTGAAGTTATTGGTTTTGATGAAATAAAAGAGTTGTATGATGTTGATCATAATTTTTCTGAGTTATGGAGAGAGTGCAGAGCACCAAATCTAATAGATCACATTAGTACGTATGATGAATATTTCATTCAAAAAGGTATGTTGTTCAAAGGCATTCAATTGTGTATCCCTAGAAGTTCTATGAGGTTGAATCTGATTAAGGAAAAACATATTGGTGGATTGGTTGGGCATTTTGGACATGTTGGATAGATGTATAAGGATGTTCAGAAATTTGTGAAGAGTTGTGGAGATTGTCAAGTTGCAAAAGGAGTAAGTTAGAATAGTGGACTGTATACAACTAATTTTATTCCTGAGAAACTTTGGAGTGACATTAGTATGAATTTTGTTCTTGGATTTCCTAAAACAACAAAGGGGTATGATTCTATATTTGTTGCCGTGGATAGATTTTCTAATATGGCTCATTTTATACCATGTAAGAAGATATCAGATGCTGAGCATGTTGCTAAAATTTTCTTCAAAGTGATTGTTAGATTGCATGGATTATCGAGAAGTATTATTTCTAACAAAGATAGTAAGTTTGTTAGTTGTTTTTGGAGAACTTTGTGAAAGAAGATGGGTACTGAGTTGAAGTTTAGTTCTACATTCCATCTACAGACTGGTGGGAAAACAGAGGTTATGAATAGAAGCTTGGGTAATTTGCTGAGATGCTTAGTTGGAATAAAATAATAATTCAGTGAAAAGGAGTACATGGAAGACACCTTTTGAGATTGTTACTAGAATGAAGCTAGCACGAGTATCAGAATTAAGGGATGTTGCTAGTGAAGAGAAGTGCTATAGGAGAATAATTTCCTGATTTCATGGAGTCTTTGCATAAGGAAGTGAAGCTGAAGTTGGAGCAAAGTAATCAGAATTACAAGGAGAATGTGGATAAGTCTAGAAGACATCATATTTTTGAATTTGGTGATGAGGTGATGGTTCATTTGAAGAAAAGAAGATTTTTGGTTGGAACATACAATATGCTGAAGATGAAGAAGTTTGGAACTTGTAAGATCTTGAAGAAGTTTGATAGTGGAAATGCTTATGAAGTTGAGTTGCCTAATGACATGGATATATCTTCTATATTCAATGTTGCTGATCTGTATAAGTACCGTGAGTCAGATGATGAAGTTTTTATACCTGATGATTATCCTAAGAAGCATATTGAAGAGGTTGAACATATATTGGATCAGAGAGTTGGTAAAAGCACAAGAAGAAAAGAGTACTATGAATATTTGGTGAAGTGGAAGAACATACCAATTGGAGATGCTACATGAATTTCTCAATCTGAATTGGATTTATCTTATCTTGTGACACTTGCGTGATTTAGGAGAATCATTTCTTTCTACCTTGGTTGTTTGATGCAAGAGCATCCTAGGTTGATGTGTTATCCTACTCAATTGTGTTCTTTCTGCTAGTTGTTGCCAAGTTATAATCATTACCGAGTTACAGCAATTACTGAGTGCTAGTAATTTTGTACTTTAAGATGAGTTGAGGTTATCTCACGTCATATTAACACTCAAGTTTGCATGTTATCCCATCTCACTCTATAGTGTGTTGACTTTCATAGTGTGTGCTAAGTTATTTTTCATGTGTTGAGTGATCCTTTATGTGTCGAGTTTTCTTGTTGATGTGGAGCATCAGTATTTTGGATGTGTTTTTTGCATTTTTGGTGCAAGTTGACTTGCAGGATTTATTTCGATCACAAAATGTATGATAAGATCTTTTCTTAGGATGTGTCTAGACCATTGTTGAGTCAGCCTTTCCATTATGTAATGTTCTGTAACCCATTTTGGCAAGTATAAATAGAGTGTTTAGGCTTAGAGTTAGATAGATTATGGGTAGATCGATTGGGAGTAGAACTGGAAAGTGTGAATTTGAAGCTAGATCTTAGATCTTGAATGTATATTATATCTAGCTGTAACCTAGAAGGCCTTACAACTAAGCATGTATGCTAATCATTTGATAAATCAATAAAAGTATCTCTCTCTCTCTCTCTCTCTCTCTCTCTCTCTCTTGGTGGTGTTGTTCTCTTTGTCTGTTTGCTTCCATTGTGTTTACTTTGCAAGGTTGGTTTGGATTCCTGAGTGTGCCTTTATCCTAGTTATTCTTTGCCCTCCTTGCATCATCTCCCCCATAGAGATATTCCTTCTCTTTTACGTGAATCTTTCCAAATTTCCCAAATAACTCTCTCACCCATACATACTTAGGAGATGTTTTTCATGCATTCTCTCCCCCATTGACATCAATGAAAAAGGCTTTATTATGTCAATTTACTACTTCAAGTCTTCAACCAACTCAAGTGTCCAAAGACATTGCTCAATACCAAATACCAAGAGTGCTCATCAAAAATACTCACCCATATAGGAAGCACCAACATTCAATCCAGTTAAACAATAGTGCTCTATACCACTAGACTGATGCAATCTCTACATCATCCACTCTAAAGTAGGTAGGGGCATACTCAAATGTATCTTTAGGTAAGGGCTTCATAAAGATATCTGCAATCTAATCTTTAGTACTCATATATTCCAATCTAATCTCCTTTACTACTTCCTTATCTCTTAAGAAATGATACTTAACAGATATATGCTTAGTCTTATAATGCAATACATGATTCTTAGACATACTTACTATACTTGTGTTATCACAATATATGATAATAGGTTTTAAAAATTCTATCATAATATCCTTTAGCATCTACTTCATCCACATCACTTGATTACAATTATTTGTTGCTACTACACACTATGTCTTAGTTGTACTCTATGAAATACAATCTTGATTCTTGTTCAACCAAGAAACCAATATTCCTACAAGAAAGAATGCTCCACCACTGCTCTTTCTGTCATCTATACTTCCTACCCAATCCACATCAGTATAAGAATATAGAGTGAAATCACTTGATCTATCATACCATATTCCATAATCAGATGTTCCCTTCAAATATTTGAATATCCTTTTTAGTGTTGCATAATGATACTCCTTAGGATCATATGGAAATCTATCTATAATCCCAACTGCATTTGCTATGTCTAGTATGGTGTGAGTCAGATATTGCAAACCTTCAATCATGGATCTGTACTTATACTCAACTATAGGTGTCTCATCTTTACTAGATAGCTTGTGGCCAATTAGAACTTGTGACAAGTCCTTCAAATACTTCACTTGTGAAATAAAAATACCATTATTATTCTGTACAATCTACAAACTTAGGAGAAACTTCATTTCTCCTATTGTATTCATTTCAAAGTCATTCTTCATTTTTTTAGCAAACTTATCACTTGCTTCATCATTACCTCCAAATATTATGTTATCAAAAAATATTACTATGATCAACAAACCATTCTCTATCTCTTTCAAATACAAGTTACTATCTGTTGTACCTTTAGCAAACCCAAGTTTTTCCAAATATTTGTCCAACCCTGCATACAAGGTTCTAGGTGCTTGCTTTAGACCATATAGAGCTTTCTTCAATCTACATACCATATCTTTATCTTCTATTAGAGGGAAACCTTAGGCTACTCAATATATACTTCTTCAAGTTCTCCATTCAGGAAGGTTGTTTTGACAAACTTCTATTTTTAGCACAAGCCAAGAACATTCTTACTGCTTCTATTCTAGCTACATGGGCATATGCCTCCTCATAATATATTCCTTCGTGTTGTGAATATCCTTTGCATAAAAGTCTAACCTTGTTTCTTACAACTTCACCTTGTTCATTCATCTTGTTTCTAAATATTCATTTGGTTCCTATAACATTCTTGTCTTTAGGTCTAGGAACTAATTCCCATGTGTCATTCTTGATAATGTGATCTAATTATTCCTTCATTTCTTGAATCTAATGATTCTCTTTGCATGCTTCATCTACACTCTTAGGTTCAACTTAAGAAAAAAAACATAATTCACATACTTCTTCATTTACTTGATTTATATTTTTGCTTCTAATGGTTTGTTTAGGAGGGTGATTCTTTGATATACTTCTGCTAGGAGCTGTAATGCTGGAGCATCTTGGGTTTCCTTAGTGACTACTTTGGAGTTCATGGGAGGAGGCTCTGTAGTTTCTTTGGAGGGTATTTGGACTCATACTTGGTTGAAGAAGGATTGGTGCTTGGCATGGTTTAGTTGCTCGACATGGTCTATGGAGCTTAGCATGGTCTTGGAGCTCAGCATGGTCTGGGAGCTTGACATGGTCTTGGAGCTCAGCACCGTTTGTTGTGCTAACATGTATTAGGAGTTTGGCAATGTTTGGGATTTTTTTTGTCACTCGGTAGTCTATTGGTGCCAATTGGAGTTCTTGGTGTATTTAATGCATGTATCATGTTATCATGTCATGGATTAATTTGAGAGTTTGTGTGGACCTATTTGTGGGCTTGGTTATCTCTCCTATATGCATTTAATCTTGGTTGTAAACTTGGGGCTTGTCCTAATTATTTTCGTTTCATTATCAGGTATTAACTTCGAGTTAACGTGAGGGTTAACATTTTGTATTTAATTTTTATTGTGAGATGACAATATGTATTTAATGCAAGGGTTTATTTAATTTGTAATTTCTAGGCCAACTTGTGGCTTAGTTGGGTATAAGAAGGGGGTCTTGTGGAGTCTTTTAGTCATTCATTTATGAAGTGATTCATTCATTTTAGAGGAGTGAGTCTGGAGAGTAGTTGGAGTGTGAGTTTTTCTAAGTTTGTGAATAGAGAGTCGAATGTGAGGTAGTTTACAACAGGATTGTGATGGAGTTGCACATTTGTGAGAACAACAAGTTGTTGTGGTTTAGAAACAAGGAGGTTTCTTAGTGGCTTGCGAGCACAAGTTGAGATCTTGGAGGTTTCTACCAAATTTCTATTATGTTACAATTCTAGGTCAGCTAGGATTGGGTTGGATCTTGAGGGATCTTGTAGAACTATTTTTGTAATTTGATTATAGTTGGTCCTAACTTTGAATGCCTTACAGTCAAGCATATTGCATGTAAACAATTATTTTATAAGTAAAGAGTTGTGATTTGGTTTCAGATCTTGTATTTTTCTTGCTTTATTTTTGTGTGGCTATTTTCTAAGGGTTAGGACATCTCCTTTGGGGATTCTCTAGCCTTGCACTATGTCAAGTGGTATCAGAGTGAAGGTTGTTTCTGAGCGTGTAGATAGATCACCAAAGTTGAGGAAGTTTAACCAAGACTTGGGTTGATAGATGTTGATCTAAGTTAATCTTGATTTGGTGGTGGATTTTTCTTTCTAGAGTCCTAGATCTCTTGGTTGTGAGGTGGCAGATCGTGATTCTGACTTGCAATTGTAGAGGACTTGTATATGGATTGATGTATGTGAGCATGGAAGGTTGATCTTTTTAAGGCATTATCATAGAGAGTTTGTGTATTGTAGATCCATGCTCTTGGGCTTGTGATTTGGTTCCTAATTGTTCATGCAAGGTTTTAGGTTACGATTTGACTTGTAAACAATTTAGTTATCACAAGGAGTGTGGGAAGGATTTGTTGCAAAGGGTTTGTGAAGATCTTGGGAGATGGCTCTAAGAGGATTGGAACCTAAGATGATTGCAAATCTCTATGATGTGGTGGAGAGGAGGTTTTCTAAGATGTTTGCATGGTTTGAAGCTAGTTTTTTTGATCGAGCTAAGGAGGTGTCTATTCGGTCTGAAGCTAGTTCAACTAATCAAGTTAATGATGGGATAAGGAAGGAATTCTATAGATGTTTTTGGAGTTGAATTCTATCGATCTGGAAGATATTTGTTTGGCCGATAAAGAGACTTGTTCGAGATAGAAGATGGCATAACACGGTCGAGGTGGAATAGTTTGTTTTTGTTGATCAATTTGTGGGGTCTGATACAAAACCTACAAAGGAGCTAGAGGTTGTTGTTGAAGATATTCTTAGCCATATTGATCCTCGGATAGAGGTTAGTTTTCATGATTAGTTGGATGAGTTTGACATGGAGATTGTAGAGTACTCAATCGTGGATTATCTCGTTGTTGTTGGTGATGAGTTGTTTGTTGCAGAGACTCTTGTTGTGAGAAATGAGATTGTTGGTGTTGTGAGTTTGGCATTGTTGTTGATGTGGAGTTTATTGCTACTAGTGTGGAATCATTAGCTACTATTGTGGATGAGGATTTTTTGGTGAAGCATTATGTTTAGTTTGTTCTTGGGAGTGAGCATGTTGATTAGGTGGTTGATATTCTAGTGTTTGAAAAAATGATGCTGATGTAAATGATTTTCATGTTAGTTTTCTTGTCCCTATTGGAGTGGAAGTCTTTGGTGAAGATAAAGATGGTTATTGATCTTTCTTTGGGAATCAAAGTGTGGGACACACTTTTCTATTTACTTGAGGAGTTTGATGTAGGACCATCTTGGGTTTTCTCAGTGACTACTTTGGAGTTCATAGGAGGAGGATCAATAGTTTCTTGGGAGGGTTCTTGCACTAGTACTCAATCGAAGAAGGACTAGAGCTTGACATGCTCTAGGAGCTCAACATGGTCTATGGAGGTCGACATGGTCTTGGAGCTTGGCATGGTCTGTTGTGCTCAAAATGTATTGGGAATTCAGTGATGCTTAGGAGTTTGTTGTCAATTGATAGTCTGTTGGTATCGACTAGAGTTCTTGGTGCATTTAATGCATGCAACATGTTATTGTATCATGGATCAATCTAGGAGTTTGTGTGGACCTATTTCTGGTCTTTGTTATCTCACCTATGTGCATTTAATATTAGTTGTAAACTTGGGGCTTGTCCTAAGTATTTTCATGTGCTTATCACATGTTAACTTCAGGTTAACACAAGGGTTAACATTTTGTATTTAATGTTTGTTGTGAGTTGACTTGTGGCTTAAATATGCATTTAATGCAAGGGGTTTATTTAATTTTTAATTGCTAGGCTGACTTGTGGCTTAGTTGGGTATAAGTAGGGGGTCTTGTGGAGTCTTTTAGTCATTCGTTCATGGAGTGATTCATTTATTTTGGAGGAGTAAGTCTAGAGAGTAGCTAAAGGGTGAGTTTTCTTGAGTCTGTAGACAGAGCGCCGAATGTGAGGCAGTTTACAATAATATTGTGGTGGAGTTGCATATTTGTGAGAAGAGCTAGTGGTTGTGGTTTAGAAATAAGGAGGTTGTTTGGTGGCTTGCAAGCACAAGTTGAGATCTTGGAGGTTTCTACCAGATTTCTATTATGCTATAGATGTGGGCTAGCTAGGATTGAATTGGATCTTGAGGGATCTTGTAGAACTATTTTTGTAGTTTTGTTGTAGTTGGCCCTAACCTGAAAGGCCTTATAGCCAAGCATATTGAATGTAAGCGATTATTTTTCAAAATAAAGAGTTGTGATTTGGTATCAGATCTTGCATTTGTCTTTCTTTTTTGTCGTGTTTCCACTGTGTGGTTATTTTCTAGGGGCTAAGACATCTCCTTTGGGGATTCTCTAGCCATGCACTACATCAAGTTGTCAACTCAACTCTTTCTTCTTCTCTTGGATGATAACCACAAGATGATGTACTAAAATAAATTTCTTGTTAGTGGATGGACACTGTTAGGAATCTATAACAATATTCAGTACATATCAGTCCCTTTTAGGAGACTTTGAATCCCTGTTAGTAGATTCCAACCCTGTTAGGAGTTGTGTCAACCCTATAGGGAGTTGTAGAAGGTAGATGGACCCACTATCCAAACAGCTTCAGGGGCAAGACCAATTAACCCATTGTCCAAATGATCTCTATTTTATTCCTTGCAGAATAATAGAATTGCAATGTACTGCTCCTTCCTCTTACTCTATCCTATCAATTGGACCTTTGTTCCTTCTAATCTTGTTACCAGATCACAACCTTCGCATCCAATAATCCCTTGGATTGCTTACTGACATTCACTAAACACTCTGCTCCTTTTCATACTTCTTTTATTACTTCACATTCAACACTTGATTACATACACTTACAAATAAGGACACCATCTTTCCTTTATACCGTATCTTCAAAATAATTCCTTGAGTCGGCCTTGAAGCTTTCCTAATTAATTATAATAAGATAATAATTTATTTTGTAATAGCAATAGCATTGTCAACTCACAGTCTATTAATCTTCTCACATGTATGACACTAGGACTTATGTACTTTCTAATGTCACCATCATTCTATCTTCTGTCACTAACTAATTGTGCATCTCCATATTATATCTTTGTTAGAAGATATAATGCAATCACTGGAAACTGCTTCTCAAGTACTTTGTCTCTATACTACTCACTATAAATTAGGCATATCTTCTGTACAACTTCAACTTACTTTTCACGCATTGATAACTATCCGTATGGCCTTGATAACTATCTGTATGGCCTTGATAACTATCTGCTACTTTGTTAGTCTTCATAGACTTACTATTATGTTGACATCAATGACAAACACAATCATTAATGTAACATGTCAATACTGCCACATGCTCACCAATTCTTACGATACTCCCCCAAAGGAATACCATTATCATTCATGCTAACAGTTAGTAACACAAGTAAAACATAAAACCAAGAGTATGAGGAACTAGCTAATTGAGGAGGCAACCATTCAAGTGATCCATGAATATGAAATAAAACAAGTGCTAACATATAAATCATCTAACATATTGACTACATAATCTAATCAATTCTAGAAGAGAAACTGCGTTAGAGAGTTCAAGTAAAAAAATCAAGAGGACAAGAGAAGAGAGAAGGTCAAGGCATGGTCTTACAAATGGAAAATGGTTGTCCCTATTCTCAGATTTCCAACATTGGTATGGGTAGAAATGCCTCCAAAGCACGTGGAACTCATAGACCCACTTCACCATCCTAATGGAAATAATAACCTAGCTACAATCACAAAGGACCAAAACATCCAAAAGGCTCTCACACAAAAACACCAAATAATATATGATACAAGAACACATGTGATTATGAATGTAATGTAGTACTTCAAGTCACTACTTAGAACACTCTATAGGGTATTATGTAGGAACTCTAGTAGAGTGTATTCACTTGGCTCATACTATCATAAGATGTATAGTGGTATGTTAAATCAAGTCCCTCAAGAGACCTCACATCCCATTCTTGCACCAACTTTTAGAGGAGATTGCTTACCCCTCACAACGACTCCCTTAAGACACTCAACTACCATATCTATGTTCTCTTATTTTGTATTAAGTTTTACTACCCATGGTTTTATTTTTTTATCACTTTATTGAAACCTCTTCACATCACCTTATCAGCCAATTTTGACATGGGGTACCCATTAGAAGCTACTTTACACATCCACCGGTACATACACTTCTCATTATACAATAAATGCCATAAGGAAATGTCAATTCCCAAGCCAACCCCCAAATGATAAAATACCTGATTGACCTATATTTAGGATTTCAAGTCTTGCAAGATCCCTCCATAGATATGCTCATGTTCATGTAGGTGGGCACAACCAACTCCACATAAAATAATGTTATGCAATATGTAAGGGGCTAGATTTAGAAAATGCAATCAAAATGATGCTAGTATAAAATACACTCGATTAGGCTCTCTACTAGGATTACAAAATCCAATAGCTACAAAGTAAAGACATGAGATGAATGGAAACATGAAGCACAATACATTTCCATCATCCAAATTTACACCACAAAATTCCAGGTCAAATTTGGGTGGCACACAAAACAAGGCTAAGGAAAAATGCACAAAAATCAAACATGTCAGAATTTGATAAAATAAAAAATCCTCTTCCAAGATATATTCAAAATTTCAAAAATACAATAAAAATTCCATTCTGGGCACACATAAAATCCGATAGCATAACAAGGTAAAAAATATATTTTCAACACAAAAATCATACAATTATTTATATCCATCTGATTGAGTTACAAACTTACAAAAAATGGAGGGGAACACTAGCTCTCAACCTCCAACCATTTAGCAATCAAAAGAATGCATTAAAAAAAAGTGAAATAATTAAAATGATAAAGTCTTATCCCCCTCTAAAAGCTTAAAAATGTGAATGAAGATAAATATTTGGAGAAATCTTTGAAGATGATGAAAACCATGGGGAAGATGGAGAGTCATGTTACAAATCGAATGAGTATATCATCATGATGATCCAAGGAGTCAATCTCCCAGAATGAACAAAAGTCTAAAATCTCTAATGAGAGTTTAGAGCAAAACTCATTTTCTCAACTCATGAAAATACAAAGTGATATTAAACACTCCCTTTTTTCCTAATCTAAGCACTTTAATTACAAGTGACTTATAAATTATAATATTAACCACCTAATAAACTAATTGACCCTTCTTCCAAATTAATTAAAAAAAATTATAGGCATTTGGAATTCAAATTAACTACAAAAAATCAATTGGTAAATATATAAAATATATTAAATCATTAAATTTTGCAACATACAATTAAATCAACATTCTAATTTAATAATTACCATGACCACTCTAAAAGTCTCAATGAATAGACATACTCACTAGGTGAATCAGTTATCCAACTATTCTCACAATTATCAACCTTTATAAAACTTAACCATGTGAACAATACAATTAGAAACCATAACAAGATACTCATACAAAATAATACTAGATATGTTAACTAGGGAAACCCTTGATCAAAGGGAAAACCATGGTGGGGACAAAATGATGTACTAATATAAATATTTCTTGTTAGAAGATGGACCCTTTTAGGAGTCTATAACACTATTAAATACATATCAGTCCTGTTAGGAGACTTTGAATCCTTGTTAGGAGATTCCAACCCTGTTAGGAGTTATAGAAGGTAGATGGACCTACTATCAGAATAGCTTTTTGGGCAAGACCAATGAGCTCATTATCCAAATGATCTCTATATTATTCCTTGCAGAATTATATAATTGTATTGTACTACTCCTTCCTCTTACTTAGTCCTATCAATTGGACCTATGCTCCTTCTGATCTTGTTACTAGATTACAACCTTCACATCCAATAATCCCTTGAATCACTTACTGACATTCACCAAATATTCTGCTCCTTTTTGCACTTCCTTGATTACTTCGCATTCAATACTTGATCACACACAATTACAAACAAGAAAACTATCTTTCCTTTATACCATATCTTCAAAATAATTCCTTGAGGTAGCCTTGAGGCTTTCCCAATTTATTATAATAAGATAATTAATTATTTCATAATAACAATAGCACTGTCGACTCACAGTGTATACAAATTCTCTCATGTACAACACTAGGACTTGCACACTCATTGATGTCACCATTGGATTGTCTTCTATCATTGACTAACTATGCATCTCCATATTATATCTTTGTTAGAAGATATAATGCAATCACCAAAAACTGCATCTTGGGTACTTTGTCTATGTACTACTCACTATAAATTAGGCATATTTTTCATACAACTTTGACTTACTTTATGTTTATTGAGTCTTGTCATGAGGACACAATGTGGAACATGTCCTTACTTGTGCATCACTAGATCATAAAACCTATGTCTATACGACTTTGATCTGGACCTGCTACTCTTCCAATCTTCACAAACTTACTGTTATATTGACAACAATGACAAATAGAGTCATAAATGCAACATGTCAATACTGCCACATGCTCACCAATTCTTAGGATACTCTCCAAAAGGAATACCATCAACATTCATGCTAACAATATTCCCCTTTGGCATTGATGGCAACATAGATGATGCAAGAATACTAAACAATACTTTGTTGTTCCTATAGTTGTTCTCATCTTTTCAAATTCTCTTCATCAATCAAATCAAAAAACCTCTAAAACACTTCTCTATTTTGTATCTCCTAGATCAACTCATGAGTTGTTTACTAATAAACTTCTTAGCTTCTCCCCCATTCAATGGTACTCTCATCTTTCTCTTTGGTGTTAATAACTCTTCATGTTACATATCTCCCCCATAGATATATTCCTTCTATTTTACATGAATCTTTCTAAATCTCCCTAATAACTATCTCTCACCCATACATACTTAGGATATGTTTTTCATGCATTCTGTCCCCCATTGAAATCAATGAAAAAAACTTCATTATGTCAATTTATTGCTTCAAGTCTTCAACCAACTCAAGTGTCCAAAGACATTGTTCAATACCAAATACCAAGAGTCCTCAATGACTCTACCCATCATAGATACTCTCCCATATAGCAAGCATCAACATTCAGTCCAATTAAACAATAATGCTCTATACCACTAGACTGATGCAATCTCTGCATTATCTACTTTGAAGTAGGTATAGGCATTACCCTAAGCATACCTCTCAAGTACTCTAATGTATCTTTAGGTAATGGATTCATAAAGATATATGCAATTTGATCTTTAGTACTCACATATTCCAATCTAATCTTCTTTTCTACTACTTTATCTCCCAAGACATGATACTTAATAGATATATGCTTAGTGTTACAATGCAATACACGATTCTTAGACATATTTACTGTACTTGTGTTATCACAATATATGATAATAGGTTCTGAAAATTCTATCCTAATATCCTTCAACATTTGCTTTAGCCACATTACTTGATTAAAATTATTTGTTGTTGCTACATACTTTGCCTCAATTGTACTCTGTGAAATACAATCTTGTTCTTTCTCAGCCAAGAAACCACTCTTCCTCCAAGAAATAATGCCCCACCACTGGTGCTCTTTCTATCATCCATACTTCTTGCCCAATCCACATCAGTATAAGCACATAGAGTAAAATCACTTGATCTATCATACCATATTCCATAACCAGATGTTCCCTTCAAATATTTGAATGTCCTTTTTAATGTTTTATAATGATACTCCTTAGGATCATCTTGAAATACAGCTACAATCCCAGCTACATTTTTGATATCTAGTATGGTGTGATTAGATATTGCAAACCTCCAATCATGCATCTGTACTTCTTTTGCTCAACTATAGGTGTCTCATCTTTGGTAAATAACTTGTGAGAAATTATATCTTGTGACAAGTCCTTCAAATACTTCCCTTGTGAAATAAAAATACCATCATTGTTCTATACAATCTACAAACCTAGGAAAAACTTCATTTCTCCTATCATACTCATTTCAAACTCATTCTTCATTTCTTCAGCAAACTTATCACTTGCTTCATCATTACCTCCAAATATTATGTCATCAAAAAATATAACTATTATCAACAAACCATTCTCTATCTCTTTCAAATACAAGTTACTATCTATTGTGCCTTTAGCAAATCCAAGTTTTTCCAAAAATTTGTGCAACCTTTCATACCAGGTTTTAGGTGCTTGCTTCAGACCATATAGAGCTTTCTTCAATCTAAATACCATGTTTTTTCTTTGGTTGGAGTGAAATCTTTAGGCTTCTCAATGTATACTTCTTCAATTCCCCATTTAGGAAGGCTAATTTGACATCCATCTGATACATTTTGAACTTCTTATTTGCTGCACAAGCTAAGAACATTCTTACTACTTCCATTCTAGCTACAGGGGCATATGTCTCCTCATAATCTATTCTTTCTTGTCATGGATATCCTTTGCATACAAGTTTGGCCTTGTTTCTTACAACTTCACCTTGTTCATTCATCTTGTTTTTGAATACCCATTTGGTTCCTATAACATTCTTTTCTTTATGTTTTGGAACTGATTCCCATGTGTCATTCTTCACAATCTAATTTAATTTTTCCTTAATTTCTTGAATCCAATGATTATCTTTGCATGCTTCATCTGCACTCTTATGTTCAAATTGAGAAAAAAAACATAATTCACATACTTCTTCATTTACTTGATTTTTATTTCTACTCCCAATGATTTGTTTAGGGGGTGATTCTTTGATATACTTCTGCGAAGAGTTGTCAACTCAACTCTTTCTTCTTCTCTAGGTTTAGATCTCTTTGCTTTAATTTGATTACCATTCTACAAATCATTGTTAGTCTCAATGATAACTTCCACATTTTTATGGTTAGACTTTGGATCAATAGTAGTTACCAAAGCTATCTTTTCTATTACTTCATTTTTCTCAACCAATTCAAGCTCATCATCACAATCATTCAATAATCTTTCCATACTTGCTTTAAATTCTTCACATTCATCATAAAGTGAGTTTTTCCTGGTTATTCTTACTCTCTTAGGACATCTATATGAAAAATGACAAAATTCTTTACATGTCCAACAAACAAAAAAATTCATACCTTCTAGCACTCTTTACATAAGAAGATCAATATCTTCTTTTATATTCTTGTCTTCTTTGGATTTAGATTTTTCTTTACTTATGCTTCTATTCTTTTGTATGCAACACAAGGATTCTAAATTTGGAAACTCAATGCTTTATTCTTTACAAAAAATTGATAACTCCCCAAGAAGCTCTATCTTCTAGGTGTCAAAATTTCCTATATCTGACTTAGGACTATCCTTCAACAGTGATCTCCCAAAGTTGTTAAAATTTCTCTTTAAGGACATGATGCTTTGATACCAATTGTTAGAATATATAGTCGAACAATATAATTGAGAGCGGAGGTGTGCATCATTTATTCAAGTATTGTCCCAATTATCAACCTTTATAAAACTTAACTATGTGAACAATATAATCAAAAACCATAAATAGATACTCATACATAATAACACTAGATATGTTAACTAGGGAAACTCTTGATTAGAGGGAAAAATCTAGTAGGGATGATACCCACAAGATAATGTACTAATATAAATATTCCTTGTTAGAGGATGGACCCTATTAGGAGTCTATAACAACATTCAATATATATTAGTCCTTGTTAAGAGACTTTGAATTTTAATCAAGAGATTCCAACCCTATTAGGAGTTGTGTCAACCCTGTAAGGAGTTGTAGAAGGTTGATGGACCCACTATCCAAATAGCTTTAGGGGAAAGACCAATGAACCCACTGTCCAAATGATCTCTGTATTATTCCTTGTAGAATAATAGAATTGTACTGTATTGCTCCTTCCTCTTCCTTTGTCCTCTCAATCAAACGTATGTTCCTTCTAATCTTGTTACTAGATCATAACCTTCATATCCAATAATCCATTGGATCACTTATTCATATTCACCAAACATTATGCTCATTTTCAGACTTCCTTTATTATTTCAAATTCAATACTTGATCACACACACTTACAAACAAGGAAACCATATTTCCTTTATACCGCATGTTCAAAATAATTCCTTCAGTCAGCCTTGAGGCTTTCCCAATTAATTATAATAAGATAATGCATTATTTCATAATAACAATAGCACTATTGGATCACATTCTATATAACTTCTCACACATTCTCATCAAACCTCTTTCTATACGACCTTGATCTCTATCTACTACTCTACTAGTCTTCGCAGACTTACTATTATGTTGACATGAATGACAAATACAATCATGAATGAAACATGTCAATACTGCCACATACTCACCAATTCTTAGGATACTCCCCGAAAGGAATACAATCAACATTAATCCTAACAATTAGTAATGTAAGTAAAACATAAAACCTTCATACCAGGAGTATGAGGAACTAGAGAATTGAGGAGGCAATCATTCGAGCGATCCATTAATATAAAATAAAACAAGTGCTAACATCTTAACTACATAATCTAATCAATTCTAGAAGAGAAACTGCATCAGAGAGTACAAGTACAAAAATTAAGAGGACAAGAGAAGAGATAAGTTCAAAGCATGGTCTTGCAAATGGAAAAAGGTTGTCCCTACTCTGTGAAACCCAACATTGGTATGGGTAGAAATGCCTCCAAACCATGTGGAAATCATAGACCCACTTCACTATTCTCATGGAGATAATGTCATAACCATAATCACAAAGGACCAAAAGCCCCAAAAGGTTCTCATACAAACACACCAAATAATATATGATACAAGAACACATATGATTATGAATTTAATGCAATACTTCAAGTCACTACTTAGAACACTCTATGGGTTACTATGTAGGAACTCTAGTAGAGTGTATTCACTTGGCTCATACTATTATAAGATGTATAGTGGTATGTTAACTCAAGTTCCATAAGAGACCTCACATCGTGCCCTTGCATCAACTTGTAGAGGACATTGATTACCCCTCACATCGGCTCCCTTAAGACACTCAACTACTATATCCATGTTCTCTTATTTTGTATTAAGTTTTATTACCCATGTTTTTATTTGGTTATCACTTTATTGAAACCACTTCATGTTACCTTGTCAACCAATTTTGATATGGGGTACATGTTGGAGTTCTTACTAGTAAGGAACATATCAAGTGGATTTAAACCTAATACCAGGAAATAATAAGACAAGGACAAACCTAATGATCATCTAAATCCCATATTCAATAGGGCTAAATCTTAATTTTGGGCCAACATTAATAGTCATCAGGACTCACTTCACTTTAGGCTTTGTAGGGCCATGACAGGCGAACCTTAGGGATTAATCTTGCTAATTTGATATTCTTCTTCTTCAAAGATTATCCCCTACAGCAGAAATGGTCAATATTCTTCTATAATTTGCTGATAAACTTTCTAAGCATAGTAGCTAACTATAACCAAAAAAGTAGATGCAAAAAAGTAATGACCAACACTTTTAGTTCTTAGTACATAGAATGGTAAATTGATTCGTTTGTTATGTATTTCCTACAATTAGGTAAATCATCAACTTGTTCTTGAACTTTTAATAGACTAGTTCCTTATCCATTGGGATACAGAGTAAAAAATCAGCAAGTTTAGACCTTTTTAATCAACTTGTGACTAAAATTGTCAACATTGAACTCTAAATTTCATTCTTACACAGAAAGTGATTACCTAATTCTTTAAATTAGCAGCAATCAATAAGATATATACAATTTGTGTGAATTGCATTAAACTGAATGAAACTTGTTCATATCAGTCTCAAGATTATAGATATATAAAAAAAGGAGAGAAACTCAAAGAAAAAGATATATAAGAAAAATTCCTTCTCTTGAAAATGTTTGTAATACTAATAGAGACTCAGAAGATAACTCAGAAACAAGCCATTGGTACTAGATGTTCACTTTTCTAAATTCAAGTATACAAGAACTGATTTCAATCACATAATTATAGAAGAAATGGATGGACTATAAAAGGAACATGAAAATGAGAAAATTCTACAGATAACCGACCTCAACTCCTCATCTTAGAAATCCATATATAGGATTGCAACAAGCTACAAATGAGAGGAGAACACATGTCAAAACAATAATGGATACAAAAGGTGGAAAGATGGGAACAAAATATATATAAAACATTCTTTAAAAGTTTGATAAAAAAAAAGGAAGTAGTTGAGATAGTAGGTGAAAATTTATGTCATGCTTTTTGAATTTAATCTTCTTTGTCCTTCATTGTCTCAACAAGTAATATCTCAACTACTTCCTGTTGATAGGAATTTAATCTCTTCTACCTCCTCCCAAACATAAATCTCCCTTTTGGTGGGCAACTCTATTGTTTTAACCTCTTCTATGTCTTGAGTGGCTTTAGTCCATATGGCATTTATAATGGCCTTAGATTCAACAGAAAACTTGTTCAAGTCTATTTCTGCTTTAAAAAGGGAATCAATTAATTTATTATATGGGACATTAGAGGTATCTTCAAAATTTCCATTGTGGCCTCCTTAGTCAAAATGACACCAAAGGAATCAGACCATTCCTTCCAATCTATCACTATACTAGTGGAATCAAGATTGATGGTATGCAGGGTTGTATTCCCTGAGATAAAAATTTAATTTTCCTTGTATAATTTTCAATTTACTAGTGAAGAAACCAATTATTTCCTTAACTATCTCTAAACCCTCCTTCATTGTGATTATCTTATCAACCAAATTTGGCTTTTTAGCCATCAATACAATGAGTCTCTCTAAGAACTATGTGTATGCCCCCCATAGATTGAATGTGGGTGATAGCCATGAAGTGCCTCATTGAAAAATTGCTCAGCATTTTGTAAAGTAACATAAAAATTGTAATCCTGTTGTGACATATTCATCAATGTTTCAACCCTGTGGCTCATCAAGCTCTTAAGGACAACTATCCTTATCTCATATCCTTGCTGAGTAAATGGAGCATCAATAATCATTCTCTTTGGTTCTATTGTATCCTCTTCCCCCAAATCATATGTTTGTGTTGGGCTTCAGTTGTGTTCCTAGTTGGTTGCTACTGATCTTCCTGTTCATTTCCCTATCTTGCAGCAATGACCTACTTTGCCTATACAAGTTTCTCTCTAAGAGATGAAACCTCATCCTCAAGTGCTTGAACCTTAGCCTCAAGCTCTACAATGTTCTCCTTGTATTCATGGCTCTTTCTAAGATCATCTTCATAGAGCTTTCTTACATCAATGTAATCATGTATGGACTTAGAAAGTCTAGTCTCAATCTCCTCTACCTTGGCCTCATTCATAAATGAGAAATGTTTCATGGCCTTAGAAATTTTTGTAGCAGAGGTGCCCTATAAATTCCACACAATCATATTACCCTATTCAATGCTCTACACATCCATCGACTTCAGATTATTTGATGATGGAGCCATGCTCTATACTGCTAGAGATTCGGTATCTATATTAAAACCTATTCCTATTTGCAGTCCATCAACACCAAATGCCTCATATGAGATGGAATTTTCTTGCCTCCTTATTTGGTGAAGCATAAAAGCTTGCTCCAAATCTCATCCGAGCACTAACAACATGCCACTCCTCTGTACAAGCTCTCTTGCCTCCCCTAGAGTCATGTTTTCACTCTTAGGATCATAGGCTTATAGCTTCTCCACCATTTCTAGCTTCTTCTCATCTAATTCTCTTGGCTTCATCTTTAGCACCAACTCACTCTATTTTATCTTATATAGAAAACTCTTGAAATTAGTTGATTTGATGAATTGATCATCTTCAATGAACTATTGGGCCTAGATGATCCTAGCATCCAGCCTTGCTATTGCTAGTTTTATGTCAATGAGCATATTCTCAGCTGCATTAATCCTATCCTAGAGGTAATTCTGCCTTAAGTTAGCAAAATACTAACTATTGCCAGGTAAAATCTGTAAGGTACTATGTTTCACCTCTGCAAGGATACAAGCAACTTTCTGTCTTTTATTTTCTTTTGTGACCCATGATGCCTCAGGAGCATCATCTTCCTCTATTTCTAGGGTCACATCAGGATCAAGGCTATCTGGGCACACCCTTTCTTCCTCTTCTATAGGTCCCTCTGGTATCTTGGCCATAATCTCAACATGGTTAGTGACAATCTTTCTAATCCTATGAGGATAGGGGACATCCATATAGAATCCCATAAATTGAGGATATGCTCTCTTCATTTCTCTTTCCACTCTTAAAACATCATCCAACTTTTCTAACTTATCAGCTACCTCACCCTCTACAACTATGTTTGGAATAACATATTTATGTGGCAACTCCTTTGTGCTCGGTGGTACATAGTTCCTTATCTCTTTAAGGGTGACCCTCATCCAATTGTTAGGATCATACATTCTATAAGGACTAGATGAAAAATTATAGTAGTGGAGGAAATCATGGATTTGATCAAGGGCCTCTTTTCCAATTGAAAAGTCCCCCACCTTAAAACATCTACACAAGAAAGTGCCTTTATGCACTTCGGGCCCTAAATACTCCCTATTGACCATAAACAACTACCATATGAATTCTATTATACCCAACCTAGGAGGAATAAACTTTGGTAATATGTGGAGTGGTTAGGGATAGCCATAGACTCTCATCAAAGAAAAAGCTAGAAATAATAAAATCTCCCCCCAATTATGGTATAATATTTTACCCTCATGAAGCAGGACTAGTCTTAAAAGGCTTTATAGAATCTCAGGTACCCTAAAGTGACCTGGATCTAACATTCTTAGTATTACATTACTCAAATTATTAAAGAATGAAGCAGAATAAAAAAAATGATAGTTACTATCCCATACCCATGTCCACAACTAAACTAGTAGCTCTCCATTTGCATTAGAGGTATGATCAATAAAATTAGAACTCACATACCCAACATTCTTGTAGAGGATCAAGTGCATCAGCAATGAATAGTGATGGAACTTGAAATCTTTTAATTCTCCACTTTGAGCCCAGTCAATGTTTTCTTTCATCACCTCCAAAATGAATTCAACATAGTCATACTCTCCCTGTGGTAGGAGTCTTGCAGTCTCCGGCAATAATGAATTCAAATCCATATACCATATCAGTTCCATCCTTGCTAATCACCTTGTGAGACACCATTTACTATTTTTACAAAGTAATTTTTAAATTTGTCCAAAGACATAATTTTTTCTACCTTCTTAAGGTAATCACCCACATTCTTTAAATCCATGGAAATATTTTGTAGCATAGACTTCCCATTGTAGACCTTGGTGTTTTCCTCAAACTTCCTCTGCAAATCCTTCAAATATACAGGCTAGCCTATGGTCCATCCCATCCAAAAGCTTCAATAAATGAAACATGGTTAAGTGTACAAAGAATAGTTTTGTCTTTCCTATGTAAGGATTTGGTGACCGGATTGTAAGAATGAAATAGGGCCTTCATCAATTCCACATCCTCAAAAACCTCTGGAAATATCAACTTAGCTAGGTTCTTCTTCCACGGATTACATATCAGGATCTTCTTTTCTCTATTATGGTAGAAATATTTGAGAATTTTAGAACCAGGGACACCACTACATACAACATCTTTGTAAAGAGCATATGGGTTGATGAAAGCATGGTCATCTACAACATTGGCATTTGAGGAACTAGGGAAAAGCTTAATCCATTCTTCTACAAACTTGTTAGGTTTCCTTTGTCTTGTTTTCCCTCCTTTAGAAGTTGAAGTCTCTACAACCCCCATATTTAACGCTTGAATTTCTTCCACCTCTTTATTAGACATCTTGATAATATGCTAGCAAATAGGGTATAGACTCTTCTCTCAAGCTCTAAATTTTTTTATCTGTATGCACTAAAAAACTCTAGTAAAACTACTCAAAATCTCTTTTTCTATAAATGATAAACTATAATTGACAAATAGGAAAGCCTTTATAGCTCAATGTATACTATCAACATTCATCTCAACATGATTAAAACATAAAATAAACTTATTCTATCACCTCATGGGAGCGTTGCCATTACTATCAAACAATGCATCATTTGTACCATATTCAAATATCATTGATCAAGAAGTTTGTTTTTGTTTCCAACTCAAAAAATTGATTAGCACATTTTATGTTGAATTATGGTCTATGATCTTTCGATCACCAGTAAAGAAAATGACTCCTCGTATTATCTTATAGATGAATAAAAAGTTCCATGATGTTACAAAACCATTGAAAAAATCCTTATTGAATAATTAGAAACCATGGGAAAACCCCCTATGATCATACGACACATTAGTTACCTTGGCATCAACGCTGATTACAGAATCCTTTATGATCACTCAACAAGAAGTTCACACTAAACAACGTATCATCTTATTTCAAACTGCCTTATCTTACAATCTTATGGCATGGCCTTCTTCGTAGCATCAAAGCATTTTACCTGTTAGCCCAAGATTTTATGATAAACTATTTATCATAAAATTGTAGATTGCATTATGTTTTATAAGAACTTATATAGAATATAATTCTAGCCCCACTGATCCAACTAAGCATCCACTTTGTGTACATTTGACAATTGGTCAATCAGAACTGGACACCCATCACCTGTTTGATAGTGTACTATCACTTTTCCCTATCATTTATCACCTTATGATCTTGTGGTCATAAGTGTCTCATAGCATTGTAACATCAAAACATTAACTTCATGACTTTATAATGCCCATTTCTTTGTAAGGTCATAGCACCTATTTTCTCAGTCCTCGATGTCCTAGTCATCTTCCTTATCATAGCAATGCAAACGAGATTAGACATTTTTCAAAACAACATACGACCATATGATTCAAAAAGGAATCGTAAGATTGGGAACCTTACCTTACTTATAATGCAACATTATGAGGCACTACTTATCTTAAGATCGGGGAGCTGAAAACATTCCACCATGATCATTCGATAACCCTTTTATCATAACATCGTAAAAGATTATGTAAAAGACAAATAAAATCCCACTCACCTATAAAACCTAGTGTTAGGGATAGATTCAAAATTTTCATGAAGATCTCTAGTAATATAAGATAGAAACAAGACCTTAGGGCACTAATTTTCATACTAGGGCAATAAAAATAATTGGATTAGGGAAAAAAACCATGCTAGGGCTTTCCTCTGTACATGAAAACAAAAACATATAAACCCTAACATCACAACACTCCTTTTTAAGAACATTTTCACCATAAAATTTTGAAATTTAAGCTCAATGAAAATATGGGCTATCAGTACCCATGAGAAGCTACTCTACACATCTACCCATACATACCCTTCTCGTTATACAATAAGTGCCATATGGAAATGTTGATTCCCAATCCAACACCTAAATGATAAAATACTTGATTGACCACAAATCTCGTAATATCCCTTCATAGACACGCTCATGTTCATGTGGGTGGGCACAACCAAGTCTACATAAAATAATGTTATACAATATGTAAGGGGCTAGATTTTGAAAATGCAATCAAAATGATGCTAGTATAAAATACACCCAATTAGGCACTTTTCTAGGAGTACAAATTTGCCAAAACATCCAACAACTACAAAGTAAAGACATGAGATGAATGGAAACATGAAGCACAATCCATTTGTATCATCCAAATTTACACCACAAAATTCTAGCTTAAATTTGGGTGGCACACAAAACAAGGCTAAGGAAAAATACACAAAAATCAAACATCTCAGAATTTGATAAAATAAAAAATCCTCTTCCAAGATATATTCAAAATTTCAAAAATAAAATAAAAATCCCATTATGGGCACACACACGCACACAAAATCTAATAGCATAACAAGGTAAAAAGTATATTTTCAAGACAAAAATTATACAGTTATTTATATCCATTTGACTGAGTTAAACTTGTAAAAAATGGAGAGAAACACTAGCTCTCAACCTCCAACCATTTAGCAATCAAAAGAATGCATTAAAACAAAGTAAAATAATTAAAATGAGAGTCTTATCTCACTCTAAAAGCTTAAAAATGAGAATGAAGAGAAATAATTGTAGAAATTTTTGAAGGTGATGAAAAACATGGGGAATATGGAGAGTCATGTTGAAAATTGAATGAGTATATCCTCATGATGATCCAAGGAGTCAATCTCTCAAAATGAACCAAACTCTAAAATCTCTAATGAGAGTTTAAAGCAAAACTCAATTTCTCAACTGATGAAAATAAAAAGTGAGAGTAAACACTCCCTTTTTTCCTAATACAAGCACTCTAATTACAAGTGACTTATACATTAGAATATTAACCACTTAATAAACTAATTGACCCTTCTTCCAAATTAATTAAAACAATTTTAGTCATTTTGAATTCTTGAATTAACTACAAAATCAGTTAGTAAATAAATAAAATATATTATATCATTAAATTTTTGCAACATACAATTAAAATCAACATTGTAATTTAATAATTACCACGACCACTTTAAAAGTGTCAGCGAATAGACACACTCACTAGTCTAGTTAGATAATGCATTATGAATATGGATTTAGCACAATAACTAGATGGTTAATAATAATGAGAATACTATGGATACATCACCCATATAGGGACGACATTGACTCAACATGAAAGGTCAAATTCACTATCTCTTCGTGCCAATGCTAGGTATATAGATAGACACTTAGATCCTACATTCAAGATGAATGTATCTGGTGTTTATTTAGTAAACAAGAAAACATCAAGTGTATATACTCAATATCTAAATTGTTGAAGCAAAAATAAACACATAATCATGTTGAAGGAGAAAGTGACACCATGTGGATCTTGCAAGAAAGTGAGAATGACTCCATTTCCAATTCATACTAGAACGAATAGGAAATAATGAATAAAAATAATGCAACACAACATAACAATATCTAATCACATAATTTATCATTTAAATTATATAATTTAGATATCATTTACAAGCATATGGGCATATATCTATTGAAGGTTAAAGACTAATATGAAAAACATAAAATAAGAATAGAAATGAATTCAATAACATCTTCCAAATATAAATATAATCAACAATCTAAGTATGGATAAAATATAAATTAGACATCATCATGTCACATCATTAGCATCATCATACATATATAATCAAACTAAATAGCAACATCATCTAGCATCTAATGATTGTGACACGAGTAATCAAAATACTCTATAGTCATCAAAGCATCTCATCATTCAAATGATCTTGTAATAATAAATAAAATATATCTTAGATCAAAATAATCATGGGAAAAAATAAAAACATGAGAGTTACTCATCCTCTCCCATTTGGTATAGAGTTACTCCTAGAAGCATGCAAATTGATATGGGTACAAACCTCTCAACCACGTGCCATCTTCCCATGTGGTATATGTCTCATCATTTGGTCCCATTGGTCCCTTACCCTCTCTATGTCCTAACCTTTGAGGATTAGCCTCCGATGTTGAAGAATGCAAATGTGATCCAAAGAAATCTTCTCATCCTCTACCTGTAAAGCACCCCAATCAAGAACATGGGTTACAATAGGAATATACTATCTTTAAATATAAACATGAAAAATGTCATGGATGTACAATAGGCTAGGTGACAACAAGTGATAGGAAATATGATTTATGCCCTCTATGATCTCACAAGGTCCAACCAAATGGAAAGATAACTTAGAGCCTTTTGTGTAATAGATGGGGCTCTTTTGCTAATGAAATTTAAAATATACTTAGTTACCAACATAAAAGTGATAATTAAGCCTATGATCATCTGCATACTTCTTCTATCAATCTTAGTAGTGACTAAATTCTCTCTAATATGGATAACATGTTGCTTCATATCCTAAAGCATCTTTGGACACAAAACTACTCAGTCCTCTAACTCATCCCAACTCAAAGGAGTATGACATGGTCTACTATACAAGGCCTAAAAATGTGACATGCCAATAGAGCTATGGTACCCATTACTATAGA
Organism: Cupressus sempervirens; assembly: GCA_028749045.1. Lineage (NCBI taxonomy): Eukaryota > Viridiplantae > Streptophyta > Pinopsida > Cupressales > Cupressaceae > Cupressus > Cupressus sempervirens. The sequence goes on along the minus strand of CM053784.1, from coordinate 524,226,897 downwards.
AAAATCAACCAAGTACAAATAGTACTCCCACTTTTCCTATTGATCCATTAGGCACATGTGAAACATATCCTCAAGAACATGATCCACCTACTCTATCTGCCCACCAATCATTGGGTGATAAGAATAACTAAAATTGAATTGTGAGTACAGAATATGCCAAAAAGATATCCATAATGCTGAAGTGAATATTAGATCTCTATCTGAAATAATCCTACGAGGGATCCCATGCAATCAAACAATATATGCCAAGAACATAAGTTCTACCAAACCAATAATATATGATTCTCTCTTGGGTAAAATGTTAGCTACCTTAGACAACTTATCTACTATCACCATAATAGCATCGTGACAACGTGATGACATAGGGTGTTAGTACTAAGAGATTAGATTACTACGAGGGGGGGGGGGAGGAGGTGTGTGGGGGTGAATCTATATTCTATAGGTTAAAAAAATTTCTAACCTTCTAGCCCTATCACAAGATTAATTTAATAGAAACAAATGAAAAATTCAAACACATAAACATATCTAGAAGATAATGAAATACTTGACATAGAGATTTGGTCTCATGGAAATCCAATTTGGGTGAAAACCATGATGTAAATTAGCACCCACAAAATTGTGCACTCTTCTAAATTATGCTTTATGATGAGCATAAGCTTGTCAAGAGTTTACAAAGATATTTTTAGGTGACACCCAGTTAAGGGATTTACCTCTAGCCTTGATCTAAAAAATTGTAACTCCTTTGCCTAATCAGATCCAATGTAATACACACATTCACATCACTTCATTGTCAACTACACCTATCCTATTCACACCTTCACATTCATGACCTATTCATGATCAACACATAATTTTTGTAACTTCATCAAATATATATTGTTCACAAGGTCTTGAGCCTTTCATCACCATAATATCTCCCTAACACATTTCAATTTGATTTTCAAATATTTCCCTCACATACCATGCACCTAAACACACATCTCAATCCACAAAATAATTTTCTACACTATGTTGTCCCATAATTAGTTTTGCATTTGACTTTATAAAGAACAATCAAACACATTTTGACCAAACAAACATGTCTTCTAGAGTCTTCAAGACATGTTTGCATTGATGAAAAGAATTTTAGACCATTAGAAAAAAAAATTATGACATGTCACCATATCGTGACAAACTCAACTCTACTAGCCACACTATCCATACTGGTCACCGATCTAATATGTATCATTAGCAGCTCAAGAATATAAAAACTTCATCTCAAAACCTCTTTTGCAACTGCAATACCTTCTCATTAGTGATCCTAATAAGTTATGGTTGTAACCATAGAATCAAAGAAATATTGATCTCCTTATTCTATTATAGCTCCATGTAACTCATCATATATTTGAAAAATTAATCAAATCACTTATCACTTGTCACTAACTATTCTAGTAGTTTCATTGTCAACCTCCATCTGATCATAACTTGCTTATTATTACTACAATAGTAGAGGTCATATATTTGACATTTAGAGACAACCCCAACTCTCTCATAAGGATCATTACCATTGAAACTAACTTTAACACCTTGTTCATCATACTTACACTTGGAAACACACTAGGAACACTAGGCCAATACTTGACATCAATGAAAAAACAACTAATCATTAGTCAATCAAATATCTACCATGACAATACTAGGAATTACCTGCCATTACAAAATTAGTTATTCCAACAATCTCCCTCTTTGGAATTTATGAAAACACAACAAAAAATATTCTTACCTTCTTTATCAACTATAGTACTTAAACTATCTTTCTTCCTAATATGTACTTATGGTATCTATAAGGTTTTCTATCTTTCACTAATATTATTTCTTATTCTTTCTTATTGAATTTTTGAAATACTCTTCTACATTATATGTTCTTTACTTTCTCTCCCCAAAGTTCCTCTACTTTCTTCTCTTTCTCACCCACTTTGATAGGACTGCCAAAAGTGCCAAATTATCTCGTTGGAAATGTACCTCAAATATTATGATTCTTCACTAATTTGACTTCTCCGCTTAAGGAGTATCCATACAACATCAATCCAAACTTAATATATCTAATGAATACAACAGATTGATGCACCAACATCTCTTCTAGTTCAATTTAGGTAGGGGAATGACCCTTAACCTACCTCTTAAATATTCAGACACATCCTTAGGTAATAGTTTTGTAAAAATATTTGTTACCTATTCCTTAGTTGACACATACTCCAGCCATGCCTCTTTTTCTTGTAATTTTTCTATAGGAAAATGATACTTGATAATGTTATGCTTTGTCTTAGAGTGCATCACTGGGCTCTTAGATACGTTTCTTGGGTTAGTGCCCAAATAAACATGTTGGAATCCTATGCACATTCCTACTACTTCTAACTTGATGTGGACAACTAACATGAGTGATTGATTATGATCCTTATCCCCCACACTTTAGATTCTACAACATCTAGGTGGGTAAGCTTGTACCTTAATTTTATTTCCAAGTTTAAAGATTTTTACAGAACATATTACTTGCATGATGACTTATTATTCACTTCCCTCAAGATGAAAAATTAATTTCTTGAGAAGATTCAATTACTTCACTTCACTTCAATTGGTTTCTTTCTTTGTATTTTTTTTTTTGAAATTTTAATTTGGATTGATATGAAATTGTTCTTAATATAATGAATAAACTCAATACTTACTCTTTGGATATAGATATGACTAGTGTCTTCTTCCAATTTGGTCTATAGAGTCACTTCAATTTAACCCTATGTACAACTCTACAAGACAATGAATATATATACATCCCAACCCACCATCAATCAAACCATTTTTATCGATGTTTAGCATAATTAAATCTTCACATTTATTAGACTAACAAAATTTAATTTCCACTAGGAAAAACCAATTGGACAAGAATCAGAGAAAAAAATCTCACAAATCTTCTTGATGATCAAATAAATATGATAAATCAATATTTTTTCACACAAGCGTATTGAATTTGTGACCAATTATTAAAATTAGTAATCACATAGGACTAATTAAACTTAAAACAAATTTTGAACTTAAGTTTTGGATTGAAAATATAGATCTTTTAATCAATTCCAAAAATGTAAGTATATAAATCTTTACTTGAAAAAATAAATTCTAATATATCCCTCTCTTTCCCTCTATATTTTACATGGCATATATCTATGATTGAATAGTTTTCATACCCCTTTAGGGTAGAAAGACACTACCTTATTACAAATCCTTTTGAAAAAACTAGTCAACTAACTAAATAATAACTACATATATTTTGGATTTGGTTTTTATTGGAAAACCATAAAACCTCGTGAAAGCCTAGGATTCTAACTTTAAGGAAGAAAATTGATTTTAGGAACTATGTTGTTTTTAGATTTCTAATTTTGGATCATTTTCTAACTCTATCAACATCATTTTTAGAGGTCAAAATCTCAACATCATTTTTTAAAGGCTAATTCTTAATGTATTTCCTTTCCATCGTATAAAAATTTGAGGGAAACATAGATTCATATTTTCTTTTGAGTATCACATAATATTTTTAACAACTACAATCCTTGTTCATCATGAGAAACTTTACCAAATGTTGTGCTATTTTGGAATGAACCTTCTTCGTGTCAAGTAAAATGAAGTTTTCCATTTTATAGCCTTTCCATTTCTTTCCTATTAAAATAGTGAAATACCTTGTTCATTTTTTATCTTCAACTAAGAAATCTTTTCGAGGAACAAACTTTCCCATGTGACTATCACCTAGAAAGGTATAAAATTGTTCAATTCTCAAAATTATGTATGAATATTCTTCTTAGAATGACACTTGGATCACTTGAATTTTGTAAAAATATAAGCGTTCCAATACACACAAGGTTTTAATGTCTTCCAAATGCACTTGATTGCTCTCTATTACTCAAAATATGACCTTACACATAACCACTTATTCCAATAGCTCAAGGAACCTTATTAGACTTAGACTAATGTGTTGAGATAGGTTTTATACCCCTAAATAGACCTTGTCCTCAAACCCAACTTTAAGCGCTTAACTAGGCCTAACCACCAATTAGGTCTCCAAATGTCATTCTCCCCACTTTTTACCTAAAGCCTTAAAAATAATAAACAAAAAATTGAATTCTCATGTACCCTTTTATAAGTAGTTCAAAATATGTTAGACATAGGTATCCTTCCTTTGAACTATTTAAACAAAAATGAGAAAATTAGTGCTACTTGTTGAGTTTGTCATTTTGCACAATGCTTAACAACAGGAATCCTTCCAAACTCCTCTCTTAAAAAGCTGATCTGGGATCAACTCCAAGGTTTTGGGTGATCTTGCAACCTACTGGAATCCACTCAATTGAAGATAAATGTATTTTTTCACAAAGAGGCCTTTTATGGTTCATACCAATTTCAGATAAGATAATAAATCTACTTGCTATTTAAAAATTAATTACAAAAAAAGAAATGTTTTTGGTATTTTTTATTTTTTAATGAATGCAATCTAACAATGCAACTATATGAATTCCTAATTTAACCAAGGGTTAGAAAAGAAAATAACAAAGATAAGGTAATGAGAGATGAAATTAAATAGCATGGAAGGGAAATTCCTAATGGACATAAACCATGGTAACATGTTAGTGAGTTAAATTGTTGAAAAGATTGAGTACAAAACCAACAAAAGTATGAACAATGCTTCCTGAAATCCATTGATACAATCATTGATGGAAACTTAGTAAAACCAAAATATGTTTCACTTATCAAATTGCAAGGCCATGGAAAGTGCACTCATGCGAGATGAGAAGTTATGTAGGAACAAAAGGGTGATCTCTTCTCCAACTGTATATGTCAACGAAATTTGTCAACACACAACAAACACCAAAACTAAAATATCACACAATCAATTTTTTTTTTTTAAATATTGGCTCCAATATTTATAATGAACATGTGTTGACATATCAGTCAAGTTTTTTATTAGTGACACATACTTATTCAATTTGTATATAGCTACCGAGCTCAGTGTATAGTTCACAATGTTTGTCATGTAATTCAGTTGTTCACCAAGTTTTACAATTGCTACCAAGTCCTTTGGACACATCCCAGTGGTTACCAAGAAGATTCAGTTAATGTGAAGACCAGCAATGTAAACCATATATTTCAGTTGATACTAAGTTCATCAGTGGTTACTGAGCAGTGCAATGGTCACTAAGTTTATAGTGTATGTGATGAGAGTCCAGTGTTAACCGAGCTTCCCAGTGTTAACCAAGAGACTCAGTTTATATTGAGCTCAAGGTGAGAATGTTTACCGAGTCATACAATGTAAATCAAGAGACTCAGTTTATATGATGAGTTTCACAATGTCTACTAATTCACCAGTGTAGACTGAGTTCGGGACTACTTAGAAGTGATTAGTATGGACCAAGCTTCTATGTCTACCAAATGCATGATGATGTTGAGAATGCATGATGATGTTGAGTATTGACAGTGGATGCCAAGTATTAGAACCTCATCGAGTCAGTCTTTAGAACCTGAATGTCTTCATGTGGGCCAAATTTGTAATATTTGTGGTAACTTGTATGATAGCCGACTTTTTAATTTGTATAATTGGATTGATATATATGTATTGCACTGTATCATATCCAATGAATGTATGGATGTATGTAATGTGTGAAAATGTGAAGATGTGACTGTGAATTACATCAGAGAAAAGTCAAAGGAGCGAATTGTAAAGCTATAATAACATAAGGAGAAGTAGAGACATATCTATTACAAAAAGGTGATTAGTACACAAAGGAATCTCTTTTAGCAAGCCAAATTGAAAATTAGAGATCATCTACTATTTCATCCTAATAGGTGGATCAGTCAAATTCTTTCACAAGGTAGACCTAATAGTCTTTTGTAAATCTCTTTACTAAGTGCATACTTAATTATATGTTTGTAAATCCTTTCACAAGGTGAACCTAGCAGTCCTTATTGCTCCTAATAGGACAAATCATCAAAAGTGGTCAATGTAAGCTTTAACAAGCTAACTTTATACTATAGTACTAAAGTTGTGGGTATTATCCCCACCCTAGTTTTACTTTCTATTTGGAAACTTTTTGGGTCACCAAATCTTTGTGTCTCAGTGTTATGAATGCTTTCACTTTCTTATGCATGCAATTAGATCAGAATTTATATAATGGATAAATGCTAATTGAATGGTTGGATTAAAGGTTAAAATTGTTGAAGTTTTAGAAGTTACTAATTCACCCCTCCCCTCTTAGTAATATAGCTTAGTCTTGAATATTTCTAACAATTGGTATCAAAGCATTTTGGTTCTTAGGGGAAAGCTTAACAACTTGAGCAAAGATCAAGGCCATGGAGATATTTAGACTTGAAAAAGCCATTGACAATGAAAAGTTGGATTTAGAAATGACCATTTTCCAACTCAAGAAAGCAAAGGAGCAACACTCTCAATCCTTGAAAAGAAGAAAAGAACTTACAATTCAAATGAATGATCAACTCTACATTGAAGAAAGAATTTAAGACCATCATTCAAGAAATTTAGATGAAGCCAATGAAGCAATAAAAAAACTCCTAGAAAAGAATGGTTCCCTAGAAGAAAAAGTAAGAAAGCTAAGAAGAGAACAAGAAATTCAGTCAGTAAGGTTATTTGAAGTCTTGTAATAGAGAAACAAGATAAAAGAAGAGATGGATCGAAGGAACAATGAAATCCAAAACCAATCCCTTCAGCAAGAAAACCTTATTGATTAGCTCTCCAATGAAAATGAAGAAATCATGAGCCTAAGATTTGAAAATGAAAGAATAAGGAATGATCTAAATTTTGAAAGGGAAATCAATGAAAGAATGAAAAATGATCTGAAATCTGAAAGACAATTCAATGAAAGATTGAGGAATGATCTAAAATCTGAGAAGCAAATCAGTGAAAGAATGATGAAATCTTAAGCAGACATGAATCAATTGAATAAGAAAAACCTCTATAGGCAAAAAGGAAAAGTAAGAATTGGATATACAGAAGAAAGAGAATCATCCAAGCAAGGAGCTCAAAAGAACCAAAGACCTACTTGTAATCATTGTGGTAAGACAAGTCATACATCAAACAAGTGTTGGAGTAATGGAAAAGCAAAATTCAATGGAAAATGCTACAATTGAAATTAGCATGACCATAAGGCTAATGAATGCAAAGAGAAACCAAGATTTGAAGAAAAATGTCACAAATGCAAGAACCATGGACACAAGTCATCAGAATGCAAAACAAAGGTATTGAATCTAGTAGAACAAATTGTGAAAGCAATATTTGGGTGGGACTACACCTAGTACAAATGTCATTACCATGAAGAATTTGGACATATTGGTATGAACTATGTTAAACATCATATGAGGAAAAGAGATACCACTAAAAGATGTTTCATTTGTATAGAACTTGGTCATCTTGCCAAGAACTACATGAATACTAGTAAAATTGAAGATGAAAAGAAGGCAAAAGATGATAACATCCAAAAGTAGATGAGACAAAAACGGGTTCCTATATCTACCAAGGATACAAGTCTAAGAAATGATGGTCAAGTCACTCAAGAATTGGGTGACTCTACAATATCTAATTAAGTTTTCAAGGGAGAACTAGAACTAGGCTATCAAGGATAACATCCAAATTAGTTCCAATTGAAAGGTTGCAAAGATCCAAATCTGTATTTAGGATACAAAGCGATCATTGAGTGAGATTGGTATCAATTACTATTAAGTTACTTCTCTACCAAGTGAGGTTAGGTCATAGACTCTACTGAGTGAGGTTGAAAGTAATAAAGATTCATATGGTTACCAAGTCTCGAAGACTTCATCGAGTGTCCAATGCCAAGTAGTGGATGACAGTCTATCAACATATCTACTTTTTTTAATGGTGAAATTTCAACAAAAGGCATGGAATTGAAATAATTTCTTACCATGAAATTTTGAGTGCTATTGTGAAGAGCAATTTTCAGTGTGACCAAAGTGATTTGAGAAAATTTCCAACGAAAGTCTTTTGAATTCTCTCAAACCCTACTGAGTGAAAATGGCATCTAGTAGTAGCAAGGTTAAGTGAGGATCTGACATTTTGGTTCATGGAGTTGGATGGAAGTCACCAAATTTTAAGCTCACTCCTACAGTTGCTGAGACCCTAAATCCAAGCAATGCGCAATCCCAAATTCCTCCCAAGGTACTTCTTATCAATGATATTCTCACCCATTTCAAATGCATTATCCAGGAAATTGGCACATAGAAATGGATGATTCCCTAGGTTAGCTATGTGTGAATGGAGTCCTAAAACATGAGCATCAACATCTAGAAACCAAAGGGTTGACACACATTCATCACATCCCTAAGAATTTCAAATCAAATGGATTAGGTTTATCCTCAGCCAGGTACATAATGGGCAACTATGGCTAGAACAACTAATTCTAATAAGTAAGAAGATGATTAATCAAATCACTAGCCTCCCTATGCTAGCCAAAGCCAAAATGATAAAAACCCTAGGTCAGGCAAAACTTGAAAAGAAAACCCTAGTTGAATGGAATGATAGAGGAATGAGAATTAACAATGTTATTGATGTAGAATTGAAGTTTGGTATTATGTCATGTTGTCACAGAGGTTTGCACCCTTGTCCAAAGTCTTACCTAAGGACAACCGTGTGAAACATGGAAACAACCTCCAAGCTGTGGGACTTGAACTATGAGGTTGAATCTCCGGAGAAGGTTGGCTTCCTCTTACTATCAAGGTGCACCTAACTATTCTTGGAGAGGAAAAAGGAGAAAGAGAGCATGGAAGCAAATCTACCTATTCTAATCTAAAGAGGTGATGCACCAAAATAGAGTGTTCAAACCAATCTCTACCCATACATGCACTATTGAAGCATTATGACACCAAAAGATATACACATTCAGAATTGTTTTAATCTAACAACCACATGCAAATTAGAAAACTAGAATAAATGACACAAGGAAAGAAAGATTCACTTATATATCATTCATAGGTCAAAGAGATACAGTCATGCAGATCATAAATCTCTACAAAACATCAATGAGAGGCAAAGGATTCTTGCACTTTCACACTAATGACTACAAGAGATAAGTAGGATGTCATTCAGTTCAGAGGTAAAGATAATTTTACACTGAAGATTTGTAGAGCAATATCAGAGAAATCAGAGGAGGTTCAACCCTTACAAAATTTACAAAAAATGCCTTTATAGTTCAGGCGTGACTGAGATTTTTTCCAACTGACATTACTCTACAACTACTGCCATTAAGCCCTACAGAGAATAATCATGGAGATCCAAATACAAATCTAATCTGAGCACAGATCTAGATGTAATGATATCTAATCTCTGTGCAAACAGGGCCCTGAGAAGATAGAAATGGTGTCATTAAATAGTTCTGACCAGGTAGATAGATCAGATTAGGGGTGGTAGAGTGTTCCTCTTTGTTTTGCATTCACTCGAAAGTGGTTGGAATCAATCATGAGGGTCAAATTTGTGCAAAAATCTTGGTTTTCCTTCATTTCTAACTCATGAATTAGCAGGGTCACAAGGCCAACTAGACATTGTGACAAGAATGGGCCACGTGGACCAACTATCTTTTATTATTTTTTTGCCACCTTGCAGGGTCTTCCCAAGTTGACCATCCTTTTTAAAACTAACTGTGCCATCCCAAAACCTTGATCGTGGTGGTTACACTAACTATTAGCATCGTTCATACCCTAGCCAGGTCATCGAGAAATGTGCCCTTTAGGCACTTCCCCACAATTTTTATTCTCCTCGCATCTTGATAAAGAGGGAAAGCCCTAGTCATTAATCTCCATGAGATCAACGATCGAGAAGATCTTATGTATTCTGTGCTTTCTTACATAATTCAGGCCCATGACACTTGGCACCACCTTGGCAACCTATATGACAACTCAGCATGATGCATCACCACCTGGCATCTCTTGACAACTCACGAAGAGACAAGCCCCACAAGGACACATGGCAACAAAGCACTTCCCTGAAATATTTAAAATCTTCACATCTTGATAATGCAAGGAAGCCTTGGCTGTGGATCTATTCACATTAGATGGTGAAAATTATTCATGCATCATCCTGTGAGAAGGGTGGGCCCATCATGTCATTCCTTCCATGTGTCACAAGGAGGCATGTTCGCATTTTTTAAAACCCTCACAACTTCATATTGAGGGTGTGTGGTGATCATCGATCTTGAAGATCTGATAATTGGTCAAAACTTGCATCTTTGCGGCTCGCTAAGGGAAACAAGACCCACCATCCATGTGGAAAATGCTCGCTATTTCACCATAGGTAACCTTGCAACTCCACGCAATGATGTAGTAGTATTTGTAGATCTTGGGAAATCTGACGGCAGGAAAGTTACAAGCTGGCGGCAATGGACTTTAGGAAATATGAAATAATATAAGGTTTGGTTGTTTACTTTTTAAATATTTCTTGGGTATTTAAATAATATTAAATCTGGAAACTAGTCATTGGGCAGGCTAAACTTTTGAATTCAAACTTGGTAGGGGCAAAATAAGATAACATTCTGGCGACTCAGAGGGGATACGAGCCTGCTATGCATAAAACCAGTGACCTGGAACATCCATTTAGCTATAGGGTCATGAAAGATGTGGGTCAGTGTGTTGAGAAACCATAACCCTACCTTTGCAACAATAAAATACTGGAAATCTCTATCTTTGCAACCAAAACCCAAAGCAAAACTTTCTGCAGCCTTCAAAACTTGGAAACTAGCTATCTCATAGAGAGAAACCTGTGCTCATGCACTTTTTGAAAAGAAAGAAACTATAGAAATAGAACTAAACTAATATATACATGAGACCTTCCTCCTTCAAAAACATAGTTTAAGATAGATCTCATTGACTAGGATGGGTAGAATTTCACCACCAGGCTTGCTCAATTGAAAAGCATTGGTCTGCTTGCAACTTACAATCACATAGGGACCACTCCATAGTGCATCAAATTTTGAGTGTCTCCCTAGTTTTTCCCTATTTGCATCCCATTTCAAGACCAAGTCACCCTCCCTAAAGGTTCTGACCCTAGCCTTTTTGTCAAAGCTCTTTTTCACCTATTGTTGATGTGTCTCCAAGGTCTGCATGGCCTGATTTCTTCTTTCTTCCAACTCCATCAACTTTGAAATTATCACTGTCATGGCATTATTTTCAATTAGCTCTAGTTGATGAGCTAGTTCTAGGGATGGAAACTCCAATGAAATTGAAAGCCTTCCTTCTCTAACATATACTAACATGAATGGTGAATTCCCTAATGACCTCTTAGGTGTTATCCTATCAGCCCACATAGCTGTTCTCAATTTTTTATGTCAACACCTTTGGTTATCTTCTATTGTCGTCTTTATGATCCTAATTAAATTCTTATTGGATGACTCAACCAGGCCATTACCCTAAGGGTAGTAGTTTGAAGATGTCCTCAAATAGATATTATGGTCAACTGCCCATGCACAAATCCGAGCTCCTACAAAAGATTTTGCATTATCTAAAATAATGGTTGAAGGAGCACTGAACCTGGTCACAATTCCATCAAGGAACTCAACAACTAAAGATTTTGTGGCATCCTTCAATGCAACTGCCTCGGTCCATTTGGTGAAATAATCTGTAGCAGCTAAGATCCACTTGTGACCAAAACTAGAAGGAGGATTGATAGGGCCTATGAAATCCAATCCCCACTGAGCAGAAGGTTGGTCCACCTGGATGGGATGAAGAGGAAGGGCTGAAAGCTTTTGTTTACTAGAGAAGAAGGCACATTTCCCACACTTCCTCACATATTTATGACAATCATAAAATAGGGATGGCCAGTAATAACCAGCTCTCATGATCTTCATTGTAGTTATTCTAGCTTAGAAGTGACCACCATCAAGACCATCATGAAGCTCTTTGATCATTCTTTCAGCTTGGTCTATGTCAATGCATCTTAATAGGGCTCCATTTAAATCTTTCTTGAAAAGAATACCCTCAACTAAGATATAAGCAATTGACTACAATCTATATTGTCTTCTTTTACCTCTATCTAATCCTTGAGGGTACCCATTGCCTAATAAGAAGTTCTTCATATCATCCATCCAATTCCTTGAGTCATCATTTCTTGCCTCTTGTTGCTCTGTCAGTATCATAGCAACTTCCTCATCTAATTTTTGAGATGATAAAATATGTTTACACAATCCTTTCCCTCTTACCAGCTTGGTAATCTGGATGTTAACATCATATTCCATCACTTTTATAATCCAACCAGCTCTTTCTCACTAATATCTTTGCTCAAAAGGAAATCCTTCATTCTAGCATGAGGTACTAACAAATGAATCTTATTGTGAGACAAGAGGTGTTTGAATTTATTCAAAGCTCTGATGATTGCAAGGGCTTGCTTCTTTACAAAATTGTACTTGTCTTCATACTCTTTAAGCCCTTCACTAAAGAAGGGTATGGGCTGCTCCTCATTTTATCATTTGTTTGAGTCAAGACAACAGAAATACCTAACTCACCACCTAGGGTATAGAGAATGAAATCCTCTTCAAAGATTGGATTAATGAGAGTAGGAGTTGAGGCTATGGCTGCCTTGATCTCTTCAAAATTTTCTCTCCCTTCCTTGGTCTATGCAAAGACCATACTTTTCTTGAGCATATCTGTAAGGGGTTTCACTATGGTAGCAAGATTAGGGATGAATCTTCTCACAAAATTTATCCTACCAAGGAAACTTTGTAGCCCTTTCTTGTATTTAGGAAGAGGAAGAGGAAGTATTGCTTTTTTTCTCTCTGGGTCAATAGTTAAGTTATCCTTTGATACAATGTGTCCTAATAATTTTCCTTGACCGGTAGTAAAGACACATTTTCTTGGGTTAAGGGATACCCCAAACTCTCTACACCTTAATAATACCTATTTAAGATGATCAAAATGATCCTCCACATTCTTTGAATATACTGTGATATCATCAAGGTAAATTAACACAAACCTTTCAATCATATTCTTGAAAGCCATTTCCATTGCCTTCTGAAATGTAGCACCTGCATTAGTTAGTCCAAATGGCATTTTACAATAAGCATAGGTACCCCACTTGGTGGTGAATGCAGTATTGTATCTATCAAACTCCTTGACCAGCACTTGATTATAACCAGAGAACCCATCAAGAAATGAAAAGCTCTCTGAACCACTGACCTTGGACAAAATCTGCTCCATGGAAGGAAGAGGATGGTGATCTTTAAGGGAAGCTTGGTTAAGGTCTCTAAAGCCCACACACAATCTAATTTCTCCATTCTTCTTCCTAACGGGGACAAGGTTTGCTACCCATGATGAGTGCTTGATAGGGAAAATTATGTTGGCCTCAATCAATTTGGATAGCTCCTTTCTCATTAAGGGTTCAATTTTAGGATTCATTGGCCTCTATTTTTGTCTTACTGGTTTGACATCGTCAATTAAATCTATGGTATGCTGAAACAACCTTGTGTCAAAACCCTTTAAATCATCATACGTCCAAGCAAATACATCATTAAATTCTTGACATAGATGAATAAAACTTTCTTGTTCAATTTTAGAGCATACCTTCCCCAAGTTTAAGGACTTCCCATCAGCGACCATGACTGGGGTGTAGTCATCTTCATCAGTAGCTAGTTTCATGACTCTACCTCTTGCTTGGTCATCAGGGTTAAAAACACTTTCTAAAGTAATGAGACCTTTAGGCAATTTGTTGGAGCTGAGATTAATGGTTTGGTCCCCATATTGATCCTGCAATCTTGACTAATTTCTCTCTGAAAAGTCTACTTCATTCTGCAAGATGCTCACAATTTGTTCATCAGATTCAAACACTTGCCAATGTATGTTATTGTCAAGGATGGCAGGCCTTACTACCACTCTAATTTTTTGCTCTTTCTTCTCCTCAAGATTCCCTAGCACATCATAAGATGCACCTATTGCTGCAAGTCTATCAGCATATTTATTTTCTTTTATAAGGATGTTTTGAATATTGAATGCATTGAAACCTTCAAGCAAATCCCATACCCTATGTTTATAAGACTTGAACAAACCATTCTTGGTGACATTCTGATTTCTCACTTGATTAACCACCAACTCACTATCTCCATATACACTTAAGATTTGGATTCCTCTTCTTTGAGCAAGTAGGAGACCTCGAATCAAGGATTTGTACTTATTTACATTATTAGTGCAACTAAATTGGAGCTTGAATGAGAAGTAATACCTTACTTGTGCAAGAGAAATCAACATCACACCAGCCCCTGATCCATTTTTATTTCTTGATCTATCAAAGTACATGCTTCATGTTTTATTCATATCTCCTTTAGTCTCCACAAGACTAGGAACCAGAGCATCCTTTTCTAATATACAATAGGTACTAATGCCTATCTCAAGGGTTTCTAACATAGGATCAAACTGATATGCATCAGCCCATTCATCTAAGAGAAAATTAGGTATTTGTGCTAGGGAAGTGGTAGGTTCATTCACTATGTCATTCTCATCCACTTCTAGGATAGTACAATTCATGTTGATGAGATTAGGGGTGTAGGGTTTAGTATGATGAAGGGCTAGAGGCTCTACTCTAATTGAAGCTTTGGCTCCATATCTTGTTCTAAAAAACATATATGACCAATCAGAAGATATGTAACCCCCTATTTGGATGGTGAAGTCTCTTGATAGAAAAATGGAAAAATGTGGCTTGACCTCAGCTACTGATATATCTTGAGTGACAATACAACCAGGGCATGCATGTAGGGCCATCTCTACATTCCTAAGGATCCCTACAGTCTTGAGAATACTACAATCTAACTGTAATACATCCTTAACAATGGGCTCATATTTCATCTCCAAAGCATCAACAACACACCTAGGCATCACTGAACTACTAGCACCTGAATCAATCATGCAATTTTGGACTAGTTTATCCCCTATAATTAAAGAAACATAGAATGGAGGAGGTCTAACCCTTTTACTTGTTTCTTCCCTATCTGATGGTTGCACTGGACTTGTGGCACTTTCCATGCTAGGTGTCTGATCCTTTGGTTTAATACTCTCCAACTCTTTCTGTAACAACCTCTTTTGCATGGGTATAGTAGATATAGCATCCCACATGGAAATATTCACATTTGTCTTCTTCATCTATTCTACCACATTGAATGGAGTAGAGGGCACTTTGGTAGAAGCCTTGGGAGCTGTCCTTGCAGGAGGTTGAGATGGAACAATCGAAGGATCACTCACATCCTTTTTGACATTACTTTGCCTTTGCTGCTGAAAAAGATTTGATTGATCATCTACTGCTAATTGCTCATGAGGTGTTGCATTTGAAGTTGAGGCTTGATTAGGAGGAGGAAGGGTAGCATCTTCAATAGCTCTTCTTTTGCTCCTAGTATTGTGAGCAATGGAATCCTAGTTTACATTACAATGTTCCTCCACCTGATTATTCATAAAGGAGCAATCACTTTGTCCCTGCATATATGAGGCCTCCTTAACTTGGTCTTCCTTGTATGATTGTCCTACTGCAGGCTCTTGGATGGTCAAAACCAAATAAGATTCAACCTTCTGACACATGCAACAAGCATAGGAGTAGTTACAAGAGGGACAAAAATCTTGATCTTGGGCCATGCTATTTTGAGCAACTATGGCCCTACTTTGGTTCACATTTGAGGTTGAAGCATGACTACTCTATCTGTTCTGATCAAAAGAATTTTTCCCATAATTTTGATTTGGAGGCCTACCACTATTCATAGTTTGGTGTTGCAATTGATGAGCTTTACTACCTTGAGCCTGATATCTTTCTAAAGTCACCACCTTGTTGCTTATTTTTTGCATCACAGAGAAACTATCTTCTAGTTTCTTTTCTTGGCCTTGCAATCTCTTATCTATGTTTTGCATCATCTCCTTAATCTCATCTATTCCATTTTAAGATGTGGAAGCTTGAGGGACTAGAGCAAGGGATTGTGAGGTGGAAGCTGTGGGAAGAGGAACCATTTTTGGTTGGTGATTTGGAACATTAGGAAAGAAATGCATGGGAGGCCTTGGAGTTAGCTTACCCCCTTGTATTAGGATGTTTTTTGACTTTATTGCTATGTCATAAGCATTAGGCAAGGTATCCCCTCCCATAGTTTGGATCGTAGTAGCAATGTCACTATTGAAAGCTTTGAGGTAATGCAAGAAGGCATTACTAGGGGTAAGTTTTACTAAAGTAGGTATTCTATCCCATGTCTTTTGAAATCTATAGTTGAAATCAGTCATACATTCATGGGGGGCTCTTTTTATAGTAGTCAACTATTTGAAAAGTGACAAATGGTCACTTTTGTCCTCAAAGTGTTTACATAGTCCTGCTCCTAATCCATCCCAATTTGTTATAGAACCATGAGCCAAACATCTATACCATTGTAGTGCTTTTCCTTTTAGAGACAAGGCTAGAAGCCTAACTGCAACATCATCTTTTGTAATACCATGGATATTAAAAATATTTTCAACCTCTTGAATGTGTTTTGAGGGAGAGATAGAAGTTTCACCAGTAAACTTTGGTATACTTTTAAGTGCAGCTATTGGTATGTCATGTCTTTGGGCCAATAAAAGAGGATTGCCACCGTTAAAGGTGGCAAAAGCATGAGCTCTAGGCTATGCCATATAGACAAGTGATCTATTGATATATGTTGATGGCAACCTAGACTGAGATCTAACAGTAGGAGGGGTAGAAATAGATCTTGCAGGTGTATTTGTTACTATTACACTCCTAATTGGTGATAAAGATACTCTAGTCCTCCTTCTTCTAGGATTTGAAAATGAAAGCTCTTGGTATTGAAATTTACCTCTAGAAGATGCCCTTGTTTTAGCTTTGGGCATGAATTACTACAACTTTGGTCTAGAACCAGATGTGTTTGAAGCTCAGAGTCACCAAGTACTTGAAGAATGAACCTCTTGAAGGCTTGAACACCAAAGCCAGTACTATCTCCTCGATATTAATCTTGAAATCTTCCTTTTTGACACCAGTAGATTTTAAATCTTCTGATATATGTCCCACTAAGCATGCCAAAAATTGTTGTCACAGAGGTTTGCACCCTTGTCCAAATTCTTACCTAAGGAAAACCTTGTGAAACATGGAAACAACCTCCAAGCTGTGGGAGTTAAACTGTGAGGTTGAATCTCTAGAGAAGGCCCACTTCCTCTTACTATTAGGGTGCACCTAACTATTCTTGGAGAGGAAAAGGGAGAAAGAGAGCATGGAAACAAATCTACCTATTCTAATCTAAAGAGGTGATGCACCAAAATAGAGTGTTCAAACCAATCTCTGCCCATACATGCACTATTGAAGCATTATGACACCAAAAGATATACACATTCATACTTGTTTTAATCTAACAACCACATGCAGATCAGAAAACTAGAATAAATGACACAAGGAAAGAGAGATTTACTTATATATCATTCAATCTCTACAAAACATCAATGAGAGGCAAAGGATTCTTGCACTTTCACACCAATGGCTGAAGGAGATAAGTAGGATGTCATTTAGTTCAGAGGCAAAGAGAATTTTACACTAAATATTTGTAGAGCAATATCAAAGAAATGAGAGAGGTTTCACCCTTACAAAATTTACAAAAATTGCCTTTATAGTTCAGGCATGATTGAGATTTTTTCCAATCAACATTACTCTACAACTACTGCCATTAAGCCATACAAAGAATAATCATGGAGATCTAGATGCAAATATGATCTAAGCACAGATCCAGATGTAATGATATCTAATCTCTATGGAAATAGGGCCCTGCAAAGATAGAAATGATGCCATTAGATAGTTCTAACCAGGTAGATAGATTGGATTAGGGGTGGTAGAGTTTTCCTCTTTGTTTTGCATTCACTCAAAAGTGGTTGGAATCGATCATGAGGGTTAGATTCGTGCAAAAATCTTGGTTTTCCTTCATTTCTAACTCATGAATCAGTAGGGTCAGTAGGTCAACTGGACACTGTGACGAGAATGGGCCACGTGGACCAACGATCTTTCTTTTTTTTTTGCCACCTTGCAGGGGTTTTCCCAAGTTGACCATCCTTTTTTAAACTAACTGCGCCATCCCAAAACCTTGACCGTGGTGGTTACACTAACTGTTAGCATCATTGATACCTTAGTTGGGTCACTGTGACACATGCCCTTTAGGCACTTCCCCATAATTTTTATTCTCCTCGCATCTTGATAAAGTAGGAAAGCCCTGGTCATTGATCTCCACAAGATCAATGATCGAGAAGATCTTCTATATTTTGCACTTGCTCACATAATCTAGGCCCATAACACTTGGCACCATGTCGTCAACCTATACAACAACTTAGCATGATGCAACATGACCTGGAATCTCTTAACTACTCATGAAGAGATAGGCCCCATAGGGACACATGGCAGCAAAGTGCTTCTTTGCAATATTTAAAATCTTCACATCTTGATAATGCAAGGAAGCCTCGACCGTGGATCTATTTGCATCAGACGGTGAGAATTATTCATGCATCACCCTGTGAGGAGGGTGGGCCCATGACATCATTCCTTCCACATTTCACAAGGAGGCATGCCCACATTTTTTAAAATGCTCACAACTTCATATTGCAAGCGTGTGGTGATCGTCGATCCGGGAGATCTGAGAGTTGATCAAAACTTTCATCTTTGTAGCTCACTGAGGGAAACAAGACCCACCATCCATGTGGCAAATGCTTGCTATGTCACCGTAGGTAACTACCTTGCAACTCTACGCAGTGATGTAGCAGTATTCATAGATCTTGGGGAATCTGAGGCAAGAAAGTTACAAGACAGTGGCAATGGACTTTAGGAAATATGAAATAATATAAGGTTTGGTCATTTACTTTTTAAATATTTCTCGAGCATTTAAATTATATTAAATATGGGAACTAGCCATTTGGTGGGCTAAACTTTTGAATTCAAACTTGATGGGGGCGAAATAAGATAACATGTCATTGTACACAAGATATACAATTTAAGTAGACTAAATAGTATGTCATGTTAAGCTGTGGACTTAGCTTACAAGGTGGTTAAGAACAATTTATCATACAACCTTGTCAAGCTATTGCTAAGACATCTCAACAAGAACATGGAAAGCATATGAACGTCAGAGAACAACCCATGTAAGTTTGGTTCCTTGTTGACTTGCCTATTCTTTTATGTATAGAAATTCTTTCCTTCTAAAGGCACTATAGCATGGAAAAAAAGATGTGTCTATGCTCTATCAAATCAATGAGTATATTGTAGAGATGGGTGAAAACTACAATAGTATCATGGATAACTACTTCAATGTATTTAAGGAGAAAATGAACAACAAGTTCAAAATCCCCAAGAAGCTAGTTGAGGACTACAAAGATGATATATGTTTCATGGCGGATAACTTGATAAGGTGTATATATAGGCAGTTAAGCCTAGAATAGTGTGGGTGAAACCTCTTAGTTATGAGGTCAACATTGATGAAGCAAAGGATATCATTGAAGATCTTATCAATGAACCAATTGATTCTAAGGTTGCATACTTTGGAATGTATGATGAAGCAAAGGCCAGGATTGAACTTGAAATTAAGCTCCCTTAGGCTGTCAACAAAGGGAAAAGAAGGATTGCAAAATTGAAACCAAGTTCACCCCTTTTGTTAACCAAGGGAAAAGGAGAAGATGAGAAAGGTGAAGAAGTAGAGGATGAGGAAGAGTCTAAGGAAGAAGAGCCACTAAAGAAGAAAGGTAAGGTGATCATCACCAAGCCAACAAAACTATCCACTATACTTTTTACAAGGAGGTCAAGAAAGAAAGCTAACAAAGAAGGAGGAGACATCATATTTAGAAAACCTCCACCCAACTTCCAGGGTAGATTAAAGCAATTGGAAGAAGGAGCAGACATAAAAAATTTTAAATCATTGAAATATGAGATTAGGATAGCATGGGAGAAGAAGCAAGTTGAAGACCTAGTGTTAAATAAAATGGGTAAGTGGAAGTACTCACTAGATCAGCTCGCTTCTCAAGTTCCTAGTGAATTATCAAAAAAGATAAAGCTAAGATGGGATTTTTCTATGCAAATTGTCAAGGACAATAATGGACAAACCCTAAGGTAGTTATTACTGAGCATATCAGATGCTAAGGTAAAAGAGTCATTGAAGAAAAATGAAGAAAAATTGAGTCTAAAGTTTAACACT
This sequence comes from Cupressus sempervirens, assembly GCA_028749045.1. Classification (NCBI taxonomy): domain Eukaryota; kingdom Viridiplantae; phylum Streptophyta; class Pinopsida; order Cupressales; family Cupressaceae; genus Cupressus; species Cupressus sempervirens. Next base: position 524,206,705 of record CM053784.1, on the reverse strand, counting down.
TGTCTAGTTTTGATTAAGGACATTGAGCATGTTGTTAGTAACGCAACAAACACTTGGAAGAATATATTTTTGTTACATAAACCAAGTGATTTTCCAATCAATGTCAAAAATGATGATGAAGAAGAAGATAAGGAGAAAGATGAAGAGAATGTTGAAGAAGTGACTCACTTTGACAATGAAGAAGATAAAGAGGATCAAGGACAAGACACTATTGAGGAAGAAAAGCAAGATGATGAGGAGACTGACCTAGTCAAGATAGCTGCAACATTCATTGCCTCACTTCCTCACTCTCCAAGCAAGCTAGTGTCGACATCAAGTATGGAGACAACATTAGCAAGTTTGATTGCGACCACTAGTGATATATCAAATGTCCAATCAATCTTTGTTCCTACTCAACTCAACACATCATTTGCAGAAGTTACTTCCACTTCATCCACCAAGCTACAGATTCTTCCTTCATCTACCGAGTTGAGTACTTCAGTTTTGACTTCTCCAATTTTGGCTTCTTTAGATGTATGCACACTAGTTTTGGGTTCTACAATTTTGAGCACATCAATTTTGGGTTCCCCAAGTATTTCTATAAGTATTCCTTTAGTTAGTACAATATCATTTTTTACTACAAGCCCTAGTATCTCTACCATTGTTTCTATTTCAGATACAAAAGCAATAAGTGCAAGCACAGTTGAGCCCAAGGTTCAACTGAGCACAAATTTTTTGGGAAAAAGAAAGGAGATAGAGGAAGACATTGATTTAGATGAGGAAATAGTAATCCCCAATTCGGATATTTACAAGCTTACTCCAGATCAAATGCAGACATTTGGTGAACTCCTCCAAAAGAAGGCTAAACATCAAAGGCTAAGAGAGGAGAGAGATAAAGAGTATAAGATAATTGAAGATGCTAAAAAAATTTTGGCAAAGGCTATATGAATTGAGATTGATTATTCTTAACCTATTTTGTATCAGCTAGCAGAAGTAGTCTAGAAATTCAATGAAGACATTGATGGACAAGATAAGCTAGTGGAGAAGGCTGAAAATAAGTTTAACAATAAAGTGTTGGAGAACATTTCTCAGGAGATTTCCATTCATCAAGTAGAACTGTCTACAATTTTGGGCAATTTAGAAACATCATGTTCAAATGTTTCATCACTTTTTTGGAAGCTATGTGATATCTCTGGTTTTACAAAGGAAATAAAGGACAAGTTGTCCAAAATAGATAAAGATCTAAAGGCTAGTGCTCAACAGCTACAACTTGACCCTAGTTCAAGCTCTGCACACTTCAAGAAAATAAGTTTCTTGTCAAAAATACAAGTAGAATTTCTAAGTGAAGAAGCAAGGATCATATCTACATTGATTAACATACAAAACATGATCCTTCCCAACATGGATGCACTACAAAAACATAGTGCATATTCAAAAACTCTAATTCATGACAATAAATTCTTTATTGTGGACCATATGATAGTTCTTTTAGTAGAAGTACAAATTGCACTTCATACATGTAAGGTCCTATAGGAAAATTGGGACAAAACTTTGGCAATCATTCTTAAGGTACATTTTGAATTCTTGTCTCATTTTGGTGTTTCTATGTAAATAAATAGAATAAATCTTTGGCATTAATGTCAAAAAGGAGGAGTAAAGATATATTGGAGAAAGCCATATGTTATGGGAGAGTAAGACATGTACATTGAGAGACACATAGTATGAGGAGAAATATGCTATGGGGAGAACTTGCAATAAGCAAGACATGTTGTATATAGTAGGAGGATGTATAGTATATTGTATATACCTTACAAAATTAGTTTTGAAAAATCCCAAAAATAGTATACTCTACTGAGCCAGCATCACATGGTGATGGATATAAGGTATTCAATTTTGGCTGATAAGTATTTTTGTTACTAATGCCAAAGGGGGAGATTGTTGACATATCGGTCAAGTTTGTTATTAGTGACACAAATTTATTCAGTTTGTATATAGCTACCAAGCTCAATGTATAGTTCATAGTGTTTGTCATGTAATTCAGTTGTTCACCAAGTTCTACAGTTGCTACCAAGTCCTTTGGACACATCTCAATGGTCACTGAGCAATTTTAGTTAATGTGAAGATCAATAATATAAACCGTGCATTTCAGTTGATGTCAAGTTTATTAGTGGTTATTCAGCAATGCAGTGTTCACTAAGTTTGCAGTGTATGTGATGAGAGTCCAGTGTTAACTGAGCTTCCCAGTGTTAACCAAGAGACTTAGTTTATACCAAGCTCAAGGTGAGAATGTTTACTGAGTCATACAATGTAAATCAAGAGACTCAGTTTATATGACGAGTTTCACAATGTCTACTAAGTCACCAGTGCAAACCAAGTTCAGGACTACTTAGAAGGGATTAGTAGGGACCAGGCTTCTACATCTACCGAATGTATGATGATGCCAAGTATCGACAATGGATGCTGAGTATCATAACCTCACTGAGTCATTCTTTAGAACTCAAATATCTTCATGTGGGCTAACTTTCTAACATTTATGGTAACTTGTATGATGGACAACTTTGTAATTTGTATAATTGGATTGATATATATATATATATATATATATATATATATATATATATATATATATATATTGCATTATATAATATCCAATGAATGTATGGATGTATGTAATATGTGAAAATATAAAGATGTGAATGCCAATTACATCAGAGAAAAGCAGAAGGAGCAAATTGTAAAGGCCATAATAGCATAAGGAGTAGCAAAGACATATCTATCATAGAAAGGTGATTAGTACACAAAGGAATCCCATTCAGCAAGTTGAAAATCAGAGATCATCTATTGTTTCATCCTAATAGGTGAATCAGTCAAATCCTTTCACAAGGTAGACCTAACAGTTTTTTTTAAATCTCTTTACTGAGTGCATACTTAATTGTATATTTGTAAATCCTTTCACAAGGTGGATCTAGCAATCCTTATTGCTCTTAATAAGGCAGATCATCAGAAGTGGTCAATGTAAGCTTTAACATGCTAACTTTATATTGTAGTACTAATGTTGTGAGTATTATCCCCACCCCAATTTTACTTTCTATTTGGAAGGTTTCTAGGTCAACAAATCTTTCTATTTCAGTAATATGAATGCTTTCAATTTTTTATGCATGCAATTAGATCAGAATTTATATAATGGATAAATGCTAATTGAATCTTGGATTAAAGGTTGAAATTGTTGAAGTTTTAGAAGTTATTGATTCACCCCTCCCCTCTTAGTAACTTAGCTTAGTCTTGAATATTTCCAACACAAGGATCCACAAAAATAACACACTCTAACAAGAATAACTACACTTAGAATTAGAGCACCAAAAGCATATATTATTGCATCAAAATAATGGCTTGGGATACATGTTTAATTCCTCCATTTATATGAAATTGTCTCCTCAATTTGTGTTGGGAGTGAGAGATTCCTTCATGAAAATAGATGCTTAAAACTTAACAAAACAAATCTAATTATATATAGACTGACTCGCTAAATGGCACTAAGTAGGACTCCATTGTTTATATCAATTAATGGGTGCATGAGCCTTTACATGAATTTAAAATAATGAAAGAAGAAATAGATAAGAAGGAGGAAGTTGTTAGATGATGTAAGAGTCTCTAGATATGCCAAAAATAGAAGCTCAAACTTTTATGGATGTTTGTAGGAGTTAAACTGCTATCAAAATGCATATCTAATGCATGGAAAGCTCTAAATTTGGAACTAGCAGTTAACTATTGGCACACCCTTGAATTCTTTAAAGACTTATGGCACACCTTTGGAGAAGCACATCTTAGTGGCAAATTCAAAAAAATGCAAAATTTTCCCAAGTGTCAAAACTAAAATTCTAGCTTCTGGGTTTTCTATCCCTTCATATCAAAGCTATGTCTGGATGTTTGCTCTTGAATTTTTCTATGATCTCCATCACTTGGATTGCATCTAGAAAATCCAAAGCATCATACTTATCTTTTACTATTTTTTGGTAGTTGCCCACTTCTATGCGAGTCTCTACAAATTCTTCTAGATTTACATCCAATTCTAGCAATGCCTCCTCTGTCTTAAATGCTTGTCTAATGTCTTCATTAGTTGAAGCTTCTTCAAAGGCCTTTTGAAACTATTCAACAAATATTTTTATAGAAAATATTTTATCCCTTGACTCATATTACAACATGTCAAGCAAGCATCACTATAATACTTCTTAGCTTCCAAAATATACTCTTAGGTTAGATCCTTGAGCTTATGAATATCGTCATGTAATGTCTCCATTACTTTATTACCAGTAGAAATCTTCTTGATCCAATCATCTATCTTATTGAATTCATCCTCCATATATACATCCATGAGCATATGATACCTCTGGCCCTTTATTGACCACAACACTTAAAGGTCTTTACCCAAGGTATGGACCTCATCATCAATCCAAAATCCTAGTTCAGTATAGCAACTAGCCTATCTGCATTATTTTGCATATGGTGCAATATTTTAAGGTTTCTCTATATTATCTACACATATTTTTACTCAAAAATTTCCCACTATTGCTAACATGCCTTCAAAAATGGATCCTATTGTACACTTGCATTCTCCTTCCTATCAAGTGTTGCACCTAGAGTTGCCTCAGGATGATTAGGGTCCAAAGGACCAACCATTTCATATAAATAGCCTCTTAGAAGATCATTATGTTTCTAGAGTCTCAACAATTGAAACTCATATTGTTCCAAGTGGTTAAACACTTCTTTGATTCCTATAGTGACTATTAATTTAGCAATATCTACAGTGGGCTTTCCCAGAAGGACCTCTTTAATCTGATAATAGTTCGGGGTCAAATCTTCAGGATCTATATGTAGAGGAGGGATGTCAATATGAGCAAACAAGTCCTAATTTTAGTTCTTCATAATAAAGGCCAATGTTCGTGTATCACCTGTAGGTAGCTCAGGTTTCTTGAGGGCTTCAACTAATTCTTCCATTCCCTCATACACACTACAATATAGTTGCCTTTTATGCCTAACCATCACCTCTTTCTTCACCTAGATTAGATTAGTTCCCATCAAAGAAATATACTTAGTTGAAGAGGGGGTATTTTTTTCTAGACCCTTTCCATTAGCACTCCCCTCTAAAGTCTTTTCTTTCTGATAGGGATCTACATTAGGCATCCCTATGTCTGTTGAGTCTACAGTCCTCACCTTTGTATCTTGAGAAGTTTGTTGAGGTTCTTCATATATTTTTCCCTCTTGTGATTCTTCATTAGTAGGTCTTTGTTGTGGCTCCTCTTCCTACATAGCTTGTACTTTCTCTTCATTAACAAGAGGGAGAGGAGTGGTTGAACCTTTATCTAAGAAAGATAAAGCTTGACTTGGTGATGGTGGGGCACCTAGAGGTCCTTGGGGAAACAATAGAAATTGACTCCAATCTTCTCCCAAAGGCTGATTCATTGGTGTATCCCTTATCACCTACAAGTTGAAAACCCACAAGCATGAAATCAAAATATAAAATGCTAAAGACATCAGTCCCTTGAGCCTCTTGTTCATCAATCCACTTGATGTTCATCCTCCAAAGTTGTAAACTAAATAGGTCCTATGGGAATAGATGGCAACATTACCATGGAACTCCTCCTTTTTTTAGCCTTAGTAGCCCTAGCCAGATGAGTCCTTTGACTCAAGGAAAGGTTTTCCTCTTCATCTTCTTCATCCTCTTCACCTTTTTCAGGAATGGTTTCTGAGACTAAAGGAATAGGAATAACCTTTCGTTGCACTTTCTATCTTCTAGTCCTTTTGATTGGAGTTTTAGCCTTTTTTATCTTAAGAGTTGATGAAGAGGTTTATTTCTCTTGAACATGTGGGGACACCTCTTGTGCTTCCTCTTCAGGTCCTTGTCGCTATTCTGGTAGTGACACTTGTGAATTATCCTGAGTTTGAGCAGCTTCTACATTTTCAGGCTCTTGGTTCTCAAATGCTTGAGTTTCCTCCTGGGCTTGAGTCCCTTCACCTCTGAGCTCAACTTTCTGAGGAGAAACTATTTTCCTTTTATTTTTTCCCTTTTGTGCTTTAAAGTATCCAACTTCCCTATCATGTCGATACACCATTTTTTGACCTTATTGGAGATTGGGCTGTGAATGTCGATACTGTAACTTTCACCCCTTTTACCTTTACTAGATGGGTTGTGGCCTGTAAGACTATTTTTTGAGGTACTGGGTCCAACTTGAATGGCTTCTTAATCCATTCCTTGTTTAACTAAATGATATGCCTCATCATATAACTAATATCTACATTTTCTTCTCTATCAATTTTTGTGTTCATAACCGAATGATCATATATCTTATCTTGATTATGTAGGGGATCCAAGACATCTGAAATGTCTTCTTGAACAATAGGACCTTTATTTTCAAGGCACTACTTGTCAAATAAAGAGTCATCCTACAATAGTGCCTTATCTGGATATCATAGTCATCTACTGCATTCATCCAATGATCTTCCATGACATCTTTATGTTTAAATTGTTTTCCTGCCAAGTATTGAACCCTTCTAATATTATCCAAACATGGACAAGGGGAGTTATATTCCTCTAAGGGATATTGATCCCATTCTAAATCAAAGATCATGATATCCTACTTTTTCTTGACTCCAAATGAACCTATGGTGATGGGCCATACCCAAGTCTTCTTATGTTGTTTTCTCACTCTGTCATATGCAAATGTGAGTTGTTGTGCAATCTCCAACAAAATGAGTCTATCACATGGATACAGAGGGAGCTTCTTAGGATTTATAGTTGTACCTACTACCCTTAGGTAGGTGAATTTCTTGAAATGGATGTAGTAGGCACCTATTTTTGAAATTCCTGTTGCTACCTCGACTAACATCCTTTTTGCATAATCACCTTCAATGAATCAGATGATTACAAAAATGAAAACATCATTCACTATCATGTACTTTTTACTCTAATCTAACAACCTTTTCTTCACTAGCTAGGGGTATACCACATAAGGTCATGCATTAGCATCTTGCATGCTTCCCCTCTTAAATAACCCTAGAGAGTCTGTAGTTTTTGCTACTAACAGATATACCAAATATGAAGTCATATAGAATGTGGGGTTAATTTTAACTACCACCAGTTGTACATTCAAATGCTCACTAAGTGTTGTGGCCCAGTCAATCGATATCTTCACCATTATCATGATCTCGATGAAATGTACCATCTAGATCTTCAAGTGCCCTATTGCTGGTAAACCCATAATCTTGCTCAAAAACACAATGGAATATTTGATATCATCCTTCATATAACCTCTTTTCATATCAACTTTTCCTGCTCTTCATCCCATAGGTGTTCTATCAATTAGATATGATGATTGGATCATTTCAGTAGCCTTCTACTCATTGTCCTTATGCCACCTTTCTGCTTGATGATAAGTCAATATAATGTATTGATCTACCCTTGGAATATTTTCTCAATGTTCTTTGGTGTTAGATCTAGGACGATCTCTCCTATTGTGCTTTTCACCACTCTCTTTTATGACACATAATTTTCTACCAAGGCCATAACAAGTTTTGAAAACTATACTAAAGTAGGATGTGAGGCCACATTAACTAACCCAAATCTAATGAGTACAAAAATCATTGGGGATCTCTCATTGGGCTTATTGTAGAGTACTAATAATGCATTCTAATCAATATGACCTAACTTAGTGTCCTGAATCTTTGAATGTGCATCTTGCAAGTGTGATTTCAATTTAAACACCTTGAAACTTAAAGACCACTAATTTTGGAGCAATCTTTGTTGCAAGTGAGGACAAGGAAGAAGCCATTTTATCCACACAAAACATAAGCACATTAGTCTCGAAGGTTAAAATTTAAATCCTAAACAAACCCTAATTATTAAAAAAGTAGACCCATAATGCAAAAAGCTATCAAAACACCCAAAAAACCTCATTTATGCCTTTGATGCAATTTTTTAGTGCACCTTTCCCACCTTTAGGGTGTGTTAGGTATGTGTTTTTATCAAATAAAACTTTATTGACTAAGGGTGTCCACATGTGCACATGTGTGCAACCTAACTCTTTAAAGATTTTGAGTTTTATGCTTTAATGGTGCACAGTTGTGCACCTTAGGGAAGGTGTGCACTTGTACACCATGATAGTGGTGTCTTTTTTAATGTTTGGTAAGGTGCACATATTCCCACCTTAGATAGATGTGCATATGCACACCTTACATTTAGATGTGAGTTTTTAGTTTTTAGATTTGTGAGTTAAAAAGTGCACAATTGCATAGGTGCACAACTATGCACCTTCTAACCTTGGTGTTCAGTGCTTAATTCTTTTTTTGAAGGGAAGAAGACATACCTTTGAGGGTGCAAAGGTGCACTTGCCAATAGTCAAAGGAGATAATGAGTTAGGAAGATGAAGGGGTCCCAACCTTTATATGCCCAGGATGAAGGACACCCTTTGGGGGTATACACCTGCACATGTGCATAGGTGCGCACTCCCAAATGGAAGTGCTCCCACACTAGCACAACTGCACTAGCACACCTTGAAGGGTGTGTTAGGTGCACTAGGTGCACTAGTGTACCTATTTATTGAGCAAAATCACATTTCCTTCTAAAATTCTTAGTTTCTAACAAATGGGTTGTTTAGGTAGAGGACTAGGCTAGACTCAGACATTATGAAAAGCCCTCAAAAGTCTCAGACCCTAGACTAGGGGTCTAGAAAAGAAAAAAATCTACTAGGGGGTTCCCATTTCTCTTCAGAAATGGGGCCTACATTGAGAAACCACAACAAATAGCCCCAAATAAAATGAAGAAATGACAAAGGCATTTCTTCACCAGCAAACATCCTTCTAAAATGTATCAAGTAACAAATAAGTTTGAACACTTTTGAACAACTTCAAGTCCCTTGGTAGTCAAAACTTCAGAATCTCAAATTTTCAAGCTCTATGTGTCCTGAGTGTATTCATTCCCTTTGATGTTTCAAGGTGCAAACTTTTCATTAGTCTTTAGAAACTTACAAACAATATTTTGCTCTACCGATCCATCCATCTAGAATCTTCACATATCATGTGTGTCAATCACTACCTAACTAGATGAGAGAATATGTTCATGAGGCCTCTTAATGGGTTATTACTCTATGAATTTTAGGTTCTGAACAATCCTATAAGTTCTACTTCATAGAGCTCACATGTTTTCATTTGATTCTTCCATGAAGAGATTGAATAAATAGTAGATAACCATTTTGGAGTGCATATCTCTATTTGTCAGATTATTTTCATCAGACCTTTTCAAAATCTTTAAATCTTAATACCTTATTTCTTCTTTTTCTTTCTTTTTGTACCCTAACCATGCTTATACTATGTAGCGAAGGAATTGGTGTTGATTCTTAGATTCTCTTTTAATTTGATAACCACTTGTGTTCCTTTTTAATGAACTTTTTGAAGACTCTCACACCAAATGATGACCTCGATAATTACTTGAAAATACCCTTTTGTTTGAAGTGATAAGTTTCAAACTATCCTGTGCTACAATCAATCTTGATTTGAAAGCACCAAGATAGTCAATTCTTCTAAATTTGCAAAGTGATGAGAGATATTGACTTGCAACACTAATTTCAAGACTATAAGTAACATCCACCTCTAGTTGTTAGATGATACATATCATCTGGATGCTTTGGCAAAGAAATTCCTCTTCCTAAATGTTGAAACCACAAGAAAATGGTTAATAAAATATGTCAAGATAAAATCTTGATTTCACCTAACCCCCAAACTAACACAACTTTGAAATAAACACATGAATGAAAGTAAAAACACTTTTAGAAATAAATACACGACTAAAAGAAAATGCACTTGTAGAAATAGACACACGTGCAAAAGGGAATTTTTTTCTTTTTTCTTTTTAGGCCTTAAAGCAATGTTTCAAGAACTACCCATTGACTAGCAATGGAAAAAATTCCCCTTGTAAGGAACTCAACCTAAAAGTATTTTCTTCTAGAATATTTTCAATTTGACAAGGTCCAATCCACAAGCATTAAAATTTAGTGTGGTTTCTTGACTTTTCTTTTTCCTTGTCCCATAGAAGGACAAGGTTGGATATTCTGAAAGATTTTATTATGGCTCACTTGTCAAACCACTTTTTCATGATAACCTGATGTTTTCCCATATGCTCTAAAGTATTCATCCATTTCTCATCCATCTCCAAGAGATTCATCAGTATAATCTAAACCCTGCCAACATCTTCGGCATACGCACTCATGAATTTCAAAATAGGAATCTTGAGGTTAAGTGGGAATATTGGCTCTTGTCCATAAATGGGTAGGTATGGGGATGTTCCCAAGGTATTTTTGACCCTGACTCGATCTATCCATAGCCCATATTTGAGTTGAGTATGCCAATCTTTAGGATTTTCCTTCAACAAATGTCTTATTATTGTGATTAAGTTCTTATTATAGATTTGGCCACACCATTTCCTTGGGGTTAGTAATTTGAAGAGAACTTGATTATAACCTGATTGTCTAGTGCACACTAGGTAAGGAATATTGATGCAAGATCCATTATCACAAACTAAAAAGAATGCCATCCCAAATCTGGTAACAATATGTTCTTCCAAAAAGTCTGTAACCACCTTTGTTGTGCAATTTCTAAAAGTCTCAGCTTTTATCCAACATGTGTAATTAGCCATGAGAATGAACATATGTCCTATCAATGATGGTGGGTTTACTAGACCAATAAAATCTAGTCCCCACTTTGAAAAAAGGTGTACCTCAAACACTAGTTGTAATGGCATTGTCGCATGTCTTTCTTTGTTAGCACTAGTTTGACAAATGTGGCAAGTGTGCACATGTTCAAAAGTATCCTTGAAGATTGTTGACTAAAAATAACCTAATCTTAAAATCATATGGGTTGTAGTATCTACTGAACCATGTCATTACTTATCATGAATCTGCTCCAAAACCTCTTTTACTTCTTCTTGTCCCAAAAACTTTAGATAAATTCCTTCATAGTTCCTTTTATACAGTTTTGTATTTTGCAACATGTAAGATTCACACCTCATTTTGAAACCTGTATGCTCCAAACTATTCATCCAATTAGGGTATTGATTTTATAAAAGGTAGTAAAAAATATTTTGATACCAAACATCTATTATTATACCTTGATCTATATCAACTTGAGATACTATAATCTTCTTTTCATCTTCTATGTTGGTTTCATCATCAAATTTGAATTGCTTCTCATCTTGTATCTCATTATTTGCTATCATTTTTTATAATCCTTGTCCTCTCACTAACTTCATTAGTTAAATATCTAAATCAAACTCTTGAAGTATAGCCATCCATTTTACTCATCTTTCACCCAACTTGTTTTGCATTTGTAATGTCTTAATCGCAAGATCAGGCACAATTGCATACACCTTACTCCTTAATATATAGTGGTGGAATTTCTTAACTGCCTTTATTAGAGAAAAATACTATTTATCGAGATTAGAATAGTTCAACTCAATGTTCTTTATAGGAAAACTCATGAAAGCAATGGGCTTATCATCCTTTTTGTCTTTCTTCTACATAAGAATTCCAGCACATGAATGTTTTGAAGCAAAAGAGTATATTTTAAATGATAATTCATAATCGGGACTAACATGTATTGGAGCTATAGAAATAGTCACTTTTATGTCCTCAAGTGATTTCTTAATTTATGGAACCCATTATGTTTTCATGCCTTTCTTAAGAAAATCATTAAGAGGGTGCACTATCTTAGAAAATCCACTTATAAATTTCCTCACAAAATTTATCTTTACAAAGAAAGATTTGAGTTCTTTATGATTGTGTGGAGGTGACAACTTTAGAATGGCTTCAATTATTTTGGGGTCTATGGAGATTCCAACTTTGGAGATAATATGACCTAGGAGCTTTCCTTTAGTGATTGCAAATGAATATTTCTAAGGATTAAGTGATATGCTATATTTGCGGTATCTATTAAACACTTATCTTAAATTGACAATGTGAGTGCTTCAATCCTTTAAAAAGACACTCAAGTCATCCATGTAGATAACTATACCTTTATTTATTTGTCCCTTAAAAGCTTCGTCCATGGCTCGTTGGAATGTAGCTCCTACATTGATCAACCCAAAAGGCATTCTTTTGTATGCTAAAGTCCCCCATTTTGTCGTGAAAGTAGTCTTCATCCTATCTTCTTCATCGACCATAACCTAATTATACCCAGGATATCCATTTAAGAAAGAAATCATTTTGAATCCATTAACAATTTGTAGTAGTTCATCAAGTGAAGGCAAAGGGTAGTTATCCTTTTGAGATGCTAGATTCAAATTAAGAAAATCCACACAAAGATAGATCTCTCTAGTCTTTTTCCTCACAGGAACTGAGTTAGCCACCATGTAGAGTGGTGAATGGGGAAAATAATCTTAGCATCGATTAATTTATTAACTTCCTTCATTATCAATGGTTCGATAATGGGATTAACAGGTCTTTGTCTTTGTTAGAAAAGCTTGGCATCTGGTTTCAATGGAATGCCATGTGTGTTGATCTCAGGATCATATGTTTTGAGTTCTTTATAACTCCAAGCAATGATATCTTTGTATTTCCTAAGAAATTTGTGCATATCTTCCCTTTCCTGAGTGTTGCATGCTTTTCCAACCCTTACCATTCTAGGGTCTTCATCAGTACCTAGATTACATAAATTGCATTCTTTGATCCCTTTTTCTTTAACCATTCTCCTATTAAGTTTTGATTCATCATGATAAAAAATTCACTCCAAATCAACCATTCCCTTATGAATAGTATTGGTTTTTAAATTGATAATCCCATCCTCATCTTCAAGCTCTTCCTCCTTAGGTTTTTCATCTGAAGTATTGTCAAAATCTTGTCCCTTGAAATGGTCGTTGCACATGATAAACTCAAGTATGTATTGGTCATCTTGGAATACTTGGAAGTTTTTAATGTTGTCCAGGATGGATGAAGCAACAACCAATTCTACTGAAAAACTTTTCAATTTTGTTCTCTCAAAGGTTTGTAATTCACTAGCTGAAATTACCAAGGCATCTGCTACCATGTTTCTCCTTTTGGGGATATACCTTATGTTCAAAGCTTTGAAGTCATCCATTAGACCCCATACTCTCTTTCAATAAGCAAGTAATCTTTTATCATTACAAGAATAAATTGATTTTACTTGTCTAGTCACCAATTGGGAGTCTCCTTCAATTATGAGAGCTTTGATTCCCTTCTCTAATGCAAAGAGAATTGCATGAATCGAGGCCTTATACTATAAAACATTGTTAGCACATCTAAAATATAATTGATATGCTACATAGAAAGACCTACCTTTTGGTTTGATTAATTCAATACCTACACTGGCTACTAATTTGCACTTAGATTAATCAAACTAAAGTGCCTAGATCAGATCTTCTTGGGTTTCCTAGACTTGTGCTTGTTTGTCTATAGTTTTTCCTTTACTTGAACCTTAAAGGGTTGTTTCTAAGGGATCCATTGTAATCTCTCCCATGCTAGACTTAATGATTTTTCATTATTTATCTTTGATGTGGGGAATGTATGTTTCTCTTGCTGATCTTGAATTTACCCAATCAATTCTATAATTTTGTCAACTTTGGGTTTAGGATGAATGACTACCGAAGTCCATGCTTGGCATTTTATGAAATGTCTCCTTTGAATCTTAACCATCCCTAGTGTAATAACAATAACTCTTAATTTCTTTGTAACTAGTTTATATAAGCTCCAAATTACAAGTGAGCTTAGATACACTCTAAACTTATCATGATACACTATTTCCCAACTTCACTACCTTTAGTACAATCTCTAGATGAAGTTTCAAATTCTAGTGTTGTGTACAAGCCTAATTCAACTTAATTGAATCAAACTTGATAACTAACTTCAATCTTCTTGTCTCATCATCTTCTAACTTTTCTTTTGAGATGTCTAATATTTTTACAAATGCCTCATTGAGTTCTTCTCAAAGTCGACTGACTACATTTCTTTGTTCCTCATTGTCTTTGTTAGGCTTAGAGTTCTTCTCATGGTTCCTTCTGTCATTTTTGACATTTCTTCCATCATTCATTCTATTTTTGAAGTTTCTTCCATTGTTCCTTCTATCTCTAAAGTTTCTATCCATTTTTCAATACTTTGTTGTATGTCTAAAGTTGTTGCATAACTGACATAGTGGAGTTCTAATTGTAGGGTTCTACTAATCATCAGGTGCATGATAATTTCGAGCAATGTGTCCAAATTTGTTACACTTATAACACATGATCTATCTTCTTTCTTCATAAGGTCTTCCTTCTCTTGATGTCCTTTAATTAGATCCTCTTCTATCTACAAGGTTAGTATTTCTAGACATTCTATATTCCTTATATCATTATCATATTTAGGTTTCCTACAATCAATTGCTTTATGAACCATACCATGACAATTATGATAATAAAAGTCCTTAACATGATTAAATTATTTATTTTGTACAATCCCTTTTCATATGACCTATTTTATTACATGGAAAACACTTACCTCTAAATTCATACCTAGTTTCCTTAGGAGTTTCCACTTGCTTTGGTTCATCCAATATCTCAACTTCCTTGTCTTGACCAACTTCTTTAGGTTTATCAAAAGATTGACTAGATTCAATATTATCATCAAATTTATCTTTTTCTTTCAGATCTAATCTAATCTCAGGTTTTTTTGTAGACATGTTTGTTGAGATAATGGGTGTTGTACACATTGCATAATATTGTTATGTTTTATTATTTTATTTTTATTATGTAATATTGTACCTAGATGGATGTGCAACATGTAAAGATTCCCATGGGATATACTTGATGAGTTGTATTGTAACATTGTGAAAATATTTTATGTAATTATTTAATATTGGGAAAAAGAATTAAATGCCCAATATTAAATGTGGGGTCAGTGGGTTAGGTAGCACATGGTTTTAGCACATGGTTTATGTAATACCACTTGGTGGTTTTGTGGGACTTGCTACTATATAAGCAGCCACAAGGGTAGTTGTTGTGTAGAAGAGAGAGAGAGTGACAAGGAGAAGACAAAAGGCAAGAGTTGAGCGGGACAAAGCTTGACAGGTTAGCCAAGGGAGCATTTGTGAAGGTTGAAAGCATGGCATGGGATGTGTGGATTCATGCTTGTTCACATAGTTTGCTCGGTTATGGCTATGGCCATGAAGGCTTCCATGGTTGTATGGAAATGATTATTTTTGCTGAATAATACATGGTGATGGATGCTTTTGGAGGCTGGGTTTTTCCCTCAATGAGGGTTTCCCAGGGTATATCTTGTGTCACATTTTATGGGTATGTTCTCTATTCTCTTGCATGTGGATTTTAATTCCGTGTTTATTTTAGATTTATTATGGGTTATGTGAAAATGGTTATATTCTTTATTGCCAAGTTTTCTTATAAGTGGTATCAGAGCTATGGTTTTATTATTGTAACCCTAGATTGAATCCATGGAAATGCATGAGAGGATAAAAGAAAGGGCAAGATATATGAATGATTTATTGCAGATCTGAGGCTTTTGGGTTTGCTGTTATGATGGGATGTTAAAAGATTTGGGCATGTGAAATTGTTGGACAAAAGTTTTTTTTCAGATGTTTCATTTAAATGAGGGTTTTGGGGGATAGCATGCAGAAATGACCTCCTGGGTAAAAACAGACCTCACCATTGGATCCGGGTCGACATTTCCATAAATTTTGATATATAATATGCCCTAGTTTGGCCATGTTCAGAGGAAATGAAAGAGTTTTTTGGTTTCAGCCCATGATGGCCGTCAAATTTAATCGCGTCGGAATTTTCGTCACTGAAAAAATTAAAAAATGAAAAATCGTACTGAAAATGGTAAAAAGACTGTCTTAGTAAAATGGCCATAACTTTCTCTCAGAATATCAGATTTCAGAGTTCTTATAGGCGTTGGAAAGCTAATTCAGAGCACTACAACATGGTGTAGGTTTGGTTCTATAATTTTGATATTTTGTTAGGTTTTAAGAGCCCTAAAGTTGTATGTTTTTTATTTTGAGCACAGATTGGGGCATAACTTGGGCATACGGAGTCAAATTTTGGACTTCGAGTAGTCAACGGAAAGCTCTTGGAGAGCTCTACACATTGGTTTAGATTTGGTGTAAGTTTGACATGATTTATTTGTTGATATATTGATCTGAACAGTTTATGGTATATTTTGACTATGGTAATATTGTGAGTTTATGACATTGGAGATTTACATTTTGATGTCATTGTATACTCAAGTTTGGTCTCATGATGATATAGTTATCAGTGTTTGGTTTCGATATGCATGATGACTTGTTGGGTCTACAAGTTGTGCAGTGTTGTAAGCGGTCTATACTTACAGGTTGCATTTATAGCTTGGTTATGGGTTGTCTTTGCCCATTGATCTTTCATTATTGATGCATATTCAAATTGGTGGCTTGGATTTGGGTTGTCTATGCCCTAAGTCACATGATTTTATCTTCATGTAGAAGGGATGAGATGTTGTTACCAGGTATAGTCATGGTGGAGGATTGTGGTTGACTATGCTGACAGGTTGGACATATTGAGAGCCAGATGATCGGTTCATGGATGTGATCATGGTGTCATGGATTTTGGCATGAAATGATTGGTTATACAGGAACATCCTTGATGTTTATTAGCTTGGATTTTTGATTCAGTTATGGTGGTATATCTTCTTGGTTGAGGATCATGGTTATTTAGTTTCTTTTGAGGAGCTCATGATGTGCACTTTGATTTCTTTGATGGTTTGATGCCTTGGTTGATTCTCATGGTTAGAAGATGGTTTTTCATCATTTTTTCATGGATAGCTTGGATACACAGTTTAGTGGGAGCTTGTGACAGTGATGGGGTGACAGTGTAGGATTAGTTCCTGGTTTGGTTTATATCTTCTTGGTTTGGAGAGGATAGATTTTATGATGCCATTGGTGACTTGGTACCATGGTTGAGTGAGAGTTTTTGGCATTGATATATTTATTGAGTGTTTGCAGATGTTGGAGGTTTGTCTTAGATCCTGTTGCTGCAGAAGCATCTTTGACATTTGCATGGTGCACTTGTTATCTTCATGGTGTTTGAAGATGGTTAGATCTTGAGGACTCATGGAGTTCTTGGTTATCTTCATGGTGTGTGGAGATGGTTCTTCCTGGTATGTGGAGATGGTTTTCTTCATGGTGTGTGGAGATGGTTGCATCTTGAAGACTCACAGGGTTCTTGGAAAAGGTGTGGTTTATGCTTTCATTTGGCATGTTATCCTTGGTATGAGGATGGTTTCATTATTATGTCATGGTATACTCTTGATACGTGTTTAGATTTGTGACATGTTATGGTGTGTTCATATAGAGCATGTTATCTCTTTAGTTGAGATGGTAAGATCGTGTTGTCATGTTTATGTTCCTGAGGCCATGGTTGGAACTTTGACATTGATCTTGGTTTAGTTTCTCGGTATTGAGTACACTAATCATAAGCTGGATACTTCATGATATTGCTATGTTGCATTTGGAGTTGGCATGGATTGATTGGTTACAGGTGCTCATGGATACTTAGAGACGGTGGTGACACTGATTTCTCTTGGATTAGAGAAGTATTTGTTGGGACGGTCGATGGTTTCAACAGGAAGTCAGAGGGGCAATCACCTGATATGGACTTGAGAGGAGATTGTTCTTAGATGAGTCTTGGTTGGAGACTTGGGTATCTTGATGAGCATTCTCATTCCCCACTCTTGGTCTACTCGACAGTTTTCTACTTGAGAGGTATAGCCCATTGTTTCTCTCAGTTGCATTATATTTATGCTTGTCTTTCATGGATATGGATCTTGAGCTATGGTACATGAGTTAGTTCTGGAGGGTTCATTTGAGAGATGGTTTAGCATTGGTTATCTCCATGTGCATATGTTGTTATGCTGGTTGAGTTTGGGAGATGGTTTTATATTGGGAATTTTTCTTGGATTAGGAATGGTTATTCTTTGGATTAGGAATGGTTTTATTGAGTTTGATCTTCTTGTGAGAGGCTTACATCCATGATGAATTATATGGTATGGTTTGGGTGTTGTTGAGGCTTCTTGTTGGGGTTTTATGGAGGAGATCATTCTTGCACAGTTTACATCTAGAGGTGTGTGTAGAAGGACATGATACAGGTTATGATTTGCATGGTTTCTCTGGTCTTAGTTATCTTTCTGGATGTTCAGTTTTTCCTACATTGGATTTGAGATTGGTTAGAGATGTGATCACTAGTTTGTGCTCATGTATGTCATGTGAGAGATGACATGGTTATTCCTTTATCTCTTTCCTCTGTTGGTTGTGGTGAACTTGGGAGAGCATTGGAAACTTGTTATGAGAGTTGTTCTTGCAGGATATTGGATTATGTATTGTGGATGTCCTTGATACTACATGGATTCACTTCTTTGAGATGTGTTGAGTGGATTGGTTATAGATTTGACATTATCTTTTGCAGTGGGAGCTTCTTGGTATATATGTGGTAGGTATTGCTCTTGAGGCTTGTGATTTCAGGTTGTAGATTGGATATGTCGGTGATATAAGATTCACTTGTTATACCTTTGAGGTATGGATAGTTGGATGGGTTTGGCACTTTGCTGTGGGTGTTATTTCAGCTATGGATATTTTGACAACTACAGATACATGTGATTACATTTGGATTAGGTTTTTGTGCTTGGAATTTTAGTTGGTACAGGATTTTATGATCTTCTAATGTGACAGGTTGGGTGGCTTTCTCTTTGGATGGCTTCTATGTATGTCCAGTGGGAGTGGCATAATAGGAGGTGAGATCATTCATGTTTGAGATGCTGGATACTTTGATTTTTTCGTGGGTACCAGGATGGAGCACTTGGTGTATTTTGATCCATAATGGTGGATGTGCTGGGAGGGATTGTTCCCTTGTTCATTTATGTGGCTACGGATTGACCCTATGCAATGTATACAACAAGTGGGAGATTGTTGAGATAATGGGTGTTGTACACATTGCATAATATTGTTATGTTTTATTATTTTATTTTTATTATGTAATATTGTACCTAGATGGATGTGCAACATGTAAAGATTCCCATGGGATATACTTGATGAGTTGTATTGTAACATTGTGAAAATATTTTATGTAATTATTTAATATTGGGAAAAAGAATTAAATGCCCAATATTAAATGTGGGGTCAGTGGGTTAGGTAGCACATGGTTTTAGCACATGGTTTATGTAATACCACTTGGTGGTTTTGTGGGACTTGCTACTATATAAGCAGCCACAAGGGTAGTTGTTGTGTAGAAGAGAGAGAGAGTGACAAGGAGAAGACAAAAGGCAAGAGTTGAGCGGGACAAAGCTTGACAGGTTAGCCAAGGGAGCATTTGTGAAGGTTGAAAGCATGGCATGGGATGTGTGGATTCATGCTTATTCACATAGTTTGCTCGGTTATGGCTATGGCCATGAAGGCTTCCATGGTTGTATGGCAATGGTTATTTTTGCTGAATAATACATGGTGATGGATGCTTTTGGAGGCTGGGTTTTTCCCTCAATGAGGGTTTCCCAGGGTATATCTTGTGTCACATTTTATGGGTATGTTCTCTATTCTCTTGCATGTGGATTTTAATTCCGTGTTTATTTTAGATTTATTATGGGTTATGTGGAAATGGTTATATTCTTTATTGCCAAGTTTCCTTATAATGTTAAATAGATAACCAAGACTAGTCTTAGCATAAGTAGGTCTCTATATTGACATTGAATCATCAAGCTTTTCTCTACTAGAATAAAGCTTCTCAAATTGTTGCTTGCACTGAGTTAACTCACCTTTCACAATAGTATTGTACATATGAAGTTCTTCATGATCTTCTTTCAATGTTTCAAATTTAGATGTCTTCTTTGCCAGACTTGCTCTAAGGTTTCTATTCTTAGTCTTCAAATCAAATTCAAATTTGCTAGGATCACTCCTTAAAGTTAACTTCAGATTCATAATCCTCAATTCATGCTTCAAGATATTGTACTATGTCTTCAACTTTGAATAATCATCATCACTAGTTTTAGATTTAATAGATTCAGGCTTGGATTTGAGATGTTCAATCTTATCCTTCAATTGTCCAATATATACTTTGGAGTCTTCATATCTATCCTTTAGCTTATCTCTTTCTTTAGTAAGGAGATCAGTTTGTTCAAGTGTCTCTTCAAGGTTCTTCATCAACTGTTCCATATCCATAGGGATCTTACTCAAGTTGTTAAGCCTCTTCTGAGTAACTATGCTATGATACCAATTGTTTAAAATAAGAATTATTGAGAAGGGAGGGGGGGTGAATCAGTAATCTACAAAATTTAGTCACCAACTAGATATTATTTGTTACTTTAATCCATCCATAACAAAGTAATAAAGTAATGTTAAATAGTAATAGTAACCATGCACAAAGATAACTCATAACAACATATTTTGTTAACTAGGGAAACTTTGTTAACTAGGGAAACCTTGGCCAAGGGAAAACACCAGTGGGGATGATACCCACTAGATAATATACTGATATATAAATTCCTTGTTAGAGGATGGACCTTGTTAGGAGTCAATGAGAAAATTCATTATAGAGAGTCCCTGTTAGGAGATTCCAACCCTATTAGGAGTTATAGTATAGTAGATGCAAGATAAGCCCACTGCCCAAACATGCAATTCCAATTACAAGAAGAGCTCATTGCCCAAAAAAGTAATCAAAATTCAAGAATATAGGTATTGTAACTTCTTTCTTTTATGATATCTAATCTTCAACTCAATCTCGAATCACAAAATAGCTTTACAAAACTTTGTGTATATATCGCTTTCATAGTAAGTTTGATATCACAATGCTTTCACAACTTACATATCACTTACACTTATACTTTTAATTCGCAAGATGTCCTTTGCATAAATACCATGCCTTTTCATAAATTGTTCCTAGGTTGGCTAAGATCATAATATACTTTTTCAACTTAGAGTAAACATCTAAGATGTCAGCCCTAATTGGTCAATTAATTATTATATAAATAAAATAGTTCCTTTCCTTTAATTATATTATCTTATTTTATTAGTAAAACAAGAATATCTCTTTTTTGTATAGTCTGTATTGACTTCCAAGGTTATAAATTTCATCATCAACATGTATACAATCTCCATCTAACTTTTCTAGTCATAATGTGACATCAGTAACAAGTTATATACAAAACAATATATTGTTATATACCAAATTCATACTTAGACAATTTTCTAAGTACCAAAAGCTAAGTATCTTTATTTTTGAGGTTTCCTACAAGCATGTACATCATGTGTTTCCATAAATGGAAACAATTACATATCTTCATTAGCTAATTGTCAACATCACTGTAACATCATCAACTATCAATCATTGTTTGATCTTGAGAATATCATTATATCTAGCTTCATATGCATATCGAGGCATGGATGGATGAGAACTATGCTAAAGATTAAACTATTGCATCACTCTATCATAATAGTACAACACCACTATATACTTATGCCTGCCCTCTAAAACCCTCTATCTTTTCATCCACCTTAGTTATACTTCTATATCCAACAATTCTATCATGAAACGGTAGGCTCTCCATGTAACATCAGTAGAAAATAACTTGTTGAATTTGATCCTCCTGTATAGTATAGCTTTGAACTATTGAGGATGGCTTAGTGCATAAGAATATACTCTTAGTGACTCTATGAGTATCTCAATTGGAAACCTTGATGGCCTGGTGCATGTGAAATTCTTAGGCCCATACTTGTAAGAGTGTACATGTCATAATACTAGCTCATTGATATCTCACAAACATCTCAATCACATAGTATAAGTGTTATCATTCTCCATCCCCATGCATATACTATCAACTATCTCTCTATATGCTTGACTATATGCAGTAGAGAAGTTAGGAATACCATACCATTTGTATTAGGTATGACAATAGTGGTCATGATCAATAGCATAATCTTCCTTAAAAGAAGCATTTGTCCAAGGATGATGCTCTTTAGGTGCACTTGGTCAGGTCTATGCCTCTCTTTGTATAGTATACCCAAAATCTATCATAATCTCTCTATGTCATCTCTATTCTCAAGGTCTCACTGTAGGTCCTTGGACTAGAAAGCATAGGATGTCATAGGTATCCTCTAATGTGATTGTCATCTCTCCCAGTGGTAGGTAGAAGGAGCATGTAGTCTCATTCCATCTTGCCATCAGTACTAACAACATACCTCTATAGAACCTCACATGAAGTTGTTGTGCTACCTAGTACAACCCCATATCCCTGAGTATCTAGATATTTTATACTCCTAGATCTTGGATATATTCTCTGATGTATATTATAACATTTGGCATGTAGTGCTCCCTCATAACTAATGGATCCTATAGAAACATCAAACAAGAGATCTATCAATCCATTATATCAATCTAATACACCATTTAGTCTACACCTAGACTAGGTCAACCTCCTAGGGGACTAGGTCAACTTCCTTAGGACTAGGTTGACCTCTCCAAGGACTAGGTCAACCTCCTTTAGGACTAGGTCAAACTACATCTAAACTATGTCAACATGCCCTTGAAATACTTTAGAAGCCTTCTGGACTAGGTCGACCTAACATATTACTAGCTTGACCTCCTATTAGGGACCCTACAGATCACTCATATAGTTAGATTCTATTACTATGGAAAGCAGAAATGTGTGAAACAATGTAAAGATGGGTGATGCTTACCTCCTCTAGTGTGGCACCATCTAGTGCATCTTGTCAAAGCACCTCCATTTGCATGGGTTGTAGTGGCTTCATCTTTGACACGTCTCTCCCTTCTTCTTTTCTCCTTCAAGAACAAGGTACCAAATGAGATTTCATAAGGTAACTCAGACTTATAACATAATTTTAGGTTACATTTTGAATTTGTTTTACAAAACCATAATTTACAAGTATTGCATCTATTCACTCTTCTTGCAATATCTGGAATTGCCTAACTCTAATTTCCCCACCATTATAGGTGTTTGAATCATGATTTAGTTACCTACCCTTCTAGGATCCTCTTGAAACATTCAAAGTTATTCTAGTTGTGTTTTGAGGACTTCATTTTATCACTTCCTATTCTCAATTCATTGTGTTTAGCGTAATCCCAACTTTTCTAATGAGCAAGCCAAAACAAGGGGTGGGGGGGCATGGCTATCCACGAGCTTCACCATCCTTCTATAGTAAGTCCTAAGTGATGTCATATTATCACTTACTAGTGGTTTTTTAGGATGCAATTACTAATTTTTTCATGTAAGATTATGAATATGGACTTTGTTATATCCTATTTACAAGTTATGATTATGTTTTCTTACTTTAGCTTACATATGCACGTAGTTTCGTATCCTTATAAACTAGTGGATAAATTTATTGTCTTATATTAGAAGCACTTGGATTTAAGACCATTTAGCTCCTCTTTAGTGTTTTTTTCATTTCATGTTCAAATCTTTAACACACACCTTACATCTTTTATATTCTTTCTCTTACATGAAACTGAGGTAGGACCTAACCGATCCTCCTTGATTTCCCTCAATCATTGAATCAAGAGATAATATATGAGTATCCTCTCTTCCTAGGGCCCCAAAACCCTAGATTAGATCACTAGGTGATAGTTTGGGACACATATTCTATCGTTGAATCTCTACTAGTCTAGAATCTAGATAGGAAGACCCTAAAGGTCAACCTTCTATACTAGATCAACCTAGGCCAACCTAGTCAAGACTATATCAACCCAAGTTAACTTGGTCGAGACAAGGTCAAACCAAGTCAACTTGGTCCTGATGATTTTTGGCTAGCAATTGTTTAAAACTCCTATTAAAATCATGCTTATGTAGTCAGCCCTAGTGTTGTAATTTTGCGATTATTCTAAAAATCCACTATAAAAAGGCATCCAACCCCTCATTTGAATATAACATGACAAGACATGGTGGTGCAAGGAGGGATGAACAACTAGGGCCAAAGGCACAACCAAATGTCCAACCACCTCACTAAGTAAACACAACGGAAGAAAAATATAGAAAACCAACACCAAGGGGAGGGGGGGGGGGGGGAGAGAGAGAGAGAGAGAGAGAGAGAGAGAGAGAGAGAGAGAGAGCAAATACTTTTATTGATTCATCAAATATTCAGCATACATGCCCAGCTCTAAGGCCTTCTATGTTACAACTAGATACATAATATATATCACTAAGTTCTATATTCGGCTTCAAACTCTCAACATCTTATCTATCTCCCAATCCTCTAACTTCTCTACTTAAACTAAACCAAATACCTCTACTTATACTTTCCAACATGGCTTACAAAAGATTCTATAACACTACATCAAAGAAAGACCAACTTTAAAATGGTCAACAAACATCCCTAGACAAGATCCTATCATTAAATTCATGATCTAAATTAAATGCAAGAGTCAACTCCAACTAAGAAACACACAGACAACTGAGCCAAAGAAGGACCCAAGCATTAGGACCATAGGTTCACTTGGAAAATGAGGAAATGCTCAGTTAGCACGAGAGAAACTTAGTTCATGCTAATGGAACTTGGTTACCAAAGGAATAGCTTGGTTCAAAATGAAGAGCTCAATAAGGTCTAAAAGAACTTGTTCTGAATTATTAGAATAAACAACAAAGTACAAGATTATAATGCAGCCTAAGGTGCTCCTACATCAAACAATCGAGGTAGAAGAAATAATTCTCCTAAATCATGCAAGTATGACAACTTGAGTTGACTGCAACTCAGATTAAGAACTCCATTTAGCATCTTCAACTAGTATATTCTTCCATTTCACTAAATACTCATAGTAATCTTTTCCTCTTACGCTCTTACCAATTCTCTAATTCAATACATTTTCAACTTCTTTAATTTTCTTTTTGGGATAACCATTTGATAAAACAAAATTTTCATCTAACACATGATATTTATGTAAATCAAAAATATTGAATATAGGAGATATATCCATGTCATAAACTAACTCAACTTCATAAGAATTCCACTATCAAACTTCCTCAAGATCTTACAAGGTCCAAAATTTCTCATCTTCAACTTAATGTATGTTCCAATTAGAGATCTACCTTTCTTCAAATGAACCATCACCTCATCACCAACTTTAAAAACATGATGTCTTCTAGAATTATCAATGTTCTCCTTATACTTATGATTACTTTTTTCCAACCTCAACTTTACTTTCATATGTAAAGACTAAATAAAATCAGCAAATTCTTTCTCGCAACACTTCTCTTTTCTTCACTAGCAACATCATTTGAATCTGAATTTTCTCTAGGATTTATTCTAGTAACAATTTCAAAAGGTGTTTTTCTTGTACTCCTATTCACAAAATTATTATATGTAAATTCAGCTTGTGCCAATACCATCTCCCAATTACCTTGTCCATCTCCAACAAAACATCTTAGAAATTTACCCAAGCTTCTATTCACAACCTCTTCCTATCCATATATCTGTGGATGGAATGTAGAACTAAATTTTAATTCAGTACCCATCTTCTTCCATAAAGTCATCCAAAAGTAACCAACAAAATTATTGTCTTTGTCAAAAATAATACTTCTTGGTAATCCATGCAATCTAATAATCTCTTTGAATAAAATTTTAGTAACATGCTTAGGATCTGATGTCTTCTTACATGGTATGAAATAAATCATCTTAGAAAATTAGTCTGCAACAACAAATATGGAATCATACCCTTTTACTATCTTAGGTAATCTAAGAACAAAATCCGTACTGATATCACTCCAAGGTTCCTTAGGAATAGAAATAGGCATATACAAACCATTATTTTGACTTACTTCTTTTGCAACTTGACAAACTCCACAACTCCTTACAAACTTCTAAACATTCTTATATAGTTGTGGCCAATAATACTTATCCTTCAACAAACTCAATGTCTTATCAATTCCAAAATGTTCAGTGAATCCACCATAACATTTTTCCTTAATCAAATTAACTCTCATAGCACTTCTTGGTATACACAACTAAATTCCTTTGAACAACATACCTTCTTGAATGAAATACTCCTTATACTTACTCATGTGATCTGATAGATTGGGTGCTTTATAGTCTCTCCACACCTCAAAAAAATCAGGGTCAGTATCACACAACTCTTTCATTTCATCATAACCAAGAATTTTAACCTTCATTTCACTCAACAAAGAATGTCTTCTATTGAATGCATCATAAAATCAGTTAGTAACTCCACTTTTATGCTTAATCACAATTATGAAACTATGCAAGTACTCAACCCACTTCATATGTCTCTAATTCAATTTATATTGACTTCCCAAGTATTGTAAAGCTTTATGATTAGTATACAACACGAACTCCTTAGGAATCAAATAATGTTTCTACTTCTTCAAGGCTTGAACAATAGGATAAAATGCTTGATCATACTTCCTTTTAGCATCATTCAAATTTTCGCTAAAGAAAGAAACATGTTTAACTTCTTGACTCAACACAACTCCTATTTGATAGGATTTGACAGATCTAGAATAAAATACAAATAAATAGTTAAATATAGAAAGAAAAGAAGATAACCATAAGAACAAAAATAACATATAGATTTAACATGGTTCACCCAAAACTTAGGCTATGTCCACCTACACAGTCATCCAAGCTTTCTTATTATCCAATAATTATAGTACAAACCCTTATAGCTCAATATCGCCGCAAGAATAACTTATCTCACTATACATCATATTACAATAATCCCTAACCTTAAGCTATCTTATATAATATATTCCCACTTTAGGGTTACAATATTCCTATTTAAATAAGGTGTGATAAAATAGGAAGTATGAAGTGTGTACAATACTTCTCTAATCAGTCACCACAAACTAACAATCTCCCACTTGGGGACTGATTAGACTCCACCCTAGACAACACTATTGCATTGCCACTTGCATCAAATTCAACTTGAAATACCTTATTTAAATTAGGTAAAGCCAATATAGGTAACTCAGCACCCTTTTGTTTCAAATTCTCAAAACTCTTATCAGCTTCATGTGTCCACTTGAAATACTTTTTATCTCCACTCATTGTCTCAGTCATAGCATTACAAAGAGAACTAAAATTATTTATAAACTTCCTGTAGAAACTATCCAAATGATGAAATGATCTTAATTCACCCACATTTGTTAGGTGTAGGCCATTTCAAAATTTCTTTAACCTTCTCACGATCCATTCTCAAACCATTAGCTGAAATAACAAATCACAAATACACAATCTCCTCTTGCATAAAGGAACACTTTTTCAAGTTAATCATCAACTTCTCCTCCTTCAATATCTGCAATACTTGTCTAACATGCCCAACATGTTCTTCCTTAGTTTTATAAATATCAAAATATCATCCAAATAAACAATCATAAACTTACCCAAAAATATCTTGAGAACTTCATTCATCAACCTCATGAAAGTACTAGGTGCATTAGTCAAACCAAATGGCATTACCAACCATTCATACAAACCATCTTTTGTCTTCAAAGAAGTCTTCCATTCACCAACTTCTCTAATTCTAATCTAATGATAACCACTCTTCAAATTAATTTTGGTAAAATACTTTTCTCTTCTCAAACAATCCATTGTGTCATCCATCCTTAGTATATAAACAAGAGTACTTACAACTTCTCTCCAATA
This sequence comes from Cupressus sempervirens, assembly GCA_028749045.1. Classification (NCBI taxonomy): domain Eukaryota; kingdom Viridiplantae; phylum Streptophyta; class Pinopsida; order Cupressales; family Cupressaceae; genus Cupressus; species Cupressus sempervirens. The sequence continues at coordinate 524,179,054 of CM053784.1, read as the reverse complement.
CTTTTGTGAAACATTTTATTTCATCATTAGTGTTCTTGCACACTCCATGATTGATCTATTTCTTCTTTTAGCTATCCCATTTGTTGGTAGAGTCCTTGGTTTGGACATTTATCTTTTGATTCCTTTGTCATTACAAAATATATTAAACTCCTCTAATATGAATTCACCTCCTCTATCTGATCTCAATAATTTTATAATTTTACATGTTTCCTTTTTAACTCTAGCCAAATACCACTTAAACATTTGAAAAGCATTATATTTTTCTTTGACAAACATTATAGTCATCATTTTAGAGAAATCATCAATAAATAGGATAAAGTACTTGTCACCATAATAAATTTGCACTACTCCAATAGGAGAACATAAATCAATATGAACCAACTCCAAAGTATGATCAAAAGAATAGGTCTTTCTCTTGAAACTAGACTTTGTTACTTTTCCCATTTGACATTGTTTGCACATCACTTTACCAGGTTTTCTCAATCTTGGTAATCCTCTTACTCTTTCCATCTTACTAATTCTTACCAAATTATCAAATTTCACATGACACAACATCTTATTCCATAACCAAACATCTTCAAATGTTACAATCATAGATATTTTCCTTCTTATTTTGTAATTCAACATGAGAATTTAAACTATTCATTTATGCCACACTAAACAGATTATATTTCAATACATCAACCCAATACTCATTGTCACATCAAATCTTATCATTCAATATAATAGATCCTTTACCTTTCACATAACATGGTGCATCATTTCCAAACTTAACATAACTACCATTATAGTGTTATAGCTTTTCAAACTTACTTGTATCACTAGTCATATGATGTGAGAAGCCTCTATCAATTATCCATTTAGCATTATTACTAACATGTAAAATAAGATTAGTTTTCTCAAATTTTTCATCTTCATTAGATTTATCTTTCATTTCAACATAAACAACTTCTTCATCATGTTCGTTAGAATCAATTTCAGAACCATCTTCTTTAGCAATATAATAAGATTTCTTAACTTTTCTCTTATATTCCATGTTACCTTGGCTATATCTATTGTCTCTCCTTCCTCGGTATCTTTTTTCTTTCCTTTCCTTCTTTTCATATTTGTTAGGACACCTTGCAGCAATATGACCATATTTATAACAATTAAAATAAATTATAAGAAGTGTACCTTTGTATTTCATGTTTCCTCTTGGTAGCTTTCTTGCCAATAATACTTCTAGATTCTCAAGGTTATCACTTGATTCACTAGCACTACCCATAGGTTGTCATCTAATGAAAATTATCATGGAGGAATTATCTTTGGTGAGAAGCCACATACATCATAGAGGTGTAAATTAAATTTTACACAACCATCATAGATATGAGTTGTTCGGACCAAATGGTTAGATAACTCCAAGGATCTATGTCAAACCTCAATCCTCAAACCATACCTCCAACCCAACCAATCTATAAACTACATCCATCCAACTTAGAAATCTTGAGTATTTTAGCAATTACAATCATTTTAGAAATTTTAAGAGAAAATCATTAGATATGAATTCCATATTAGAATCATGGATATATCACCATCTTATTCATGTTTCATCCACCACTTCATGTTAGTTTTAGAGAATTCTAGGATCTTCATTTTAGCATTGTATTAGATTCATAATATCCAACAATGTGGAGAAATCTTGAATAAAAGAAAATATTTGAAGAATCTAAGAGCTCACCAAATAAAGCACTCAAAACTATGAGGATAATGGAGACAAGATGCACTTGGTAAGTGAAGGTAAAATTCTTTTTTGTTCATCTTATTTGTGTAGTCATCATTGTATATACATAGTTAAATTAGATTTAATTAATTTATATCTTTTTAGGAAGTTGCACATATTTTTGCATTCATAAACCAAGTAAGAAAACACAATGTTTCGTTGATGATGGGATAACAACCCGCAATACCATATATTTTTAGTCAAGATATTTTGTTTCTTTGGCAAAGCAACCTTCGACACAAAGTGTTAGTAGTTTATCTTTTTATTCTTTGACCAAGGTAACCTGTGTATATAATGTTAAACTAATAATTTACTAAATACCCTACATAAAGATGTCAAAACGAATTGTTAGAAACATATGAAATCAAATCAATTGTCAAAATAATAAAAATTAGGCATCTAGTCCTCAAAAAATAAATATTGTTTTTTGTGTGATAAAACAAATGGAGATATTTCTCGCCATATTATCATGCGATGATGAAATGTCTCTATTGCATACAATAAAATTTAAGGAATCTTATATCACATAATGAACTTTAATACTATAGTGCGATGAAATGTACATACTCTTTTATCATATGATACAATTTTTTACTATGGTATGATGAAATACTTCAATGCATATCATCATACAATAAGGAAAATTTCATCATATGATAAACAACACATTTCTAGAATTAAAAAAATAGAAGTGCAAAATAGAGATAAAAGCATATTGTAGTCTAACAATGAGTGCCAAAAATGCGTGTGTGAATATATGCTCTAGTACTAAACACCTACACTTCAATAAATCATTACTTCTACTAGGGGTAAAAGAAAGAACTAAACACTGTGAATAAACCAAAACCAATAGAAACTGATTTATTGCTTCCTAGTTAGAACAAAAAATGATAATGAATTTTGTTCTCATATTAGATATTATGTACCATTATTATTCACTCTAAAATGGAATATAAAAAGAGCTCAAATGTATTGCTTTCATGTACTACTCAAAACCTTTCTTGATCAATGTGTTTAATCTAACATGATGAAGAAACTAGCTATGAAATAAGTACACATGTAATTAAATAAAAATAAATTAATGTTATAAATATTCTCTACTTAAGATCTTGATGAAAAATTATATTAGATCTCCAAAATGCAAGAAGATGGATCCCTTGACCTAGGGTACACATTTCTTTTATAGATTTTAAGAAGAAATCAGTGGCAAGTATGCAAAGAGGCACAAGGAGATTATATTTTTCCTTCCATGATTCGTGTGAGTGAAATTTTATAGGAAAGTGATTTCTTATGTCTTTTAGAATTATTTTCCCTTTTCATTTCTCATATTCCCTTTTTAACAATTATGTGTGCACATCATGTAAATGGATTTATTTTATTGAAAGCTATGCTAACTTTTAATAAAATAACTAAGTTAAGTATTGAAAATAGCCTTTGGGACTTAGGATTTGATTATTTGATGTTTGATTTGACTGCATTTGATGATTTATATATTATGCATTTCGATGAATGCATAATCAAGTTGAATCTAGTGTTTAGCTTAACTAATTGTGATTAAGGGTTCTTAGTTGTTAGACCAATTTTAGGTGATTACAATTGGATACTATTATATATTCACACTTCGTGGTCTCCTTAATGGATGTGGGTGAATTTGATGACACTATTGCATATCCAACACAAGAGTTTTTTTATTGTTTTGACTTATGCAAAGGGTTGGAGAATGTGTTGTTGGTTGTGCAAAGGGGAGTTGGATTGCCTTTTGCATAGACCTACAATCTCACTTGGAAATTGTCTTGGATGTTCCTTGTGTGCCATTTCTACTAAATTTTCATTGTAGTCCTCTTGACATACGCCACTACTATGCTAAGCATGAGGTAGGATTCCTAATGAGATTCTTTGATTATAGTGTGCCACTAATGAAAGAAGCAGTAGAAGAATTATACATCTATGTGCTTTTTGAGAAAGCATGGGACAAAACATTAGAAGCTAGTAAAATTCATTCCCTTGTTGAGAGTACATCTAAATAGACATCCTTAAGGAGACTAAGTTAACCTCACAGGGGTTGAAGGATAGTAGAGATTCTTCTTTATATGAGATTCTTCCTTGGACTACATAAGAGAGAGATGAGGGAAGTTGGGAATACTCAAGCAGATACAACCCTCGAAGTGATGACACATTAATGTTGTATGCATGTCTTGTATCATTTGTAAGAAAATAATCCAATTTTTTTTAGTTTCTTAATCAATACATGCACATAACTTTTTGTATAAATAAAATATAAAAAATTTGGTGTGTACAATGCATGGTTATTTTCTTGTTACATTTAATTTTATCTTGAAAATGCATCAAAAGATTTAATAAAATTAAAAGTGGAACAAGGTATTTTTTTAACACATACAAAAAATTAACAAAAAAATGAATTACCTTTACCCGAAAACTTATAGAGGGATTTTTTTATTCACACACATTCCAACAAAAATGAGATTATTCATGTAAGAATGTGAGTGATTATGTTTAAGATTACTTTTCATAGAAATAATACAAATAATAGCACTTTTCTCAATGAACACTACCCTGCATATGAACAAATCATCAATACCAAGATCTCATTCCAAAATAAATAGAAGAAAGTAAAGACAATACAAAAACCCTACTTTTTGAACATAAAATATGAAGAAAAAAAAAGATCTTGGAAACCTTAAACCCATTTATCATTTTGCAAAACACAGACAAAAATGGCCAGCTCTTGAATATTTGATAGAAATAATGAAGCAATATAGCATAGGAACATATCTATCCATTAAACTAAAGTAGCAAGAAAGGGTGTTTACAAAAACAAAATATGCTAAAACTAATCAAAATAGTTGGATTAGAGCATGTGGAAGGAAGAATCGACCATCTAGAAACCCTCAATCTTAAACTAAATTAGGTCATTTTAAGTCTTCCCAAAGAATAGCCTAGCATATAAATCTTCAAAAATAGAGCAATTCTAATCCTTATATTCCACCTCATCATAGGACTCAGCCTCATTGGTCCTCTATTTCTTTTTATCCAAAAAGGTCTCTAAAACCCTCTCGCTCACGATCTCCCAGATAGTATCACCTAATTCCTAATTATTCTAGCTCAAGAGTGGAACAAGTTGTTTCAACCCCTCAAGAAGTTATCATTATCAGCAATTAAGCTAGTGAAGATAGTTGGTTAGACTATGAAAAATTGGGTCTTTATGCATATTGGAATGGTCTTGTTACCAAAAATCATAAAATAATCAACTAGTTGGAAGAATTTTGTGGTCCACGGTTAAATATATATTTTATCTCTTATAGAATATTTTATATACATTACAAAAATGAATTTATTAAGAAGTACTTTCTTTCAGTTTTAGTGTATTTTTTCAAAGGGCATTCTAGTAAATTTTTGAAATGGGAACCAAATTTTAGTGAATTTGTAGCACATAAATACTTAGTCCCTACATGGGTAGAAGTAGATCCAATCCTCCCTAAAATCAATAATATAGACATTTTAAAATGTACTAGATCTTCAATAGGAGATCTAATAAGGATAAAAAACAATTATAGAAAGAATATTAACATCAAAATGCTTATCAATTTAAACTTAAAAATTTCCAGCAATAAACCTATTAAACTTATTATGAATCACTCGATCTATAATCTAAAAACCTCAAGATATGAAGGACACATATCAAACATCATCAAAATAGACAACTTCAACAAGAAGTACCCAAAATATTTAGCCAAATATTCATGTTTAATAGAAACCTTTCCAATGATTTACATCAAAAATAAAAATTATCATAACCTCCTAAAATAAATGGATCAATTAGAGAAAGAGATGGACAATAGAAGTGTTGAGAATGGGGCAAAGGAATTTGATCAAGAGATTGAAGAAGGGGGTTTCTAGACAATGCTACATCAAAAGAATTCTCTGCAACATTTAACCCAACAGTCAAATTATAGATAGGCAATAATAGTATTGATAATGAGAAATTCAATCTCATTAACTTAGGAGAAAATATGGATACACTATAGAAATATGAGAAATACATTAAATGGAATCTATTTATAAAAGATATCAAAAAGAATTTGATTCAATACAAAAGGCTTACCCATGATATTTTATTAATCCAAAATTATATCATTGATCAAATCACTCTTTGGGAAGAAGCACACAAGAAACACAATAATTCAACTTATCTACATAGCCCAGACCAAGAAAGAAAAATAGTTGTATCTCCAGAAGAAGAAGAAAAAAAAGGATTCCCAAGGAGTATCGAAAAAAGGTATACCATCTTTAGACGTATATGAACAAGCAAACAAAAGAGAATATGGTTAGCAAACATAGGAACGAGAAAAATTAGACAATGAAAATTTGAACCAACTGGACCAAAATAATCATCAACTAGCTTTGACCATGGGAGGATGTACAAACATTTCCCGAACAAGTCTAGACATATAGAGCAGTTGACAAATATTAGAAAACAAAATGTATAGGAAAAGAGCTAAAAAGAGATCATATAAGTTTTGGGAAACTCCCAAAAATGGGAAAGATTCTATTGAATCTTTCAATATAGAAGATAAGAAAAGAGAGGTAGAAGAGCAAGAAGGGAATGTTATCCCATTGGAAGTTGTTTCTTATATATCTACAAATAGAATAGAGTTAGATTTAAGGGATAACTCTTTTGATAGAATCAACATCAAAGGAAAATCTATAGGATTATGGGAAGAAATCAGAATAGAAGATAATTTAAATCAAAATTGGAATTTATCAGTATAACAAATGAAAATAGTATTAGAAAAAAAATCAAGCCAAGGATAACAATCTGGATAGTAAAATATTTAAATAAATAATAAGAGAAGAGGAAGAAATATCAAATGATCAATTAGAACATGATATAAGCAATACTGGAGAATATATTGACTCACTTGGTTCAACATGTAACTTCAAAGAAATAAAGGCTCCTCGATGTGGTTAAAAAAAGAAGAAGAGAGGCAAGAAAGCTCTTGCAGAACTAAGAATAGAAATAGGTAAAGCAAGAAATTAGAAATAGATCCATGATATTCTAAAAGTTGGGAAGGGGAAGAGCCTTCCCATGGATCAAGAAAGTTAAGAACTTGGAATAGTAGGGGACTAAACCCCCCTAGCAAAAAATGCTTATTAAAGAAAAATTTAACCTTATATGGATCAGGCTTAATATTATTACAAGAAACAAAACTGAATAAGTTAGAAGGGGAAAAATTATATAAGCAACTTGATTTAATAGAATCTAAAGGAGCTTTAGGGGGATTGGCATCATATGGGATCCAAGAAAAATTGCATATAATAGATAGATGATAGCCAATAGTTGGATGAGTGGTAAAGTTAAAGGTAAAAATAAAATATACATTTTATTTTAATTAATGTATATGGAGAAACTCCGACTGCTAGTAGGAGAGAGTTATGGCATGATATCAGTAGTTTTATCAATAGTAACCCAAACATTCATAATTGGAGGGGACTTTATTGTTATTTTAAGCTTAGAAGAAAGATAGGGAGGATCTTATTATATTTCCCAAGCAATGATAGATTTTAGATATTGGATTTCTAAAGATAATTTGGTTGATTTTGCACCAACAAAAAGGTTTTTACACATTGCATAACAAAATAAAATAATTATGTCAAATAGAAGAACTACTTGATAGGTTCTTATTCAGAGATCTCAGAGATTTTGCTCATTCAGTTCAATCATTAATTCTACCATATGCCAGATTTGATCACTTTCCAATCAGATTAGAAATATCGAAACTTTAGAAGCCTTTCAGAAATTCCTTCAAATGTGAGACGATGTGGTTCCAAGATGAGAAGGTTATGAATATAATAAAACAATGGTGATCAAAAGGAAACTTTGAGGGAAAAAAAAATTTCTCTTATATCAAAACTAAATATTTTAAAGGAAAGTATATTAAAATGGAATGAAATACACTTTCATAAAATATTTAAAGAAAATTCAGCAACATAAGAATATTTGAAAAAAAAATGAATAAATTATAAAAGAAGGATTAGATTGCACTAAAAAAAGAACCCTCACAAGTGATTGGCTTGTAAAATTCAACATTCCCCAACCGTTCAACTATTAGACCATCTTTTCTTGAATTGCCCTTTTGCACTTGAATGTCTTCTCAAGCTTCACTACCCTACTCCCCTTCCTAACAAACTATGGGATCTCTTTCAAGAATGACCATAATTACACTTCTCTTCTCTCTTTTCCAACTTATCGAAATGCATCTCGACTATTGTAGTTTGGGCTATTTGGTGGGAATGAAATAAAAGATTTTTTCACAATTTCTCTTCATCTATTAGCTCTATTTTGATAGGCATAGAAAAATCCATATCAGAAATTGTTAATGCCAGTCATCATAGAGTCAAATGCAATCTAGTTTTGTCCATTTGGGATAGCTCTATTATTTGGGATTGGAAAGGCATCCATATTCCTATTGACTGGCAACAACACATTCACTCAAGTTCTTCTCTTAACAAAGATTCAATCCACTGGATTCCTCCTGTTTGTGGTACATGTAAAATCAATTTTGATGGTGCTTCCCATGGAAATCTAGGTAAGTTAGGGATTGGCATTTGTATTTGAGATCATCTTGATGATGTTCTTGATATTAAAGTAGCCTCCATTCCACCAGGGACAAAAAACATGGCTAAGGATTCTACCCTTTTTGAAGGATTAATTTTGGCTAAATAGGGGGGATTTTAATTAATTCAAGTTGAAAGTGATTCCATGGTTATAATTAATGCATGCATAAAATGAGAATATTATTCTTGGAAATTATCATACTTCCTTCAACAAATATGGCTTATTTTTAATGCATTCAAAGTGATTCACATTTTCCACACTCTAATGGAAGGAAATATGTTGGTAGACTATCTTGCTAACTTAGGATGTAATGGGGAGAATATTGATGACTTAAATATAGGGGATTTTATAAAATTTGATAAGGTATTTCAAAAATTGATAGTGGAAGATTTTTTTATTTTTATTTTTCATGCAAATCATATGTAATCTCAGTTACCAATTTTCGGTTGTATATGACAAGGATTTCTAATTTTCTTCCTGATTTTTCCCTAAAAGAGTCTTTGAATCAGTTTTACAATAAATATATATATGGTGGCTTGTCCACTTTTTCTTTAAGAAAAAAAAAATCAACTAGACAAAAGAAAAAGAACTCTTACTAAAAAAAGAATCAATTATAGAAAAAGAAGAAATCTTTTGGAAATAGAAATCTAGAGAAAATTAGTTAATAGACAGGGATCAAAATACTAAACTCTTCCATATAAAATAACAAATACTAAAGATGATCAAGGCAATATCATAGAAGAACCAAATTAGATAAAAAAGATATTTTTTGATTACTCCACTAACATTCGTAATAGATTTGAACACTTTAATCTAAGAGCACAAAAAATTATGTTAAAGGATATATGTTAGAGTTTTAGGTGACTCTACAACACCCCCAAGATCAAATGAAAGACCAAGATAACTTCCACAAGAGATTGGCAAGACAATTGCATGAAGATGCAAGAATGTCATTATTGATAATGGACTTGATTGATATCCAATAGATTGATTTGAAATGTACATAATAGGCCTCCTTATATAGGAGAGGTGATAAGAGACAATGATAAGGAGAAGATAAGCTATCACCCACACAAGGTGGAATCACATGTCCATGAAAGGTGGATCATCCTCCATTATGCAACAAAGTATGTGTAATGATGAGGATAATAATGTGATAAGTGCACTAAAGGTAGAATGAGATAACAACTGTGACCACCTAGAGTGGAATTCTCCTACACCATGTGTTTAATTGAGGTGCAAACTCCTAAGTGTCTCAATCACAAACTACTATGAAATGCATTATCCTAAGTCAGCTTAAGTAAGTGTAATTAGTGAATATTTAATTACACCAACACCCCCTTTTAAGTACAACTTAGGGGAATGCACTTAAAATCACAATGCAAGATGGGTCCCAGCTACTAGGCCATTTTAGGTACCCATGGATAATATGCAATGCAATACATGAAATGTAATCTCTCATAAAATGAAGAAAGAGAGAAAACCTCATGGGAAAAACCCTCCTCCAAAAGAGAGATGAAATCAAGATGCATGGATGGATGGAGTACTCAAGACCCCCCAAAAATTGCATACATTATGTATATACAAAGAATGATCCCCCCATAGGAAGGAAATAAGGAGACATAATATCTCCCCCATAATGAAGAAGCTCCAATGTATATGAAGAGTACTTGCAAGAAAAATATAATCCAATGCCTACTAGAAACATGTCTCTCCTTAGGAAAAGATAAATACATCAAATGATGAAGAAGCCACTCCATGTAAAAAGTGAGGAAGGAGGAAGAAGGTCTCCATGTATGCATCTTTCAAGACTGAATAAGTGTCTCCAAGCTCAAAGATTCCATCACACCATCAAGCTGACCAATGAGATGTGAAAAACCAAGAGAACATGAAGAGTTGGGAATTCCAATCTCCAAAGAAGGTGAATAATTATCTTGAACAAAAACCTCCTTAGATGTATTAACCAAATCTGCATTATGAGACTTATCTAAAAGAGTATCCAGGAATTCATCCCACACTGCAAGATCTAAAGCATAAAGATCATCCTACTGAATAGTAGAGCTCATGTCTAAAGAAGCAAGAGGTGGAGGATTAGGAAGTTAAACACTTGTCTCAACAACAAAATGATTCAAGTGTCCAATGTTCTCCTCACATGAATTATTCACCCTTTGATAAAGGGTTAGGTACATCATGAATATCATCATCATTATCAACAAAATATGCAAAAGAATACAAGGGTGATGTATTATCAACAACTCCCATAGCTATGACATCTCTAGTCTCCATGTCCCTAATATAGACATAATCAGAAGTGAACTCAACAATTTTACCTTGTGCCCCATGAGTAATTTGGCAAATGGAAAGGATATTAGTGGTCAAGGATGGTACATAAAGAACATCATTAAATGTACCATGTCCCATAGGAATAGAACCTTTCCCAAAAACCTTCATGTTTGTATTATTACCCATCAATATAGGTGGATAATTGCAAGGCTCAATAGAAGAAAACATATCCATAGAAGATGTCATATGATGTGAAGCACCTGAATCAAGAAGCCATTTACCTTGCTTAGGATGTGGAAGCCATTTACCTTGCTTGTCCTTTGCCTCTAGATGATGATGTAGATGTAGTAGCTACTTGATATTAAGAAGAAGGAGAAGACACTGATGAGGGCAACTGGATATTGTTCTTTTGAAGAATGTGAGTAAGCTCATCAATCTTCTTATGAAAACATTTATGCTCATCATGTCCTAACTTTTTGCAATAAGCATATTTATCTCTCTTTCTTCTAGATGATTCCTCTCTTGAAGAGGACTTGGATTTAATATTATGTTGTGAAGGAGAGTCATTACCTTTTTCATGTTGCTTAGGATCCTTGTGTTGTTTATTTCCCTTTCCTTTGGGATCCTTTGGAGAGGAGTCATTTGCAACCAATGCTTGATACTTTGAAGGCTTCAATTAATCCATATGTGCTAACTTTTCTTGTTCCCTTGTGAGATGAGCTGAAAATTCATCAAGAGAATGAATTATGTATGCACTACCAAGGGCATCCATAGTAGCATAGAATGTGGAAACAAAGATTGAATATTCAGGACCTAGCTTGGAAAGAATAGATAATATCAATTGCTTGTCATCTTTAGTAATGCCACAATTAGAAAGCTCCAATCTAATGGAATTGAACTTAGAGAAAAGTCTTGAATATTGTCAAAATCACATGGTCTTAGACCTATAAGCTCATTCTCCAATTTGAATTTTCTTATTCTATTAGGTTTACCAAAGATCCCTCCCAATTTTGTCCATGCATCATGTGGATGTGTGTAGGATGCAATATGATATAGAAAATCATTGAAAGATGGTAGATCTAAGAGAGTCAAGTGCTTTATCCCTTCTATCAAACCATTTCCTTCTTTTTGCAACACCTCTAGCTAGTTTTAGATCCTATACAAGAATCATTCTAAGCAATCCAATACTCATCAACTAATTAGAAACTACTCGTTTCCATTCATGATAGTTATATGGAGTGAGTAATGGAACTTTTGAAAAATCTATAATGAAATCAAAAGATGACTGAAATCAATTGATAACTCCTTCAAATTACTAGTTCAATTAAGAAAATTGAACTCCAAGTATTCATTAAGTGCAAATATAGCCAAAAAAATCTATTTCTGAAAGTGATATGCCCACTCCAAATCACTAAAATTTGATTACAGATCTGGAAAGTAGAGGAAAAATCATGCACTTTCAAAAAAATTGCACCTAAAAATGTTACCAAATGTGCCCAAATAGAGCCTTGAAAGTTGTGAAAATGGGATTTATAATTTTTAGAAGAATTTAGAGACAGAGATCTAAAATCACTTGCACCACTATGTAAATTGTGAAATTCTATCCCAAAACAAAAATATTTCTCAGAAAAAGGATTCCATATGAGGAAGATATCGCTATTTGAAAATTGCATTTGAAATTAGTTTTTTTGAATCATCTTTGCCGCACCTTCAAAAATCAGATGGCTCTAAATTTGGGCTCAAATTTCTAATTTGGATGGAAAAAAAAATTGGTTTAGGGGTTTCTGGACCTCTTCTAAATGATGCCAACCTCTGATTTGCACCAGCAAGCTCCAATTTTCACCTACAATAGAAGGTCACAAAATATGACTCTTGAAATCTCCTCCAAATTGTGATGTCCAAATTGCCAATGTTGCACCAACAATAAGTCAAGCCAAGATTGCACTTCTTGAGAAGAAGTCTTCACACCATGAGAACTCTAATACCATGTTATAGTTTTAGGTGACTCTACATCACCCCTAGGATCAAATGAAAGACCAAGATAACTTCCACAAGAGATTGGCAAGATAATTGCATGAAGATACAAGAATTCTATTATTGATAATGGACCTAATTGATATCCAATGGATTTATTTGAAATGTACATAATAGGCCTCCTTATATAGGAGAGGCGATAAGAGACAATGATAAGGAGAAGATAAGCTATCACCCACACAAGTGGAATCACATGTCCATGAAAGGTGGATCATCCTCCATTATGCAATGAAGTATGTGCAATGATGAGGATGATAATGTGATAAGTTCACTAAAGGTGGAATGAGATAACAACTATGACCACCTAGAGTAGAATTCTTCTATACTATGTGTTTAATTGAGGTGCAAACTCCTAATTATCTCACTCACAAACTACTATGAAATGCATTATCCTAAGTAAGCTTAAGTAAGTGCAATTAGTGAATATTTAATTACACCAATAATATACCCAAACTAATAATGGATGAAGACAACAAATATTTAAATAAATCCTTCTCCAAAGAAGAAATGAAAACATCACTTTTCAATCTCAATCCGGATAGGTCCCTAGGACCATATGGATTCCAAGCATTTTTCTTTCAGAAATGTTGGGACCTCCTAGGAGATGAACTCTAGGAAGCTATTCAAGTAACTAGAAACTTAGGTTTCTTATTAGCAAAAATCAATAATACATTTATAACTCTTGTTCCAAAGAAAACTAATCATGCAAAACCAAGTGACTATCGGTCTATTGCACTATGCAACACCATTTAAAAAATGCTCACCAAAACCTAAGCTAATAGGCTCAAAAAAGTTCTACCACAACTTATTTCAAAAGAACAAATGAGGTTTATGCCTAATAGATCTATTTTATATGATATTATTATTATCTATGAAGTGATCCGTTCGTCACAATCTAATACAGAAGCTTGTGTTTTCATAAAATTAGACATCCAAAAAGCATATGATAAAGTAGATTCACACTTCTTGTGCAAGACTCTTAAAACATTTTGTTTTTCAAATCAATGGATTAATATTATCTTAACTGCATTTATACACCAAAAATCTCTATTCTCATCAATGGCTCTCTAGAAGGTTTTTTCAATATTTCAAGAGGTATTAGGCAAGGAGATCCTATATACCTATTTTATTCATTGTTATGGAAGAATCCTTTGGAAGAAGCATTAAAAATCACAAGAAAAGCCTCTCATCAAAGGAGTAATAGCATGGAAACTATTCCCAGGATAAAACATGAACAATTTGCAGATGATACTATCCTTCCAAGAGAAAGTTCCCTAGAAGAGGCTTGACACTTCAAAAATATCATCACAACATATATGGAAGAATTTGAGAAAAGAGTTAATGAAGATAAATCATTTTTTTTCTTAAATACACATCCAAACTTAGAAAATAGTATCTATCAATTTATGGGATTTAAAAAGGTTCATTCCCTTGTAAGCACCTAGGTATTCAATTTGAAAAAAGCTCCAGAGACTCCAAGTCTTGGAACCCTATTTTAGGGGAAAAAAATTAAAAATTAAAAATATAGAAACTAGAAGGGTAAATAGTTAACAAAGGCTAGAAGAACAACTAAAATCAAATATTTCTCTCTCGTAGTGCCTACCCCTAGTTTACCTTTCATGTTTTCTTGTTGAATTCTTTTAGGCCAACTTTTATGGTTATGTGTTATGGTTTAGTGGTACTTGGTTACCTGATTTGATTGATGTTATTTCATACTTAGTTTATATATTTGATGAGCTACTTGATACTTAGTTATTTTGTGTGTTCATGTTTATTCTTTTGATGATAATATTTTGTATGTTTATATAGTGATTTTAGTTGTTTCATGTTGATAGTTAGATGGATGATTTATATATGGTTTTTATGGTTACGTACCCCATACGTGCATGTGCATATTTTTCATGTATGTTTTACTTTATCTTTAATGTTTCTGATGTGGTTGAGGGATGGAGTCATAGTCAGCTACTAGTTGGGATCTACACGATGTACCATTCCCCATCATTGCCTGTTTAGTTTAGATTATATGCATATGTACATGTTCAGCTTTTATGTAGATTGCAGGTATCGAGCATCAACTTTCCTAAATTGCTAGGATGAGCATGACCTATCACATTATCTCAATGGTAAAGAGGGGAAATAGTCTCGAGTCCAAATCCTAAACTTGAGCCAATTTTCCTAAAATATAGGACAAGTATATGATTATTTACCTTTCTGAATTCATCAAAGTGACATGAATTTGAGATTTTTAACCTTTGAGTTTGATTTGTGCTTTTTCTTTTAGATGGGTTTTCCTATTAAGTTTGTGGATCTATTGTGATTTTCAATTATAATTAAATCAAATAAATATAATATTAAATGATTTAATTTAACAAAAAATTATAAAGAAAAATCAAATTTTAATTATATTTAATTAATTGAAAAATTAATAACATAGAGGAATTAAATTTAAAAGACTTAATTAAAAGTCTAAATTTGGTGTAATTATATTTATTTAATTTAATAATAATGAATTTAGAAGTTTCACTTTAATAATGAACTCTAAATAATATTATTAGTTAAATTAAGAAATATACTTTCTAACTATTCTTATTATTTAATCAAAAACAAATTGAGAATAATTTAAATAAACTTTATTATAATTAAAATGCAAAAGGCATGCACAAAGAATTAAATAAATTAAAATAATAAAGAAAATACTTTTGCATGTTTGTAAAACAGAAACCCTAAGAGGAGAAAATCCTTTATTAGGAGATTAGAGTTTATTTCTCCACAGATAGGTTTTGGGGAGCAAAATTTGGAATTGAAGCAAAAGAATTGTTGAGAGTTTTGGAGGGTTTGGATTTGTATGCATTCATAGGTTGTCTTAGATTTTAGCTCTTTTTGAATAATAAAGTAGCTAAAATAAGGGGGTTGGCCCTTACATAAGACAAACTGGCCTACAACCAACAAATTACCATCTATACAAAAGATTACCCCTACTACTGCTTAACAAAATAAAAACATCATTCGAATGAGCATAATAATAAAAACTACCATGCATCCTACTAAGATGACCTGAAACAATACTACTTAAAAGAAAGGAGTCTTAAACAAAGGCTGAAGAACCTTTAAACTTACTAAGTCCTTAAACCAAAAAACCAACAAACACATAAAATAGAGAGGATTGAGCTCTATTTGGGCTTCTTCTCACCCTTCCCTTTGAGGAGGATGTTGGCCCAATCTTCTGATAGCAAATTGAAAAGCATTTGAAAGTCCTCATAAGTCAAGTCCTCCTACTAGTTATCCTTGATTAGGTGCAAGGTAGTCGTCGATGCCTGTGTCACCTTGATGGTGAACTTTGATAGAAGTTTGGCCCTCCTCCAAAGCCTACATCCTCTCTCTTAGGTCTTTAACCTACAAATTGTGGGTCTCCTTGGTATCCTCCATCTTACCGCCCGAATTTCCCTCCACCATGTCCTTGCAATTATCCTACAAAAATGGAGGGTTAGAAATTATAATCTTTTCTTTAGGTATCATCCTACCTGAAGAGGACACCATCATAGGGGACGCAGATCTTTCCACCATTTCCTAGAGATCCTGTGTGAGGTCTACCCTACCCATGGTAATAGAAGTAGAGACATGGGTCATCTCTTTGCTCCCCTTATCCTCACTACTCAAGCCTAACATAGAAGAGTCTAAAATTTCCACCTCCTTATCCTCCTCATTCCCCAAGCCATAGTTTGATGTATTTTATTTCACTCTTTGTTTGGGGTGGGTCATCTCTTTAGAATTTGAATCCTCCTCCTATGAAGTAGTGATCCTCATTTTCCTTTTGGCATTCATTTTTTCTATTCTTCCATGTCTTCGTCTTCCACCTCTAGCATCTTCTTCTAAATCCTCCATCTCCTTCTCCTTCGCTTTCTCTATTTTCACTTTTTTTTAGGAGAGGTAATTTTTCTCTCCTCAAGGGACCCACTTGGTGATGGTTGGTGGGTAGGGGCTCTACGGTCAGTAATTCTTAGAGGGATATGGTGGGGGTAGGGGTTATGAAGAGTCAGGATATCAACCTCCATAATTCTAGGGGGTAACAAGGCTAGATGGAATTGGTAAAGGAAGAACATCATACCTTGGTGAAGGATTGTAAAATTAACCCCCTTTTTCATCTTTTCCTTAACATCAAAAACAATATCGACTAATTCACATTGTAACAGGAAGAAAGGAATAGAAATATAATCATGATGGTATAAATGATGTAGGAGGGGAAAATGGTAATAGTAGTACACACCATACCTCCCTTCCAGGGTGATATATTTCATTAGCATCAAACAAACTTCATTCCATGCCTCCAGAATCTTTTTCCATAGAAACCCAACACAATGGCGAATGGGTTCTTCACCCTCCTAAAAGAAGTAATTTAGACTAGCTTCATCTACAACCCTAGTCATCTTCTACCATTTTCTTCCTTTCATCACAAGGCCTATCACCAAAGAAATAATTTCCTCTGACACCTAAAATGTAATACCATTAACCATCACCTTTCTATCATCCCAAGAATTCATTAATTGTTGAGAACATATCTCATCAAAACCATTCAGTGCCTCCATGAATAGGACTAATCCCCCCTCCTTTAGCATGTACTAGGTTAGGGGTTTACAATAACTATCCTCAATCATCAAAGGCACAATACACAATAGATCTCCCCCATTTCAAAACCCTTCACCACAATTCTCACTCCTCTCAAAGATCTAGACCAGAGGCAATTTTTAAAAATACAGTCACACTTATTAAAAAAATAAGTTGCACAAAATACTCATAAAAGCCTTTATTGTCATGAATACTCGTGTCACTTCTTAGATTTGTTATCATGTGCCAAATATCGTTACCCCTATATCACTCAATATCATCATCTCCAAGAAGCCAAAGCCTTTTGAAATTTGAATTATTACTCAATGTCTAGTATGAAATTATGATAAAGTAAATCATAACAAATACACTTGAATCATACTTTGATTTACATTCTCTTTTGAACCACACAAATTTATTATTGGAAGTACCCTTTCCATCATTTCCTTCCACTTGTCCATAGTGAACTGGCTCCATCAATGGACTCAGCACTTAGTTGTCACTAAGAACTGTATAATCTATCCAAGTAGACCCAATCATGGGAAATTGTCTTTATTCACTAAAAGTCTTACCAAATTTGGTAACACTCCAATTTCTCTCCAACAACGTAAGCCATGCACTCTTAGACCCAGTGTTGCTATTGTGTTGCCCTCCCAATAAATATGTTGCAGGTAATATATATTTAGGATGGTTAATAAATGCCAAATTTCTTCAATTGGCCTTTTAATTACCCAACCATCTTTCATGTTGCCTTTCACTATTTCTATGACTATCTTTGAGTCTCCTTGAGTCATCACATTCTCCCATCCCACACCAATAACCAATTTCAAGCCCCAAAGGAGAGACATAGCCTCCGAAACATTATTCAAGGCTTTCCCTAGATTACCAGCATAGGCCAACAATATTCTACCATTGTTATCTCTAACCATACCCCCCTCCAGTCAAACCCTCCTTTCTTATCGCTCCATCAAAGTTAACTTTAACCCAACTCTCCTTAGGGGGGCTCCATCTCATTCTTATTCTTGTAATTTTTTTGGAGTTTTCAACCTCCATGAATCCTTTCTCAAGATTCCAACACCTAGCATTCCTTTGTTTAGTCATAGTTGGAGGAACTAATGATTTTCACCAATTGCAATTCTGCATAGTCTCCACAATCATCTTGAAGATCAAACTTGTAACAATCTCCTCACTTCTTTCTTCATTTATGAAGACCCTATTATTTCTCTCCTTCCAAATACCCCAACAAACATGGGAGTCATAAAAAATACACTTGAATCATACTTTGATTTACATTCTCTTTTGAACCACACAAATATTATTGGAAGTACTCTTTCCATCATTTCCTTCCACCTGTCCATAGTGAATTGGCTCCATCAGTGGACTCAGCACTTAGCTGTCACTAAGAACTGTATAATCTATCCAAGTAGACCCAATCATGGGAAATTGTCTTTATTCACTAAAAGTCTTACCAAATTTGGTAACACTCCAATTCCTCTCCAACAACGTAAGCCATGCACTCTTAGACCCAGTGTCGCTACCATGTTTCCCTCCCAGTAAATATGTTGCAGGTAATATATATTTAGGATGTTTAATAAATGCCAAATTTCTTCAATCAGCCTTTTAATTACCCAACCATCTTTCATGTTGCCTTTCACTATTTCTATGACTATCTTTGAGTCTCCTTGAGTCATCACATTCTCCCATCCCACACCAATAACCAATTTCAAGCCCCAAAGGAGAGACATAGCCTCCACAACATTATTCAAGGCTTTTCCTAGATTACCAGCATAGGCCAACAATATTCTACCATTTTTATCTCTAACCATACCCCCCTCTAGTCAAACCCTCCTTTCTTGCCGCTCCATCAAAGTTAACTTTAACCCAATTCTCCTTAGGGGGGCTCCATCTCATTCTTATTCTTGTAATTTGTTTGGATTTGTCAACCTCCATGAATCCTTTCTCAAGATTCCAACAACTAGCATTCCTTTGTTTAGTCATAGTGGGAGGAACTAATGATTTTCGCCAATTGCAATTCTGCATAGTCTCCACAATCATCTTGAAGATCAAACTTGTAAAAATCTCCTCACTTCTTTCTTCATTTATGAAGACCCTATTATTTCTCTCCTTCCAAATACCCCAAAAAACATGGGGAGGGGATCACTTTCCACATTTGGATAAGGAGAGGGTGGAGAAATGAGCATTTCCAATTCACAACAAATTGATCTATCCCTTTATGGAATACTCATACCATCTCCAACTTCTGAATCAACCTTCCCTAGATATTAATAGAAAAGTTACATTCCAAGAATAGATGAGGGATACTTTCTTCCTCTCCTTTACAAAGATAGCATATGTTGGGTAATTGAAATCCCCTTTTTCTTAGGTTATCTATGGTTAGGATCTTCCCATGTGTACTGACACACCATAAAATATTGACCTTTAGAATTAGTTGGCTCAACCTAATTTTTTGCTAGCAATTAGGCCTTTTCTCAAAAATCATCCTATAAGTAGAATCAACTAAAAAATTCCCTAATAAGGTTGCCTTCCCAATCAAGGTGTCTTCCTCAACCACCCTCAAAATTTTGTATCATTTAAGGAGCTCTTCCAGGTCCTCCAACAAGCTTCCCCTATCTAAATAACCCTAGTGCAGTTGTATCTACTTCCACCTCCTACCCAGCCCAATGAAATCCATCACCTTACTTCTCACTTGCAACTAGAGATGCTCTCTAAGAATACCAGACTTCATTTGGACCAAAGGTTTTCTAATTAACCAAGCATCCTCCTAGAAACTAACTTGGCTACCCTCACCTACCAACCACCTCACTCCTTCCCTAAGGAGACTTCTATTTTTTATGATGTTACCCCATATCTTGGACCCCACAGGAAGGTCATTCCTCTTGATATAGTAAATATGCTTCAATCCCTAAATACTTAGCTTTGAGGATCTTACACCAGTTAGTGTCATCCTTCATGAGTTTCCAACCAATCTTAGTGAGAAGAGCATTGTTTAGGTTAGTAATATTTCTGATGTTAACCTCATATTGGTTTTGACAAGTGAGTGTCTATACACTTAAGTCATTTGCTTAGTTCATGTCAAAAAAGTAACATATGTTGAGCACAACATGTAAGTTAGATCATGCCAAGTAAATAGTCTATGTCTAGTCACTTATGTGCTGAGTCATTCAAGTGCCAAGCAGATAGTATGTGTCAAGTGATTTAGGTGCTAAGCAACAAGTGCATGTCGAGTCCTTCAGATGTCAAGTGACAATATTGAAGTCAAAATTAGTGCCGAGAACCAAGGACTTCAAATGTTGAGTAACATAGTTTTGACATAGTTGTTTGTATTGGCACAAACTACCATTTTTGAGCTGACTTAATGATTGATTTACAATCTTTTGTTAATAAGGATGAACCTTAAATGTAAAACCCTATGTATTTTATGCATCTAACCAGAAAAAGGGAAGGTTTAAGTGGCAATATGGGTGAATCACAGTCATTGATTCATACCTAATCTTAAGTCACCTAGGTCTTCTTAAGGAGAACAAACCCTAAATGTTCAAAAGAAGAGATTGAGAGAGACAGAAGAGAAGAGGACAGTTTTGTATGCACAAACAAGACATTCATGGTGACCAAGGTATTATGATTTGAGTTACATTGAAGAATCAGTTAAAGGAGAACAAAGGAAGGAAATAGTGGATAGCAGAGAGACATCTATTCAGAAAGGATCAAGTACACATCAGTATAGAGGTGATTTGACATCAAGCAATAGAGTGCTAATCACAAGATCATTGCTGAGACATTCTAATAGGTGAATCAGTTAAATCTCTTTAAAAAGTAGTCCTAATAGGTTGTATTGAAATCCTCTAATAAGGTGCTTACTTAATTATGAGTTGAAGTCCTTTAATCATGCACACTTCTAATAAGGTGTTGAAATCCTTTAATAGGGTAAGACCTAACAGGCTTTGTAAGCTTTTAATAGGGTATACTTTTAACAAGGTAGATCATGTTTTATGATCAAATATTGTAACCTTCATTGGATATACTTTATTACTGCAGCAGTGAAGATTTGTGGGTGTCATCCCCACCCCAATTTTACCTTCTCATTGGAGGGTTTCTGGGTAATCATATCTTGTTTCATACATGTGTGAATGCTTACTTGTTTACATACTTTAGATGTATATATTTTATATGGTATTTCAGTTTACTTGTTAAATTGTGAGATGGTGTATGGTGAATGTTTTTATGGGTAAAATTTTGAAGCACTTATTCACCCCCCTACCCCAAAGTTTACCTTTCCTATTGTATTTCCAAGAATTAGTATTAGAGCTTGTTCTCTGAAAGGAAAGATCTGCAGCTTTGAGGAAAGATCTTGGAAATGGCATTTGAATGAAGCAAGAGAAGATCTAAAGAAATCATTGAGAAGAAGGAAGCAAATTTCCATTGAGGAGAGTGACACACAATACCAAGAGATGGACACTACTAAACTATTTACAAATGGAAACACCAATGAATTTGATGCAGCAGTTGCAAATCTAATGGAAAAGAACAGAACTCTAGCTGAAGAGATCATAAATCTTAACATAGAGAAAGAATCACAAGCCATATTACTATGTGAGGTGATCATATACAAAAAGAAAGCTATGGAAGAAAAAGTCATGTTTGAAGATGAAAAAAGAGTTTTGAGAAGAGAAATCATAAAAAATAAATAAGATTGCTCACACGCAATTCAAAACAATGAATTAATTCATGATTGTTAATCATGAAATAAATAGTAAAGACATTGAGATCACAACACTAAAGTTTCATAATAAACAATTGAGCAATGATCTAAAAAGGGAAAAGGAGTTTGCTAAAAGTTTCAATAAACCTAGTGAAGCCATCAAGTACTTTGAACAATTGATGAGATCCCCTAGATCTAACAATGATACATCTAGACTAGGATACACTAGTACTAAAGAAGGAAAATCATCCAAAAGTGTTGAAGAAAGAAGTAACAAAGGTAAGAACTCCAAACCTACTTGTCATAATTGTGGTTAGAAAGGATATATTGCTAATTTTTGCAAGAGAAAGATTGTAAATCAAAATGTTTAGCAAAAGAACATGAGTCACTACCATAAGTGTAATAGACAAGGTCATCACACACATGAATGTAGAACCAAGACCATGCACACTCAAAGATTTGAAGGATACTATTATAACTATCAGAAGTATGGACATAGAGCTTTAGAATGCAGATCCAAACCCAAGTGGTCATCAAATAAATAAACAAAGGTAAAGAAAAATGGCAACCTTTATAATTGGGATTATAATACAAGGTATAATTGTCACTAGTATCAAGAGTATGGACATATTCCTGAGAATTGTATTAGAACACATTTTAAAAGTGATTACAAAAGGTGGTTGAGTCAAACTACGTGTTTTAGCTATTTGAAGACTAGTCACATAAGCAGATATTGTCCAACAAGGTCAAAAGCACCAAGTTGTGAGTTCTAAAAAGGAAAAGGAAAGGTAAATGTTGAGAATGTCAGAGATGAGATGAAAAAGACATGGAAGAGAAATGAAGATTGCAACACATCAAGTGTATATGGGATCACTTCACCCAATGGGTCAGGTGATCACACCTCATCAAATTAAGCAAATTAGAGGTATGTGGGACTGATATTTAAAAGATATACCATACATAAGTTCTAAGGATTTAGTTTTGAAAAGATTACATATCCATGAATAAAGGTGCAAAGTGTTATTAGGAATCAAGAATAAATCTTTAAGTTTTGTTAGTTTTCATGTTATTGTTGAGCATGAAAAGTTTCATATGGTTGCCGAGAGAAATGTTAGTAGATGCCGAGCTAACAAAATTTGTTAGTTAAGGCTGAGATCGTAGTGGTTTTTGAGCATATGGAAAAACACATGGATGTCAAGTTAGCCAGAAATTCAATTGAATTCAGGCTTACAACTGTGTAAGCACTTAGCATTAAATATAGTGTTTTAAGGGCTATTTGATTATTTTTTGTTCATTTGACATCATTTGAATTTGAAGAAGAGCACAAAGAGCTAAAGGCAATCTGGATAATTTGATCTAAGCATTTGCAAGAGATTTAAAAGGTTGTTCAACATCATTCCAATAGGATTCACAAGGTATTTATCATGTGCAAAGCTATGCAATTTTAAATTTCACAAACACCAATTTCATGTACTGGTGTATAGTTCTTCAATAGCCAAAGGTGCAAAAGGAAAAGAGTTTTAAATGTTCAATTGATAAGTAATGAAATAAAACAACCTACTTTTAAGGCTATCCCAGATATAGCTTATAAATAGGATCCCTCCAATGCATTATCCATGATACCACCGCAAGTATTGATGATATGGAAATCCCTCCGATGCATTACACATTCAAAATTGGAAGCATAGATGATATTTAAATCAAGGAAACATATGAAAAATTATGTGAAATTGGAGCATTGAAGAAAGAGTTTAAGATTTTCAAGAAGAAAGGGTTAACTCGTGCCCTAGATTTCCCTAATGTATTCAAGACAGAGTGGATAAAAATTATTTTGAGTAGAATTCATGATATCTTTGCATGGTTAGAGAATGGGCTAGTAAAAATCACTAAGAAGATTGTTCATAGAGTGACAGGGTATCCAACCCTAGATCGACCAAAGACCATAAGAAGTGAAGCAAAGGAAATAATTGAAAACAAAATAGAGGTTGTGTAGAATAAAAGAGGAATGACAATTGATATTATCACAGATCCCCTACTAGCTTTTGTAGTGAGGGTCATGGCACACAAGTTTTTATCAATCTAGCATATTAAATAGTGTACCATACATTATAGTTGATATGGGTTACAAAATTGTAAAGAAGGGTCATACTTATGATCTTGCCAAGTTGTAGTTGTAACAATTGATTGAGAATTTTGGAGCTATAAGGAAGACCAAAAGTGCACAATGTAAATTTGGATCTATTCTTGTATGTATTTTCTTTTATATGAAGAATACATTTCCTACATTTGCTAAGGTTGCATGGAAGGTGAATAGACCTATTGTAGTTTAGATAAGTGAATTTATTGAGAAACTGGGTGATAAATTTGAATCTATCATGTCAAGTTATTTTTACAGGTTTCAAACAATCTATGAAAAAAAGATTAAGGATACCAGTCTCACTAGTGGAGAAACATTTTGATGATGTTTGCTTCCTAGTTAATATTGATTTCACATATGTACAAGAAGCAATTCCCGAGGTGAGATGGCTAAGACCATTAAGATATGAAATAAATATTGATGAGGCCTCTGCAAAAATCACAACATTACTTGTAGAAGAAGTAGATAAGGAATTCAAAGCATTTGGAAATTATGACTTGGCCAAATCAAAGATCACTATGAAATTGAAGATTGCTTCAGTGATCAGGAAAAAAAATAAACTGGTAAAGAAATTGAAAGAAATATTTGGTGGAGTTGAGGAAGAAGAAGAGGAAGATGATGAAGAAGAAGAGGAAGCACAAGTTCAAGCACCATTGACATTGACACAAGGTCAAGGAGAAGAGCAGCAAGAAGATGAAGTATAAACTATAGAAAGTGCCAAGGAAGAAGAAGTTGGTGAAGCACCTACAACTACTAAGAATAAAAAGAGAAAATAAATGACTCAAGCAAAAAAGAAACTAAATAAGGTTACTAAACCTAATCAACCCAAACCTAAAACACCTACCACAAGGGCCAACACTAGAGTCACTGCACAAACGGCTAAAGAAGTAGCCAAGCCTAAAGAGAAGGAAGCTAAAACATAGAAGAGACCAAGGAGGAAGTATGTTGCTTGAGCTAAATCTAATGAAGAGAAGACTGAATCAGATGACAACAACCAATTTCAAGTGGTAAGTCATAGTCCTTCTTTAGATTTAGACAATTTATGTGAGAATATTAGGAACAATGTTGATCTATCAGGATTCTCTCACATTGAGTTTGATAATCTTGGGATGATTGAGAAGAACCAAGTTGAAGAGGCAGTATATGCCATGATGGCTATATTTAAAAAGACTCCTTTAGAACTTGCCAACTCCATACCTAAAATTTTATATGATAGAGTTGAGCAAAAATGGCACTATTATTTAGACACTGAAAGACAAATTAGGGAGACAACCCTTGCTCAAGTTATGCCAGAACTCAGTAAGGTTGAAAGGTCTAAATCCATTAAGTATGCTATAAGATTTGTGCCAAAATATAGAGCATTTAGCATTTTGAAAAATAATATAGAGGATGTTGTACAAAGTCCAAAAAAATATGGAAGATAACATATGGATTATCAACATCTAGAGAAGTTGACCAGACACCTATTGAGGTAGGAGAGGATGAAGAAGATGATATTGAACAAGGCATAGTTGAGGGAGGCACAAATATGAATATTGACAACTAGGCACCAACTGAGGAAGAGAAACCAACAAAATAGAGTGTACAAGACACACAAATGCCGATTGCCATCCCTCCATAGGAGACAAGTGTAAATAATGAAATTATCAAAGTAAAGGATGTTTTTGAGACTATTTCTCAGAACATCAATCCCCGTACAAAGAATTATTTGAAAAGGATACTTGTCTAGTCCACTCTCTAGGCCAAACTATGTGAAAACCTTGTGTTGGTGAGTGTAGATGAAATTCAAAAGATAGAAATAATAACTATAGGGTAGGAAGTGAAAACACAAGAAACATCTATAGTCACTCCTCAAGTCACAAGTGTACAACCTTCACAAGCTATAGTGGTTTATCAAAGGAAGGAGACAAGTTTCATTATCAATACACTTATGCAAGACACTCTAGTCTTAGTGAAAGTACCAAAAATTGAAAAAGAAAAGGATGGGAGGATTGGAAAAGACAAGATAGAAACACTAGAAAATGATGGCACTCAAAGCCAAATAGGTTAGGTAGATACACCTACACCTCTGGCATAAGATCAAGGTGCAACTGGAACTACAAAGAAAGAAAAGGACAAGACTAAAGAGTCAAGTTTGACACCCAAGCCAAAGGAGCTACTAGTTATTCAAGCACTAGTGACATTACTAGAATTTGGTACTCCTTCCAATCAAACTCTTCAAAGGTCAAGCATAGATGCTACACCATTACAATTCTCAAGGTCGAGTCCTAGCTCATCTAAGGTAGAAGAGGTAACTACTTATGGTGATATTAGCCTAGATGAAGAGATTGTATTGCCTAAATTTGATTATGCAAAAATCATAATTGAGTAGATGGGTATATTACAAGAGGCCCTAGCAAAGAAAAAAATCAAGAACTACTTAGAAGGGAGCATAGACAGAAGAAACCTTTGATTGACATCAAAGAGATTTTTCTAGATGCATTCAGTCTACTGACTCTAGATGAAAACAAGCCCATCATTGAACAATTAACCAATGTAGTAGAAAGGGTTAGTGACACAAACTCAGATACTAATGTAAAATTACTAGAATGGTCTAAAAGGAAGTTTCAAAACAAGGTAAATAAGAAGATATCAAGTGTTATTGCATTGACAAAGGTTGAGCTAGCAATGAAGATAGAAAGTGTGAAGGTACTAGAGAACATTTTCTCATTGTACACCAAACTATGTAATCCCACACTCTTCACACAAGAAGTAAGGAATCACATCCTGAGTTTGGAGAACCATATGTAGTCATCTGGTGCTACTTTACCCAATTCTCTAGCTCAAAGTGAGAAACATTTCAAATGCCTCTTGCAATCCTAGAGTTACTTAGCATCATTAAAAGTAGACGAAGCCCACATAAAGGTTAAGCTAATCAGCATCCAGTTGACATTGACTCTTCACATGGAGATATTACACAAGGAACTAGGCTATGCAGAAACACTTATGAAGAAAGACCCCAATCTTTCTACATTGGATGGCTTAGTACACCTTGTTGTCGAGCTGGCCATCCAAATCAAGTCTTTGGAGTTAGCTTATGACAATTAGGATGCAACTCTTAAGATTATACTTGAGATTCGTAAACCTTTAATGGATAAATACAATATTAGTGTATAACCCATTGACATCAGTGTCAAAAAGGGGGAGTAAGAGAAATGGGGGCACGAGAAGAGAAAGAAAGCTAAGAAAAGAGATATCTATACCCAAGGGGAAATAAGAGATAGAGAATATATGTCGAGCACAACATGTAAGTTGGAACATGCCGAGTAAACAGTGTGTGCCAAGTCACTCAAGTGTCGAGTCATTCAAGTGGCGAGTAGATAGTATGTACCAAGTAATACAAGTGTCGAACAAGAAGTGCATGCCAAGTCATTTAGATGCCAAGTGACAACATTGAAGTCACAATTAGTGTTAAGCACTAGGGACTTCAGATGCCGAGTAACAAAGTTTTGACATAGTTATTTGTATTGGCACAAACTACTATGTAAACCATTTTAAAGTTGACTGAAGGATTGATTTATGGTCTTTTGTTGATAAGGACAAATCTTAAGTGTGAATCCATATGTATTACATGTATCCAATCAAAAAAAGGGAAGGTTTAAGTGGCAATATGGGTGAATCATAGCCATTGATTCATACCTAATCCTCAATCACCTAGGTCTTCTTAAGGAGGACAAACCCTAAATGTTTAAAAGAAGACATAAAGAGAGAGAGAGAAGAAAAGAGAAGAGAAGGAGAGTTTTGCATGCACAAATAGGACATTCATGGTGACTAAGGTATTATGATTTGAGTTACATTGCATAATCAGTTAAAGGAGAACAAAAGAATGAAATAGTGGACAACAAAGAGACATCTGATCAGAAAGGATCAAGTACACATCAGTATAGAGGTGATTTGACATCAAGAAATAGGCTACTAATCATAGGATCATTGTTGAGACATTCTAATAGGTGAATAAATTAAATCTCTTAACAAAGTAGTTCTAATAGGCTACATTGAAATCCTCTAACAAGGTGCTTACTTAAGTGTGAGTTGAAGTCCTTTAATCTGGCACACTTCTAACAGGGTGTTGAAATCCTTTAACAAGGTAAGACCTGACAGTCCGATAGATCATGTTTCATGATCAAACATTGTAACCTTCATTGGATACACTTTATTACTATAGTAGTGAAGATTTGTGGGTGTCATCCCACCCCAACTTTACCTTCTCATTGGAGGATTTCTGGGCAATCATATCTTGTGTTATACATGTGTGAATGCTTACTCGTTTACATACTTTAGATGTACATGCCTTATATGGTATTTTAGTTTACTTGTTAAATTATGAGATGGATGTATGGTGAATGTTTTTATGGGTAAAAGTTTGAAGCACTGATTCACACCCCCCACCCCTGCCTGCCAAAGTTTACCTTTCCTATTGTATTTTCAACATCTAATACCTAAACCCCCATTATTTTTTGGTCTACACACAATATCCTAACTCACCAGACACATCTAGTTCTTCTCCCCTCCCCACTTGACCAAATAAAAATTCTTTGGATTTTCTCTAGTTTCTCTGCCATAGCCTGAGAGATTTTGAATAGGGAAAGGAAGTAAATAGGGATACCTTGGAGGGAAGAAGTCAAGAGTTGGAGCTTACCTACACTACTCATATTTTTTCCTTTTCACCCAATCATTTTCTTTTGCATCTTTTCTAAAATAATATTCTAAAAGTGATTACTTACCTCTTTAATAGTCAATGGGAGCCCCAAATACATATTAGGAAGGAAGGAAATATTGCAACCCAAAATATTTAGCACCCTTCTCTAGACATCTAGCTCAATGTTGAAGAAGAACACATTGCTTTTATCCGATTTTATTTTTTGGCCAGCATTAACTACATATATCTCTAGGACATGTTTCCAAGCTCTTGCTTTCAACACCAAGGAGTCCCCACTAAGGAAGGTATCATCCACAAACTATTGTATGACCTTCGCTGGGAGGGATGTAGCCAATTAATGTCTTTGATCTCTCTTCCTTCCACCTTTCTCAAGAAATCTCTTCCTAGCACTTCAGCAACCATGATGAATAGGTAAGGAGAAATAGGGCCCCCTTTCCTTAGGCCCCTCTCCCCATTTAAGCTTTCCCAAGGTGAACCATTCACTAGCATTGACTAGTTGATAGTCTCAAACATCGATCTAATAATTTTAATAACTCCCTGACTAAAAATAATTTTCTCCATGACTTCATATAGAACAGCTTGGCTAATCATATCATAAGCTTTGGAAATATCTAACTTTAAAGGCATACCCTAATTACCACTCTTATCCATCGAGTGTAGCACCTTATGAGTAGTGATAGTAGCATCTAGGATCTAGTAGTCTACAAAAAATCCATTCTAAGTTTTCCCAATGAATTTGTTAAGGAGAGGTTTTAGGCAGTTCACCATTATCTTAGAGAAGATCTTATAGGTAGTGTTACAAAGGTTGATGAGTTTGAAGTCAGAAAGAGCCCTTGGGTCCTTAAATTTTGGGACTAGAACTATGAATGTTTTAGTAATTCTCTTGAGTAACTTCCCAATCCTAAAAAAGTCACACACTTCTCTAACCAAATCAACCTTTATAACATCCTAGAAGTGTTGGAAGAAGGTTGGGGGGAAACCATTAGGGCCTGGAGATTTGTAGGCCTTAATGGAGAAACTAGCTCTGTGCACTTCCTCCTTTGTGACCAGCTATATTAGCTCCCCATTCGCCTTTTCCAAGATCACATTAGGCATGGAGTCAATCAACACTACCTATCCTCTCTATTGAAGGCCTTATGCTCCTCCTTATAAGAATTTTTGAAGTAACTACCAGCCTGGTTTCCAATCTCTTCCATTTTTGTTAACTCTATATTATGATCATTCATCATAGAGTCAATAATACTTCTCCTTTTATGGTTAGAGGTAGATCTATGAAAGGACATTGTATTTTTATCTCCCAACTTTAGCCATAATATTCTCAATCTATGTTTCTAGAATGCTTCATCTTTGTTCATTGTGTCCTTCCACACCATCCTACAATTTTCCTCTTCAAGAATCACATCTTCCAAAGCTAAGACCTCCCCCATCACCTTTTGGAGCTCCTCCAACTTTCCTTCCACCTCCTTCTTGGTCTTAAAAATATCTCCAAAGTATCTCTTATGCCAAGGTTAAACATTCCTTCTCACATTGTAAAGTTTTGTTGAGAGCCTTAACATGATAGTTCCTTCAATATTTATTCTCCACCACTCCTCAATATGAGTTCTAAAGTATAGATGAGGCTGTCACATAATTTCACATCTAAAAGGTCTTGGACCCCCCTGAACCTCCACTTTCCAATTAAAAATGATAGGGGCATGATCTAAGACCATCCTGGGTAATCTTGTGAGAGTGGAGAAATTCAACACATTCTAGCCAGTTGAGACAAGGAGTCTATCTAGTTTGACTTGTATGAGGTCAACCCTCTTTCTATTATTCAACCAAGTAAACTTGACACCTCTCATTTCCAAATCCATCAAATCATTTTTGTTTGTAAACTCAACCAAATCCTTCAGACTATCGGTAAAATTAACCACTCCTCTAGCCTTCTCAGAAGGGTATGATGGGGAATTAAAATTGTCCATGCAGAAGGAGTTCCTAGAATGGGAAAGGAAATTAGAAAACTCCTCCTAGATTTGGCATCTTCCTTGCCTCGAGCTTGGGTCATACACATTAATGACATTCCAAGTCTCCTCATCTTTATTGTGCTTAGTAATAAGGTAGTATTTAGAACTATGGATGAAATTCCCTTGACCAACACTAAGGTTCCAAAAGTTGGCCACACCTCCTGACACTCCCTCCACTTCACAATAACAATATTTAGCCCCTAGCAAAATATGACCTGCAATACTATCCAGATTAGCCATGGTCATTTTAACTTCCTGAATTAGACGGATATCAATCCTTGTATTAGACAGTTGTTGCTTAAGCACAAACTGCTTCTGAGAGATATTCAACCCCCTCATATTCCATGATAGTATAATCATTTCCTACCCTTGGCCATAGACTCTAGGGTAGGTTGCCTACCACTAGCCACATCCCTTTCCATCTACTTCATCCTTTTATTCTACTTCATTGTCTTCCCCACATCCAGCTTCATCTCCTCCCCACCCCCCCACTCTAGTTTCTTTGAAACTCTAATCTATCTTCTCTAATTTTTTAATTTTCCCCTATCTTCCCCTAGAGAGGAAGCAAATGTAGTGATTTTTTCCTTCACCTTGGAGACTAGGGGAAAATCTTTTCTCCAACTAAGAACATGGGCCACCTCTTTGTCCTCCAAATCATTCCCCTTGACTTCCAAAATCTCCTTACACTTTTCCTCCACACCCCCACACACCTCCTCAATCACCATATTCCACATAGGGGTTTTTAGAAGATCCTCAATTCCTTGCAGAAAGGGGAAGGGATCTCCCCCATAATGTTAGAAATCTCACCTTCCTCCACCATTCCTGAAGACTCTCCTATCTCCAGGGTCCTCTCTGAGAGCTCAATAGACTCCACTACCCTCAGTCTTTCTCCATCAGAAGGCAACATATTCAGATGTAACGCCCTGCCAAGGGATCCAAAAGAAATAACCTAAAGTTTGACTAAGTTTGATAGCAATTTTTTATTATTATTATAAGAAATTATAACATACACATCAAACACAAAGTAGCGGAAGCAATAACATACATAATAGGTTGCATTCCTTAAAGATCCCATGATGTTGAATCACATTTAAATCTAATCTAAAATGAAGTCCATCATTTAGTACATCCATATGAAAGAATAATGAAAAGTCCAATGTCCATATAATATACAATTGTTTCGAATGCCTCTTGGCAATTTAATTCGGAATGATCATTCATCCACTGTACATGTCACAGGGTATGAAAGGCTTAAAAGAATATACATAAGCAAGATAAATATACATCATCCTCTTCAGATCCATGATACACATGCAATAAAATAAATGAAACCATCCATCATACATAATAAATCCATACATCAAGAGATATACATCCATCATAGAATGATACAACATCCAACATATAATATAACCATCTATCATAATGATCCATGAACAGAATGAAGGTATATGCCAACAAGAATACTCCAGCCACGGTGTCTCGAACGAATCTCAATGGTAAGAGTAAAAAGCACTACCACCTGACCACGTGGAACCTAAATGGTCCACTCCCACCGCGCTGAGGAGATAGTCTCAAGTCCCAAATAGGATAACAAATCATATAACATAAATACTCTCTAAGTCCAGGAAAACCTATAAGTATGCTAACTCAAAGGTTCCTAAAATAGATTGACATCTAAACCCAGAGGCACCATAAAGACACGTAGGTATCTACTATGTAAGCGGGAAAGTGTCATCCCACAAATCACATTCAGAGTTACTCGAGCAGTCCCTTAGGACTCTTGGGTCCCTAGTGATCCCTGTGGCCACTAGTAGCCTCTCGCACTGACAAGGCATACTACAAAATGCAAGGTCGAAACCAAGCATTTTTTCTACTCCCATCCTAGTCTGTAATAGCACTCATGGCATGGGCGAGAACATACAATTATCTCTTATTAGGTTTATTTAAGTTAGTATTAAGTGTAAAGTTATCACTTATTAAACAACTTACAATGGGTTACCCCCAGGACCACTTGGGGTCCTCGGCCCCCATTGCAAGCCACTTCCCAACACTACATAAAGATAACCTACCCTAAGCTCATGAAATCACAAATCACATAATCATAGCAAAATCAACTCAATCCTATACAAGTGACTAGAAAGCATCATAAGGATAATCATAGTAATCACATCAATTCTCTATGAGCAACTGGAAGCAACAAGATAAATCAAAATATCCATCGGTTCTCAACAAGCAACCGGAAGTAATCCAACAATACTGATCAATGACTCATAATGGTTATTCAGGTATCTTATAGCATACATTTCGCTATTTCGCCAAGACACTGAAAACATAATAATCAACAAAACAAATATACTCATCATAAACATACCATCACATACATGGTTGAGCAATAATGATCAAGATCGAGTCAACAGGATACCACACTCACAAAACCCCCAAGACTCTGGTAGACATCTTATAACTGGTCAACACTCTAGTCAACCCAAAAAAAATTCTAACATAAATAGCATAAGGAAAACAAGGTACAAGTACATGTTTTCAGTTTTAAGTTGAATGTGGGGTTTCAGTTTCCATTTTTGAATTTACTAACAAGTGATGGAATATTTTCACCGTTTCTCCTTATAGTAAATTCCAATATTAACTTAAGTATAAACAGATATTTACCTCATGATCAATCTCTAAAATAAATATTATTATATTGCTTTCAAATTTACTATTGTTTATTTATCAATATTATTTTTATTTTTAAATAATTAATAATTATTAGTTAAATTTAAATAACAACTGTATTAAAAATCATTTATTAGACAAAACAAAAAAAATCATTTTTTTTTAAATAAAAAAATTAACATATTTATTTTTATATATATATATATATAAACAACTTTTATAAAAATATATATATATATAAACAATTTTCTTTTTAACAAAACTAACAACAAACTTTATATAAAAAAAGAAAAAACGTAAATCGCATTTTAAAAACGCTGACCCTTTTTAAAAAGGCCTGCGGCCCTCTGCAACGCAGGGACTGCTATCGTAGTCAGCCTGCGTCAGCAAGTATGACTGCGCCAGCAGTCGCCTGCCATGCACAGGGTCACGCAGGACGTGACAGGGGTAGGGGGTGGTTTAATCCGCCCCTCCCCATATTAATTTTTTTTTTATAATTTGTTTTTTTTTTAAAATGAGTACAGACTCCCCCATCACAATGTTTTTTTTCATAACAAAAAAACATTTCAATATTTTTATTAAAACAAAAATCTAACTATTAATAATTTCAAAAATATTGAATATGGGTTTTCATTAAATTAATTTTTAAATGAATATATGTTTATACATGTGTGTGTGTGTGTGTGTGTGTGTGTGTGTGTGTGTGTGTGTGTGTGTGTGCCAGAATTCAGAATTGAATCTAAAAGACAAATACTTGACACCCAATCTTTATTTTCTTATCAATATTTTTAAGAAGATTTTCCAATAAGATTTCTGCCCTTTCTAATAAGTTTTCACAATTTACAATCTATATGGGAGAAATTATATTGAACAATTAAAACATTCCATGTACAGAATAATTTTTCAATATCCAGAATTCACAAGCATGATATATATTCTTTACCAAAATTATCCAGACAATCATTTAGCAAACACGAAGAAGACAGGAGTTAAAAGAACGTATTTGAATTATGCAAATCTTCACAAGTGTCTACTTGGACATTGATGCTAATTTGCTACGCTCCAAAAATCTGGACACTGATGCTAATTTGCTACGCTCTAGAAATCTGTAGAAAAAAATTCCCCTTTTAGAACTTTCTCCTTCTCTGAAATTTTCCTTCTCCTCCAAAATTCCCAGCCTCCTCAAAAATGAACCCCCAATTTGTGAAAAAGGAGTTCTCTCCCTAAAATCGGGGCACTAATTGTGCATTCACCTCAAAGAACTCTTTGCTCACACCTTTTTAACTCTTTATTAACTTTTATTTATCGTTCTTTTATCTTTTCCATGCACATACAATAATCCATTAAATTTATTTATTTAATCTTTACTTGACCTCTTTTAAATTGATTTATTTAATTTAGTCTCATGCACATATTATGCAATCATAAAACTTTTAATAATTTAATTTTTTTTTTCTGCTTCTAAATTTATTTTTGAACAATAATTTTGATAACTATCTATTAATTTATATAATAATATTATTTAGCATTTATTTAAAAATGCACTCCAAATATATATATATAATTAAATTAATTAAATATTATCATGTTCAAATTTAAACTTATAGATTTATTCTCAAATTTAATTCTTTTATATGACTCTTTTATATAATTAATTTCTCAATTAATTAAATAAAATATTAACATTACATATAATTTTCCATTTAATTAAATTATTAATTAAATATTTTTAATTAGACTTAATTAACAGAAAATTCACCAAAACTCATAAAGTAAAAATACGAAAACCCATCATAGTTAAACACATACAAAATTCAACTAAGGGTTTAAAATCATGAATTAATGTCATTCGACGCATTCGAAAGGTACATGACTTAGATACTTGTCCTAATTGTCAATTAGGACGAATGGCTCAAAGGTTTAGGATTTGGACTTAAGAATTTATCTCCCCTCTCTTACCATTGAGATAATGCGATAGGGTACGCTCATCCTGGCAATTCAGGGAAGTTGATACCCAGTACCTGCAACCTGCATATAATCCACGCATGTACATACACAATATATACTAAGCTAGACAAGCAATGGCAGGAAGTGGTGCATCGTGTAGATCTCAACTAGCAGGTGACTATGACTCCCTTCCTTAACCATATCCTAAACATCATACATAAAGAAAAAAAACACGCACACCATACACATGCAGTATGGGGTAAGTATCCATCAAAAAAGACATAGGATAATCCATCTAACTAAACATCATCAATAATCTAACAACATTGTAATAATCATCATGCACACATGAAGTATAGAGTACCAAGTAATCTCATCATATATCAACTGAGTCTGAAACAATATCTAATAATCTCAAGATAATGCTTCTAATTATCAAACATAAAACTTGGCCTAAAAGAGTTTGGCAATGATAGCATAAATGTAACTAGAAAAATGTAGACTAGGGGCAGGCACTACATCCACCCCCCCTAGACTTAGGCTTACTCCTGGAAGCCTACAAACAAATAGGGATATAAATCTCGTAACCTAGATGCATCCTCCCATGTAGCTGAAGAGTCATCAGTAGGGTCCCATTGGACCCTTACCTACTCTATGGTTTGACCCCTAAGGGTCAACTCCCGCTGCTCCAGAATACGAACTGGCTCCAAAGCCAGCTACCCGTCCTCTACCTGCAATGCATTCCAATCAAGAATATGTACAACATCAGGGATATACTGTCTAAGTATTGAAACATGGAAAACATCGTGAATGCGAGCAAGGCTGGGCGGTAAAGCAAGATGATAGGCAACTAGACCAATCCTCTCAAGAATATTGAATGGTCCCACAAAGCGAGGTGCTAGCTTCGAGCCCTTTCCATAATGGATCAGACTCTTCCGCGGACGCACTCTCAAGAAAACCTTCTTTCCCATAGCAAACTACTTATCTGTCCTATGTGCATCAGCATACTTTTTCTACCTATCCTATGTCGTAGTCAAGTGCTCTCAGATACGCACAACTTGTTGCTCCATGTCACGAAGCATCTTAGGACCCAACAGGATGCGATCCTCAAGACTGTCCCAACTCAAAGGTGTATGACAAGGATGTCCATATAAGGCCTGGAAAGGTGCCATGCCAATAGAACTATGATACCCATTGTTGTAAGAAAACTCCACTAGGTAGAGATAGTCCTCCCAATGAGCCTGCCTATCCATCATGTACATCCTCAACATATCTTCGAGAACCTGATTCTCTCTCTCTCTCTCTGTCCATCTATCTCTGGGTGATATCCTAAACTGAAATTCAACTGCCATGGTGTAGTGATGTCCAAAATGCAGAAGTGAAAACATGATCCCTATCCGAAATGATCTTTTGGGGAATACCATGTAGTCTCACGATGTCGCGCATGAAGACATTAGCTACAGAAGCTACAGTCTAGGAAGACCTGATTGGTGAAAAATGTGCCACCTTAGTCAACTGATCAACGGTGACCATGATAGCATCATGACGATGAGAAGTCATAGGTAATCCTACTATGAAGTCCATAGAGATGATGTCCCACTTCCATGAAGGAATGAGATTCGGCTGCAAAAGCCCTGTCGGATGCTGGTGTTCTGCCTTGACTCTCTGACACTCAAGACATCTAGCCACAAAATCAGCAATGTTGCGCTTCATCCTGGACCAATAGAATAAATGTCGCAAGTTTGCATACATCTTCTTGACACTTGGATGTGCCGATTAAGGTGCACAATGGGCCTCTGATAGGATCAATATGTGAAGCTCATTCAGTAGCGGCACATAGATCCTTCCTGAATGTCTCAAAAGGCCATCTGACTCTAGGACATAGTCTAAAAACTTACCCTCCAAAAGTCTCCCTGAATCTATCTCTCTGCACACCTCCTGATACCAAGAATCAGTAGGGAGTGTCTGAAGTATCTGACACCTCAAATTAACACAAAGATTAATAGATGATATCACATGTTTCCTACGACTCAAAGCATCAGCTACTACGTTCTCCTTCCCTTGGATATACTTTACCTCAAAGTCATACTCACATAAAAACTCCATCCAACGCCTCTGCCTAGCATTCAGATTAGGCTGCATGAATATGTACTGAAGACTACAATGATTGCTATGTAGTTTAAATCTATAACCCAACAAGAAATGTCTCCATCTCACTAAGGCATGAACTACTGCTGCTAACTCAAGGTCATGTGTAGGATAATTCAACTCATGATCCTTGAGTTTGTGTGGTTCATATGCAATCAATCGACCATTCTACATCAGAACTGCTCCAATCCCCTCAAGGGAAGCATCTGTACACACCATGAAATCACCTTCTGGATCAGGTACTGCTAAGATTGGT
Organism: Cupressus sempervirens; assembly: GCA_028749045.1. NCBI lineage: Eukaryota > Viridiplantae > Streptophyta > Pinopsida > Cupressales > Cupressaceae > Cupressus > Cupressus sempervirens. Next base: position 524,141,153 of record CM053784.1, on the reverse strand, counting down.
GCAGTGGTCAGAAGCTCCTTGAGCTTTCGAAATGCTTCTTCACATTTTTTTGTCCATAGAAACTTCTTTCCTTTCCTCTAAAGGGAGGTAATAAGATGTGCTATTATGGAGAAGTTTTGGACAAATCTGCAATAATAACCAGCTAGACCCATGAAACTACGAATCTCCGACACAGTAGTGGGTGTAGGCCAATCTACTATTGCCTAGATCTTCACAGGGTCTACAGAGATACCTTCACCTGAGATAACGTGTCCTAAATATTGTATCTCTGATTGAAAGAAATCACACTTTTTCGCATTGGCATAAAGTTGATTATCTCTCCAGCACTGTAAAACCAAACTCAAATGTTCCTCATGTTCCTTCTGGGACTTAGAATATATCAGTATATCATCAAGGAACACAAGAACAAATCTATCAAGATAGGAACGAAACACCCCATTCATCAAGCACATGAAAACTGATGGAGCGTTCGTCAGCCCAAAGGGTACCACTGTGAACTCATAATGCCCATAGCGAGTTTGGAAGGCGGTCTTATGAATATCAACTTCCTTGATGCAAATTTGATGGTATCCTGACTTAAGGTCAATCTTGGAGAACACTGTAGCTCCCTTGATCTGATCAAATAAATCATCAATCCTTGGTAGAGGATACATGTTCTTTATTGTCACCTTATTCAGCTATCTGTAATCAATGCAAAGGTGCAAAGAACCATCACTGGAGCTCCCCATGGTGATACAATAGGTCAGATACTACCCTTGGCCAAAAGTTCCTCTAACTACAAACACAACTCACTTAACTCCTGAGTGGTCATACGGTAAGGAGCTCTAGAGATAGGCTCTACTCCTGGAGTGAGCTCAATGCTAAAATCAATGTCTCTCTTCGGAGGCATGCCTAGAATCTCACTCCGAAAGACATCTACATACTCCTGTAAAATAAGGTGATCTAGGGTCTTCCTCGTAGAGTCTTCTTCATCTAGCTCATTTACTGTAACGGCAAATACCTGACATCCCTTATGAAAGCTTTGCTTTAATTGCATAGCAAAGATTATCCGTAGAGATATAGGTCTCGGTATCCCACAATCTCGACGTCCTTCCCTTGGTCATCTTGACACATAATGGTCTTCTTTCTGCAGTCTATACTAGCCCTATGAGAGCCAAGCCAATCCATACCTAAGACCACATCGTAGGAGCCAAGAGGAATAACTCGAAGGTCAACTGAAGTCTCAAACCCTCCTATGCTAAGCCCACACTTATGAACTACAGAATCTGTGGAAACTTTAGCGCCTGAGGCTAGTTCCACTTGCCAACCATGATCTTGCTTAACTGCCTCTAGCTTACACTTGACAACTAGAGATGGAGAAATAAAAGAATCTGTAGCACCTGAATCAAACAATACAGAGAGAGGTGTACCTCGGATAGCTCTTGTAGTCTCAACTACTATCCCCTGATGGTCTACCTAACGATGATCCACCACTACAAATACTCTATGAGCTCTACTTGCATCTTCGACTGTAGGCTGAAATGCTATTGGCCTAGGTCCTAAGTACTGAGATGCTCGTTGTGGACAGTAAGCTGCAATGTGACCAATCTATCCACACGAATAACATTCGGTGCCTCTACCAAATCCTCTCCCTATAGGTGGTGCATTCGACTGTTGGTGGTTATCCCTGCTAGCAAAAGACTAGCTGCTCTGTGTAGGTTGAGCTTGCTGATTTTGTTTATTGCATTGAGCATTGCGATTGTTCCTCGAGTTGGAAGCACCGCCACCACTCTATGCCTGAGGGTAAGATCCCTTCTCCTGCTGAGACTGATTCCCCTTAGGGAAGGGAGGCTTTCTGTTTCCACCAGAGTTGTGGTTTCCCTTAGATCCTGCTGTAGTAGGCACTCCCACAAAACCCCCCTATACAAGGTTGACACTATGCTCTACAAGGATAGCTCGATGTACCACATCCTTGAGGGTTTTAGGCTCAAATACCTTAACACCCCCAACAAAACGGTTGTTCAAGCCTCGAATGAAATATTGTGCCAACTGTGTTGGGTTGTCACTGAATCCCAAAAAGGGCATGAGCTCATAGAACTTGCGCTCATACTCTACAACGGTCATAGTATACTATCTCAGGTTATGAAACTCATCTGCTCTATGCTGCTTCCATTCCTCTGGTAGGAATCACTCATGGAAGCTCTCCAAGAAAATCTCCCAAGTGACACTACCCATGTTTATGCCCAACTTCTTTTCCTCAATAGTCCACCAGGTGGCCCCAAATAGACTTAGAATTAATTAAATTTGAGAATAAATCTATAAGTTTAAATTTGAACATAATAATATTTAATTAATTTAATAATTATATATATATATATGGAGTGCATTTTTAAATAAATGCTAAATAATATTATTATTTAAATTAACAGATATTTATCAAAATTATTGTTCAAAAATAAATTTAGAAGTGGGAAAAGAAAATTAAATTATTAAAAGTTTTATGATTGCATAATACGTGCATGAGACTAAATTAAATAAATCAATTTAAAAGAGGTCAAGTAAAGATTAAATAAATTAATTTAATGGATTATTGTATGTGCATGGAAAAGATAAAAGAAAGATAAATAAAAGTTAATAAAGAGTTAAAAAGGTGTGAGCAAAGAGTTCTCTGAGGTGAATGCACAATTAGTGCCCCGATTTTAGAGAGAGAACTCCTTTTTCACAAATTGGAGGTTCATTTTTGAGGAGGCTAGGAATTTTGGAGGAGAAGGAAAATTTCAGAGAAGGAGAAAGTTCTGAAAGGGGAATTGTTTTCTACAGATTTTTGGAGCGTAGCAAATTAGCATCAGTGTCCAAGTAGACGCTTGTGAAGATTTGCATAATTCAAATACGTTCTTTTAACTCCTGTCTTCTTCATGTTTGCTAAATGATTGTCTGGATAATTCTGGTAAAGAATATATATCATGCTTGTGAATTCTGGATATTGGAAAATTATTCTGTACATGGAATGTTTTAATTGTTCAATATAATTTCTCCCCAATAGATTGTAAATTGTGAAAACTTATCAGAAAGGGTAGAAATCTTATTGAAAAATATTCTGAGTTTAATTAAAGTTAATTAATAATTGATATTATTTGATAAAATTATAGAATTATATTATTAATTTAAAACATGATGGGAGGGTAATTCTAGTTTCATTCGAACAAGTGATTGGGTCAACTTGTAGGGTTATCTAGAAATATTTTGAACTTGAATCATACCTTGAAACTAAAACTGAAACATTACATTAACTCAATAGTATATTATCAATCAAACCAAAACTTGATACCTATGTTCTGTTTTATGTATGTTGTTTGTATTTTGGGGTTCTTGGGGTTGTATTAGCTTGACCAGTCCTAGGTCATTACCAGAGGCTCGGGGGTTTTTGAATGCGAGGTTATGATGGTCTTGATCTTTTATATCTAACCTTGGTAATGTGATGATATGCTCTATGACATATTTGTATTTACTGTTTTTATTGCTTATTCAGTCTTCTTGTGTGAAGCTGAGGTGTATGTTTATGAGATACCTGACTTAACCATTTTTGAGTCTCGATCAGTTATATTTGATAACCATTTTTGAGTCATCAATCAATTATACTTGGATTACTTTTTAGTTGCTTTGAGAGGACTAAAGTGTTTGTTATGTTCTTGATGATGTCATGTGGTGACATGTTTTGACTTGACCATTTTGGAGTCTTCGATCAGTATTGTGATTTATTGTGGGATACTTTTTGGTTGCTCGTTGGACAACTGATGGATATTGTAATTTATCATTGATGCCTTCAGTTGCTGACATAGAACTGTTGTGATCATATGATTATTATTTGATGCTTATTAGTTGCTCATGAAGAATTGATGTAATTAATGTGACTCAACGTCTTGGGATCCTTAAGGAATGTAATCTGTTATGTATGTTTACAATTGATTGTATGTTATTGCTTCCGCTACTATGTGATTGATGTGAATGATTTATCTTTCTTGTTTTTTTTTTTTTTAAATGTTTAGCAAACTTAGTAAAACTTTAGGTTAATTCTTTTGGGTCCCTTGGTAGATTAACTATTGTTTATTTATCAATATTATTTTTATTTTTAAATAATTAATAATTATTAATTAAATTTAAATAACAACTGTATTAAAAATCATTTATTGGACAAAACTTTAAAAAAATCAACTTTATTAAAAATCATTTATTAGACAAAACAAAAAAAATGATTTTTTTAAAGTTTTGTCCAATAAATGATTTTTAATACAGTTGTTATTTAAATTTAACTAATAATTATTAATTATTTAAAAATAAAAATAATATTGATAAATAAACAATAGTAAATTTGAAAGCAATATAATAATATTTATTTTAGAGATTGATCATGGGGTAAATATCTATTTATACTTGAGTTAATATTGGAATTTACTATAAGGAGAAACGGTGAAAATATTCCATCACTTGTTAGTAAATTCAAAAATGGAAACTGAAACCCCACATTCAACTTAAAACTGAAAACATGTGCTTGTACCTTGTCTTCCATTGTAAAATTGAAGCAGAAGAGACCCCAAACATTGCCAAAACAACTACACTCCTTTTCACCTTCCACTTCTAGCTTACTCACCTCTTGACCATCTCAATCAATGAGAAGAAGGCCACAAACCTACCCACTAAACAAAATCTTAGGTTACCAAACACCCTATCAACCAAGTTGTTAGGAATCATAATCTCCAACCCCTCATCACCATTGATCATTGTGGCAACTTCTAGGGGGACTTAAGTCAATTTCTCTCCTAGGACCACATCCTTCCATCCTTGGGTCACAGGAGGGCCTACAACTTTCTCTTAACAAACCTTAGGTAGCACATTAGACTCCATAGGGTCCCCACTCGAGGGGCGCTCAGGATCCACTACTCCATCGATACTCCTAGTCAAGGTCAAAACAAGTTACAAATATGGGCAAATCCCAGGGATTTGGCCCACCTTTGGGGAAAATTCAAACAATGAGAGAGCAGAAAATTGTAGGACCAAAGTTGCAGAGTGAAATGTTATTGGTGTGATTGTTTAGATCTTACCTGTTGTTTTGACATAGGGTTTGAAAACCCATTGTAGAATTTCATTGAAACATATGTCTACTTTGTGTCTTCCTGGATCCTTGCATAATGCTTATTAATTTATTGTATTAATCTTTGGATAAAGAATTATGTTGTAGAATTTGAAAAAAAGGAAAACTTATTAATCAAGAAAACGTGATTGAGGAAAACTATAGAAAATTTTAGAAAATTATTATTGACTATATTCTTTTAAAAGTCTTTCTAATTCAATTATAGAAAATTGGAAGAAAACAACAAATTGAACAACCGGGGTTTGAGTTTTAAATTTTTCATATGATTATCATGAGTTTTCGAAATAAAGATAAGTAGTCTTCTTACATCTGAAATAATTTAATTGCAATTTTTTTTGGAAAAACAAAAGATTAATTGAGAGGAAAGCATGTTGTAACTAAACTTATGCAAGCATGTGAAAATAAATATACTAAAGATAGTATGGTTGCATGATTTGGGAGATCCAATACATGCTAAAATATTAATTGTATATTTTTTTATTTTATAAAAATATAATATAATTTTTGGATTTATTAATTTGTTAAAAATAAAAGGAAATTTTAAAAAATTATGATTATTTGTTTTGATGGGTAAGAGATTGAAGCCAAGATTAATTATTATGTATTGTTATTAATTATTATTTCATTAACTGCAGGTAGATTCAAACCCAAGACCTCTTCAATAAGAGGCTCACAATTTACCGTTGTGTTGCAGGCTCTTGCCTAAAATATATATGATTATTTATTAATTCCAAAAATTAAAATTTTGAATTTATTATTAAAAAATTAAAATTGTTTATTAATTCTAAAAATTGAAAAAATTAAAATTAAAAAATATTATTTTAATATTATTATTATTATTATTTATTTATTTTAAAATTAACTTAATACTACTCAATTAGTTATAAAGTGGATGTTGGTATTAAAGAACCTTTAAGCTTATTTAAATTATTAGTTGCATATAAATGATTGTATATTTATTAATGCAAGTGGGAAGTTAATAAATAAATAATTGTGATTTTGTTATATTTTAAGAGAAGTTATGGTGGAGTTCACTTTGTGATCACCTAGTTAATACTTATTTGACATTATGAGAGAAATTATAAATAATTCAATTAAATATATAATTTTATCTCTAGTTGCATTATGAATTAAAAGAAAAGTAAATATTAATATTAGACTTAAATAGAAGTCAAATTAATAATTTAGAAATGAATTTAAAATTAGGATTATTAATAATATACATTTATGTTATTAATTAAATCATTCATGATTTAAGACTATTTAAATTAATAACATGATAATATTGCATGATTGATGGAAAACCACGAATATGATGAATTACCCGAGGAAAGAAGGAAAATTGATCATGTCTAAAAATAGGCCTTCTCCAAATCAACATCAAATGATGGGGGACAACATTCTCCAAGTTAGAAATTAGTTTGAAGCACTCACCACGATCTAGGATGAACAACGAATTTGCAAATCATCGAAAAAGTTGAAAGTTTTTGAAACCCTAATCCAGCTCCACACATAACAAAATGTAGTCATTCAAAAAAATCAGAACAACAAAAATGAAAATGACTGGAAGATAATTGAGAATAGAAAGAATTTTAGGCAAGTAGGTAGAATACATAATACAAAACCATATAAAAGGAACGAAGGTATAAACCAATGATTGAAGAATCAAGAAATCTTCTTTAATAAAACCAAATACGTTAGCGCAGAAGATCAAAAAAATCTGTCGAGGCAAAGTCAACAAAATAAGCAATCAAACCAGTCCATCCTGTTCTTCGAGCCCAATAATATACCCTTAGGCCCTTCCCCATCTCAAGCATGAGCTACAACAAAAAGACAAGAAACATATGTTTCTACACTAAAAAATCATCCAGAAAAGCTAATTTAGAAGGGAGCTAATACATCATCATCGACATACATCCCTCCACATTGGAAGAAGCAATATGTATCAAGAAGACCAAGTGAAAGAATATCAACCGAAATAGACAACACTGACGCTATAATCATTACCAACATATACAGTGAAGCAAAATGACAGGAATGCGCTGAAAAGGGCATTTATGCATATTGGAACGGTCCAGCAAAATTTAGAAACAATTTGGAATAGAACCTAGCTAAAATCTATGAAGCAAAGGTAAGTAACATAATATTCCATACAAATTAATATTAGTTTCTGCAATGTCGGGATATAGAATCTAGAAATGAACTATTACAATTATCAAACTATTTTTTATAAAGGGCATCATATAGATCTCATAGCACAATAGCCTAACTTCAATGAAAACTATAACAAACAAAAATAGGCAATCAAATGGATGGAATGTGAAAACATACCATCTGAATTAAATGATATCCACATTATTAAAAAAATAGGTCAATCTCTAGGAACTCTAATAGGATATGAAGTTAGTAAATATAAAACAAGCAAGATAAGATTCTTAGTAAAAATAGAACAAAGCAAATCTATTAACAAGAAAATTATAACAAATGGATCAATATAAAAATTAATCTTTACTAAATATACAGGAGAAATAAATAAAATTATGGGAATAGAGTTAACAATAGTAATATCCAAAACAAAATTAAGAAAATAAAAAGGGTAAGTAGGAAAAAGGATTAAAAAATAGAGAAAAACAAGGCAAAAAAAACAACAGAGAAGGAAAAAAATCAAGACATGAAAAAAACACAGATAGTCCAAGGGACTCAAATGGAGAATCTAGAAAGAGAAGAAGAGGTAGAATATGGATGGATGACAAATATAAATTATCAACATTATTTAGAAAAATACAAAAAATGTAAAGATTGCATAATAGAGAAGGACGCAATAGATGAGATGGAGACTAATGTCAAAAAATGAAAGATGCTCACCCATGAGATACTACTACTACAGAATGATTTGGAAGACCAATGTATCATAGCAAAAACCAATCATACAGAACACAAAGGCAAGGGAATCTTGAAGCTAGACTTAGAGGAGGAATTAGCAAACAGGGGAATATACTATTCAAACCAATAGAAGAAGAGATAATAGCGAAACAAAAAGGGAAGAATTGCAATAGTCAAACAAAAATAGGAATTCTTAGAGAAATTGAATCAGAGCAAGAAATAAATCAAGAACAAGATCAAACATGGAGAAGAATGAACAGAGTCCTAACATCCCGCCAGTAGAATCAGCTCAATGGAGTAATCTAACTATCTAGGAAAAAAAAATTAAAAAAGAAGAATTATAAATTCTACCAGACATCGAGTAATGGAAAGGATATGTTTAACTAGGATAGAGAAGAAATAAGGAGGGAGATAGGTACAGAAAAAGCATAATTAGAAATAGAACATATTGATAAGCTAGTAAGCATGCAAGAAGAAGAGTAGGAAAACCAAGAACTTGTAATATGAGAAGATTATGGAACTATGGTGGAAAGCCCCAATAGGGAGGATGGAACAGGGGAAAAGGATTGGAGGAAGAAGGGCAAGATCTAGAAATAGAAGATTACCAAATGAATAACCAACTAACTAAAGAAATTATAGTAGAGGACAATAAGGTAATAGAAGAATCCAAAATTGTAGAAAGAGTAAACAATCAAATAAATTTGGAAAATTTTGGTATATCTATGAATCGAGAAGGTTTTAAAACACCCATCTATGGAAAACTAAAATAGAAATGAGGACAAAAATTGTTGAAAGTTGAGGGAGGCAGTAGGATAGGTAAAGGAACAAACTAAGACCATAGAAATTTTACAAGGTGAGAAAGGGAAGAGTCTTCCCAGGGAACAATGAAAATCACTACATGGAATGCTAGGGGCTTAAATGCCCCTAGCAAGAATTGCTTATTAAAGTGTAATCTAACACTATTTGATACAGAGATTCTATTAATTCAAGAAACAAAAATAAGCAAAGAAGAAGGTTTAAAGTCAGGATAGAAATTAGGAACTTGGAAATCATAATTTAAACCATCACAGGGAGCCTCAGGAGGAATGGGAATTATTTGGAATACCCAGAAAGTTAATATAGAAGACATAACCTCCTACTCAAATTGGATGGGAAGTAGAGTTTCCAACACTAAAACTAATCTACAGATGATAGTAATAAATGTCTATGGGCCCACACAAACAACAGACAAATTAATAGTTTGGAGTGAGATCAACACTTTCCTCAACACATTATAGAATGAGAACATTATCATTGGGGGAGACTTTAATGCAATATTAAATAGAGATGAAAATATGGTGGGATAAGAACAATATCTAGAGCTACAGAAGATTTTATAGACTGGACAAAAAGGAATTCTCTAATTGGCATTCCAACAAAAAATGGAGTGTATACATGGAATAATAGAATAAAAGGTTTTAGTTACATAGCAAAAAGATTGGACATATTTTTCCTTAAAGGAGAGTTAAGTAACCTAAATAGAGAAGTCAAGGCAGAAATTCTACCAATGGTAGGATTAGATCATTTCTCGATTAAAATTAAAATCAAGGAACAAACTAAGCCCTGTAGGAACCCATTCAAATGTGAAAAGATGTGGTTTATGGGCAAAAACTTTATGAATAATATAAAAAACTAGTGGCAAGAAGAACAATTGCAAGGATCTAAAACATTTTTCTGTGTATCCAAACTAAAAAGCATAAAAGAAAAGATACTGAAATGGAATAAAGCACAATTCAAAAACATATTTAATGAAAAGTTAGACATAGAAGAGAAACTAGAAAAACTAAACAAAGAAGTTATCATAAAAGGAATTAATAATGAAACCTACCAACTAGAAAAAGAATATCTACTAAAACAAGAAGAAATTTTAGCTAAAGAAGAGGTATACTAAAAGAAAAAATCCAGAGAGAAATGGCTGGCAGAAGGAGATCGCAACACAAAAAAATTTCACAATAGTACCCTTCATCATAGAGATTGTAATAATAAATCAAAATAAAAAATACAAGGTGATTCAATAGAAAATCTAGATAAAATAGCAAAAATCTTCGTGGAGTACTTTAAAGATATACTCAATAATAATGATATTTCTAATAGAATAGAACAAGAAGAAATGTTGAAAACTATACCTAAGGTAATTTCACCTGACAATAATAAAGTCCTCAATAAACCATTCACAATGCAAGAAATCAAAATGACTCTCTTTAATATTAACCCAAAAAAATCACTAGGACCTAAAATAGAGATGAAAATATGGTGGGATAAGAACAATATCTATTGTTAGAATTGCTTTAGAATAACTAAGAGGTGGGGTGGTGAATCAATTATTCAAGGTCCAAATGTCCTATTCAAACTTTTACTAGATATAGTGGATCCATTCAACCATTCATTCATCCAAGCTTTGACTTATCTAATTAGCAAGTTACTAAAAATCAACATGCAAGTATAACACATAAGAAATCAACACATGACACAGTGATTTATGTGGAAACCCAATTTGGAAAAAACCACTAGTAACATGCTACTCAATTCTTACTCTTCTGAAGTGATGCCTTGTGAAAGGCCTACCCTATTAAAGATTTACAACACATTGTTAAATGTGACCTTGTTAGAGGATTTAACCACCCTATTAGAAGTGGGTTTGGTTAAAGGACTTTAGAACATTCACTTGGAATGCCACCTTGTTAAAGGATTTACAAATGGATGTTAGGCCAACCTAAGTCCATAGGATTTTCATATCTAATAAAATTGCTAGAGAGTATTAGAAAATATTGACCTGATTTCAACATACAACTTATCTTGCAAATCTCATATCACTTCTCAGCTCATACCCTTGCCTGGCCTTCAATCTCTGCAACTCTTGATAGCTTGTCCTTCTTTAAAGCTTTGTCCCCTTAAGTCTCCACACTCAATGTACCAGTACAATCATCTCTTCATGACCACTTGTAGAAGTAGAGCCTTTGTGCTCTTCCTTCTCCTAGATGTCTCCTCCTTGACACCCAATTTGCAGATTTGGTTCTTCAACAACAATGGTATCAGCAGCTCTTTGCTTCTTGTTCTATGACTTCTTAAATAGAAGCCTTGGAGTACCTTTTCTCGCTTGATTCTTCCATTTTTTAATTTCAATTCGCATGGATTAGGTAGGATTCATTGCATCTAACCGATATTCTGTTTCCTCTAGAAACTTCATGAATAATCCTTTAGAATTTGCTCAAAAATGGCTTACATAGGATTTTGTGCCTCCAACTCATCATCCTTAACTTCCAAATCATTCAAAAAATTCAATGTAACCACTATGTCAGCTTAGATTTGCTGAATCTTCATCTTTTAAAATAATGCAGCAGCTCGGCACTATTGAAATAGTGGTGCTTGACACATAGTGTGTTACACGGCTTCAACTATGTTTTTCTTGATGCTTAGCACCTGATCTTCACTTGGCACATGAAGATCACTCGGCACACACTAGGAATCTCTATTACTAGACTTCTACTAAGAACTTGCTCGACTTCAACTAACTTGCTTGACACCCACTAAAGATCTTAGTTTAAGCTTTGTATTCAACCTTCTTACAACTTTTTCCTCTAGTGTTTCTAAGTGTGACCACCCTCTATATTATTGAGTATGTCATCAATACATTATTTAACCATTGTCTTAACTGATCCTTGCACTTCATTACAACATCATAACTCAACCTTTCCCTTAGGTGCTCTTGTTACATCTTGTTGATCAAATCCTCTTCATCAATCAACTAAGTGATAGTACTTGGATCTCATAAGAAAATATCATCCCTACAAATAGCAGGTTTGACATCAATGACAAAACAATGATTGAAAACATTGTTTTACATCAATCTCCCTCTTTGATCTTCAACAATAATGAGCTTTTTCAATTAGATTTCCAACATCTAGAGCTACAAAAGATTTTAGAGACTGGACAGAAAGGAATTCTCTAATTGGTATACCAATAAAAAATGGAGTGTATACATGGAATAATAGAAGAAAAGATTTTAGTTACATAGCAGAAAGATTGGATATATTTTTCCTTAAAGGAGAGTTAAGTAACCTGAATAGAGAAGTCAAGGTAGAAATTCTACCAATGGCAGGATTAGATCATTTCTCGATTAAAATTAAAATCAAGGAACAAACTAAGCCCTGTAGGAACCCATTCAAATGTGAAAAGATGTGGTTTATGGGCAAAAACTTTATGAATAATATAAAAAACTAGTGGCAAGAAGAACAATTGCAGGGATCTAAAATGTTTTTCTTTGTATCCAAACTAAAAAGCATAAAAGAAAAGATACTGAAATGGAATAAAGCACAATTCAAAAACATATTTAAAGAAAAGTTAGACATAGAAGAGAAACAAGAAAAACTAAATAAAGAAGTTATCATAAAAGGAATGAATGATGAAACCTACCAACTAGAAAAAGAATATCTTCTAAAATAAGAAGAAATTTTAGCTAAAGAAGAGGTATACTGGAAGAAAAAATCTAGAGAGAAATGGCTGGTAGAAGGAGATCGCAACACAATTTTTTTTCACAATAGTACCCTTCATCATAAAGATTTCAATAATATATCAAAATAAAAAATACACAAGGTGATTCAATAGAAAATGTAGATAAAATAGCAAAAATCTTCGTGGAGTACTTTAAAGATATCCTCAATAACTATGATACTTCTAATAGAATAGAACAAGAAGAAATGTTGAAAACTATACCTAAGGTAATTTCACCTGACAATAATAAAGTCCTCAATAAACCATTCACAATGCAAGAAATCAAAATGGCTCTCTTTAGTATTAACACAGACAAATCACCAAGACCTAATGGATTTCAAGCCTTTTTCTTCCAAAAATGTTGGGAGATAATAGGTGAAGATTTATGGAAAGCACTGGAAGCTTCTAGAAATGGAGGAACCCTTTTAGCAGAAATCAACCACACCTTCTTGACTCTCATACCCAAGAAAAACAAGTGTGAAGAACCAAGAGACTTCAGACCTGTTGCACTATGTAACACAATCTACAAAGTTTTTTAAAAAACCTTAGCTAATCATCTCAAAAAACTCCTCCCTAAATTAATATTAGAAGAAGAAAAAAGATTTGTACTTGGGAGATCTGTCCTAGATGGTATTTCTATCATTTAAGAAATGATTCATTCAGCAAACAAAAACAACGAAGCATGTATGTTATTAAAATTAGATATACAAAAAGCTTATGATAAAGTAGACTAGAGATTCCTATGTAAAACTCTCAATGCTTTTGGTTTTACGAAACAATGGATAAACATCATCTTTCAATGTATCTCCACCCCCAAAAATCTCACTCCTCATTAATGGAACCCCAAAAGGATTCTTTAGCATAACTAGGGGTTCAGACAAGGTGATCCAATTTTCCCTTTCCTCTTCATCATCATGGATAAATCCTTTGGAAGAGCAATCGAAATTACACAACTTCAAAATAAAATTAAAGGAGTAAAGGTTACAAAAAAATGTGGAAAATACCACCCATCAACAATTCGCTAATGACACAATTTTAGCTGGAACAAGTACTAAGAAAGAGATAGACCATTTTGAAACAATTCTGAACAATTACACGAAAGCATCTGGTCAAAAAATCAACGCAGAAAAATCTGAAATCTTCTTCTTAAACACCACAATTGACAGAGAAGACTATATATGCAAAAAACTAGGATTTAGAAAGGGCACCTTCCCTTTTAAATATCTAGGAATATATTTAGAAAAAGGAAACAAAAATAATCAAGGATGGGAACAAACTTTGGGAAGAATAGACAACCACACAAAAGCTTGGAAAGGGAAATGGCTAACTAAGGTAGGGAGAACAACAAAAGTCAAAGTCATGTTATCAACTATACCTATTTATCAACTCTCATGTTTACAACTACCTAAGAACATAAATCAAAAGATTGAAAAGAAATTAAGAGATTTCTTTTGGAATAAGAAGGTAGCATTGATTAGATGGGAAAAAATATGACTAGGAATTAAAAACCTAGACTAGTAGAATGAAGTGTTAGGAGAAAAATAAGTATGGAGAATGTATCAAGAAAGAGATAGCAAATGGGCCAGAATTCTATATAATAAATATCTTAATGTATTTGACAACACTTCGTTGTTTAGAACTAGCAATCCTCCTAGAGGTTCGGCAGCATGGAATTTCTTAATGAAGTGTCATCCCCTCATAACCAAATATATGACATAGAATATTGGGGAATGTGATAAAGCATTATTTTGGGAAGATTCTTGGAATGGGTATCCTCCCCTTGAGCACTCTGATATAACACATAATGCCAAAATTCACTTAAAGACTATCTAGGGCTCTAAAGTTAAATATTATATCGAAGTAACCCAAATCAACGAAGAAACTTCCTAGCAATGGAAATCCTTAGCCGATTGTGGTCTTAATCAGGCAAATCAAGAAATCCTAGAAAACATTTTGATAATAGACTGATCAAAATTAAAAATAGGGAGGATAGACTTATCTGGGTAGCATCTAAAGATAGAAGTTATAAAGTAAAAGAAGGATATAAAAAAACTACTAACTCATAAAGATGGGAAACATTAAACATCCTGATGAACCTTGTTGGGATCTAGCAAGGCTTCCCAGAGCAGGCATCTTCCTATGGCTAGTCATCCAAAAAAGAATCCTTATAATGGACAAAATTAGAAAAATGGAATTTAAAGGCCCATCAAGATGTACTCTCTGTAAAGAAGAATTAGAAACAACAGAGCATCTTCTATATTAATGTAAGTTTGTGAAGGAATGTTGGATATGGCTCAAATCAAAACTTAATTGGTCAAGCTCCTCTACTAGAAAAATGGTAAGATCACTTAATAGGATGGCCAAAAAAAATAGACAAGAAAGTATATGGAAAACTTTGGAGCATTACTCCAGCAATTCTAGCTTGGGAGATATGGAAAGAGAGAAATAGACAAATCTTCCAAGACAAAGAACTAAACACACTATCTCTTTGCAATAAAATCAAGGCTAATATAGTGGAGGTAATAAATGGTGACCTAAGAAAAAAAATGATAGAAGAAGGATCATTTACAAAGTGGGATGGTAAAATTAAAAACACAAGAAACTTCTAACCAATCCACCCTCACATATAAGAGGAACGATAATGTAGCCAAAAAAGAATGCAAATGGGAAACACCACCAAAAGGTTGGAAGAAACTGAATTTTGATGGGGCCTCTAGAGGCAATCCTAGCAAGGCAAGAATAGGGTGTATAGTTAGGGAAGAGTTAGGGAAGAGATGGTGAACTAGCTAGCAAAAAGAGCAAAACCTTTGGGAATAACTACAAATAACATGGTAGAACTAGAAGCAGTAGAAGAGGGACTAAAAATTTGTATCAATCTAAGAATCAAGAAAATTATAATTGAAGGAAGCTCACAAATAGTCCTAAATGCACTAAGAAAAGGGAAAACTCCAAACTGGATATTAAACTCTCGATTGGAAGCAACATTAAAACTATTGGAAAGATTTGAAGAAGTTAGATTCTCTCATATATTTAGAGAAGGCAATATTGAAGTAGATAATTTAGCCAACAAAGTCATAGATAGAGAATACATACCAACATTTAGTCATAGCTAGTTCATGAATATTATACTTAGTTTATATCCACTAGTGTCATCCCCCTCGACACTTGGATTCATGATTTTCCATATTGATGCAAATCTTGGTTTCACGTATCGGTGAACACATAAAATCGGCTTCACAGGGATATCATGAATTAAAGTATCACTTTAATTATGATTTTGAGAGGAGAATTATCTTTCTAAAGCATGTTGATGGCATCACCATTCATCGTTCTAGACCCTTCTCTTCTGCTATTATATTAACTCTGGATGGATCTCTTTTTCTTCATATTATCCCCTTTTCACTTTATTAGCTCTATGTTGCCCCCCCACTATGGATACTAACATCTACTTGTTTCATGCCTACAAAAATAGAATCGTGGCCTTCTATGGTTCCATAAAAGTAGAAAGATGGAACCAGTTGTTTTGACTTATGGGTGACATGAGTAGAGTTGTAGTCAGTAGGGTCTTGGGGGAAGGGGTTTTTAACTACAACTATTTGTGGCATACCAATAGTGTTATTCCGGGGTTATGTATAGGATGCCTAGCTAGGGCTAGACTAGAAAAGTGGGATATCATCAGATTGAGCCATGACATTTTTGACCCGAGTTGGCTGATAGGTTTGGAGGAAGTAGTTTTCAACATTGATAAAAAACTTAAAATCCTATTGCATGAAGCTTACATGGAGCATTAATTAGGCAGCCCTGAACTTGCCAAAAGCCCTAAACATCCCTACTTAGTAATTAGAGACAACATTCTCTTCTCTAGAGAATGGCCGAGGATGGAGGCTAGCATGCAATTCTTACTGCGATGGAGAGGCATTAAAGAGGACCTAGCAAGGCTCACAAATTACCTACTAGCTTTTGATGTGTATATTCACTCGGATGTGGATCTCTCTAACCTAGAATGGTTGAGTTTTGCCTACCCAACTATGATAGATCAAGCAGAATGAGGAACACCTATGAATTCCCACTTGGCTCTAGGGCCAAAAACTTCCAAGAAGCCTCAATGATCATTATGGTCTTCAAGAAGTAGAATCAGGAAGCATAATCAGGATCTCAGGTGAATCCCTCGTTTTCACTTTGGTTTTTCTCCCACCCCTTTATAGCTATGGGCTAATATTACTATATTTAGTTTAAGAATTTTTAAGGTTTGGCTTGGTTTCATTTTCCCCTAGGTAGCTTATAAATCTATAAAGTTAAGGAGTACGGTAGGTGTTGACTTGCTGCATTTTTCTAAGACAGCTAAAAAATGATATATAATCCAGTGCCCTTTTAGTACTTGTCACAGTTTGGAAAGGTTTCATATGTATATTCTATTCATATTAATATATTATCCTTATTTAGATTATCTTGATTCAAAATTCAACTGATCTGGAAATGGTTCTCAGCTGGTTTTGTCTTTTATACCTGGTCTGGGTTTTTAAATATGTTCTATCTTCAGATCTCTTCATACCTTTTCCCCATCTTTCATCTGTATATGAAAGGTAATTCATACACTTAAAACCCTAAATTTGAATGTAACAAGGATGAATTTGGTATAGCCATATAAGGTCATTTAATAATATTTAAAGATTTCAAAGGCTAAATGGAATCTCTAAAAACACTATAACAAAACTGCCATTAGCAATATAATTACTAGCAAGAATAATACTCAAAAATTGTATAAGAATATAACCATCATATGAACTTCAATTAACTTCAAAATAATTCATTAAACAAATGTGTAATAAAGGATTTTTTTTCCTCTGTTGATTTTACTCTAACCTACAAATTTTGGATCATCCCTCAGATCAGACTGAGTATTTTGGTAGCATCTTCCCTTAAAAGATTATTCTAACTTGGATTTTAATTTTATTCTTTTATATGATTAACGTTTAACTTTGTTTGGTGGTTAGCCTATGTTGTTTCCTTTCTTAACAGGTATCCTCCTCCTAACCAAAGGTAGCATTCCTCTAGGTGCTCTTGGATTATTCTCTCTAAAAATTATTTGTTGCATAACTTTTATGCAGAACATAATTAGGATACTTTGATCTTCTTTCTCACTGGGGTATGCCCCTTTTATTTCATATATAATAAAGGACATTAGTCTTGGGCTAGGTTGGAGGTTTTCTTACTCCATTCTTTCCTACCAATGCCCGTCAAAAGGGAGAAACTTGTAATCATTTATTATCTTATCTAATATACTATAAGGCTTCGATCATTTACCGATCAAAAAATAAAAAATAAAAAATAAATTTCATGATTAATAATCTTTATCCAACTGTGAATCAATTATGAAATCAAAACTTGAATTTGACGGAAATCAATTTTATGGAATTATATATTTTTTAAATAAATGCTTTTTTAAATTTAAAAAGGACTAAATAACTACACTTGTTTCAAATGCATGTTGAGATGTCATATTTTATTTTATGGTGGGTTTGGGGGAAACCTAGTAGTTCGACCAGATGGGCATGTTTACCAGAGGCTTGAGAAGTGGTTTTTTTTGTGATGCTTTTATGTGATGTTGTTTTATCACGATTATTTTATTCCCAACCAATGTGCTATATCCACATGTTTGTGTGATGAGATCAAGTTCTTTTTTGTAAGCTCATGTATTGTGATTTTCTTGGTGTAACCTATGAGGTTTTTGATTAGTTGGCTATTGGTGCTTTCCAATTGCTTGTATAGGAAGGAGGTGAATATTGTGATTTATCTATTGGTGCTTTCCAATTTCTTGTATAGGACTGTGGTGAATATTGTGATTTATCTATTGGTGCTTTCGAGTTGCTTGTATAGGAATGAGGTGAATATTGTAGTTTTATGAGTTGTACTTTTTATGATCTTGGGGTAGGTTATCTATGTGTATGTTGGGAAGTCGCTTGCAATGGAGGTTGGAGCCCTAAAGAGGCTACCTGGGTAACCCATTGTAAGCTTTTTCAATATGTGATAACATTTCATTAAATAGGTTAAAATGAATTAACAATATTTAATGTATTACCTTGCCCTTGCCTCGAGTGCTAGTACAAGCTAGGATGGGAGTATAGAGTGTGCTTGGTTATGACCTTGCCTCATTAGTATGCCTTGTTTGTAAGAAATGATATTGATGTCACATAGAGTCACTAGGGGGTCAGAGCCCAGAGAGGTTGTTAGAGTAACCTTAGAGTTGGCTCATGTGATGACACTTTCCCACATGCATATTAGGTTTCCTACGTATTTGTGTTGCCTCTAGGATTAGATGTTACTTGTACACTTGGTACCATTAATATAGATTGCTATCAAGATTCCTTGACCTAAATTCTTGTTCAACTTTTAGATTGTTATCCGTTTGGGACTTGAGATTATCTACTCAAATAGTGGGAGAGGGTCATTTAAGTTCCATGAGGTTGGGTGGTAGTGTTTCTTATACCATTGAGACCTGGTAGTTGAATGTCATTGTTGGTTGTACTTGTGTAATTGTTCTATTCTTCCAATATTGTGATTACGTTTTATGGTCATATTCTGATTTATTGTACTTTGATTATTTTAAAGCAGCTCCAATAGTAGCTATTTGCATGCAAAAGCACCAATACCATCCCTGTTGGCCCATAGAATTTTAGGTATTAGATTAGTATTTTGTGCATGCAAAGGTACAAATGGTGGACATGACTACAAAAGTGCTCAAATTGGCATAGATAGTAGGGGCCCCTAATCAACCCTCTATCCATTGAGACAAAGTATGGCTCACATGACTAATGAACCCTAGTGGATGGGCCCCTACTATTCTATGGGTAGTTGTTTCACTTATGCCCAGCGCACCCGAGTTGCAGCTCACAAGCACATTGTTCAACAAGCTATAGAAACCAATCCTTGGTTGAGACACTTATCAGATACGTAGGTAGGTTGGCAAAGGTTGTGAAGGCATCAAATCACACTTATTGGCATCGTACATAGCTCTATGACCCTGCCCCTTCTTTGGTTAAACAGAGGCAAAATGGTTGCGATCCTATGAGATGTTCTATCTTATCATGATGTATATTCTTTTAGCATTTCATACCATGTGACTTGTACAAAGGATGATTATGCATTTTGATTATGTCATGTGGAATCTTATGTACTTGTATATTATTTCATTTGATTTCATACTTATGGTTATTCTATGATGCAGATTTTGTTGTGTATCAAAATAAACTTATGTATATGATTCAACATCATGGAACCCTTGAGAGATGTAACTGTTAATGTATTGCTTTGTATGCATGTGTGTTATTTTCCACTATGTTATCTCTTGTTATTTTAATCTTTCAACAACAACAAAAATGTTTGGCTAACTTAGTGACATAATAGGTTAATTTCTTTTGGGTTCCCTAGAGGGGTGTTACATCTCCTCTATACCAACCAACCAAATGTCTTTCCTTCCCCTACCTAAAGGAGTTAATTTCAACCTAGAAAAAAAGAGAGAGATTTTTTTTTGGAAAGAGCTTGAAGAAAAGGAAAAACAAACTCTTATAAAATGGAATAACATTTGCAGACCTAAAAACTTAGGAGGAGTAGGAATAAATAAATTTAAGTTAGTATAACGAAGCATTGGGGGCTAAATTGGTATGGAGGATAAATCAAGAAAAAGATAATAAATGGGCTAAAAATATTTATCAAAAATATCTAGCAACTTTAGATCTGCTATCTCTTTTCCACACTTCTAAACCCCCTAAGGGATCTAGAGCTTGGAACTTTATAATGTAATGTCATTCCATCATTAGCAAGAATCTAACTTGGGATATTGTTTCCACACAATCTCATCTTCTATTTTGGTTTTACCACAAATTCTAATCCTTGCAATAATCTCAAATATCATATTAAAGCATCCCCTTATAGTTTCATCTTCCTACATTTTAGCACTTTGAAACATACATATCCAACTCTATAGTCTAAATTACTTTGCATACTCATCACCTTCAAATATATTTTGCAATATAATCCAAATTTCATGTGCAAGCTTTAAGGTTTTTACCTCTGCATATTCATATTATGGAAGAATAGACAACAATGATAGTATCTGATTTTTTAGGGAATTTGGTAGGAGGGAATTTAGTTGTGGGAATTTCATCTAGTTTTCCAGGGAATCTAGATGTGAGGAGTTTAGAGGGTTCTATAGAGAATGTGGCAGAAAATTTTAGCAATGGATCAAGTGGGATTCTAGAGTAGGAAGAAGACAATGTCTTGTTGGGTTTTGGCTCTAGAAGACATGGGGTTTCTCATTATTATCAGTCTGATCCTTTATCTGAATATTTTGAAAGGGGAACCTTCTATGGATGTGTGTAAGAACTCTGAAGGACTATGTGTTGAGAAGCAAAATAAGGAGGACAATGAAGTAGGTCAAAGAAAGTGGTCTTCTTCATTTGGAAAAAGGCCAAGAGGCAAGTCTTTTTTATCTCCTATTACTTCTAAATCTTGTTGGGAAAAAGGTGAGTTTCGAATTTTGTATCAGGGAATTGATAGTAGATTATTCTATCTCTACTATGGATTTAACCTTAGTTGGGAAATTTTTGGGGGCCCGACTAGATATTGAAACTTTAAAAAAATGATTAAAAGGAAATGGGCTCTACGTGGCCAAGTGGATATTGCTCTTATGATGAAAGGGTTTTTCTCCAATTTTTATTAACTTGTAAGGAAGATTTGAATATGGTCTTATGTGGTGGACCTTCGTAATTTGGGAATAGTACCTTAACGATTAAAAAATGTGAACCACGTATGGATCTATCAAATTTTTTTCCTAACTACTTTGGTGTAGGTAAGACTCCTGGGTCTCCCTCTCAAGTTGTGGCATGAAGACATTTTTAAGGGAAAAGTTGGACCTTATGGAGAACTCATGGCTATTGATAATATGACTACCTCTAGATCTAAAATTCATTCTAATGTATGTGAAAGTTGTGCATCTAAAGGACCTTCCTCAAAAGGTGGAAATTAACTCAAAATTAGGAAAGTGAAATCAAGAGGTCTCTTTTGGAGATCTTCCTAATGCTTATTTTGTTTGTAGAAAGGCAGGTCACTGGGCTAAAAATTGTCTGAAACTTAAAACAAACAAAAGATGGTGAATGTGGAAAAGAAGGTACTAAAAAGGGTTTGGAAACCTAAAATAATTCCTAAATCGCAAGGCTAGAGAAGGGAAGAAAGTCAAACCACCAAAAAAAGGAGAGAAGTTGAAAGTATGTATAATATTACTGATGGGAAGCAAGCAACTATTCTAGAGTTACCCCTAAAAAGTTATTATGAAAATCATAACATGGAATATTAGGTAGGTGAATAATATCCATAAGTTGGATGTTGTTCAAAGTTTTGTTAGAGAGCATAAACTTGATATAATGGTGATCTAGGAAATGAAATGGACAAAGGTACTGACAATTTGAAATCTTTTAAGAACTATTGTATTATAGCTAGTAGTTCTAAAGGAGCATCAGGTGGTACTTTGATAATGTGGAAGAATTCTATGTTTTCTGGTATACTAATGGATACCAATAAGCATTTCATTGTGGTTAAGATCCAAAATTTATCTCAGGATAAAAATTGGTATGTAATTAATGTATATGATCCTAATAATAATAATTCTAGAAAAAAGTTCTAGGACTCTCTTTCTAAGATAAATAACTTAGGTTATAATAGAAAATGGCTATTTCTGGGGGATTTTAATGTTCCTCTCTATGAACATGAAAAGAAAGGGGGAAATTCTAGTCAATTGGAAGGAAGGCCGAATCTTATGGATTTTATTAGTAAATAAGGTTTAATGGATTTGGACCTCCAAGGGATTGAATTTACCTAGAGTAATAAAATAATTAGAAATGAATGTATTCAAGCTCATTTGGATAGAGTTCTTATTTCTCCGAAGTGGACCAAAGATTTTGTCTATACTCTTAATGCTTTATAGAAGATTGATTTTGACCACTTTTCGCTCTTTTTTAAGGCTAAATCTATTCAAAAAAGGAGGAATGCCTCATTCAGATTTGAGAAAATGTGGATGCAGCACCCTAATTTTGAGGTTTTGTTGGTAGATTGATGGAATATTAATTTTGAAGGAACAACACAATTTCAAGTTGCATCCAAACTCAAGTATGTTAAAAGAAGAGTGAGAGAATGGAATAAGAAGTCTTTTGGGAATATTTTTTAGAACAAGTCAAATCTAAATGATGATCTAAAACCCATCCAATATCAAATTTAGCAAGTAGATTATTCAAAGGAACTGGTTAAAGAAGAGAATGAAAAGCTAGTTGAATGCCATGACATCATTTCTAAAGAGGAAACTTTTTGGAGGCAGAGGTCTACATCCATCTGGCTAGAAGAAGGTGATAGAAACACTAAATTTTTTCATCTAACAACTATGAAACATAGACCCAAGAACTAAATTTCTAGCCTTTCAAATAGACGAGAGAAAATTAGTAATGAAACTGAGATTTCTAATGAAATGTTATCCTACTTTTCTTCTCTTTTGACTTCTAACCATAATTTGGATGGTACCAGGTGGTTTGAGCTTCTTGAAGTTGTTCCTTATGTAGTCTCTAGTGAACATAAAAAAATGTTGATAGCCATTCCCAATGGAGAGGAAATTTAAAAAGCAATTTGTTCCTTTGAAGGAGATACATCCCCAGGTCTGGATGGGTTTCCTATGTTCTTCTTTCAAAAAGAGTGGAAGCTGTTAGGTAAAGATGTTTTGTGATGCAATTAAAGAATTATTTGGAGCTAAAATAATGTTGAAGGATATTAATTCTACTTTTCTTTGTCTCATACCTAAGAAGCATGGAGCTGACTCCCCTGATCAGTTTAGGCTTATTAGCCTTCGTAACTCAAATTACAAAATCATTTCAAAAGTTCCAACTTTGAGGTTACCAGGTATCCTTTCTAACCTTATCTCTGAACAACATAATGGTTTATTCCTAGAAGGCAAATCTTGAATTCAATTATCTCAGTCCATGAAAATATTCATTCTTTACCTCTAGCCAACAAAAAGGGTTTCATTATGAAAGTGGACATGGCTAAAGCTTATGATAAAATAGAATGGAGTTTTCTTCAAAAGGTATTATATTCTTTTGGCTTTAATGATTATGTTATAAAGCTAATTTTTTAGCTTGTTTCTACCTCTTCTTTGGTTGTTTTAGTCAATGAGAGTTCTACTGATTTTTTTATTCCCTCTAGGGGTTTGAGGCAGGGTGATACTATTTCTCTAATCCTCTTCACTATTACGGTTGATAATCTAGGTAAGTATATTGGGAAGATGGTTTTGAGAGGGGAAATACAAGGGATGAGACCTATTTCTCATCTGCTTATTTCCTTTCATGAACAATTTTTGGATGATACTATTTTCTTAGGAAAAGATGATGTTAGGGAGGCTAGAAGTCTTAAAAAAGCTCTAAATCTTTATTCTACTATCTTTAGTAAATTGATAAAATAGGATAAGATTTCTCTCTTTTTTATCAACACTACTGAGCATAGACAAAGGAAAATTGCTAATATTCTTGGGTGTTCTATTGGTTCTTTACTGGGCACTTGCCTAGGCCTTCTTCTGGGACTTAGTCCTTCTGGTAATTTTTGGTAGGATCTAGTCAAGAAATTCAACAATAAATTTGTTGGATAGAAAGGAAAAATGTTGAGTCAAGCAAGTAAAGTAATTCTTCTAAAAGCTTGTCATCAAAGCCTCCCAACTTATGCTCTGAGTCTCTTTAGAATTCCAACTAAATTTGTGGATGCTATTGATAAAATTCAAAGGAACTTTTTATGGTCTAGAACTAAGGATAAAAAGAGATTAGCCCTGATAGCCTGGGAGAAGGTCTATAAACCTAGGATGGAAGGAGGATTGGGTATCAGATCTATTAGAAGTATGAATAAAGCTTTATTGGCCAAACAAGGGTGGAGAGTGTACCATGATGATAAGGAATGAAGTTCTATTTAGAAACAAAAGTATCTTTATAATGCTCCCTCTATTTCTAATTTTTTATCCTACCCTATTATCCATAGTTTTGCGATCTGGGGTGTTATCCAAGGTGCTAAACATATCTTGAATAAAGGTTGTAAGTGGAAAGTTGGTAATGGAAGTAAAATCAAGTTCTGGAAAGATGAGTGGCTTTTGGATCACCCACTGGTGGATGATTTTGTGGATTTGAGTTCTATAGACAAATGTAAATAGGTTTATGGAGAATTCGTGGAGAATTATTGGTCTAATAATGGTTGGGTTAATATTGTCAAGATTAATCAAAGTTTTTCTAGCATCCAAATTTCTCTTAATACTTATAGCCTTTATCCTAATCAGGAAGACTTAGCCATGCGAGGGATTGAACCAAGTGGTTGCTTCAAGGTCTCTTTTGTGTTTAAAACTCAGGACGAGGTCAATTCCCCTATGTGGGCTAAAGCTTAGATCAAGGGTCTCATCCCTAAAATTAACATTTTCTTTTGGACTTTGCTTCAAAATAAAAATTTAACCCTGGATAATTTGCAAAAAAGAGGTATTTATCTGGTGAATAGATGTTATCTTTGTAAGATGGATTTTGAAGACACGAATCACCTTTTTTCGAATTGTAAATATAGTTAGAATGTATGGGGATACCTCCTTCAATATTAGAATACTTGGTGGGTTCAGCCTAATAATATTGATGATTGCTATAAGAATTGGATTTCTTTAATTAAGGGAGCTGAAATTAGTATTCTCTAGAAGATCTATCTTCCCCATCTTTGTTGGGGTATTTGGAAAGAAAGGAACTATAGAATTTTTACAAATAAAGAAACTCCTAAGTGGTTTGTGGACCAAAGTATCATCATAGCCATTAAAGAGAATTATAGATCTCAGAACAAAAATAGTGATGAAGCCCAAATTAGAAATCCTATGAATTCTTTAGGAACTAATACTAAAAAGGATGACCAAAGACAATATGTGAAATGGAAATCTCCTCCTTTGGGTTGGTTGAAAGCTAATTTTGATGGATATGCTAAAGGGAATCTTGGAAGAGTGGGATGTGGTGGAGTTTTTAGAGACCATTATAGTAGAGTGGTGGATGTTTTTGTTATTCCTATTGGTCACTCAACTAGTCATAAAGTTGAGGTCCTGACAACTCTTTATACTGTTAGGATGGTAGTGAAATATGGTTATAAGAATCTATGGCTGGAAGGAGATTCTCTTAATATTGTCAATGTGCTTAATAATAGGAGTATGACCATGTGGAGTACTAATGGTAGCATTATGGAAATTAAAGATTTTATTAAAAAAAATGACAAATTTATTATAACTCACATCTTCCATAAAGGCAATAAAGTTGCTGACTAGATTGTGAATAAAGTAGTTTATAGGGACAAAAAAATGGCTTGGCATGATTACCTCAGTAACAAGAGTGAGTTGGTGGCAACTATTAATAATGATATGACTAATGCTACTGTAGGAAATATTACAAAAGATTGAGCAATTTATTATGATTAGTGATGTTTTTATGGTAGATTATTTGTGTATCTCAAGGAGGTACTATTGTGTCATCATTAAAAATACTTGCCATGTTTTAAGGATAAAGCATTTTCTTGAGATTAAACATACCTTGTTCTCAATTGATGTTACCATTTCTTAGAAAAATTGTAGAATAGGTTATGTAATGGGTGGAGAGCCAAGGAAACAAGAGCTAATGACATGCAAAGAGTGGAAGGCAAAATTTGTGATGTGGGAAATACTTTCCAAGGGCAAAGTGATAGAGTATATCGAGAAGTTACATGGCTACAAGCCCCATATCAGTAAGTACTTATTTAGGAACTAGACTGAAGAAACGATCACTATGCATGGAGTTACAATGAATTTGATAGAGAATTTCATAGTGGAGATTATTGATCTTCCTATGGGTGGGTTAAAATTTAGAAAGGAAACTAGTATCTCGATTGCAGCTTTCACAAAATTCAAGAAAATTGATAATAAGGAGAAAAGGCTGGTGAAGAATGGGGATTTCTATGACCTAGACTAACTCAAGGCTATATGGAAAGATGTCTTGTCCTGCAGTTGCAAATACTTCATTCTTGACGGAAGATAAAAAAGGGTGCATAAATTTCATTTCATATTTTAAAACCATTTCCAATATAAAGATAGGATGTCTTTCCCTTTTTATTTGAAGTTCTCTCTGCTTCATAGTCTTCAGGCCCATAGGAAGAAGGAATCTAGACTAGTTCTCCATGAGGGACTTATTTTATTAAATGAAAATTGCTATAAAAATAATGCAATAAAGCCCTCTCCAATAATAGAGAAAAAGCAAAAATCACTTGGTAGTGAGCCTCATTAAAGGATTAGTGCTAAGAAATTCAAGGTTAAAAAGGAAGAGGGTTTTAGTGATAGAAAGGGTTCTAAGAAGGAGATTAAGAGGGAAAAGAGAAGAAAATTATTGAGGAAAATATAGAGTCTGAGAAAACTGGAGATAAAGATGATAATATGGAAATAAAGGACTTCAACTCTAATCTAGATGGTTATTTTGGAAGTAGGGGTATTTCTATGGTTAAGCATGAGGGGGAGAGTAGTAAAGATAGGAATGTGGAGTTAAATCTTTCTTTGAAGCCTTGTATCAGAATGAAGGGAACTAGAGTGATCTACCTACACCCACTAAAAATGATGTTTATGAGGTTAAGAGTCAAAAAGATATAGAAGTTGAGAAGAATAATGAAGGTAAATCCCTTGTCATTAAAGATCAGTGCCTGAATAAAGAGAATCAGAAGGAGATAATGGAACAAAAGGGAATAATTTATGAGAGTCAAATCCAGCTCAAGGAAAACTAGGAAATTACCAATGATTCTAGTAAAAAGTTTGGAGATGAGATCAGAGATGAAACTAATCTAAGAGTCAGATCCATCTTAAGGAAAACCACGAAATTAGCAATGATTCTAGTGAAAATTTTGGTGATGAGATCAGAGATGAAACTAACTTAGTCGAGTTATCTTTTCTTCATAAAGCCAAGTTGAAAGTGAATGCTTCCCTTCAAGTAGACTCCTAGCTCTATAACAAAATAACTGTGCTTAAGAAGAAAATGGGTGAAATGTAGAAAGATCTGGAAGAAGAAAGAACTAAGAGAACCCAACTAGAAAATCAAGTTGGGAATATTCCTAAGAAACTAAAAGAGTATGAAATGGAACTTCGATAGTTGGTTAAAGACAATATGCAAAAAATGGAGATGGGGACTTCCAGCTTATGCACCATAGCTACCAGTTTAGGGAAAAAGAGCAAAAAGGAGATTATGCCTCTTGAGGTTGTGATGGCAAAGATCCCTAGTGGGTTGAGCAAAAGAACAATACATAGTACTAAGAAGGTGACTATTGAGGCTCCTAGTTTTGTTGCAGAAGAGATCCTTTAGAGTACATCAGAGGCTGGAAAGGAATTAGAAAAAGTCATTAAAGGGCTAATTTAGTCATTGGTCTTGTTTATAAGTGTCTAGTCTCTGGTCAGTTACTAGTTCTAGTTCCTTGTTTTTTGTTGTTTCCATATTTTTATAGTTTTAACTCTAGGTTCCAAGTCCTTGTAAAACTTGGGTTAGTACTTTGTTTAAATTTTGGTTTCAAGTCCCTTTAAAACTTGGTGATACTTCCCATATATCTTATGTTTTTGTAAGGGGCTTCGATTCCTCCCAAAACCTATTTTTACATTAATCTAAAACTTGGGATATTGGTGATGGAAAAACTTCTTTAGTTTGGGAAGATTCTTGGGATGGGCTCCCAGCCCTGGATAACTTAGATTTGTTTCTTAATATCAAATCTTCTCTAACTAGACTATGGGGTAGCTTCATAACATATTATCAAGATATCATTATCTTAGAACACTCAACTAAATGTGTGTGGAAATCACTCACCCAAACAAACTTAACTAAAAATGAAAAATTACAATACAATCACTTTATAAAACAATGCATAGAAAATCACAAAAAAAAAAAAAAAAAAATCTTATATAGGGAGCATCTAAAGATGGGAAATACAAAGTTAAATTAGGATATGAACTCATTATTAAACCTTAGAGATGGAAAGTTACTAAGATCCCCTTCAAAATATTTTGGGATTCAACTTGTTTACCAAAAGCTGGTATCTTTCTATGGGCTACAATCCAAAACAAGATTCAAATTGCAGATAGATTTTTAAAAATGAATTCGAAGGACCTTCAAGATTCTTTATTTTTAAAAATTAATTTGAATCAACTAATCATATCTTGTTTAGTTTCCCCTTTTCCAAGTCTTGTTGGTTTTGGTTATGCAACAAACTAAACTGACATTTAGCCATTCAAAACAATCTTATGGACCATCTCAAAAGTTGGCCTAATTCTAGATTCTCAAAAATATAAAACAACCTTTGGAAGGTCTCCCCCTTTATTCTATTATGGGAAATTTGGAAAGAAAGGAACTGTAAATTATTTATGAATGAGGAGTTATCTATTTCTTCTCTTTTGAACAAAGTTGAGGCTAGTATCACAAAAAACAAAAATAATAATCTTAGAAACTCAAAAAAAAAAAAAAACATTTACGGCTTGGGATGTAGAAATGAAGGTAAAATGGTATAATCTCACAAATCCTCCTATGATGTTGGTGCAAGGAGGGAAAAGACTAACTAGGACCAAAGGCACACCCAGCTATCCTAAACACCTTGCAGAGTAAACACAACAGAAGCAAACAACAAAGAACAACACCGAGGAGAGAGAACAATTTTTTAAATTTATTCATCAAGTAATTAGTATACATGCCCAGTTGCAAGGCCTTCTAGGTTAGGACCAGATACAAAATACAACTTCCATATCCACAATCCAGTTTCAAATTTGCATTTCTAGACACATATGCATTCCCCTTTTCAAAACCCTCTCCATCTCCTTTAACCTAAGCCTAAGCACTCTATTTATACTTGCCAAAAAGACTTAAGGAAGATTATAGAACAAAACATAATAGAAATGCTGACCTCAAAATGGTCAACACTCATCCCTAAACAAGATCCTATCATTAAATTCATGATCAAAATTAAATATGCAAGTCGGTTCCCACTAAGAACCAAAACACAGACAACTTGGCTAAAGAAGGCACTGAGCATCAACAAATAATAGGCTGACTCAGCACACACTAGATAACTCAGCACACATTGGATAACTCGACACATATTAGACAACTTAGCACACACTAGATAACTTGGCAATAATTGGAACTTGACAGCAACTGGCACTCGACTGTAACTAGAACTCGGTAGCAACTGGCTGTAATGGGCACCCCTGGATGTCCCAAAAAACTAAACCAAATTGCTGAAAGGAATTATGTCAAATAGTTTGCATTCAACTTCTTAAAACCCCTTATAACTCCGAAAATCAAACGTTTATTTGTTTTTTGTGTTTCGTGCATGGAATTGGTATCATACAACATAAACAAGAAAGAAACTACAATAATATGCAAAGTGGAAATGAACTGCTGCTAATAAAATGTTATTTTCAGAATTCATAAAACCAAATACATGGCAGATTTATCAACTCACTAATTACTTTAGCAATATTGTCATAATACTCCAGCCCATGCTTACGAACTTGCTGCTACAATACTTTATCCTCCAATTAGTCCACTACCTTCATAATACCATTCCCTCCAAGCGGCATAAGCGTCGGACAAGTAGTGAAGAAGATATGAGAAAAATATCAAATCTGCCTGTAGCCGGAAATGCAACTAAACTGCCTGATAATGAAGCCAATAAGAAAGAATTCCAAAGGCCAAACCCCAAGGGAATGACGTCTAGAATGTTACAAGAGAGGATAGACGTCCTCAAATGCCAAGAACAAAGCTGCAACTCACACACCAATTTCTTCTCATATTCAACCTGTCTAATGAAGCCACAAATGCTTCCTTTTATTCTATTCCCATGGGTCCGCTCAACTCATATGGGCAATGTGGGATAAAAGATGTGTAATATAAAACATATATTAAAATACCCCTTATGTCTCCCTCGGGTACACATCAGCATAAAATAAATATTAAAGTAACACTTTAATATTTTATAATTAAATTAGACGTTACTTTAATAAAACTTCAGGCATTAAAATGTATTAGCAATCGGACTCCGAATAATGTGAGTGATAGCTCATAGGAAAGCTCTCACCGAGGAGTATCGAATCCAATCACCAAAATTGACCTGCACAGTGTCCTGCCGACTTACTAAAAATAGTAAGTATGCCTGAAACTGAGTAAATCAACTTCGTTTTGGCCCAAACTGGAAATGACTAGGCCAAAACACTCCAGGATCCCATTAAACCCTTCGTTAGCCCTCGAGACCATGTAGAACAAGGCTAACGCACACACACTTGGTCAACTACTAAAAGAACGTGAAGGCCAAAAGATGGGATCATTACAAATTCGCCCTCCTTGAAATTGCTTGTCCTCAAGCAATTAAGTAACATAATGGAATCCAACCTCCACCTGGATCCCAATATGTGATATCCATATGGAAGTTAAACCAACTGCAAACTCGCATCATCAGGACCAACCCCTGTAACCTAGCATTCAAAACTTGTGCTGATGAAGTCAGAATGTCACCATAAGGCAACTCCATAGAAGATCTATGAAACGTCTTCTTCCCTTTATCCATCCACATAATATATATTGGACTGGAATGCATATTATCACCATGATGCATTGAAAAAGATGTAGTTGTAGGTGAACCATATGTACTCATGCTAACTGTATCAACAATAGGTGTTGCCGCATCGAAATATATGGACATAGGAACAACATTAACTACTGCAACAGAAAATTGAACTGAATTTGTAGTTGATGAAAACTCATAATCATTAACATGTGTGGCTTTATTAGAAAATACATCAACCACTGCATTTATACCATTAAAATCCTCATTGGATGCTTCAATTGACATAGAAGTGGCTGCTGATATGATAGTCTCCTCGCATTCTCCTAATTCCACTATTGCTACGTCATCATCCCCTGACAAGGCTTCATATGTGGTCTCCTGACTTCGCACGCATGTCTCTACTGACTCTGCCGAAATGCCCACATCACCAACATCATAGCTGGCTGGCTCTATACGTGTCTCGATCCCACCTGAGAAATCGACTACCTTCTGGTCTGGAGCAACATACAAATCATCAATGTTGATGCTCATCTGTCTAGCCATAAGCTGCAACATCATATCCATTCGCCTATTCTGCTCCTGTTGCATATGTTGCCCCTTCTCTAATGTACCCAATAACTTCCTGAACATCACATCTTGATCTGGACTAATATACATCTTTATCTAGCTATCAATATGATCTCCACAGGATGGCAGGACTTATAGCTCTGATACTACTGTAATGGGCACCCTTGGATGTCCCAAAAAACTAAACCAAATTGCTGAAAGGAATTATGTCAAACAGTTTGCATTCAACTTCTTAAGACCCCTTATAACTCCAAAAATCAAACGTTTATTTGTTTGTTGTGTTTCGTGCATGGAATTGGTATCATACAACATAAACAAGAAAGAAACTACAATAATATGCAAAGTGGAAATGAACTGCTGCTAATAAAATGTTATTTTCAGAATTCATAAAACCAAATACATGGCAGATTTATCAACTCACTAATTACTTCAGTAATATTGTCATAATACTCCAGCCCATGCTTACGAACTTGCTGCTACAATACTTTGTCCTCCAATCAGTCCACTACCTTCATAATACCATTCCCTCCGAGCGGCATAAGCGTCGGACAAGTAGTGAAGAATATATGAGCAAAATATCAAATCTGCCTGTAGCCGGAAATGCAACTAAACTGCCTGATAATGAAGCCAATAAGAAAGAATTCCAAAGGCCAAACCCCAAGGGAATGATGTCTAGAATGTTACAAGAGAGGATAGACATCCTCAAATGCCAAGAACAAAGCTGCAACTCACACACCAATTTCTTCTCATATTCAACTTGTCTAATGAAGCCACAAATGCTTCCTTTTATTCTATTCCCACGGGTCCGCTCAACTCATATGGGCAATGTGGGATAAAAGATGTGTAATATAAAACATATATTAAAATACCCCTTATGTCTCCCTCGGGTACACATCACCATAAAATAAATATTAAAGTAACACTTTAATATTTTATAATTAAATTAGACGTTACTTTAATAAAACTTCATGCATTAAAATGTATTAGCAATCAGACTCTGAATAATGCGAGTGATAGCTCATCGGAAAGCTCTCACCGAGGAGTATCGAATCCAATCACCAAAATTGACCTGCACTGTGTCCTGCCGACTTACTAAAAATAGTAAGTATGCCTGAAACTGAGTAAATCAACTTCGTTTTGGCCCAAATTGGAAATGACTAGGCCAAAACACTCCAGGATCCCATTAAACCCTTCATTAGCCCTTGGGACCATGTAGAACAAGGCTAATGCACACACACTTGGTCAACTACTAAAAGAACGTGAAGGCCAAAAGATGGGATCATTACACTGGCACTCATCAATAACTAGAACTTGACAACAACTAGCACTCGATGGTAACTGGCAAAATGAACAAAAGTGTAGGATTATAATAAGGAAACCTAGGATGCTCCTGCATTAGATGTACCCCAACGCTGACAAGTTAACTTGAGCAAATTTTAAATGGATTCCCCCCTAAGGGATGAGATAAACTAAATTTCGATGTAGCTTTAAGAGGTAATCCTAGGAATGCAGGTATAGGTTGCATCATACATAACGACAATAATGAATAGATAGCTTAATGCACCAAATATCTAGGAAAGGTTACAAATAATTTAGTAGAAATGGAGGCATTAATTATAGGGTTGGGTCTAAGTTTAGAACTTGGAATTAAGTATTTGGTTATTGAGGAAGACTCACAAGTAATTAGAATGCACTAAGGAAAAGAGAAACTTTGAATTGGCAACTCAACTCCATATTAGAAAAAGAAATAGAAAGATTAGACCGATTAGAATCAATTCAAATTCAACATACACATAGGGAACGAAATAAAGTCACTAACACCCTAGCAAATCTAGGCACTGTAGGTGAAAATATTCTCATTAAAAAAGAGTTAGTTAAATTAGATTAACTAACTATAATAAATTAGATGTCTTAATACTAAAATAGTAATTAGATAGATTTAGCCTCTTTTCAATTACAACCTTCAATCAAGTTCGTTTAGATTCACATTCTAGTTAGGTATTTAAACTTATTAAAGAGTTTCCCCATCGCCTCCTTGTACTCTATATCGAAGTAAGGATGAAGCAATGTCTACCCTTATTAAAATTAAAGGTCCAATTATCCAGATTGCTTTTGATGTCCTGATAGAGGATCCAAGACTTAGAAGTATTATGATGACCACTCTTTTTTAGTAGTTAGAGCATTCATAAGGTTTTGGGTCAAAAATTTATAAACAATAGGGACAGATATAAAGTTAATTCAAACATATCGATTATGTTTATTGCTTCAACATTACAATTAGATCCAGATAATGTGGCTATTGAATTATTATATAAAAGAATTTCTAAGGCAACTTATATTCAAAATCTCACTATTATCATAAAAAAATATTAGGGAGGATTTAACAATCCCCAAATCATGGTTTTATTATCAGATAATGATAGGCAACAAAGCAGCCCCAATGTCTCCTATTTGGTTTTAGAAGACATTGATGGTTTCCTAGAATGGACTCCAAACCTTTGAAGAAATTTGGATTTCTTGTTTCATTTTCTCCATGTTTGACCTCCTACAAGCTTGAACTAGATAGATGTTTTCTTAGCAAAAGATCAAATAGATGTTTGGGAATAGGAAGTGGATTCAAGCCAAGTTGTAGTGTCAAAAAGCATGATGAATGATGACATCTCTATTGAAATAGGATCTTTATAAGAATCATGTGAATGTAGTAAATTTTCTCATCGATAAAGAATATGTATGAGATTATTACTTAGAACCTATTTCTTGAATGCATCATTAATAGTAATGTCACAATTCTTTCTTTACTTCTAAAAGGATCCAAACATGATCTAACATTGATCCATAAATCATGAGAATAAGTACAAAAAAATGTGGAGATAGTCATTAATAATCTATCCTACCTCCACATCATTAGGCGGATCCATAATCTTTACAAAATCTAAAAAATCTGACAAATAACTAAATTCAAGAATTTCATAATAAAGTTAAATGTGTCTTCAAATTCAAATGATACATAATCACTTATGAAAACTTGCTTGTTTTTTCACAAATAATTATATATACAAAAAAATTTATTATTTATCATTAGGAAATATTCCTTTCATATCAAATGTTGCATCATCACTAGGCATCTGCTTATTTAAATCAAGTTAGAGCTTAAAACATTCTCTATAGTTTGTTTTTGAGTTTCTACCTTTTATTTATCTATCTTAGCCTCTTGGTTTGGTTTAGGTTTTAGATTTCATGGAGACCCCAATTCATATGAGGTCTAGGAAGCATGAGAAGTCTTTCTAAAATTCATAATCCTTATCTTCCATCCAATCCTCATCCTGTACCTAATCCCCCACACATATTCTCACATACATGTTATATTCTTTGATTTCTACTCCTTCCCCAACCAAAAAATATAAGGCCAACTTGTTCCTAATCACCCTCAACACCTCCATATCCCAATATTCAAAGGGGAGATTGTAGAGTCTAATCCAAATAAGGACCTCATCTATTTTAACTATCAAAGAATTGAATTTGGGTTCCCAATCTTTGATAAAAATCCCCATTCCACCCATCATATATGGTCCATTATTCAGAATCCATTGTTTTGCTTGCGCAAATTTGCAAATCACCAAATAAAAGGCATTTCAGAGGGTTTTCAACTATACTTGGAAAGGCCAAGCATCTGCACAACTTTTTAATTTTTTTTTTGGAGACTCAACCATTCTCACTTATCCATTTCATAAATATATCTTTCTCTTTAATCCAAGATACAAGGTCATTCCAACAAGAACTCTCTATATTGACCTCGACACTTGAGGGCATTGGTCTAAGACAAAACATACCTTTGAGGTGCCTTCCTTGGTCAAAACATTCTTTCTTGCCTTTGAAGTCCAAGTCTCCTTCAAATGCCATTCCCATTTTTCCACTTGCCCCATTCGATGATGTTTCTTTCCAAAAGGGTTCCATAGCCATCACTCATTCATGACCAATGTCTCTCACTTTGTCACTCTCCTGCCAAAAGTCGCCTAAAAGGGTTTCTTGAACCCATTCCCTACTTTATTACCCAAAGACTAGTTTTTATTTGGCTCAATTCTTCCCAGTGGCTTCTAGGCAACAACTGTATGATTTGTTTGGACTTGTTGTAAGTCATGGTCCCCCCATGTCTGATACCAATCATATTTCTCTACAAAACCCAAACCCTTCCAATGACTCGTTTCTCTACCCTTCATCATTCCTCAATTTGTTCTAGAGTTCTTTTCTATTTTTCTTCATCTTTAATTAAAATAATTAAAAAATATTAAAAATAAACATAATATGATTGTACCACAAATTATATTCCAACAACAATTCATGTATTGTTCTACAACTTTGTTTTGATCTCATTATCTATTTATGTGAATTCTACAGTTAAATTAAAACTAAATATAAAAAATCTTATTTCTAAATGCTAAAAGTTAAAAAGAATTGACACATATTATTATCAATTTATGTGAAATTCACAATTAAATTAAAACTAAATATTAAAGATCTCACTTCTAAATGCTAAAAGTAAAAAAAAACCATTGACACATATTATCTAAATTAGAATACTGTCTAATAAGGTTTATAATTCTAAAATATGTATAAAATTTAATATTTCGGATTTGAAATCTGTGAGCACATAATAGATGCTTCTAGGAAGATATCTCAACAATATATATTTATTCGAGAGGTAGATACGATAATCGATAGTGAAAAACAGAGATGATAGGTGCATGATTACGCCCGTACGCAACTGGCGGTTAAAGTCGAGTCAAAAGAAACCCTAAGACAGCACGGTGGCTTCAAACCCCAACGTGATATAATATGTAAAACGGTGGGCTAAAAATAGAATAAAAGGGATATTTCAAAGGATCATGTTTCTTTCTTTGTGAATTGGTAACAAGTCAATTAGCGTAGCACAATTATAGAAATCGAAGATCCAAAGGTCGGCCTTTGCCTGTAGGCGACGAAGGCTATGCCGTTTGGCATTAAGGTATGTTTCTTCGCCTTGCTTGCCTTGCGCCTCAATTCATTCTATAATTGATTCTCTTCACTGTTTTCCTTGTTTTTATTTGCCGATCCCATTCACCCATTCCCCTTCGTGTTGCCTGTTTGCCCTCCCTTAATTCTTTAATGGAAGGTATAAATTAATCATCAATCGGACCTCTTTTGATTTTAGATCATAATTTGTGCCTATGAATTGATTATTCTTGTCTTATTGCCCTCCTGTCGGCGATTTTTTTTCTGTATTAGAAGTTTTTGGGAGCCGAAATCGAAATAATGTGAGGTTTTATGTCTGATCTGTAGCTATAGGGCCGCTTCGTGGCCTTTCGGTAGCAATTTATTTGTTTTCATGTGGAGTGAGAACGTAATTGCCTTGTAGTTGGGAAATATGTTTCTAGTAGGTCGACGTTAGGTTTACAGAGTAGATTTTGCTGTGGATTGTTGGCTTATCTTGTAGGATTTGATTGCGAAGACGCAATTATTGACAGATCACGTCGCAATTGAGGAATTTTGTATAGTTAGGGTAAAATTGTTTCATCGCTCTGTAGTTTGTCAGCGGCTGTCTATATTGGCTCTTCTTTTGATGTAATTGCAGAATCAGTTAAGCGCAGGGTAGAATTTGTGATTGCGTTGTCGTTTTATTAAGAAATTCGGGTTGTAATTGTGGATGCAGAATGAATTGGGGCTAAATTGAGACAATGACTTAACTGGAACTCGTATACAGATAACCAAGATAGTTGCCGAAATTGTTGATACTGATGTAATTGGGGAAAACTTAGGAGAAAAGGAAGGAATACAATTTGGTTGCACATGAATAATATCACGTCCAAATTTATTTTTAGGTCACGGCCTGAGCCTTTGATTATATTTTATTAATGAATAAGTATTTACAAATCCTCTGTTCAAATGGGCACTGGTAGGAAAGAACGGGGATATTTATTGGGGTAAAATTAGGACGAAAGGCGGGAATGCAATTTGGTTGTACACGTATAATTTTTATGTCCTAACTTGAACCCTGATTTTATTGGGGCAAAATCAGGACCGACTTAGTTATATATGCATGATAAAAAAGTATAGTTTGTAATTCTGAATGCTGACGTAATTGGAGCAAATATAGGACATGGCAAAATCAAGACTGCAATATGGTTGTATATGCATTGTTTAGAAATCTCGGTTATAACAGTGGATTTTGGTTTGACTGGTCTAGAGCTTGAGCAATAAGCAAGAATTTAGTCTATAGCATTCATTTTTACATGCCCAGCATATTTCTTATGCTTTGGGGTGTTTTTTCAAAGAAGTGTATTGCATGCATGTAAAATCTTTCTTTATGACTTAGAAAGATATGAATAAGAAAGTATGAAATGAACTTGTATTGAAACTGGATAGTATCATACTTTTAGTGTGCACACGTTATTTTTCTTTTAAAAGAGAAAGCGATGTTGTAAGATATAATATGATTATTATAAAAGAGGTTATCCCGTCTTGCCTGTTTGTAATTTTTTTTCAGTTTAGCGTTACATTTTGAATTGTATTCATGGATATTCTCGTTTATAAGGTCTTCTTATTTTTGCAGTTTTCAGTATAGTGGTATTCATTGTATTCATTTCAAGTCTGGAACCATTGTCAGGAATGTGGTTGGACTTGGAACTGTAACCTTTTATTGTACAGTGTGATAGATTCCAGGACTGCAATTCTGTGATTATAATAGATAATGAACATAATGATAATTTTGTATCATGCTGTTTAAATGATTTCCTTTCATTTCTTTTTATGTAGGGTTCTGCTCTACTCTTCACAACCCAATTGTCTATGTTTGAGGGCTTATTCACAGCATGGAAGGCATGGAATCAGTTTGTTTTGGACGTGGACGTTATCAAGAACGAGTTCTATCATTCCGTGGAATTCTCTGGCGATTTGGTGTTCTGTTTGACTTACTTTTTACAGCTTTTGTTGGCTGTACTTAACATATCGTACTTAGTTCTGCAAGCACAACAGAGGTTCTCAAGCAAGTCTTGATTGGCAAAAGCAGCATCTGCTCAATATTGTCAAATAAGTACGTTTTTATTTTCCTTGGTATATGAAGTGTATATAATTGCTTTGTTTTATTTTATGTACACACACACACACACACACACATATATATAAATGTCTATATATGTCATCATAGGTCTTGTTGTATTGACTCTTTCTTTTCTTGGTTTTGACAGTTTTCAATTCAATAGTTAATAGCTCATTTATGAAAATTCAGTGCAGGGTAAGAGCAGTTGCATAGCTTTAGACAAAAGCATATTTTCTAGTTTGAAGAGATTTATGTGCAATGAGTTTGCATCATACTTTCTTTTCCCAAATAGGAACAATAGTGTGTTTGAGTTTGGAATGTTAAATGTGACTGTCTTGATTAGATTATATCCGTCTGCTAAACATATTTGGTATTGTTAGGGGATCATTGTTTTTTCTTATTTGTTCTCTTGGCTGTTACAGGAATAAAAGTGCTGTTATTTGGGATCAAGATCTTTCTTGGTTCACTGCTTGAGTTTTATCTACTTTATGATCCTTTTAATGGCGGAGGTGTATAAACCTGTGAATGTTTTCTGCATTGCAATTTGGACCAAGGACCTTCTGTTCACAGCAATTATATGATTGGTGGGACAAGGGCGGGAATGCTGACTATTATATGCATTCTGCATCAAAGGGTGAAAATGAAATCATCTAGGCGCTAGATGGTTGCTTAATAAGAACAAAATTCCACTACCAGACATTGATGTGAAGGAGATGTCAATTGCTGGTTGGAAGTTGATGGCTGTTGTTTACCAGCCAGTTAGAATTTTTCCTGGTACATTAGTAGGCTTATATGTTTTAGAAATCATAGTAGGGAGCCAGAATAAACACCAGAGCTTGCATATCTGTGCCTGTGGTGGCAATTTTAAGATGAACAAAAAGGATCTGAGTCATTGAAATCTCTTCTCTCAAGTACTATCATTCAAGAACCAATGGAGCGGTAAGGTTTTATTATGGAATGCTATTTGCTAGTAAATGTTAGACATGGCTTGTGTCAGTAGATTTTTTTTTGAAATTCATTCAATATGATTTTCTCATGATTAGCATGTATTAGCAGATTGCTAGCATAACAGCAAATTAGAGAAAACTGATTTTATAACAAGATTCTTTACTGTTTACTACATTAATTTTAATAATCATAATTTCGGACTGTATGGCCATATAGGTACAAGGTTATTAAGGAAGTGGGAGATGGCACCTACGGGAGTGTGTGGAGAGCAATAAACCGGTCAACTAGTGAAATTGTATGTTTTTCTCTTAGAAACTAAGCAACTTGTTTGGTAAACAGCTTTACTTAAATTTGCATTGGTCACCAGAAATGAGTGTTCTGACAAATGTATGCATTAATTTTGCAGTGTTATGTCACAAGCTTTAATTTTAATACTGAATTGGACCATGTTGCCTACTAGGGATTGTTTTATTCGTTTTAAAGCTATTCTGGGTTTCAATATGAATATTTTAAGAGAACAAAACCATTTCATGTTATACAGGTTGCAATTAAGAAAATGAAAAGAAAATATTATTCCTGGGAGGAATGCATGAATCTCAGAGAAGTTAAAGTAAGGATGCTTTCTATATCAACGATTGTTAATTGTTTTTACCTGCAGACTGATGTTAATATTTTGTCCATCATAGACTAATGTTTGATGCTCTATTCTATGTTCCAGTCTCTTCGGAAAATGAACCATCCCAATATAGTAAAGCTGAAGGAGGTCATCAGAGAAAATGACATTTTATATTTTGTTTTTGAGTACATGGTATGCTGTATTCTTTGTATACTCATAAATGTGAATGTGAATTTAAATTGACGGACTATTGTGAGGGCAAATATTCTTATTCTGTTTGTTTACCTTATGTACCAGGAATGCAATTTGTACCAGCTTATGAAAGATAAGGTCAAGCTTTTTCCAGAGTCAAAAGTACGGAATTGGTGCTTTCAAGTATTTCAAGCCCTTGCTTATATGCATCAACG
Organism: Cupressus sempervirens; assembly: GCA_028749045.1. Classification (NCBI taxonomy): domain Eukaryota; kingdom Viridiplantae; phylum Streptophyta; class Pinopsida; order Cupressales; family Cupressaceae; genus Cupressus; species Cupressus sempervirens. Next base: position 524,100,354 of record CM053784.1, on the reverse strand, counting down.
TGGGTACTTTCACCGCGACCTTAAGCCTGGTAAGTGAATGAATTAAAACTTGTATCTTGCTCATTACTCAAGTTTTGCTAAATCATAACTTATTTCTATTGTTGATTGTATTGATTATGTTTTTTAACTGTGTTGCATTTTGTTCCTTGAAACGTTTATTTGGTGATTGGCTATGGACTAGATTCTAAAGTTTGCACTCTGCATTATTTGCTTAGTAACATTTTCTTTTCTTTATGACGTGCAGAAAATCTGCTGGTTACAAAAGATGTTATCAAGATTGCTGATTTCGGTCTTGCACGAGAGGTTTGCTCAGAGCCCCCGTTTACAGAATATGTATCAACGCGATGGTATGATAGGCTTGGTTGCATTTGTTTCCGCAATATACCTGGAACTATATGTTTTGCATTAGGACCATCTGATAGCCTCTTGATAGGTCATAATTGATTGTGGCTGTTGGTTGCCTCTATATCAGGTATCGAGCTCCAGAAGTCTTGCTACAGTCCTCTTCCTATGGTTCTGCTGTGGGTGGGTTTTATGTCCAGAGATTTTTATATAAGAACACGCAATGTTCTGCTTATAACCTAACATCTGTTCCTTGTTATTTGTCAGACATGTGGGCTATGGGAGCAATCATGGCTGAGCTATTTACTCTTCACCCTCTTTTTCCTGGGTCTAGGTAAAGTAGTTTGGAATGTTGAGCTTCTTATGGTTTTTTAAAACTACATTCAGTTTACATGGGACACATCCTGCTTTAACTTGGTTGTAAGGAAATGAAGATTTGCTTAGTCAAATGTAGTAGATTGTTTATATGGTTTCTTGACTGTTGATGCAGTGAAGCAGATGAGATATACAAAATCTGCAGTGTAATTGGCAGTCCTAATAATCAGTCTTGGTCTGAAGGCTTAAGACTTGCTAATTCTATCAAGTATCAATTTCCGCAGGTTGGGATGGAAGAAAGTGTTTTAATTATGTGTTGGTGCATTTTGTCCCAGAATGATTCTTTTTCGAAACTGCTTTTGGGTCTGATAATGGCTCTGAATACTGTCCATTAGATGAACTTTTTCCAAGATAAAAGTTTTTCTTGAAATATTTGCTAGGTTTAACAAATTGTAACAACTAATTGATGATTCATTTGAATTTGAACCACAGTTTATTTCCACCCATCTTTCTGTTCTGATACCAACTGCAAGCCCTGAAGCTGTTGATCTGATGGCTGTGAGTCTTTTCTTTGCTTCTCTGTGCGACAATTTGTCTATAAAATCAAATTGGTATTTTGGTTTGAGATTCATTTAATTGTATTTTGTAGTCACTTTGTGCATGGGATCCAAACAAGAGGCCAACTGCAGCTGAAGCACTGAAGCACCCATTTTTCCAGGTCTTACATGCAGTCCTGAAGTATTCGAGTCTTTATAGTTATTTTTGCTGGAATTTTGAGTTTTCTATACGTGCCTTTAACTGAGATATCTGATAAATTTGTATGCCTTTGAATATTTGATTTTTTTATACCCTTTATTATTTCACATGACAGTTTACTTTGGTATTATGTTCAGGCCTGTGTGTACATACCCCCTTCTCTTAGATCGAGAGAACCACTATCCAAGAATCGATTTTCAGGTTAGCTATGCTTATAATCTCAATGATTTATTACTTTGATTTCTAAGATTACCAAAATAGCTTATTAGTTTGTAGAAAGTAGTGAAGGTGCTGTTCTGCAACACTAAATAGAAATTTACAGGAAAAGGAGCTGTAGAAGGAAAATTTGGCAAGCAGAACTTGGAGGTGGTATCTAATACAAAAATATCACATAATCATTATGTGGGAAAGATGCATGATCCTTTCTGTATAGGTAATTATTTTCAGCTCATCTCTGATTTTTGTTTTGTTTCTTGGATTGCAACTGGTTTTGTCTTGGTGGATTGCAAAACTCCACTTAGGTAACTTTGTTTTATTTCTGAAATTTAGGATCACAACAGAAGGAGCCCATGGAAAGACAGGTAATGGTTGATTTATATTGTACTTATTTTAAGTGCTTTTCTAGTAGATGCCTGTTTTTTAAAGTTCTCTTGCAGTTAAAAGAATGGGTTTTGCAGATAATCTGGCCTTCAAGAATTGTTTTGGAGTGGGTTTAGTACTTTTTAGGCAGATAAATAATGGCTGCACTATTCCTATATTTCTTAAATGTAACAAGGCTTTTTTATTGTTTAGCGTAATAAAGACTCTTTTACCCAATGACAGAGTGCGAAACAAGAAGGCATTAAAAGTAACGTCAGACAGCCTCGTTACCAGCCTCCAATCAGTAATGGAAAAAAAGGTAGATTAAAGAGCTTTTTAAAAAAAGTAGTTTCTCCTGGGGTTGTTGAGGACCTCGATTTATTCTTTTGATTGCTCATTTGCTTTTGACTATAGCTGCTTAAGAACCAAGACCATAAGTTCTGCATCATTTCCTTATGATTTTTATTTTGGTCAATATTTCTTTATGATTATTAATAACATATTGAAATGAGTTTTTGATTGCAGATCTATCAGCTGCGGCTGGCAATTTTGAGGGTTTCACTGGTGTTCATATTCATCCTTCAAATAGGTTGGTTCAGATATTCTCACACTTACGCATATTGCTTTAGTATAGGTTATTATAATGTACTTATCAAGATACTTGTCATCGAAAGTTCTAATAGCCTATTTATTGGTTATATTGTAGACAATATGTTAAGTAGGAGATAATATGTACTTAGCTGATAAGTAGAAGAATATATATACTTAGCTGATATGTACTTTTAGCTGTTGATAAAATAACATAAGAAAAAGAAAGCTTTTTAAAAAATATATTTTTTGATCTGTAAAACCTCTTTTGGCAGGCAAATTGGAAGGGAAGTTTCAGGTCATTCCCCTGGCAGCTTAATGAGACCTAATATGAAAGCAGGTGCATGGCGGAAGCAGCCAGAGGCGTTTAAACATAACAAATCTGAACAGCATGTCAGAGGCTTTACTAATGATCACAGTCGTTATGATAATCTTGCAAACGTTGGTTATTTGCGAAGGATGTGAGCTTGGAAGGTCTGAGGACAATAAACCATGTTAGCGACAGCGTGAATTGTTCTGATAAGCTGCCTACTTGCTCGTTTTGTATTTTTGGGAGTACATTTTCTAATCTTTGGTCCCTCCAGTGCTAACTTTCGAATAAAGGCATAAGCGGTGCAGGCCAAGCTTATGCCTGAATTATGAAACTTAGAATAATATATATATTTGTGATAATTAATATGTCAATCCTGCCTCCCTCGTATTAAAGGGTGGCATGTAGGCACTTCGATAAGGATTTTGGCTTTCAACAATAAAATGCATGCAGTGATAAATATTGGATTACGTTAGAAATCATAATCGTAAAGTCTAATATTTTCTGCGCATTAGTCTTTAGATGTAGCAGTTTATCTTGATTTTATATTAAAAATGATACTATGAAATCTAACCTTGTATGCATGTCTTTGATCAAATGCCCCTCTTTCTAATTTTCTCAGTGATCTTGCAATTGTTTTAAAATTATTGTCACACTTTGTACCTTGAGGCGTTACACGCTGACCGTCTGAATTTGAGTGGGACAACTGGAAAGTAGTGTATATTTGTATATTAGATGAATTTATTTTGTTGTTGTTGTTAGTTATTTGAATGGGTTTTGTATTTGTATGTTAGTACAATTGCGAATTTGTGGCTGGTTCTTCACTTTCTATATATCAGAGGAAAGTTGAAGCATGAGTATTTTCAGCCATTTGGTGGCTGAGCGGTTAGCGATATATATCTTCAGTCCTCATCAAGTGTACTTTAGATAGATGACCGATTGGGAAGAGCATTCTGTCGAGTTTTTGTCTAGTCTAGTAATTGCCACGAAAACTCGTCAAATATACGCTTCCAGTTTCTGGGGAGTAGATGATATTTTTAGCGGCTTCTAGTAATAAATGCATGAAACCCAAGCGATTAACTCGTTGGACGCGTTTAAGAATGATATATATTCTTATGTTAGTAAATTTGCCAATTTGGAGTTTTGCCTTTTACGTTTTAATATGGTATTGGCCTGAAGCTGTTTGCAGGCTCAAAGGTAAGCTGTATATATTCTCAAAGTTAAAACTGAAGTCCATTCTCAACCTCCGTTTCGATAATGGAGGTTGTGGTAAACGATCATTGGGATTGTTTTAATAGCTGTGCTATTTTTTGGTTTAATACTAACATATTATATGATGTAATGTAATATTTTGACAATCCTATATCAATGGTTGTGATAGTAAAGTTGGTACGGGTGCTGATGATAACTAGTTATTCATTGTTGAATGGAATATATTCTTTATTTCAGATAAGTAATTAATCACGGAAGACCATATTAAGTTTGGCTCTCTTTGTATGGGTTTCCTTCTTGTGTGGGCATTTGTCTACTTTTTTTTAAAGGTTGTTTTAGATATCTTGACAAAAATTATGTTGATGTGTGCATAATATTAAATGATGTGGTCTTGAAATGTTAGTTAAAATTAGGGGGTTTGTCAATTAAGCTGATGAAAAAATTGGAAGATTGATTTTCAGTGTGAAGTCAAGATAATGATTAGATTTTCAAATGTGTGGTTGAAAATGAGGTAGATAAAGCAATCAAATGCTTGAGATCTAAAATATGAGGAATTTTACGTCTAAAATTTAAATACTTTTTGGTGAGAAATAAAGGATTAGGATATTTTTGTTTGCTTCTACAACATAATATTAGAATGGCGTGGTTAAAAGAACAATAACACTTCAAGAAGCTACTAGAATAATGATAATGAAAAAAAACTACCAAACATGTATTGGAAAGAGAATATTTATTGGACTAAACACTATGAAGAAAAATATAGAGAAGACAGTGGATGAGGCATGATATGAAAAAACCTCTTCTTTGAAGTATCTTAGTGTGTTTGAAAGAAAATGTTGTAGTAGAAGAGACAAATAAACCTTGGAAAATTGGATACCAAAGTGGAGGAAGTCATAGATAATGAAAAAAAACTACCAAACATGTATTGGAAAGAGAATATTTATTGGACTAAACACTATGAAGAAAAATATAGAGAAGACAGTGGATGAGGCATGATATGAAAAAACCTCTTCTTTGAAGTATCTTAGTGTGTTTGAAAGAAAATGTTGTAGTAGAAGAGACAAATAAACCTTGGAAAATTGGATACCAAAGTGGAGGAAGTCATAGTTACTGGGGTATCCCCTTGAAAGAAAAGTTTATAGATGCTACAACAGGAGGTTGTTGAGAACAACATTTGACAGTAAAAACATGAAAGTTGATGAAAACATTCCAAAGAACATAGAAATAGAAGCTAGATATAAGAATAGAGGTTTCATTACAAGACACAGAGTTGTTGAGGAGTAGGTCAATTCAAGCTTAATTTTAAAAATTGAAAAAGACTAGAAAAGAGATATAATATTAGAAATTGAAGAAGACTAGAAAAGAGATATAATATTAGAAATTGAACAAGACTATAAAAGAGAAATGTAGTCATCAAAGTTGAATTTAACGCTATGTAAGAACTACACCAAATTATGAAGAATTTGAATTGGGACTTGGACCAAGAATCATACAGAAAAATCTGATTAAAACAAAATGAGTATTTGAAAACAAGTTGGATGAAGATGGACACGTAATGAGGAGCATGGCTAAACTTATATGCAAAGGATATACATAGGTATAATGAATTGGATTTAAAGAGATTGATTCTTTTGTAGAAAGAATGGAGCTGATTAAAATGTTTAATTTTACAACAAGAGTACGAAAAGGTATATAGAATGGATGAAATACCAATGTGGAAAAATCCCAAAATGAGAGATCCAATCTTGTAGCAAATATTACAGAAGAAACAATATATAATTAAGATAGAAACAATGTAGAATCAAGCTTTTATCCCAACAGGTAATTCATACATGTCGAGTTGAAAGACCTTTTTAGTTACGACCAATATAAACAAGAACAACACACATTCAATTTAATCCTTTTGTTGCAAGTTATCACCTTGCAGGATGCCCCTAGCTTGATCCTTGTCTCCTTGGCTACTTACGATCACAAACCTTAGATTTAAACATGAAGCCACCATAGTTCAACATTCAAGATGATGTGATATTGCTCTCAGGATTTAACTATGTAGTTTTTTAATTTTAACTCATTAACTCATGTTCCATGAATAGTGATTCACATGAGTCCATCTCTCATGATAATAACACTCATTGGATATAGGTGATGCTCGCGTAAGTGAAGTATCGAGACTTTCTAGGAGGTCACTTATCCCAGTTTTACTCTAGCTTGAGTGTGCTTAACTACAAAGTTTCCTTCATGGTTAAACCCACTCTGATTGCAACCCCATTTGCAAAACCTTCACCAAATATTGTGCCATATGAACCATTCATTAGAAAGCCCCTTAAACTAATCAATTGATAAGTAGGAGATATTTCAAATTGTGATATTGTTATCATGATTCAACTCTGTAGATTTTGAGTCAATCTCATTGACTCATGCTTCATGAGTAGTGATTCACAATGATCCAAACATGGTTTGTAAGTTAATTAGGGTATATATTGGTATGCAAGGCTTGCCAAGTATTTGTTGAAGCAAAGATTTAAAAAAGGTATGGTTGATAGTGTTGTTGTTTGGTAGCTTCAATGGATAAACTCTTGAGACCAAACTGAAGATATATATATATATATATATATATATATATATATATATATATATATATATATATATATATATATATATATATATATATATATATATATATATATATATATATATATATATATATATATATATAGAGAGAGAGAGAGAGAGAGAGAGAGAGAGAGAGAGATGTCCCATGAAAGTACATGTCTGCTCTTAATATAATCTCAAAACTTATCATGGCAGAGCCATGTTGTTGCAAATGTAAGAAAGTGTTCAAATAAATTTTATAAAGAGCAACAACTATCATATTTTAACGAGTTTGATTAGGGTTTTCATGTGTGTGGGCCTTGTAATCACTATTTTGAAAGGTGCTCTTTGCTTCAGATATTTTACTTAGGAACATTCTTAGTAGCAAATTTGTTAGTTGGATAGCTTCCAAACGAAGATCCTTTGACACCATTAATAAAAAAGAATACTTAGAAGATCCACTGGCATAATACATTACAACAACCTATTACAACATGGTAATACAAACAAAATCCCATCTTTGATATGGGACTTTGCAATTATTTTATAGAGTCACATTGAAGGTGGCTATGAGAGTCTCATAATATTCACTATGCTCATTCATATATAGAATGGAACAATATTCAATTTCATCTTCTTCGCCATAGGTAAACAATAAAAACTCAGCCTCCAAATTTGTTCGTAAGTTTTCTAGGTGTGATATTATGTGTGAAAGAAATCCAACAACTCCACATTTGATAAAAAAATCATCACCAACTACCATGACATTGAATGTAAAAATATGAAAGCTTCAATGAAAAGCCTAATCAAACATAAAATCATGAACACATTAATTACCTTGGTCTATAATTAAATCAAGCCATTAAATATAATTTTTTAAAGTAATTAATAAACTCCCTAAAATACAACTCATCGCATAGGGGACAAAATGGTTATGAATAGACCAATAAGAGTTGACACACATGGATCACTCTTAAGGATTAATCCTAATCACTCTTTAACGTAGAATCCACAACACTCATTTCCTCTCCAATTCTATAAAAAGAATGGATTTGAAGCTCAAATGACCCATTCATTTGCATTCTAGTTTTACGATATAGAATTCATAACTTGATCAGTTGCATCTAGTTAATTAGCTCATACTTCATTTTGATCATGAAATTTGATAATCTAGCTTTCATTTACTCATGTTAAATGCATTATTTCTTGAATAGAATCTCTAATTCTAAGCGTGTGATGTCACTGATTAGGATCTAAATCTATGGGCAATTTAGATATCTTGATCATGCTCTTCTTAGATAGGGAGCAATATGATGCTTTTTTTAGGTTCATTTGCTTATCTTTGATCAATTTATGTGTTAATTGCCAAATTTTTAGGTATGAAGATTTTTCTAGGGATCTTGGGTCACTAGAAGAGTTGCGATGTTTTTGGGAATCTTGAGGTGCTTCTAATAATCTTGGGCCATTTCTGGAAATTCTCTCTTCTGAAAAAGGTTGCCTTTAGGATCCTTGCTCATCTTTAGGTGACTATTTTCTCATTTCTAGGAAGTGAGAACACTTCTTAATTGTTTTTACTTTCTTACTCGACATATTTTGAGTTTTTGTTAACCCTAATGGTTGTTTGGATACGTTTTGAATGATTTTCATAGCCTAACTTGTGTTTGTAGTTGGATGAAGATTTCTTGTCAAAGATACTTCCAAAACATCATGACTACTAATGCTTGGCTTGTAGGTTGCCTTTTAAGTGGATTTGGAAATTATGTTCTCTTTGGACCTTTTGATAGTTTGTAGGAGAGTATGCTCTTTTCTCTTGGAACTGACCTCCTTGAGTAAATAAGAAACCTAGATCAAGCTAAGAAAGAGATGTTCCTAGAGTTAATAAGATCATCATTATGAGAGATATTTTTAGAAGTGAGGGGATTATGCTCTTCTCTCTTCAAGAGAGTTAGAAACTTAGAAAACTAGACCCTAATATCTAATCCACATTCTTTCTTTTACCTTTAGAGGACATGTTGGTTGAGGTAAAATGCTCTAGAGAATGACCCAAGTGAGAATAAGTCGACTCTAGATTTTCCACCCCATCATAATCAATATTCTTCCTTGAGACAAAAGTTTTAAAAGACGTGCAAACTTCACCCATTCTTATCCTTGACATGATTGATTCATGGATGCATTGATTGATGTGTAGAGAGGAGCTGCCTTAATCTTGCTTTGTGAGACTACACTATTTTAGATGTTGGTAGAGCCTAGAGGTATTAATCTCATTTACAAGACTACACGGGGGTTTGCATTGAACATAAATCATTACTAGAGACTTGCATAGATAGTATTATGCTTGATTCATCTTTCAAGGTGTCATAATCCTTGTGGAGGGATTGATCCAAGAGGTTTCTTGGATTACCCAAATATTTTACACACCATTTGTATACTACATAACACAAACATGAATGAGACATTGGTAAATATATGTGATCAATCATGTGATTTTATTCAAAAAACCCTAACTTATTAATTCTTGTCAGATACTTGGTGTGGGTAAGTATTTTGATTACGAAGCCAATATAGGGCTAGTGTGTGCTTGCTCATTTCTTTTTTGAGTATTCCCTTGACACACTCATCCATCCAAGTTACTTTGTCCCTGATAGGACTGTCTTTAACTATTGAAATACTATCAGACCCATTGAGACATTTATATTAAACAATTAGACCAAATAGATCTCACAAACTCAACTTTACAAACTTACAAAATTGCAAACTTTCCCAAAACACTGTAGAAGGCAATTTTGGGACACCATTAGACATGAGTCATTTTTTGAAAGTCCTGAGTTATTTCCAATGATCTTGGGTCATTTTTGGGGACTCCTAAAAAATTTTGAGTCATTTCTGGGAATCCTAAGGCACTTCTAGGGTTCTGAGTCATTTCTGGTTGCCCAATTCTCAAACTAAAAGGTCATTTCCTATTGCACATTTTTGGAAAAATGAGGACTTTCACATGTGTTTTCAAGAAGGTCTCTTTATATTCTAATACCCTTTTGGATCCTTTATTAATCCCTATTGTTACAATAATAAACTTTGAAAGTCTATCAAATATTTTTCAAGTGTACCCTAATCTACATTGTCAAACTTCAAACCAATATTGCTAGTTGTGGGCCTCTTGGCTTTATCAATAAATCATCTTGGTTCTCATCTCACTATTAAGGTAACAAGAAATTTGACGCTGAAACTTATCAACTCTTTGTCACAAATCAAACTTTGCTTCAAATCTTATCAATTCTTTTGGACAAACACACTTGCAAAACCAAAATACCTCATTTGATATTGGGACACTATAAATTGACACTACAATTATTTCATGGTATTTACAAGATCCAAATAAAATGATGCCATCCAAAAAAAATCCTTTTGCACAAACAAAAGAGATACCAAGACTAATAACCTATAAGGTGAGACCTCAAGAACTCCTATCACATAGGTACAACCTAAAGCACATAGATAATGACACCTATATCTACAAAAAACATGTCTCAACACTATGATTGGGATAACAATAGCAATAGTTTGGATGATGATATGGGTCCAACAAGAGAAAAGTACCAAAAATGTCAAACAAGAAAATAGCTCCAAAAATTCCTAGAAAGAACATTTGACAAACATAAGGAAAAGTACTTCCTAAATGTAGCTTCTATGGGAGTAAAAATACCTAAATATTATGATGTGGAGTAACTAAAACATAGAGAAGTTGACACTCCTATTTCCATCTTAACATGACAATTACTTGCAATTAAAAAGTTGAACTAAAAAACTTGAAAGAAGAGAAGAACAAATTGACAAAACAATATACTTTGGAACACATATGTCCCTTCCCATTTGACAAAGTCTCATACATGGTTCTATTTCCTCCACATGTTGAGATACCAAGATATGAAAAATATCATGGAAACATGGACCCACAAGATAATGCGAGAGAATTTTGCACCTTGAGCATGAAATTTATACACAAACAAACATATATAATGAGATTGTTCCCTAGAAGCTTGGTTGGTCCAACTATAGAATGGTTTTCAAAGTTACCTATGAGAATCAATTTTTTTGAAAACTTGGTTAAATTTTTTATTCAACAATAATAATACAACATATAATACCTAGTAACCATGCTTGACTTGTGCAACACAAAAGAACAAAGTGTAGAACCATTCCTCACATTCCTACAATGTTAGAGAATGGCGTTTTCTAGATACACAAGAGATCTACCTGAAAGAGAGAAAATGGACATCTTTATTAACAACCCAATTCTTGAGCTGAGCTAAAAAATACAACTTCAAGGTCCTTCAACCTTTAACAAGATGGTTGAAAGTGGAATCAAAATTAAAAATGTCATGGTCAAAAAGAGAGAAATTACCATTTACAAAGAAAACAAGGAAAAATACAACTTCAAAAAAGAAAAGCAGAAATCTTGGAAGAAGAACAAAAACAAGAACATATTTAATGGTAGAGTTGTGGATGGACATAACTTAAAACCTCAAGTGGAAGTGTTCAACTTGTCTTCAATCTTGCAAGAAAATAAGAATTCCAACAATAACAATAATGCCACAACGACAAGATCCACATTGTTTAATAACAACAACAAACCAAGGAATGATTCTTGTTCATCAAAACCTAAAGAAACATTCACTCCATTAGGATAAACATTGGAAGTGGTTCTAAAATCACTTTTAAGCAACAAGATCCTCACCCTTCTCGAATCAAAACTTTGGGAATAGGAAGTGAAACCTAAATGGTAGAATGATGATGAATATTGTGACTTCCATCATAACTATTATGTAGGTAAAAAGTGATGAGGGTTAATGGCAATGATGTAAACTAAGTGAGGAAAATTTAGTAAAAAACCCCTTTCCATGCATTAAACTCTAAATGAAAAGAAAGAGGGGCTTCGAAACATAACTCTCAATGTAACCCAAGTTAGATTAGAAAAACTCAAATGGTGAAGGAATGTCAATACTAAACTCAATTTATATCAAGTAAGTACACAAGAAAGTCCTCTTTTATGCTATAAATTGTTTAAAGATGTGCAATGTAAATGTGAAATTGAATTAATTGATTTAATGAAAAGTGTAAGATAGATCTAGGTGCTAGATATATGTACAATCAACTCAACTAAAATATGGAAATAGGTCTACAATAAAAGGTGAAATAAATGATAATATACTTACCTTGAAATGTGTGAGAGAAGATTTATTTTTTCTCCAAAAATTATGGATCTAAAACTATGATCGGAGTTCTGACTACAAGTTTGAGATCATAATAGAAAATCAAGAAAATCATATTTTTCTTAGACCTCTACGATTAGGTCAACTTACTGGTAAAGTGTCTAGAAAATTTATATGAAGATGGACATGTTCTCAAGATAATGTAGAAAAATGACCCAACTTCAAAATATTCTTGGCAAGTAGTTTCCAAATCTACAACCCCAATTCAAATATCCTACTCCTACACATAGTAAAACTTTCTTTGATAAAGGCTTTCCTTGGTCAAGCTCTAGATTGAGGAATCAAGCTTGAAAATGATATGTAAAAATATTAATAAAGGAAATACTATCATGTAGTAGGACTAAATATATCAATGAGGATTATAATTACGTTCGTAGATGCAATTGATTTTGATATGTGACCAAGTATGCAAATATAATAGTGTTGACTCAAAGAAACCAAAATGAAACCATAATGTTAGGATTAAACCACAGATAGAAATAACAATTACATGTAAATATAACCAATATCAAAAAATAATAGATCACATAGAAAAGAACACAAAACACCAAGATTTAACATGTTTCACCCAAACCCTAGGCTATGTCCACCAAATAACAAGTTCAATATTTTTATGATCCAGTGATTACAACTTGATTACAATCCGTAATCCCTTATAGCTCAATACCGTCGCAAGAACCAATTTTTGCATCACCTTATGAAACAATTCCTAACCCTAATCCCTTTTATACAAGTATTTTTACTACTTTAGGGTTAAATTTAATAATTACATGTCGGCCCAAAATCTCAATAAAATAGGGCCCAATTTTTTAAAAGAATTTATGAAGTATGTATAGTACTTTCCTGATCAATCACCACAAACTAACAATCTCCCACTTGGGGACTGATCAGGCTCCACACTAAACAACAATCTCCATCTTGGAAACTGATCTTGTAGCTATGCCGCTACTCCATGAGGCTCCCACTGGGTCAAACCACCCTAGGCTCTGCTGTTCTTTTATTCATGTTCAGTTTAGAAGACCAACCAAAGCTGAGGAGGAGTTTAGCTTCTCCCATGTTAATACCTTTGTAAACATATCTGCTAGATTTTCATCTATATATATCTTGTCCAACTTTAATTGTCCATCCTCCAAAACTGACAGAATGAAATGGTACCACAATTGTATGTGTTTGGTCTTCGAATGTAGAGCTAAATTCTTTGCAAGATGAATGACACTTTGACTATTTATAAACAAATAATTATCCTTTCGAGGGTGTCCCAATTCTTCCAAGAAGAACTGAAGCCTCTATAGTGGATAAAGCATTAACCTTTTGTAACCTAAAAACCCAGCTCACAGTTGCCCCACCAATAGTAAAGACATAACCTATAGTACTCTGCCTGGTAGTAATACCCCTTGCCAAATCTAAGTCAACATAGCTTTGCAAATTAGTAGTAGAGCCCCCAAAGTGTAAACACTTATTGGATGTTCCTCTTAGATATTTGAGAATCCATTTAATTGCATTCCAATGCTCAATTCCTAGATGAATAATATACCTACTAACAACTCCCACTGCATGTGCAATATCTAGCCTAGTACATACCATAACATATACCAAGCTTCCTACAGTTGAAGCATAGGGTACCTTGGACATCTTATCCTCCTCTTCTTGTGTCTTGTGACACATCTCCTTAGTCAACTTCAAATGACCAGGTAAAGGTGTGCTGACAGCTTTAGCATTCTCCATAGAGAAAGATTGCAACACCTTCTCAACATAATCAACTTGAGATAGCGTAAACACTTATTGAATGTTCCTCTTAGATATTTGAGAATCCATTTAATTGCATTCCAATGCTCAATTCCTAGATGAATAATATACCTGCTAACAACTCCCACTGCATGTGCAATATCTAGCCTAGTACATACCATAACATATACCAAGCTTCCTACAGTTGAAGCATAGTGTACCTTGGACATCTTATCCTCCTCTTCTTGTGTCTTGTGACACATCTCCTTAGTCAACTTCAAATGACCAGGTAAAGGTGTGATGACAACTTTAGCATCAACTTGAGATAGCGTCAATGTTTTGTTCTTCCCATCTCTACAAATTTTCATACCAAGGATTTGTTTTGCTGCCCCTAGATCCTTCATAGCAAATGCATGTGCTAACTGGCATTTCAACCCCTTAATATGATCCATGTTAGACCTAGCTATAAACATATCATCAACATATAAACATAAAATAATGTAGCTATTATCATCCAACCTAAACAGGCTCCTATATAGTACTTTCTTGATCAATATTTTTCAAAGTGATGCCCTGAGCCCCAAAGAATTTATGAAATATGTACAATACTTTCCTGATCAATCACCACAAACTAACACATAGAAGTCAAGACCTCATGAATGGGAATTTTTTTGATGTGACTTGAATAAATAATTTAAGAATAACATCAATTATTTGAATGATAGATCTCCTCCTTATAAGCTAAACTTCACTACCACCTTAGGAAGATGCTTGGTACAAGAAGGAAATTCTTGATCTTGACAAATGCTTAAAGAATGCCTTATGACTACATGTATGCTTGATCTTGATTTATTATAGAATGCTGATTTATAGAAATAAAACGCCCAATCCTCCTTGTATACTACTTTTTAGGATTGAAAACAAAGTAGACCAACCTAGGAGGAAGATCAAACAATTTAGACTCTCGAGACACTTTGGGCACTAGGATTCAAATCCCTTAGAGAAGAGATTGACTTGAGTAGTCCTATTTTAGAATAGTTTGAGCTGGATCGACCTATTTATGAGGAGATCCAAAAATAGAGATCATAGGGTCTCAAAGGAAGTGCATACATATCTAGGAAATAATGAACCCATCATAAGATATGACCAAAAAGATGATAAAACACCACATAAAGGACCATTATGGAAAATGCAAAATGACCTAGAAATATGAACAATATTGAGAGAAGACAGAGAGACCAAAACCACATTAAGGAGGGCTAATATATCTTAAAATGAGCTGCTTCCATTTTAAGATGGTATATTTAGCCCCCACTTTAGTGAGAGTATGAGGTGAATCATACTCTTGGTAAAGGAAGAAGGATAAGAGATGACGAGACAAGTCACATCAAGATAGAATGTCACCAAGTTCAAGGACACAAGACCCCATACATAGGATGTTAGTTTGTGGTGACTGATCAGGAAAGTATTGACACTCTCCACAATCCCTCAGCCATGACTATTGGGGGTTCAGAGGCATAGCCCCTAAGAATTATTTTTGGGGATAATTTTGGGTTGACAAGTTGTAACTAATTATAACCCTAAAGTAGTAAATATCTTGTATAAAATGGATTGGGGTTAGGGATTTCATAAGGTGTGATGCGACAATAGCTTCTTGTAATGGTATTGAGCTGTACGGGATTATAGATTGTAATCACTGGATAATAAAAATATTGGAATCTGTGTTTGGTGGACGTAGTCTAGGGATTGAGTGAACCACATTAAATATTTGTGTCTTGTGTTCTGTTCTATGTGCATTATTATTTATGGTATTGAATATATTTGTATGTAATTTCTATTTCTATATCTTTACATGCTAACAAGTGGTACCAGAGCCAACTTGTTTAAGTTAACCTCTACAAAAAAGTCTCATGTTTGAGTGGGAGCAATGGTAGATGAGGGTAAGCTGAAGGTTTAGAAGTTCAATGGACATAACATTTAGCTATGGAAAATGAAAATGGAGGGCTATCTTTATCAGAAGGGTTTATGATAGCCATTGAAAGGAAAAATCAAGATACTGATTGCTATAACAGATAAGGACTAGAATATTTTGAATAGAAAGACACTTGGAATTTTCATCTACGCCTGGAATAATCAACGACATTTAACATTAAAAAAGTGAAAACAATGAAAGAGTTGATGAAAAACCTAGCATTAAGATTGTATAAAAATCTCCCTGCTTTAAACAAGGTATTTCTAATGAAGTGTTTATTTAATATGAAGATGAAAAAAGGTGGATCTGTAGCAGATTATTTAAATGAGCTTAATATGGTTACTTTTCAGTTATCTTCTGTAAGTGTTAATTTTGATTAAGAAATTAGGGCTCTCTTGATTTTGTGTTCTTTGTCTAAAAGATGGAATGGCTTGGTCATGGCTATGAGTAATTCTATTTTTGAATTTAATACCCTAAAATTTGATGATGTGATTAGTGTCATTCTATGTGAGGAAACTCATAGGAAAGGCTTGAGTGAATCTACATTAGGAAGTGTTTTGAATGTGCAATGTTGAGGTAGAACAACCAAGAGAGGAAATAATTTTGAAAATAATGGACAACCAAGAGGAAAATCAAAGGGGAAGAGATCTCAATCAAGATGACCAAAAGAATGCTAGTACTATGGAAAACCATGGCATAAGAAGAAATATTGTTGGACTCAAAAGAACAATGAAGGAGACAAACAAGAAGCAAAAAAGGAGGCAAATGAAGCAAGTAATAAATCCAAATAGGATTCTTTTCTTGTTTCCTTTGAATGTGTTGATGATTCGTGGGTTTTAGATTCAGCGGCTTCATTTCATGCTACTCCCATAGAGGTTATTTTCTTGATTATGTGCAAGGGGATTTTGGGCTTGTTTATTTGGGGGATAATGAACCCTGTTAGATTGTTGGAAAGGAAAAATTAAGAATAAGTTGCAGAATAAGAATCATTGGCTACTACAAGAGGTAATACATGATCCAAGGCTAAGTAGGAATTTAGTTATAGCAGGGCAACTGGGTGATGAGGGTTGCACAATTACTTAAAATGATAAAAATTAGAAGGTTTCAAAAGGTTCCCTTGTAGTAGAAAAAAATGTAAAAGTAGGAACCTTATATCTTTGTACAACTCATACCGTTCCTTCTACTTTAATTGTTTTAGAGAAAAATGAATGTTTAGGAACAATTGAGCAGGTAAAACAAAAAATAAATACTGAAGATTCTGAAACAATACTATGACACAACAGACTTGGGCACATGAGTGAGAAAGGTATGAAATTACTTCATTCAAAGAAAGTTTTATTAGGTCTAAAATGTGTGAATATGGATTTATATGAAATTTGTTTGTATGGAAAATAAAAGAGAGTGATTTTTATGAAGAGTGGGAAGGAAAAGAAAAATAAGAAATTAGAGCTTGTGCATCCATATGTATGGGGACCAACTCAGGTATCTTTCCTATGTTATATTTATTCATGAAACAAGTAGAAAAGTATGAGTTTATTTCCTTAGACATAGATATGATGTATTTGTAACTTTTATGAAATGGAAATGCTTGGTTCAAAATGAGACTAGTAAAAGATTGAAATGTCTTAGATTTGATAATGGTGGTGAGTATAGTAGCAATAAATTTGAATTTTACTTCTCCACTAATGGTATTCATAGATAGAAAACTGTTCCAAGGATGCCACAAGAAAATAGAGTGTCTGAACACATGAACGAGACAATAATGGAGCATGCAAGGAGTATGATGTTGCATACTGGGCTACCCTTAAACGTGTGGGAAAAGGCTATCAATATTTCTATATATTTGATTAATAGAGGTCCCTCTACTCCTTTGGGCTGTGGCATTCTAGAGGAACCATGGGCTGGTAAGAAGGTGAGTTATTCTTTTCTCAAAACCTTTAGTTGTGAAAAAGAATCAAGTTGGAAGCAAAATCAAAGAAATGTATATTTCTTGGATATGACATTGATTAATTTTTCTATAGGCTTTGGGATTTTGAAAATCATAAAGTTGTAAGAAACAAGGATGTCATATTCAATGATAAAGTGTTGTATAAAGATATGTTGCAACAACATGAGAAGAAAGAAGATGATTATGTAGTGATGGATGATACTTAAAAGGATGATGTTCTAGAAGTTCCTCATGCTCTGTAAAAATAGAAACAAAAAATACCAAACACCCCAATGAATGTTAGACAATCAACAAGGCTAAGTAGACCTCCAAAAAGATTTTTCCCCTCTTTGTATTCTATTTTATTAACAGATGTTGGTGAAATGGAATGTTATGATGAAGTTGTATAGGTGGATACACAGATCTGGCAAGAGTAAAAAATTACAGAAGAAATGGACTCCTTGTTGAAATTTCAGGCTTGGGATTTATTCAAGTTGCTTGGATGTAAAAGGGTTTTACAGAATATATATATATATATATAACACAACCATAGGGATTTGAGGTCAAAAATAAGGATAATTTAGTGTGCAGATTGAAGAAAATTTTATATGGCCTGAATAAAAAACCTTGATAGTGGTATCTTAAATTTGACAATTTTATGCACGAGCATAGTTACA
Source organism: Cupressus sempervirens (assembly GCA_028749045.1). Taxonomy (NCBI): domain Eukaryota; kingdom Viridiplantae; phylum Streptophyta; class Pinopsida; order Cupressales; family Cupressaceae; genus Cupressus; species Cupressus sempervirens. The sequence continues at coordinate 524,082,092 of CM053784.1, read as the reverse complement.
CTTGATCTCATTGTGATAATTGTGTTTATTTTAAGAGGTTGGATGATGATATCTACAAAAATTTATGTTTATATGTTGATGATATGCTTGTAGTTGGGTCTAACATGGATCACATTCATTTTCTATGAAGGATTTGGGGGTAGTAAAACAAATCCTTGATATACAGATTTGCAGAGATAGGAAAAATAAAAAAATGACTTTATCTTAGGCTAATTATATTGAGAAGGTGTTGTGATACTTTCCTATGGAGAACCCCAAAGTTGTCAGCACACCTTTGCCTAGTCATTTGAAATTGACCAAAGAGATGTGTCCAAAGACACAAGAAGAGGAGGAAAAATGTCCAAGGTATCCTATGCTTTAGCTGTAGGAAGTTTGATGTATGCTATGGTATGTACTAGGCCAAATATTGCACATGCAATGGGAGTTGTTAGTAGTTATATGAGTCATCCTGGAATTGACCATTGACGTGCAATCAAATGGATTCTTAGATACTTAAGAGCCACATCCAGTAAATGTTTCCATTTTAGTGGCTCTATTACTCATTTAAAAGGCTATGCTGACTAAGTTCTAGTAGGGGATCTTGATACAAGGTAGAGTTCTACATGTTATGTATTTACTCTTGGTGGGGCATCAATGATCTGGGTTTCTTGGTTACAGAAGGTGAATGCTTTGTCCACTATAGAGGCAAAGTATGTTGCTTCTACAGAGGTAACTAAGGAGATGATATGGCTTCAATTATTCTTGGAAGAATTGGGAAACCCATAGAGGGATACTTATCTATATACAGATAGTTGGAGTGCCATTCATCTTGCCAAGAATTTTTCTTTGCATTCAAAGAGAAAACACATACAGTTGTGGTACCATTTCATTCGATCAATTTTGGATGATGGAAAATCAAAGATGACAAGATAATCCAAAAGATATGTTTACAAAGGTAGTAGCAAGGGAGAATATGAACTTCTCTTCAGCTTTGGTTGGTCTTCCTGACTGAACAAAATAAAGGAAGAACTAAGTTTGGGGTGGTTCAATCCAGTGGGAGCCTCACAGAGTAGCAATATTGCTACATGACTAGTCTCCAAGTGGAAGATTATTGTCTAGGGTAGAGCTTGATTAGTCCCCAAGTGAGAGATTCTTAGTTTGTGGTGATTGATTAGGAAAGTATTGTTATAGTCTCCACAATTCCTCAACATATTTTTTAGCACTATTTTACCAACAATTTTTGGGCTGACATGTTGTAACTAGTTATAACCCTAAAAAAATAAAAATATTGTACAAAATGGCTTAGGGTTAGGGATTTCATAAGATGTGATGAGATAATAGCTTCTTGCTATTGAAAACAGATTGATACAAGTATGACAATGTGTTTCAATTATTGTTTTATCATTGATGTCAAACTTGCTACTTGTTAGTAAGACAATTGCTTAGATGATTTGAGTGAGTTATGATATGGAAAAGAAGTACAAAGATTAGTTAAGATAGTGATATTATAGTGCATTAATTATCTACTTAAGGTTGCAAAGGATGGATAATCTAATTAAGTTTAGAAGAACAAGTAAAATAAATTGAGTCTACCAAGATTAATAATCTACACAATAGGTTCTAAGCAAAGTTAGTGTAAACTGAGTAGAAAATTAGTTGGAGCTGAGCAATGTCAAATTTCAGTGTATGGCGAGTGATATAGTGTGAGTCGAGTAAAGTTTAGTTGATGCTGAACACTAGTAAACTTTAGTTCATGTTGAGTGATTTTATAGTGGATGCCAAGCATCATAATCAAGTTAATGTCAAGTTAGCATTATGAGAAAGATCATGAATTTGATGAACTTAAACCCATAAGGTTGATTTCTTGGATTGTGTGAACCACGTGGAAGATAAAATTGATGAGTTGGTGGCACATAATTCAAGATGAACCATTTTGAGGCCAATTCAAAAAAGATTGAAGGAGAAGTTTCTAGAAGGGAATAAAATGAAAAGATGGGTAGATTCATTGAAACGTACCTAATCCTACCTAAACCTAAAATGGGCGATAGAGGATGAACGAATAAAGATCTAAATTTTCTATATATAGAGATGAATGTTCATAAGCAAATGTTGTCATGTGTGAGAACCTAAGGAAGAAAATGAGTCTAAGGTATTGCTTCATTCAATGACCAAATAGAAGAGATTTCTATTGGCAAGCAAAGGAAGGGAGCTTAAGGGTATGGATTCTTGAAGGGTGGACAAGCTATTAGAGATGAAGTGTGTGAAAGCCAAGCATAATGGAGGATTGAAATAGAGATCTATAATCTACAAAGTGAGTTGTAAGTTGTTATCAAATCAAGCCTTACTGTTACTTTCTAATCATTGTATTATTATAGGGTAAATCCTTTGGATTAAGGTTGAATTAACAGTTATTTGTAATTCCTTTAACCAGGTGACATTCCTAGTGAATGATCTAAAGTCCTCTAACAAGGCTCACTCCTAACAGGATGATTGAAATTCTCTAACTAGGTCACATTTAACAATGTTCATTGTAACCTTTAATAGGGTTAGCCTTTCACAGGCAATCACTTCAGAAGAGTGAGAATTAGTAGCATGTTACTGGTGATTTTTTCCAAAATTGAGTTTCCATGCAAAATCATTGTGTCAAATGTGTTATTGAATCTGTTATGTTTCATACTTACATTTCTGCAAAGTTGATTTGATAGTAACCTACAAGTTTAAATGATGAATATGTTTTATAGATATGGATATGGGTTCACTAAGATGTGAAAAGTTTTATTTGTACATTTGGACCTTGGATAACTGATTCACCCCCCTCTCAGTTATTTTGAAGAATTCCAACAATTGGTATTAAAGCCATATGCTTAAGAGGACTAGTTTGAAGGTACTAGAAGCAAAAGATCAAGATGTCAACTAGAGAGGTACCCAAGCTTAATAGAGATAACTTTCCTAGATGGAAACGTTTGATGAAGATGCATTTAGGAGGTTTTGGAGGTCATGCACATTCTACCATCACCACAGAACATATTGATCCTGCCAGTGCACTAACTGCTAAAGATCTGAAAAAGAAGAAAGAACACAACCAAGCAATGTTGGAGATTGCCTCTGCCCTAAGTTATGTTGAGTTTGATGACATCAAGGGTTGTGATAGTGCAAAGAAAATGTGGGATGCTCTTCACACTATTTATGGAGGTGACACAAATGTTCTAAGAGCCAAATTTGAAAGTGTTATATGTAAGTTTGATGATATAATAAGGCAAGAAGGTGAGAATGTTTCTCAATATTGCTCTAGGACAAATGATGTTAATGCAATAAGAGGAGCTACTGGTAAGATAGATGATGAGACTATACTTAGAAAAGTTTTGAGAACACTACTGCCCATTTATGCTATTAGAGTTTTTGAAATACTAGAATTGAGATGTATACCAGGTTCTAATCTAACTCTTGAAGGTCGGGTGGGTAGGCTCACTACTCTTGAGCTATCTAATTTTGATAACTTCAAATCTAACAATGTTGAATCTACTTTCAAAGCCAAGCTATCATTGAAAGAACCTAATGAGAAGAAGAAGAAAAAGGTAAAATATGTTTCCAATGCTAGTGATACAAATTTAGAACAAATTGAAGCACTACTAGCAAGGATATTTCATAGAGGTAAAGAAAAATTCAAAGGTAAGTTACCTATCATCTATTTCAATTGTAATGAGGTTGATCATATTACTGCTAGATGTTTAGAGAAGAAGACCTACAGAGATGGAGATAAGTACAAAAGTAGAAGAGCTGAAGACAACAAAGATTACAAAGACAAAGGCAAGAAGTCTTGCTACATTACTGAGGAGGAAACTAAAAATAGATATGATAATCATGATGATGAAGTGGTTTATGTTGTAATGAAGGTTGATTCTGATGAGGTTGAGGCAACTGCACTAGTGTCTTAATTGAACAAGAATGAAAGATGTATCATTGACAGTGGGTGTTCACATCACATGACTGGGGATAAAAGTAAGTTCATTACATTGAATTATTATGATGAAAATAGTGTAATTTTTGGTAATGATGCACCTTGTCTAATAAAAGGAAAAGGTTCTATCAAACTCACAAAAAATATTTTATGTGACAATGCTTATTATGTTGAAAGACTTAACTATAATTTTTTGAGTGTGTCACAACTGAATAGTTTAGGTTGTAAGGTTGAGTTTGAGAACAAAATTGCTAAGATATATGATACTGATGGAAAACTAATTGGAAAAGGTGATCAAACTAGACGTAATCTTTTCTACCTTGATATGGAGAATGCTACTTGTTTAGTTCTAGAATTCAGTGATGTGTGGATATGACACAAGAGGTTATGCCATGTTAATTTTGATAATTTGGTTAGTATTAGTAATATGAGAAGAGTCAAAGGTTTTCCTAAGTTGAAGAAACTTGACAATATAATTTACAAAAAATGTCAATTAGGCAAAATGACAAAGTCAAGTTTTAAGAGTAAGACTCACAACTCTAAAGGAATATTAGAGATTGTTCATACTGACTTGTGTGGACCAATTGATGTGCAAAGCTACAAAGAAGATGAGCAAATTATGCAATTTGTTGATGATTATTCTAGAATTATGATAGTTATATTTCTAAAATAAAAATTTGATGCTTTCCAAATGTTTAAGTCATACTTAGCAAGAGTCGAGAAGGAAACAAGTAAAATTTTAAAATATTTGAGATCTGATAGACGAGGAGAATTTACATCAAATAAGTTTAAGATGTTTTGTAATGACAAAGGAATCAAAAAACAATCATCTACCCCTAGGACCCCTCCACAACATAGAATTGCTGAAAGGAGGAACAAATCTATAATGGACCATGTTAGGACACTCATGATGGAGAAAAATGTTGCTTTGAAATATTGGAGAGAAAATATGAGTACAACTATTTATACCTTGAACTATGTACAAGTCAAGAAAGGTGCTCGTTCAACACCTTTTAAACTATGGTATGGATACTCACCCAATGTAAAATATTTTAAGGTATTTCAAAGAAAGTGTTATATTCTCAAATATTTTAGGAATGATAAACTAGATGTAAAAAGTGAAGGTATATTCCTTGGCTATTCCATAAGAAGTAAAGCTTATAAGTGTTTAAATACTAACACTAACAAAGTTGTGGAAAGTGCAAATGTGAAATTTGATGAATATACATAAGTACATGAGGTTGAACCTATAAAGGAACTATAGGAATAAAAATTATTTGTATATTTTTTTTTATGAAGGTATGCTTACTGATGAAGATTCTGTAAATTAGATTACAAATCAACAAGTTTCAGTGATTGCCGAGTCACATACTATGAATGTCGAGTTACATTTAGGAATCAAGCTACATTCATGTGCTGAGTTATAGAATGAAGTTGAGTCACATTCTAATTCTGAGATTAGTGTACATGAAAGAGATTTTGAACTACTTGATAGAGATGTACATAGTGATTCAGAATTTGAGAGACCAAATGAGGAAAACAGAGTAGAACAAAGATTTTCAAAGTATGTCAAGAGACATCACCCTACAACACAAATTATTGCAGATAAAGATGCAAGACCAATGACAAGGAATACGTTGAGAAATGAAACTTGTTTCTTAGCATGCATGAATCTAAAATAATGAAAGATGCATTAGAAGATGTGGACTGTAGTAAAGCCATGAAATATGAGATTGAAAAAATTGAGAAAAATAAGACATGAACTCTAGTTCCTAGACCAGAAGATAAAAATGTGATTGGCACCAATTGGGTGTACAGAAAGAAGTTAGACAAAAATGGTGAAGTCACAAGGAACAAGGAAAGATTAGTTTGTGAAAGATATGCACAAGAAGAAGGGATAGACTATGAAGAAACATTCACTCCTATTGCAAGATTGGAAGGAGTAACAACTCTACTTGCTTAGTCTGCATACAAAGGTTTCAAAGTATATCAAATGGATGTTAAGTATGCATTTTTGAATGATATATTGGAAGAAGTCTATATAGAACAACCAAAAGGATTTGTTGATGCTAACAATAAGAACACAATGTGTAGACTACACAAAGCTTTATATGGTTTGAAGCAAGCACCAATAGCATGGCATGAAAGGCTTCATAATTATCTTGTGGAGATTGGATTTGAGAGGACTGATGATAACAAAAATCTCTACTTGATGATAGAAAAAGACAAAGGTATTTTAATACCTAAAATTTTTGTTGATGATACCATATTTAGAGGTCAAGATACTTTGTGTAAGGCTTTTACAAGTGAAATGAAGAAAGAATTTGAAATGTCTATGTTTGGAGAGATCAGGTTCTTTGTAGGTTTGCAAGCATATCAGATGAAATATGGTATAAAACATCACTCAGTCAATATATGTAAAGGAAATACTAATTTTCTTTTGGATTGGAGGATTCCAAGCCAATAAGTGCACCTATGGTGACAAGACAAATTGTTAGAGAATGGTGATTCAGATGAGGTGAATCAAACATTGTACAAGTCTATGATTGAAAAATTATAATATGTAGTACATAACATACCTAATATTGCATTATCTATTGGGATAGTTGCAAGATTCTCTATTAATCCTAGGGAGAATCATTTGATGGCCATTAAGAGAATAATGAGATATCTAAAAGGAACAAAATACTATGGTCTATACTATAAGAAAAATGAGAAATTTGAATTGAGAGCCTACACTAATGCTGATTGGGCTAGAAATATTGATGATAGAAAGAGCACTAGTGGAGAGGAATTTTTCTTAGGTAAAAGGCTGGTTACATGGACTAGCAAGAAACAAAACTACGTATCTCAATCCATTGTTGAAGCTGAATATGTTGCTATTGCAGTAAATTGTACAAATATTGTATGGATCAAACAACTACTCAAAGGTATGAAAGAGGAAATCACTAAACTTGCAATACTTTATTGTGATAATATAAGTGCTATAAATATATCAAATAATCACATGATGCATACAAAGACTAAGCACATTGCAATCAAGTATCATTACTTGAGAGAGTTAGTTAAGGATAAAGAAGTGAAGATGGAATATGTTAACACAAAAGAGAAAATAGTTGATATCTTCACAAAAACACTACCTAAGGATGCTCATGAGTATCTAAGAGGTAAACTAGGTGTTATACCCCTATCAAAGGCTATTTAAGAGGCATGAGAAGTGCCCACATCAAACAAGATGATTGACATATGTTATACATTGATGTAGTGGATCTTACTTTAGGATTTACCTAAAGTAATTAAAGAGTTGGAGCTACAAATCAATCACAAGCTAGGTGACAGAGGAAGAAGCTGAAAATGTTCATATTTTCATATGAAGATGAAAAGTCTTTGGCATTTTTTGTCAAAGAGGGAGAAATCATAAGGGAGAAATGATGAAATGAGGGAGAAATCTAGAAAGAGAGACATAAAGGGAGATAGAAGATACAAAATAGAAAAACATGGAATATTTACTAAGAGGGAGATAGTGTAGAGGGAGATATAAGAAGTGATCAAGAGGTAGTCATAAGAATGAGTTGATTGATTATCTATTGACCAGAATATAATTTTGTAACCTATTCAGGAGATAAAAATTGTCAATAGAGGGAGAGATTTCAATGCAAGGAATAATTTTCTTTTTGGTATTATTGTTGGTTGTACTAATTAAGTTTGGTTTTCCATCAATGCCAAAGAGGGAGATTGTTGAAAACAAATTGATACAAGTATGAAAATGTGTTTCAGTCATTGTTCTATCACTGATGTCAAACTTGCTACTTGCTAGATGATTTGAGTAGTATCATTTTTTGATTGACGAAGAAGAATTGGTCAAATGAGGTAACAATAGAACCTAGAGGAAAGGTTGAGTTATCATATGGAAAAGGAGTATAAAGATCATTGAAAAAAATAATATTATAGTGCATTGATTATCTACTTAAGGTTGCAAAGGATGGATACACTGATTAAGTTTAGAAGAACAAGCAAAATAAATTGAGTCTGCCAAGCTTAACAATCTGCACAATAGGTGTTGAGAAAAGTTAGTGTAAGCCAAGCAAAAGATTAGTTGGAGTTGAGTAATGTCAAATTTCAATGTATGCCAAGTGATATAGTTTAAGTTGAGTAAAGTTTAGTTGATGTCGAGCATGAGTAAAATTTAGTTCATGCCAAGTGATTTGATAGTGGATGCCGAGAAAAATAGTAAATGTTGAGCATCATAAGTGAGTTAATGTCGAGTGTCAACATTATGAGAAAAATTGTGAATTTGATAAATATGAGATAACAAGTTTGATTTCTTATATTGTGTGAACCATGTGGAAGATAAGGTTGATGAGCTGGTGGCACAAAATCCAAGATGAACCTATTGGTGTTTTGAAACATCACAGTTTTAAATTAATACAATGAGAACAAGATACATCTAGGGGTAGCTACTTTCTATTTTTAACATACCCTTTTAGACACTAGGCCAACTATAAGGCTAGACCCTTCTTCTACTTCAGCTCTACAAAACCTAGGCGGGTGGACCTCAGATTCACTTATATGGTACTAGTGCTAAAACATACACTTGAATCTAACAAAGCATATAAAACCCTTAATCTTCTATCACATTTTAGTTCTTGAACATTAAAGGACAAATACTTGATTAATGATGTTGATTTTTGAACAAAAAATGACACTAAAAAACATAACACTATGACCCTGTAGCTGATCAATGCCTTATCTATTGGGAAATCCTATAGACCCTAATACACATCCTTGAAAGTCATTGAAATATCCCATACATCAGGACTTTCTAATCTATCTATTCACCTTATGAATCAGACATCTACATCTTTCTGCATCTCATACTCGACCTATCCCTTCATGAGATCTGCAATCCTATGATGATGAATCAAGGATTTAAAAAACTCCTTGAGTCATAAGAAAAATAAATCAACATATACAACCAATAGATTGACACTAAGTTCCATACCCTTTCTTTACAAAACACAAAAGTTCACAAACAACATGAATGGGAGACAAGATATCAGAATGAAGACTAACTTGCTGCTACATTTTCATTCGTTTATTTGAATCAAATACAATAAGATGCATGAAAATGAAATGTAAAACTACCTAATAGATCAAAACTATTTGTATGCTTATTCCTTGCTGTTCATTACAAGGAAAATTGTTGAAGAATGTGGTATCACAATAGTGAAATATTTTCAAAATTGGAACCCACCTTACAATGGATGAGAAAGAGAAAGATATAGAAGAAGAATAGAATCTTGGAACTAATCTAGAAGTGACATGTGTCCACTTGAATCTTCATTATTTGCTATTATAGAGCATCTCTCATCTTTCTACCCATGAAATCTAATTTGGTTTTTCATCATTGTTTTGTAACAAACCCAAAATATCTCTTCCTTAATGATGAAAACTATTTTGTTGCCAAAATATCAAAAGTGCATCATAAAATGTTGATGATACTTTGATTCAACTAATTTGGATGCGACAAAACTCACCCATAACTGCATTCATGCTACCTTTTATGTTCATTCAGTTCATCATTTCAATGGAAATCAAGTCTAAACTACCTCAACTGAATGATACTGAAAATTGGGCACCTGAAGCAATCCTCACATAACTAGAACTAGTTGCTTCCTATGCAAAAAGAAACTCTAGAAATGGAAAGTTTGTTCTCTCTAGATTTTGGCAATATATGATACCATACTTGCTTAACAAAAATGCCCCAAAATCTTAAAATGAAAAATAGGCTCTGGATTGGGTTTGAAATTGCATTTGTTTGCCAAAATTTAAAATATACCAAAGTTTGGACTATAGAATATAATTCCAATTTATTTAAAAATCCTGTATGCTCAATAAAGGGAAAACATAATTTTAAAAATTTTTTTTTGACTTTTGATTTTTCCCTCTCAAATTCTATCTAGGTCAAACTTGTTTGACCAACCTTTCCATGTGTCATGCTCTGATTGGTTGATTTCTGCTTAGTCACCTAACACCTACCGTTTGGGTGCCACATGTTACCATCTCATTAGTCACCTATTTTTCTATGTGGCTACCACATCATTGTGCCACATCACTACCACATCATCGATCATTATGTCACTATCCCATTCATTAGTTTGCGTGTCATCATGACATAGTGACACATGTCACTTTGGTACATGTTAGCACCTTGAGAAGTGTGCCACATTTGGAAGACTTTGCCACATGTCATGTTGCAATTTGTCTGACACATGCCACATGTCATAATTCAATTGGTCCATGGATCCACATCATCGTTTATGTCACTATCCATGTTAGCTGGTTACCATGTCACTATACTTATTCTCCTTGCATCTTTCCTCAGTGACATAGTGACAATTATTCGATCTGCCATGTGGCATGATCCTATGCCTCAAATTTTATACCATGATGTGTCATTATTTTGTTGGTCAAACTTGATGCCACATCATTGCCACTTGCCAAGTTTTGTTTCGTCATCAGATTCCACATAATCACTCAGATTTGGGTGCAAGGTTCAAAATTCTTTCCTAGCTAACCACGGGCTCCACATGAGAGGTTTCCTCTGCCCTCAAAAGACACTTGTCTTCAAGAAATTATATGATTTATGTGAAGATGTATTTAAATATTTCAAAATACCCCAGCATAAGCAATGGGATAATGTGTTCTGACTATTTTTGCACCTACTCACAGTCTTTTCTTCCACACGGTGTCTTCTTCACAAGGGTACAAGTCAAGATCTAGTGCATCTCTCAAAACATGCTCTTCATCAGTCAGCTCCAGATGAGTCAATCTAGCCCCTTAGTCAATTGAATAATACAAGCCTATTCCAACTCCTTGACTTGTACCAGCTACTTTCCTAAGATATGGTTTTCATAGTAATGGCATCAAATAGTTCCATTCAATCCCAGATAGACAACATAGTGATATTCAACAAACCTTAGATTCTTTGCTTTACAATGTTCCGTAATCCACTTTATGATCAATTCAAAATCTCCATGAACTTTTTAGAAGGGGATAGGTGGGAGGGAATAAATGGGCCCAGTGTAGTGTGGGGGACTCAATGGCAGGTTCTTTGATAGTTTGTAGATTAGTAGTTAGAAAGAAAATTGTGGGGTGACCCTACAAATCTACATTGCCACAACATTTTCTCATTTTAATACTGTGCCTTACTGGATTTATATAACCTATTACAAAGCTCCTATTTTAGCCCATTTCACAAGGATATTATTAAATGGGTGCTGTTAATCATTTCAAAATTTTCAACATCGACCAAGCACTTGCCATGTGAAGTTTGAAATAAAGTCTTGTCATAACTTTCCTGTCCACCCCTTATTTAAGCCATCATAGGCAATTATATCAAATGTAGAATTTCATAGAGAGAGATAGAAAACATGTAAACACTTAAATTTAAATTGGTATGATTATATTCTAAGTGAGCATAAAGATCTCCACTTGAACATTGTCCATCTTTAAAATTATAGAAACGATGGATGCCCCTTATAGTAATATCTCATGTAGTAATTTTGGAGATGAACTTAGTGGCAAATCCACTTCTTTCATTTCTCCAGACAATCTCTTTGATTTGTATCAATTTCTTTAGTTTGAGGGTGTGATATGTGTCCTACAAGGAATGCATATAATTTCTTATTAACCTCCATCCATCTACAACCAACCTTTTTCCCACTCTTTGAGTTGCATTTTGATCTACTAACAGTCTTGGACTATGGGTGGCTCAAAATCTAATCATCTCCTTCATCCTGTAGAAATGGTGGTACAAATTTTGTATGGAGCCTTTCTATAGTGCCTCTCATGTTTTGCAGTTTGTACCTTGTTTATTTTAATTCAAGAGATACTTGATACTCTTATTTTGTACCTTATGATGACTCGAGGGTCAGATGTTATACTTGGATTCAGTACCATAGATGCTTTACTTCTATATTGTTCAATTTATCATATTTGCATGTTGATGCTATTTTGAGATGACATTAGATCTATGAGGATATCTAGTTTTATGGTTTATTGGACATATTCATTGATCATGTTATGAGATAAATTTTATGCTATGGTTATTTATTTCATTCTTGTATCTTTACACTTTCTGTGAACATGAGTGGTGTAAATGGATTAAATAAGTATTTTAATACATGTTGCTTTGGCTATAATATTATATGCAATTGTACTTGGTTGTGTATTTTAGTGTGCAGGAATTATATCCCTAGCAATGACACATGGAGTTAGTGATTCAACTATTCATGTTTACCAATGTCGTTGCTATATGGTCAACGTATTCTTATTTTATTTATGTTAATTAAAACCTTTTGGTGATTAGTAAATCCGAACTCATTTGTATTATGTGACTAGACCACTGAGCGTGATTGTGCATTTAGAAGTTCACGTTTGTCGCAAAAGTATTAAGTGATTTTCTGTGATTTTGGGTTTTTGGGTTTTAAACCTTTTCAGATTTAGTTTCTCGCAACTTTGCCTTAGGCAAAATTTCATTACGAATAATAACCTATTTTTGTTTGGATCGATTCAGAGTTTAGCTACTATAGTTGGCTATTTTCCCTAATTGAGTATTCACTCGAAAAGTGAATAAGTGTTGGAAAAGTGAATTCATTATTCACTTCTCACTTTTTAGAAATTGAATTTTTGAGAGCAATTTGGAAATCCTTTTTTGAAGGATTCTTCTTTTGTTCATTCTGGGAGTTGTGAGTGTGGGATCTTCATAAGGTTGGTGTCGTTGGATTCGGCTTAGGGAGTTTATGCTTTGCCATCACTTTCAGCAGATTTGGTGGGATATTTATTTTATTGTACGGGTTTTAGATTCTACCCATTTTTCTATTAGGTAGGGCCTTCTTGTTTTATTGATTTTACTCTGTTTCAGCTTCCATTTCTTATAGCATGTAATGTCCCCATTTTAGCAGTTGACCAAGTGTGTGTGCGTTAGCCTTGTTCTACATGGTCCCGAGGGCTAACGAAGGGTTTAATGGGATCCTGGAGTGTTTTGGCCTAGTCATTTCCAGTTTGGGCCAAAACAAAGTTGATTTACTCAGTTTCAGGCATACTTACTATTTTTAGTAAGTCAGCAGGACACGGTGCAGGTCAATTTTGGTGATTGGGTTCGATACTCCTCGGTGAGAGCTTTTCGATGAGCTATCACTCGCATTATTCGGAGTCTGATTGCTAATACATTTTAATGCCTGAAGTTTTATTAAAGTAACGTCTAATTTAATTGTAAAATATTAAAGTGTTACTTTGATATTTATTTTATGGTGATGTGTACCCAAGGGAGACATAAGGGGTATTTTAATATATGTTTTATATATTACACATCTTTTATCCCACATTGCCCATATGAGTTGAGCAGACCCTTGGAAATAGAATAAAAGGAAGCATTTGTGGCTTCATTAGGCAGGTTGAATATGAGAAGAAATTGGTGTGTGAGTTGCAGCTCTGTTCTTGGCATTTGAGGACGTCTATCCTCTCTTGTAACATTCTAGACGTCATTCCCTTGGGGTTTGGCCTTTGGAATTCTTTGTTATTGGCTTCATTATTAGGCAATTTAGTTGCATTTTCGGCTACAGGCAGATTTGATATTTTGCTCATATCTTCTTCACTACTTGTCCGACGCTTATGACGCTTGGAGGGAATGGTATTATGAAGGTAGTGGACTGATTGGAGGACAAAGTATTGTAGCATCAAGTTCGTAAGCATGGGCTGGAGTATTATGTCAATACTGCTGAAGTAATTAGTGAGTTGATAAATCTGCCATGTATTTGGTTTTATGAATTCTGAAAATAACATTTTATTAGCAGTAGTTCATTTCCACTTTGCATATCATTGTAGTTTCTTTCTTGTTTATGTTGTATGATACCAATTCCATGCATGAAACACAACAAATAATAAACGTTTGATTTTCAGAGTTATAAGGGGTTTAAAACATTAAACGGAGAAATAAGAAGTTGAATGCAAACTGTTTGACATAATTCCTTTCAGCAATTTGGTTTAGTTTTTTGGGACATCCAGGGGTGTCCATTACATAGCAGTATGTTAGGAGGTTGAGAACTAGTGTTTCCCTCCATTTTTGTGTGCTGGATCTGCTTGTTTGGTTAGGTATGAATGTTTTTCCCTATTTTTGAAATGGGGATTTGGGTTTTTGAGCCATTATACTGGCCATTTTTTCATACGGTGTTCGATTCCTTTTATTTTTGGATTTTTGGGGTTTTTGAACCTAAAGGTCAAATGGGTTTTAATTTTGAATTTTTTTGCAAAATTGGAGTTTTTACCTTGTTTTGCGTGCCACCCTATTTTCTCAGGTTTTTTTGGCACAATGTGGTTCATGGACTTAGATGATCCATTTGGATATCCATGAGACCATGTTTACACTTTATGTTGCATTGGGATGCATGTGGCATCCATCATCCTGATTATGCTTCAGTTGCTTGACTTCTATTTGTGTTCTCTTCCTGTCCTTGTGTATGATCTTCATGATGGTGGTGCACCACACACATGGACATTTGTTAGGTGACCTATGGGGCTTGATCTTCTATGATACTACCAGAAGTTGTGATCATTGGGGTTGGGTTGGGAGTTTGCATGCCTATGGGCATTCATTGCTAGATGAGCATGGGTAGTGTAGGGTAGCATATGGAGGGGGGCTTCTATCTTGCAACCTGGTGACCTTGTCCCATAGGGTTGGCATGAAGAAGTTTTAAGTGATAACTAAAGTAAAACATTTGGGTGGTAATACATATAAGATAATTAAAAAGGAATTGTGTGCCTTTCGTTGGGAAGTTGATGCTGCCTAGAATTGTGTGCCTTCCATTGGGAAGTTGATGATGCCAATACTAGCTTGGGCTTGTCGATGCCAAGTGACTCTCCATGATTTCAGTCCCTACATAGTAGTCCATTGAGATGTCTAACCAAGACCTATAGTTATGCATTTTCTTTGTCTTGGGTTCAGTCATCATACTGCTTGGTGTGTGTGTTAGCCATGGATGTTGTTTTGTGTGTTTGTGGTTGGATCATTATCTCCATCAGCATGGTGGGTGTGGACCTACAGGTGCCACATGGTTGGGAGGCATAGCTGCCTTCACCACTGCTAGGGACCAGTGTACAGAGACGGTCCATTGTTCTAGCATGACCGTGGCTAGATGTTTCACTTGGTACTTCGGTTCATGGAGTATACTTCTTGTGATTTATGCTTTCATTGGGATGTTGTTACTACATTTAGATGATGTTAGTTTTAATGCATTCCATATTATGATGATTAGCATGTGGTAGGTGATGTTATCTACTTAATAGGTTTACCTTATGCTTTACTACTAGCATGTTAGATTTCCTTTGCTTTTGTAGCATGTTTTAGTGGTGACATCCCTATTACAATAGTACTGATGATCTGATCAGTGGCTTGGGATGTTATGCACGGGGGATGGCTAGGGCCCATGATGATCTGATGATGCCATTGACGATTGGGAGGAACTGCATACTTAGTTGGTTATTCTATACATTATGATGTTATTTTAGTTAGTTTGATGTTGTTTTCATGCAATGCAATGTTTACTTCAATATTTTTCTCTTCACTTCTTGTTAGATGGTTAGATGTAGATTGCATCTTTTAGTAATGTGTTCGAGTGTTCACGCCTCAAATTGTGGATTCGGTACTCCCTAGTGTGGAGGTTTTATTCTTTATTTTTCCCTTTTTGTGTTTCTATGAGCAACACTTTATCAACATGGTGCAACATAATAATGTATCGCACACCCATAGAAACTATATCATACGACATTAAAAAGTATCGCATGCCTTTTGAAGAAATGTCACGTAATACTAGAAAGTGTCGCACGTCCTTTGGAGAAATGTTATACAATACCCTGAAATTATTGCATGCCTTTGAGAAAAGTATCTCCCAATCCTTGAAAATGTAGCCCTCCTTCTTGAGAAATTTCGTGCGACACTTTTTAATGCTATATTAAAGTATCACACGATTTTTGTAAAAACCTGTGCATGCCGGCAGCGGGCATTTTTTGACTTGGTCCAAACTTTTTGAGAGTTGTTTTGGATGCCCTTTTTGGTGTTCTTCAACCCTATGGTGCCACATTTTGGTTTTCAAGTTTTTTTCTTTCAAATCTAGTTTGTGTGTTTTTGTTGTAGTCCTTCGGGGTTTAAATATATCATTTAAGTATAAGTTGATGTTCCTTATACTTAAGATATATTTTAATATATGTGACAATTCATTTGAGATGGGTTTAATACCTCTACAGGCTAAGATATAGATTCTAGGATATATCAGCGCTTGAGAAATCCAGACTTAGCCAATTTTTTGGAGTCAGCTTATGTCTTTTAGCTTGGTAGGTCTCTGATGTTTTCTTGGTTGTGTTTTGGTTGGTAATGGTGTTTGGAGATCTGTTGGTGCTTGGTTGTTTTTCAGTCTTCCGTTGTGATCTTTGGGATCTGTGTATGTTGTTATCATGTACACTTGCACAATTTTGTATTTATATTGCTTGTATTTCATCCTTGTTTCCAAGGATCTCCGAGCAGGGCATTACATCTGGTATTAGAGCCCATGCTACAAAATTGGGATCTCTATGTTATGCTTCCACTATGATTTTGATTTCTATTGTGTACAGTTATATTATGTTTGATTATTTGATATTTTTTTCATTCATGGTTTTGATTCTTATGCTTATGATCTAACTATTCTGACATTATCTTGTTGCTTCCATAGAGATGCCTTCTGCATGTAGGTCTGTTCAGGGTGGTAATCGATAGGTTGTTCAAGAGGAAGAACACCATGAAGAGGAACATCAGGTTGGAGAGGGATAATAAGGTAATAATGCTAATCAGGATGGTGTGGGGGTATTGATGCCAGTACTCTAGGAGATTCTTGCTTGGTTGGGCCCTCATGTTGAGGAGCGCCAATAAGATCATATTTAGGAAGAGGGATGTCATCATGGGGATTCCCATCATTCAGAGCATAGAGAGGAAGAACATGAATGTGAGTGTTCTCTTACTCCACCAGGGGGCATAAGGCACCATTAGGGTGCTAGGGACTATGACAGTGAGGGTTCCATCAGATTGGATATCATGAAGTCCCTTCAGATTTCTAGACCACCACCATATGATGGAAAGGGAAGTAGCCTCAAAGTTGAGACTTGGTTGTTGGACATGGAGACCTGCTTCATCATGTATCCATTCTCAACCAACATGAAGGCCCATTGTGCAATTATGCAGTTGAGGGACCATGGTTCCATTGGTGGAATATTGAGAGTTAGAAGTTGTAGGTTAGCATTGAAGATATCACTTGGGAGATCTTTGAGGAGAGATTTCAAGAGAGATTATTATCTCCCTAGTTCAGAGAGGCCCATGTTGATGATTTCCATGCAATCTGAAAAGGAAACATGACTCTAGATCAGTATGAGATCCAATTCTTTGAACTTAGGCAGTATTCATGTTACAATAATGATGACTTGCTCTTAGCTCATCATTTCATCCAAGGCCTTAAGAACTCCCTCATTGGAGAAGTTCATATGCATCAACCTAGGATTCTTGTTCTCACTGTAGAGAAGGCACAAATTGCTGAGGAAAATTTGGCTAGAGATTATAGTAGTAGATCTAGTTCTCAGAACCAGAGTGCAAAGAATTCAAGGTAGGATGCTCAACTCCCAGCCCTTAAGAAAGGGACAAGCTCAATCTACACCCACCCAAGGTGGTGGTAGTCACTGTGGATCTTGACAAAAGGGATTCTGGACCAAAGGTGGACAAAATTATGGTACCTCAGGTAAGGGAGGAGAGAATTAGAACTAAGGACATAAATCTCAGCAAGATCATCCTCCTTAGAATAGTCAGTAGAATTCCAGTAGAGGTAGTGAACCATATCCTAATGCTACTCAGAGTAGTTGTGGGTTAGGACCCAACTTTTTTGGGAATTGTTACTCTTGTGGCCAGCCTGGCCATAAATATTATGATTGTTTGATCAAACCATCTATAGGACTTGGTAAGGGTGCAATGAGATCTAAGTCTACTATAGGAGATGTGGGTAGAAATCAGAGAGTCTTTGCAGTGGTTGACAATCGTCAAGCTGAGCATCAAGGTATGGTAGTCGAGGCTACATGTACATTGCATGGTATTTCAATTTTAGTTTTGTTTGACTCTGGTGCTTTTGATTCTTTCATTTCACCATCTCTTATTCAACAATGTGGGCTAGTGGTAATGCGTCAGGTTGATAGGTGGTAGGTTGAGTTAGCCATGGGTTCTAGGGTGGCTGTTAACTCATTGGTTAGGAGTTGTTGTTTGGATTTGGGAACCTTCACCACCACAGTGGATCTACACATTCTACCTTTGGGATTGTATGATATTGTGTTGGGCATGGATTGGTTAGCCACTCATCAGGCAAATATCGATTGCCATCATAAGGTGGTACAATGTGTGGATGATATAGGTGGACAGGTGGAACTTTTGGGAGTCCAGAGACTAGTCTCACTTTGTATGATTTCAAATAGTCAGCTGAAGTGGAGTGTGCAGAAGGGTTGCCAGTTCTTTCTTGTGTCTCTTAGTGATCTCGAGGAAGCTAAGAGCTATACAGTAACACTTGATGATCACCCACTCCTTTGTGAGTATGCCGATGTGTTTCCCAATGAGATTCTAGGTATGTCACCATAGCATGACATTGATTTTTGGATTGATCTCATACTAGGAGCAAAGCTTATTTCACAAGCTCCTTACCACATGACTACTTAGGAGTTGAGTGATCTCAAATTGTAGTTGGAGGAATTGTTGGCCAAGGGCCATATTCATCCTAGTGTGTCCTTGTGGGATGCACCAGTCATCTTTGTGAAGAAGAAAGATACAAAGTGGAAGTGGGATACAATATCCATTGATTTTATCACAGGGTCGCCTATGTCATCATGGAGACATGATTATATCATGGTGATTATATTGTATCCCCTATCTTTTTGCTAGCTTCCAAGAGTAAGCCTATGCTAGTGGGGGAGGATGTAGTGCCTCTCATGTTTTGCAATCTGTACCTTGTTTATTTTGATTCGAGAGATACTTGATACTCTTATTTTGTACCTTATGATGATTTGAGGGTCAGATGTTATAGTTGGATTTAGTACAATAGATGCTTTACTTCTATACTATTCAGTTTATCATATTTGCATGTTGATGCTATTTTGGGATAACAATAGATCTATGAGGATATCTAGTTTTATGGTTTATTGGACATATTCATTGATCATGTTATGAGATGAATTTTATGCTATGGTTATTTACTTCATTCTTGTATCTTTATGCTTTTTGTGAACATGAGTGGTGTAAATGGATTAAATAGGTATTTTAATACATGTTACTTCGACAATGATATTATATGCAATTGCACTTGATCGTGTATTTTAGTGTGCAAGAATTATATCCCTGGCAGTGGCACATGGAGTTAGTGATTCAGCTATTCATGTTTACCAATGTTGTCCCTGTATGGTCGACGTATCCTTATTTTATTTATGTTAATTAAAACCTTTTGGTGATTAGTAAATCCAAACTCATTTACATTATGTGACTAGACCAGTGAGCGTGTCTGTGCATTTAGAAGTTTGCATTTTTCTTGAAAGTATTAAGTGAATTTCTGTGATTTTAGGTTTTTGGGTTTTAAATATTTTCAAATTTAATTTCTGCCAGCTTTGCCTTAGGTGAAATTTTGTTACAGATAATAACCTAGTTTTTTTGGATCGATTCAAAGTTTAGCTACTATAGTTGGCTATTTTTCCTAGTCGAGTATTCACTCAAAAAGTGAATAAGTGTTGGAAAAGTGAATTCATTATTCACTTCTCACTTTTTAGAAATTGAATTTTTGAGAGCAATTTGGAAATCCTCTTTCAAGGGATTCTTCTTTTGTTCATTCTGGGAGCTGTGAGCATGTGATCTTCACGAGGTTGGTCTCGTTGGATTTGGCTTGGGGAATTTATGCTTTTCCATTGCTTTCAATAGATTTGGTGGCATATTTATTTTATTGTGTGGGTTTCAGATTCTGCCCATTTTGCTATTAGGTAGGGCCTTCCCGTTTTATTGATTTTACTCTATTTTAGCTTCCATTTCTTGTAGCAGTATGTTAGGAGGTTGAGAACTAGTGTTTCCCTCCATTTCTGTATGCTGGTTCTGCCTAGTTGGTCGGGTATGAATGTTTTTCCCTATTTTTGAAATGCGCATTTGGGTTTTTGAGCCATTATGCTAGCCATTTTTGCATACGGTGTCCAATTCCTTTTATTTTTGGATTTTTGGGGTTTTTGAACCCAAAGGCCAAATGGGTTTTAATTTTGATTTTTTTTTCCAAAATTGGGGTTTTTACCTCATTTTGTGTGCCACCCTATTTTCTTGGGTTTTCTTGGCACAATTTTGTTTGTGGACTTAGATTATCCATTTGGATATTTGTTAGACCATGTTTGCATTTTATGTTGCATTGGGATGCATGTGGCATCCTTCATCCTGATTATGTTTCAGTTGATTGACTTCTGTTTGCATTTTGTTCTTGTCCTTGTGTATGATCTTTGTGATGGTGGTGCGCCACACATGTGTACATCTGTCGGGTGACCTGTGGGGCTTGATCTTCTGTGGTACTTCTAGAAGTTGTGATCATTGGGGTTGGGTTAGGAGTTTGCATGCCTAAAGGCACTCATCGCTGGATGAGCATGGGTAGGGTAGGGTAGCATATGGAGGAGGCTTCTATCTTATAACTTGGTGACCTTGTCCCATAGGGTTGGCATGAAGAAGTTTTAAGTAAGTGATAACTAAAGTAACATATTTGGGTGGTAATACATATAAGATAATTAAAAAGGAATTGTGTGCCTTTTGTTGGGAAGTTGATGCTACTTGGAATTGTGTGCCTTTCATTGGTAAGTTGATGCTGCCAATACTAGCTTGGGCTTGTTGATTCCAAGCTACTCTTCATGATGTCAGTCCTTACATAGTATCCCATTGAGATGTCTGACCAGAACCTATAGTTATGCATTTTCTTTATCTTGGGTTCAGTCATCATACTACTTGGCATGTGTGTTAGCCATGGATGTTGTTTTGTGCGTTTGTGGTTGGATCATTATCTCCATTAGCACGACAGGTGTGGACCTATGGGTGCTAAGTGGTTAGGAGGTGTAGCTACCTTCACCACTACTAGGGACTAGTGTATAGAGACGGTCCATTGTTCTAGCGTGACTGTGGCTGGATGTTTCACTTGGTACTTCAGTTCACAAAGTATGCTTCTTGTGATTTATGCTTTCATTGGGATTTTGTTACTATGTTTAGATGATCTTAGTTTTAACGCATTCCATATTATGATGATTAGCATGTGGTAGGTGATGTTATCTACTTAGTAGGTTTACCTTATGCTTTACTACTAGCATGTTAGATTTCCTTTGCTTTTGTAGCATGTTTTAATAGTGACATCTCTATTACAATAGTACCAATGATCTGATTGGTGGCTTGGGATGTTATGTGCGGGGGATGGCTAGGGCCCATGATGGTTTGATGACACCATTGACGGTTGGGAGGAACTGCATACTTAGTTGGTTATTCTGTACATTGTGATGTTATTTTAGTTATTGCGATGTTGTTTTTGTGCAATGCAATGTTTACTTCAATATTTTTCTCTTCACTGCTTGTTAGATGGTTAGATGTAGATTGCATCTTTTAGTAGTGTGTTCGAGTGTTCATGTCTCAAATTGTGGATCTAGTTCTCCCCGGTGTAAAGGTTTTATTCTCTATTTTTCCCTTTTTGTGTTTCTATGGGTGACATTTTATCAGCATGGTGCAACATAATAATATATGGCACGCCCATAGAAACTATATCGTACAAAACTGGAAAGTATCACATGCCTCTTGGAGAAATGTCACGCAATACTAGAAAGTGTTGCACCTCCTTTGGAGAAATTTCGTATGATACCCTAAAAGTATCACACATGTTTGAGAAAAGTATCACCCAGTCCCTTAAAATGTAGCCCTCCTTCTTGAGAAATGTTGTGCGATGCTTTTTAATGCTGTATTAAAGTATCACACGATTTTTGTAAAAACCTGTGCAGGCCGACAATGAGCACTTTTCAACTTGGTCTGAACTTTTTGAGAGTTGTTTTGGATACTATTTTTGGTGTTCTTCAACCATATGGTGCCACATTATTTTCTTTCAAATCCAGTTTGCATGTTTCTGTTGTAGTCCTTCGGGGTTTAAAATATATCGTTTAAGTATGAGTTGACGTATATTTTAATATATGTGATGATTCATTTGAGATGGGTTTCAGACCTCTACGGGCTAAGATATAGATTCTAGGATATTTCAGGGCTTCAAAAATCTAGACTTAGCCAAATTTTAGGAGTCAACTTATGTCTTTTAGCTTGGTAGGTCTCTGATGTTTTCTTGGTTGTGTTTTGGTTGGCAGTGGCATTTGGAGATCCGTTGGTGCTTGGTTATTTTTCAGTCTTCCTTTGTGATCTTTGGGATCCGTGTATGTTGTTATCATGTACACTTGAACAATTTTTTAAAAATTTATCTTGTATTTCATCCTTGTTTCCAAGGATCTTCGGGCCGGGCATTACACTTTCTCTCCTACCACCTCTATCAAGAATTGAAAAATCAATGCTCATTGTGGTCTTATTGCTGACCTTGCACACCCCAACGTATTTCTTGATTGCGCCAATTTTTGGAGAAGTGAACTCAATATTAAAGACTCTTAAGTTCTATTATAGTTGCAAAAAGTGGATGCTCTTCAAGCTTCATCAACAATGTCTTTTCTAGATTCATAACTCCAAGCATTCTAAAATCTGAGTATGTCCCTTTATGAGACAACTCCTTTGACAATTCGCACATAAAAATTTAGCATAGGGCTGCGAGAGATTTTGAAGAAATCCATTTGCCTTTAGGTACTTTAGAAGCAGATTAGGAGATGTGAATATCTATAGGGAATTTCTTTGATCATTATCATGATAAGGGACATGCCTCACTTAGGCTTAGCTTTCTATATGTCTACACTATTCAAACAACAATGCCAACAATCAACACCACCCATAACATATACTAGATTTGGTCAAACATTTTTTGAATGGGCACTTGACTAGATAAAAACCAACTTTGGCAACTTTTGATCTCCAATGGTGAGATATCCATTTGAAAAAAATTAATTTTTATAATTACTATAATCATTTATGTTGATCATTTTCAATCTCTGATGTCTTAGTGATTTGATAAATTCAACCGGGCCCCCAAAGCGGATCTGACTAATTTTTTTTTTCATTTTCAACCAACTGAACTGTCAAATTGATCCATTAGTCATCTGATACTAATTTGATCAAAATTCAATAAATTTCACATCATTTAAAAATAATCTTCAACCTTTCTTGCAAATTTCTAGTTTTGTGCCAAGAGGTCCTTTGATTGGCCTTAAAAAACTGACAAAAACACCTGATCAGGCTTTGAAATATGACATACTGATTCTCTATTCCACGTTATTGAACCCTACCAAATCTTGTCTCATGATGAATTCTCAATCAAAAGATATTGACCATCAAAGTTGCTCATTTGAAACTGCTTGCAATCAAACATGTTAGAAAATAAAAAATTGCATTTAGATTTGGCTTCAAAAAAAGGGCAAACTAACACTTGGTGAAAAAAAACTAGGGCATTGGTTCACTATCATGAGGAAAATAGAAATCTTTGATTAGGGCTCATGAAGAATAACTGTACGTATTTAACGAATGGTCAGAGTGGGCTACTCATAATTTGTAGATTGGAAACACTAGCAGAAAAGTGATTTTTGCAAATGGAATGGACCTAGGAAAGTGTGTAGAGAGATTCATCAAAACTTGTAAACTAGCATGCTTAAAGTATTTTTAGAGTAGAAAATGGTGGTACAATCCATTTGATATCACCTCACAAATTCAAAGATATGACATCCCAAACAGTGGTACTAACCAATTTGCACTTTTTGACACCAGTAAAACTTTATAAACTGCATTTGGAATCGCAATTGAAAATTGATCAAACAAATTTGTGATAAGCTCAAAATTGAAACATAGTAATTCTCTAACCTCTAGAATGCAATGCAAAAGAAATTGTCTTATTTTGGTCAACTAGGTCAAAGTTATAACAAGTCAAACAGGGCCTCCCAGAATTTTGAACAATTTGCATTAGCATGACATCAATAAACGACCAACTTTGAGGGATTCAAAACTTGGAAAAAATATATTAAAATGACTCAAAATATGAAACATAGGTTCTCTAGTATAGATACTAAACACTCTCAAAGTGGTGAGTCATGGAACAATACTGGGTGCAAGATATTCAAATGCAAACAAGGCCTCTTGTCACTGTTTGACATAGGCAAAAATTAAGATTTGGACATTGCTAAAAAAAAAACTTCATAGAAGGACTCAAAATGGAAATTTATCTTCATGGGATGAGTGAATATACTAAATGAAAGGTGTTAGAAACATCAAACAACTCTTATAGCTCAAATGGACAACTAGGTGCACATGCATCAAAAGCACTTATAGGGCTTGATTTTTTGAATGGCATTCAAAATCAGGGTTTCAATTTTGAGTTCCAACAGAACCATATTGAGGAAAATTCAAAGAGGATTGAAGGAGAAGTTTATAGAAGAGAATAAAATGAAAATATGGGTAGATTCATTGAATCCTACCTAATCCTACATAACCCTAAAATGGAGATAGAGGATGAATGACAAAAGATCTAAATTTTCTGTATATAGAGATGAGTGGTTAGAAGCAAAGGTTGTAATGTGCGAGACCTAAGGAAGACAAGGAATCTAAGGTATTGCTTCATTTAGTGACCAAAGAGAAGAGACTGCTATTGGAAAGAAAAACAAGAAGGCTCAAGGGCATGGATGCTTGAAGGGTGGACAAGCTATTAGAGCTGAAGTGTGTGAAAGCCAAGCAAAATGGAGCACTAAAATAGAGACCTATAATCTAAAAAGTGAGTTGTAAGTTGTTATCAGATCAAGGATTACTATTACTTTCTAATCATTATATCAGTCTAGGGTAAATCTTTTGGATTAATGTTGACCTAAGAATCATTTGTAAATCCTTTAACTGGGTGACATTCCAAGTGAATGATCTAAAGTCCTCTAACAAGGATCACTCCTAACAGGGTGATTGAAATCCTCTAACTAGGTCACATTTAATAGTATGCATGTAACTTTGAATAGGGTTAGCCTTTCATAGGGAATCAATTTAAAAGAGTGAGAATCAGTAGCATGTTACTGGTGGTTTTTCCCAAATTGGGTTTCCATGCAAAATCATTGTGTCAAATTTGTTATGTTTCATACTTATATTTATGCAAAGTTGATTTGTAACCTACAAGTTTAAATGATTAATATTTTTTATGGATATGGATATGGGTTCACTAAATTGTGAATAGTTTTATTTGTAGATTTGTACCTTGGATAACTGATTCACCCCTCCTCTTAGTTATTCTAAAGAATTCCAACACTTGCAGTGCTATTGAGCTATGAGGGATTATATATTGTAATAGAGTTGTAATTATTGGATAATAAAATATTGGACTCACTATTTGGTGGGTGTATTCAGGGGATTGGGTGAAGCATGTTAAATATTTGTGTCTTGTGCTATCTTTTGTGCGCATTATTATTTTTGGTTTTTGAATATATTTTCTTGTAATTGTTATTTCTATCTCTATAAATCCTAACATAGGATCCTTAATCCATTCCCATGCATAAGTTGAAAAAAAAATGAAAAAGAAGATAAAAGAAAAAGAAATAAAAAAATAAAAATCAAAAGGGCTTAATACCAAAGCCCAAATCAACTAGTGAAAGAGACTTTAGTTGAAAACATGTCTCACCCATAAATATCATATTTTGAAGAGTATTACAAAGCATAAGAGATCACATATGAAATTCAAGAGCATAAAAAAAAATTACATACTTTATGATTCTATCCCACTAATATGAGAGGGGAGAGGGAGAGAGGGAGAGGGAAGCAGGGAGAGAGAGAGAGAGAGAGAGAGAGAGAGAGAGAGAGAGAGAGAGAGAGAGAGAGAGAGAGAGTCTCATTCTAGTAAGCTTTGTGTGCCTTATTGTGAATCACAAAAATAAAAAGATTGGATCAAATGGTCTAACATGTTTGTGTGCCTAGCAATCAAGTATGTGTACCTATTAGTGGATTTCACATGCATGTGTGTACACGCAGAATAATTCTTTCATATCAATACAAAGTGTAAATATGTTTGTGTGCTCTATGGATGGAAAAGGATATGTTATCCATAGAGAAAACGTGTCTATGAATTCACCTAGAATGGAGAAGTATCATTGATACTTGTTAGAGAGTGGCATGTAAAATAAAAATGCATTTTTCTAGGATGGAGAAGTATCACTTATACCCTTTAGGGAATGGCATGTTACAATGTAAATGTAAAAGTACATAAAATTTAAACTATAGTACAAGGAGGACACATGCATTCCTCCTTCCTTAGGATGAATATATAGCTATAGATATCATAAAGAAGATAATCAAGGATAACTACTTCTAGCAATAAGGGGATATCCTCTAACAAAAATGTATTCCACAAACTAGCAAAGAGTATTGACTTTTGTAAGCTAAGAAAATAGATAAATTATGAAAGGATACATCACTTATGAGATGAGATCCTTGGAAGGAAGAGATATTTAAACCAAGACATCTACCTTCAAAAGGTGTGTCTAAACAAAGATACATTTAAAAATGAGAGGGGAAGAAGATCAATAACACACTTATTCAACCCTTTGTCTCCAGTTGGAATAGGGATCCTTGGATGAAGGATGAAAAAAATTGAAGCACAAAGTAAGGGAAAATATTTATAGTAAACACAATTTTGCAAATAAACAAGAGGTGATGATCAAAGACAAACTCCACTTGTATATAAGAGAGTCATTATCAAGACACAATTTTCTATAGTAAAATAATATCACATGATAAACAAATGACATTGTACTAGGGAAAGTTGGTCCTTAGAGAGAAAGAGAGAAATACTGTACAAAAAAGATCTCCCCTCAAGTGCAAGAATGAGAAATAAGAACTCTATAGTGGATTATAAAACAAAATCTTGTAAGATATATGAATTATAAGAAACAACCATAATCTAGCTATACACAAAAAAAAACATCCTATACCAAAGAAGATGTATCATACAATAATGCAACACTAGAGAGAAAAAGAAGGAAAGAAACATCATAGGATATGCTAGAAAATTTATCACATATGAAGTAAATTATAGATTCTATAAATTATTATCCAAGACAAGGAGAGGAAAAGTAGTAGACACCCACACATAAGAATATATCATAAAAATAGATAAATGAATGAAAAAGAGGAAGGAATACCATGTTATGCTTACTTTAGTGAAGAGATAGTGAATCCTAAA